>CM024703.1:48083-1248083 GCA_014182845.1 Corymbia calophylla | reverse complement strand
AAGAGAGTGCAAAATGGCCTTTCTTTCAAAATTTCTTGGATCACACGTAACACGATAATAGATGGTGCATTAAAATTTGTAAATGTTAATTAATCAATTACTGAAGAAGTGTTTTTAGAGAAAATTTTTAAAAGAAAATTCTATCGAAAATTATAAAATTTCTTTTTTATTATTTAAAATGTATTGGATAAATTTGGTTCAGCTTTTCGAACGAGCTTGAGCTTTTAGTCTCCAAAGCCTTTTAGAGAAATACTAGAGTATTTGACAAGCATTTTGAAGTAGTATTCAGTCAAATGCTGATATTTGGAATATTGAAAACCCAATGTTACTCTCACCAAGCCTTCCAAAGTAATATTTATGGAATGCTAAAGTTTTTTTGTCAAATACTTCTTAAACTCAAAGTAGATTTACAAAGAGTTTTTATAAAATTTTGACTTTTAATATTTACATTACATTTAAAGCTTTTTTTCAAAGTTGAATCAAATCCTCTTTACACTTGCATTGACAAAATCAACGAAAAGAAAAGCTGGACATAAAAAGTTTCACTTGCATTGAGGGTGTAACGCCTGGACTAATCTGAGGCTGCCACTTGGTAAGCATGCGCCATGATCGGGCATGAAGAAAGAGTTGACCCTAAAAGGAGGAAGAAAGCAAATTTGGTTACAAATTTAAATTTATTACATGTCATAATTACGTTTGTGTATTTAACTAGAGATCTTCTACCGTTGACCAACAAATAGTGCTCGTGTTAATTAATGAATTCACACCATCATAAAAAAAATTTAGAAAAAATATCTTAAACTTATTACATTAATATCAATTCAATCATAAACATTTCAATTAAACTAATTTAATTCTAATTATTTTTACACTTTGCCAATTGACTACACCCGGCTAATTTTGACCAAAAATCGCCAATGTGCACATAAACCATCTTACAGACACAATTAACACTAACGTGAACATTTTTAATAATATTTCCATAATTTATTTTGTTCTTTTCTTTTCTTTTTTTTGTTTCCTTTTCTTTTCCCATTTTCGCTAGTGGTTGGCCACCGGCGAGGCTCAAAGAGGACTGGGCAAGGGTCACCCTCACCAAATTTGACAAGTGCCACCCTCGCCAGCCATAGGTAAGGGTCGTTGCCTTACCCAAATGAGGCCGCCCTTGCCTGGGCAAGGCAACCTTTGTCCTACCTAAGTGAGGCCACCCTCAACAACCACAACTGAGGGCCGGCCTCACCTTGGTAGGGGTTTTGAGCAATCCTTGCTCGTTGCAACAAAGAAAAATAACTAAATGATTTAAAATTTAAAAAATCAACTCTTTTTTTTTAAATTGCAAAAATTGTCCATGTTAGCGCGAATAGTGCCATATATGATGATTAGCATTCACATCAATAATTTTCAATCAAAATTGAATAGATATCCTCAATTAGCATAATGTGAAAATGTTTATGATTAAATTGGTCCAATTAAAAGATTTATGACTGAATTTATAATAGTACAATAGGTTTAGAACTTTTTAAAACTTTCCCCAAAAAAATTGTACATTAAAATGCAACAGATTTCTCTTCAAGTAATCGAGTCTCTACACCTATGCCATTTAGATTACATATAAATTGCTTTCTCCTTAGTATTTGTAGCAATTACTTGACTTGGACCACATCGTACATCATAACTATAAGTAGAAACTTCAAAATTGTGATTACTTGGATAGATGTAATAAAATGACTTATTGATGTACATTTGAATGTTAAAAAGTTAACCACTACAGGTTTTCCCTAATGGTTACGGGAAGTGGGGAGTTTGATTCCTCACCTTCTTAGGGGGCTAGAGGTGGGGGACACATGAAAGAGAGAGCAATGTTTCCCAATGTGTATATAGCACATAGCACACACAATAGTTTGTAAACTAGATATAGGATAGGATCAGACCAAAAAAAGTATTAGAAAGTTTACCCGCTAGGCACGTGGCCTAGTGATAAGAGAAGTTATTGTTAAAATATTTAATTCCCCTACTTTTTCTATGTTGAAAAACAAGACTCATCATTAAAGATCACTAGTCCTAAGTAATCTTAAAATGTGTCATCTGCAGTTTTATACGGATCTTAGTATCCCTTAAATGTAAAACATTTAGAGGCGTCCCTCCTCTTGGAGAAGACAAAAATACTAGGGGAAAAATGGGGACAAGGTATGCAGACACCAGTACATTAAAATAAGGGATGCGGTCCAATTAGCCTATCAATGATATATCATTGGATAGGTAGTGACCCATTTAAACATTTATTAATTGCATAAAATTATGAATTAATTTTTAACCCCTAAAACAAAACAAAAAAATCTCATTAAATTGCATAGCATATAGGAGCATTTGCATTAATAGTATTAGGATTTATTAAAATTTAAATTAAAAGAGAGAGAGAAGAACAAGATTGGGCCGAGTCCAGGCCGGCCCAATTTTTATTACTTTTTCCTTCCCTTTTTTTCTCCACTTGAGCCAGCCCACTCCTTTTTCCCAACCCAACCTCCATGTCTTCCTCCTTCCCCCTCACGATGTTCACGCTCACTGCAATGGTACGGCCGCGAGAGAGAGAGAGAGAAGAAGAACGAGATCGGGCCGGGTCCAGGCCGGCCCAATTTTTTTTACTTTTTTCTTCCCTTTTTTTCTCCAGCTGGGCCGGTCCACTCCTTTTTCCCCAGCCCAGCCTCCATGTCTTCCTCCTTCCCCCTCACGATGTTCACGCTCGCTTGCAACGGTACGGCCGAGATAGTGAGGGAGCAGAGCAGATCGCGCGGCACGATTGCTGGTCGGGGCCAGGTCGGCAGGGCGGCTGGCGATGGCAGAAGCCATGTGCGCCTACCGGTGGCCTTTGTTTGTTTGCTGTGCGCGTCCTGGATCGTTTGTCGAGGGTCCTAGTTCGGGTTTGATTCTCGGTTGAGCAGATAATCTCTCTTTTCCACGGTGCATTCCATCTGCTCGATGAAATGCCGCAATGAGATCCGGTTTTAGTTTCCTCGTTTTGACTGAAATCAAGTCGCCCGTCCATGGCCTTGTTTTGTCAAAGCGCTCCTGTGATGTTCAGCGACCCCGGGTGTTGGACGTTTAGACGTTCACCACCTCCACACCGCCGCCGCTATTTTGTTTGGTGTCTGGCCAAGGATGTCATATTCGGCCAGGGGCGCCAAAGCCGGCCGAGGCGACGCTGGGGGAGGGGGTGCGCGCGGCCACGCGGAGACGACCGGCGCCCTCGCCGCTGCCATCTCTGTTGGCATCGCGTGGGGGCAGGCCGCGGGGCGCGATTCGGGTCAGCGTAGGCTGGATTAGGGTCGGTCCCGGTTCGCGGGTTCTGGCCGACCCGGGCCAATCGTGTCTGGGCCGAGGTAGGTGTAGCGGGCCGGCCTAATTCCACTCCTGGGTTTAGTTTTTTTAAGGACTTTAAGGACTGGGCCGAGTTATGTGTTGAATTAGGCATAGTAAGCTTATTTTACTCTCTTGGGCCAGGCTTAATTCTTTTAGTTTTTTAGTGGGTTGGACCCATTTATGTCTTTTTAGCTGGACTGGGCCCACCAATCAGGCCCAGTCCGGCTGAGGGCCCTGTCACCCGGGTCAGCGGACCGGGCCAACCCCTACCCGGATCTCTATTTTCGGATTAATAATTATTTTTAAAATATATATTTAGAAAAATTAAAAATTCCAAAAAATATATTTTTTTTGCAGAAATTAGGAAAAAGCTTAAATATTAGTTTCTTGAGTAGTTTTCTCTTAAGATGTGTGAAAATCCTTAATAAAATATTGTGCTTATAATTGAATAAACTCTTAGCTTTTATCATAGGATTTGAGTGTTTTTAAAGACAAATGCTAGGTTGTCATTTATGCATTTCCATTTTGACTATTATGTGATTATGCACTTCCAATATGTTAATTTTGGTTTCACTTTGGCTTAGTTAGGATTGACATTTTTCTTATCTCTTAGAGTTAGAATTCTTGTTTTTCCTAACAATTTATTTAATGCTCTCTTAGTCATTGATTGTCATGATCATCTTATATATTAGTGAATAAGTTTAAAATGAACCTGGGCTGCATAAGATTAGGTACCCAAAAAGGCACTAATTAATTAATTAATGTAACCAAATTCCCAACCCTAAGTTATAGTGTCAATTTGAAGTTACAATTGAATATCTCAATCTCGCACGATGTATGAATTTAGGAGTGCCCACGGCTAAACAAGGGCTGTAACCCTACGTTTTAGATGATACTCCTAAACTTATATTTTTTCCCCTCTAGAAGGAAAAGGGGAAAAGGTAGGTCATGACACTTAATGTGCAAAAACCACTTTTACTAATCAATATATTAGATAGAACCAAATTCAATTCCCTTCCAAGTTTCAACTACCAAGCTTCGTTGAACTACCGATTCAATATTAACTATCAAAACACATAAGAACTCCACTATAACAGTCAACTCATAATTGGCCATTTGAGAAAATAACACAAATGATTTTTTAACTTTGACTTAATATATAATATCGTCCATAAACTTTCAATTTTTGAATGTGATCTATGATATTTAGCTCAATATACAATGTTGAGTACATGTTTAATTTAATTTCTAAACTATATGAAAATATTTAGTATTAACATTTTTTAATTTAAGTTAGCGAAATATGTCGATTTGGCTTCCAATCAAGTACATTTGATTGGTGAATAAAGAAAACGTTATAAGTGAATAATTCACGCAAGACATCTAATTCAAATTAGAATATAGTAATCAATTTAATTGTTTTATTTGTTCAATTCAGAAAAAAAAAATCATTGTTCATGTTATTTGATTATGTGAATTATTATATTTTAATTTGAGTTACATCTTACGTGATAATTCACGTGTAACTTTATTTTTTTGTTCACTATTCAAACTTACCAGATTGAAATTCCGTTAACTTGAATTAATGAAAAGAAAACATTAAATATTTGTATATAATCTAAGGACTAAATTGGACATTTAGATAAAATTTTAGTAACCACAATAAACAAATTAAAAATTCAAATACAATACATTTAACTAAAGTTCAAAGAGCACATTGAATAAATAATTATATATTAGACCAAAGTTCAGAAACTATTTATGGAATTATCCCTTGAAATTTCAAGGGACTCAAACCGATCCAACAATCATTGCTTCTTTCATTTTTAAGCCAGATATACAAGCATAAATAATTGGAAATTACAAAACTTCCAAAACAATTATAAAAAAAAAGGATGAAGAAAAGTTCCCGACATATTGACCTATTGTCTTCAATTCAAAGAGGTCGATTATCTATAAACCTTTGATCTAGTTTTATACCATACCTTTGACCCATTCATACAATGCCCATAGCAGAATCCCCAACAAAGTGTCTCTGATCAAGCTCCTCGTGAGATCTTCAACCCAACCGCCAGTTTTATTGCCCCCGGCCTTATTCCCTGCAAGATCACGGAATCGCAAGTTCCCTTGGTCCGAGATAAGTGCATACACAACCCCGTTCATGTGGCCCTTCCCGATCACTCCCACCACCCTCTTACAGTTGTTCACGGCCTTGCTCCGCTTTAGGGACCATGCAAGATACTGTGATTGCATACAGGGCGACGTTGATTGAGCAAAGCTACATATGTAAGAATTTTCTCCATATATGAACACGAACAGAAAAAAAGAAGCAAATGTCTATTTAGTAATGCTTTGCTGCCGTATATATGGTGGATGGATGCACTACAAACATTGGATAAGTAATCTTCCTCCCACCTCAAGCAATCTTGCGATCACGATTCTAATAGAATGAAAAAAGAGTTCTGCTCTTCCCTTCATCTACACATGAACTGTAATGCATGATCTGCTGTGCATAAGCTGAAAGAAGTTGGAGAAGGGTAGCGGTTTAGCTGACGGAGAATGTACTCACCGTGTCCCGTTCATGTATAAGAGGCTGTAGAAGCGCTGGATAAGAAAAACTAAGCTGCTTGTACAATTCAAATGTGCTATCCCCAGCATTTGATTCCTGCAGCAAAACCAGGAATCTGCTTTAGAAACTACCAGTTGTTTACTATACCTATTGGATATTCTAGAAACTGAATCATCATCCTGGGAGGATGAGAATTGTGAAGAATGATGTGATTCGTGAAGAAGCATATTACTCCGTATTTATCTGGTAGACAAATAGACTTAGAAAATTGCCCACAGCTAGATGATTCTGTGCAAGAAATGGTTTGCCCGTATATAAACTTTGGCTCTAGATGAGGACTTGAAAAACAGAGAATTACAGATGGGCATACATAACATCAACCAGAAAAATTTACTCCCAATTTGTGTTCAAAAAGGAAACCTTGCAGAATAATCTCATGGTGTGACTCTGCTATCACACCAATTTTTTAATGCAAAGAAAATTACCGCTATTTTCTCGTGATAAAATGCAAAATGAACCAAAAGCTGATAGGGAGAGAGCACCTGAAGATTACTCCGCGATGCATCCGATTGTGATGCTATTCCACGAAAAACAGAGACCACTAAGCTTATTTTCTGATTCCATTTCAAACTTTTCCATGCTCTCTCAAGCTGAACAACAAAACATTATAAGTGAATTTTTCTGTCAGTCAACTATTATAGGACCTTAATCATCCTGTCCGAAATCCAATGATTAGGACAAAGAAAAGCTAAATGATTAGAGACTTTCTTCATAAATTATGAGACCAGATGTTCAAGCATACATACTGTTATTTCAATTGGCCGATCCCCCAAAACAATTTGAGCACCAATCTCTTCAGATACCTTCCGAGCAGCTCGAAACTGTAGGCAAGAAAACAATTGCAGGTTGAGAGATTGTCCCAGGAGTTTAGAGGATTTGATTATTGAAATAATAATTTCAGGTCACTACCTCATCTCCAAATGGGCGGTTGACATCTGAGGAGATTTTTGAGGAGAAAATTGCCAAGAGTAGACGTAATGCTAGAGCTGTCTGACCACCTGTCATGAAAACAGATAACAATCATCTAATTGATAGCATTTCAAGTGCAGAATGGTACTAACAAATAACAAGAAGCTAGAGCTTACCCAAGTTTATGCTACGACCAACAGCACCAAAAAACCCAGTACCACTCAGGGAAAACATGCTGGACTGTAATTGTTGACTAGGATCTCCTTCACTAGATGTGTACATGATCCCAGCTCTGAAAACAAGCTCTGCAACGACAGGAGTTTAGATATGGATAGGACATCAAACTTTTTAGTGCTCATGAGACCTCAAAGTGACAGTTTCAGTCAGAACTCGGAAGCTAAAATGTGGGAAACGACTCTCCTTTCTAATAACTGACATGGAAGGGAATATAGCAAACCAAAAGGAGCATAATGTTAACCAGTAATTGTGATTTAACATTATGAGCTATTGCAGTATTAATTTTCGAAACGCCCAATGCCTCTGTGCGGTTTGGGGTGACAAATTGGAAACCATGCATGCTAAACTCTTGCAGCATCAGTCAATGATCCAAAATTTTCGACCTCTCATTGATAGCCAACATGGCAGCAAAATTGATGGGTTACTTTTATTATGACCCATATCCAACCAACTATGGGCGACTTAATTCCGCACTCAACTAAGATTTCTATTTTAATGCCTAATTCAACTCATTAACTCGATTCGTCTATAAGTGGCAGCACAAGACTTGGTAAATCAACTCCTGCTTTCATCAGGATCTCTGGTCTAACCCCAGCCTGCCAATAATTCCTAGACAATCTAAACGAAAAGACAGTGAATCAACTCCTGTATGCATCCACTACACTAGCAATAAATTAGTGATATGAGCACTGAACCACCTCAGTAATCACATTCAACGCGACAGCACAATGATGAAGAAAAGGTGGAAACTTGCCTGCTCCTGCAGAGCTCGACCACGACGTTGTCGGGCCTCACGGCCCTGACAACCCGCGCCACGTCGTCGGCGG
The DNA here is from genome assembly GCA_014182845.1 of Corymbia calophylla. Taxonomy (NCBI): domain Eukaryota; kingdom Viridiplantae; phylum Streptophyta; class Magnoliopsida; order Myrtales; family Myrtaceae; genus Corymbia; species Corymbia calophylla. The sequence goes on along the minus strand of CM024703.1, from coordinate 1,240,124 downwards.
ACCGCCGCGAGATGTGGGTGGTGCCCACTAGCCATATCTCCTCCGGCTCCACGAACTCCGACCTCCAGGCCGGGACCGGGCCGAACTGCCCCTTCCGGACCAGCACGAGGGTCGCGTCGCCCGCCAAGTCCAGCAACTCAGGGTGCGACGAGGCGATGGAGGCCTTGGACTCCTCCAGAACCTCTCTCCGAAAGTCGAATCCGGGCGGCGGCGGTCTTATCGAGGCCCTGAAGGGTCTGACGATTCTGGGCGTGCGCAGAGTCGGGTTAGGACTGAACAGAGGGAAGGGTGATCTGAGGATAGTGTCCATGGATGTGAGGAAGGATTTGCTTCCACACTCCAAGGATAGAGAGAGAGAGAGAGAGAGAGAGAGAGAGCTTGTGGTGCTTCCATGGCCCCTTATCATCCGTATAGGTCGCCTACGTATGCTAAGGCAAATCAGAAAAATGCTAGATATTCTGATACTACGGCATTGTATTGTGTTCATATAGACACATAGCTCATCCTATACATCTTGATGTTGTACGAATGAAGGTTCTAAGGTTGTCCAATTTTGATTGAGTTTGGTGGGAAGAGGATTTTGCTATGTTATTACTTTGTTCCTTTCATTTTTTTTATTTTCCTTGAACATTTCTAGTCATCATTTGAGAAATTTCATAATTTTAAAATACATTTTTTAGACGGGATTCAGCTAAATGAGTAACATTATAAAGAAGAAATATCCACTTTTTTTCTTTTTCCTAATTAAGCTGAGTTTAGACTTTAATAGAATTGTTTATCTTCATGAGATTTTAATATCTGGGATTAATCATTGCAAGCGAGAGGAGTATTGAGGAAGAGAGAAATTTTTATGGTGGCTTGTAGTGGGTTTGGGCTTCCCCCTTTGTCAGATGAAGAGAATGGACAACTTACCCATCCTTAGAAGGAAAAGGGGTAAACTTTTTTATTATTGATTTGATTAGGAATAATTCACTTAAGTGACTTATTACGAGACTACATTTTTCCTACATCCTTAATTTAAAGAGAAATATTTCGGATATATATCCGATTAGTGGGTTATAAGTTATGAACATTATTGGCAAGCAAACATAATCAAAGATAAGCATGAGAGGGTCTATGTTTGTTTGCCAATTGGAAGACTAGTTGAAGAAAGTTTCCTCCTACTAATGAATGAAGGAAAAGATGACCAAGTTATACTATTTTTGGAAAAATACAAAAAAAAAAGGCATCTCTCATATCAATGACCACTTATATATCTATTCTTTAAAAGATACAAAATACATAGAAGAATCCCTATCTGTCCAGTCGAGGTCTCTATCCAAGTCTCTCTCTCCATGAGCTTGAGGTTACACTACTAGAGGTAATCGCATGACACTAGATTTAGGCTCAAACACATTGGATCTAACATATGGAGCTCAAATCCAATTAGCGACGACGAGTGAGTCTCTATGTGTGTGTATGTAATACAGAGAGCCTATACGTGCAAGAGCCCAATACTGAGAAAAGAGCTTTGCTGTGCTATCTCTCCTATATAGTGGTCGGCCGAATTCCTCTAAAAGAGTGATTGAGTCCGACTCAAGCAAGTGAAACAGAAAGCGGACCTCGTCACTGTGCAAAGGGACATAATGATAAATGAAATTCAACAAATGGAATGGATGCGCATGATAAGTAAAGTGGGGCAGAACTTGACTATAATACCTCGTTGCTGGAGAAAAATGGCAACTATTCATTAGTAAAAACCTATCCAAAATTAGTATCTTTCCAAAAAATTAACCAACTGCTATAAAATTAACCCTAGTAGCTAAGAGCCACAATATTCCAATAATATCAATCTCGAAGCAGTGTTGAAAAAAAGTTAAAGCGACGTAGCACCAATACCCACAATTTTTACCTAGAAAATCCATTTCATGAAAAACCAGTCCTATAAAAACTTCCACTAAGAGTAATACAATACGTGATAGTTTATCTCTAATTGTACAACTAAAGACTCTTCACATCAGCAAAACAACAATATATCATCGCCATGAAGGTGGATTAGCTCAAAGAAGTAAGAAAGGTCTAAAGTTGCTAGAGACATTGAGAGACAATTTGGAGAACGATTTTAATAAACAAAACTATCAACTCGAAGATCTTGATCTTAAGAACAATATACTAAAATTTCAAACAATTCCGACAAAGCTTTACAATTGAATCTAGATTGCCTCTTTTCCTCTCTCTTTTTCCATTGCAGGCTCTCTCTCTCTCTGCTGATGAGTTGCCCCTATAAGAGATGGACCCAACCCAATAAGAAAAATCAATTGAAAAACTTAAACTATTAGGTTGAAAGAGATCACATGTATATGTAGGAGCATGTAAACTTCATAATCTACTATTAGAGATAATTTGAACATATTTGATTAAATCCAAACCGTAAGTGGTAGTCCTCTATGTCTAGTTGTGTGATAAACGTTACAAACCACGTAGGAGATAGACAGGACGAGGAGCCCTGAAGTTCGGTACTATATGTTCAACAAACTTCCCTTCCTAGGGAGCAATCGGACCTAAAATCTAGCCACGGGATTTTATCAGTCAGCCGACGTCCCAGGATTAGGAAATGGACACATCCCTTTTGGTGCAAGAACTCCAAGGATTCGCCCATTCACCAGATTCTGATCTTTCGCTCTCTTTTGGCTCTCCGAAAAAGATGGGAGAATGCCCCGCCGCAGCTTTCACCTTCTATATTTCTAGGCGTTTGACCATAACAAGCTGCAAATAATCACTACCCCTCCAACTGAAACATGTTTTTGGCTCTCTACCTTACTCACAGGAACAAAATAATTTCACGTTTGGACCACTTCGAAGCTAGAGGAGCACTTGCACTTGGCTCGCCTCGTTGATTCAGTTGGAAATCTGTTAAGTCTGTTGCTAACGAGGGTTCATCGTACTTGGTTTCGCTGTCTATTGTGTGAAAGGCCCATCTCTGTCCATGAAGTGTAGTTTCTGGACGGCGATGTCTTCAAGTTGTTGGAGTGATTAAAAGTGAGTTTGGTTGATTCAGAGGTTAGATAATCTGAGGCAGATTTGAGTAGGGGCAAATTGACATTTTGCATCCGATTGTATTCTCCTCTGCACTTCTGCAACTCGGGCTAATTGGAGTATCGGCATCCACTCCCCCACCAGATCCGCTCTAATATAATATAATCTGCTATGATTTCGTGTAGGTAGAAGAAACATTAGAGATTGAACCGAGCAATACGAAATGAGAAAATCATTATGTCTTTTTAAAAATAGAAGCACGAAATCTCACACCCCGATTCATACTCGATTGATGCAATCTCTTGGCACTAGGAATCAAGCCAAAATCATATAATCACATGTGAAACAACTGGTCGACGCAATATAAGATGGAACGCCTTTGACATGCGTAGAAGTTTGGTTTAGATTATCAAGATGATTGTAAATTAGGACGAAATAAACCGGGGGGGGGGAAAAAGCCCAAAAGGGAAACGAGAAAATGGAGACTCATTGCTATACGTCAGTACAAGTACGGACGCCTCCACGTTTGACTGTAGCCTCTGCAGCCAATCCTTGACCAGCAACACATCCGCATTTTGACCAAACCAAACGTAATTTCCCTTCGTATGCATCAAATTTGGCCACGCCTTTGGCTCCTCCGAGTCCCCTCGTCTGCCCCCATCTTGAATTTATTAATATTTTCTTCGTTGCTACTAGCCAACATCATAGAACCCTACCCCCACCATAAGCCTAGAGGGCAACGCGTTCGTCTTATATATCGTTTGTACTTCCCACCTTCATGTATGTCCAGGTGTTTTGTGTTTGTATTTAGATAACTGGGCGATCGGCCTTCTACTCTCGTCCAAACCAACCAAACAGTCTACCCTATAATTACTCTTCTTCCACCGCCCCGCCCTCTCGAGTGTGCTCTTCCCACGCCGAAGCAATTCCCCACGCGCCTCCCCTTGCAGCTGCTGCCATGGATCAGCAATCCCCGCCACTCGGGGCTTCCGGGTCGCCTGCTCACCATCTGCCGGTCTCCAGGAGACACCCGGAGTATCGCGGGATCCGGTCTCGGGGACGGAAATGGGTATCTGAGATACGAGAGCCACGTAAAGCCACACGCATTTGGCTCGGCACTTACCCGACCCCGGAGATGGCTGCGGCTGCCTATGACGTTGCAGCCCTTGCCCTGAAAGGCCCCAGCACCCTCCTGAATTTCCCGAGTTCGGTCCTCACATATCCTATCCCGCCTTCCACATCACCATCCGACATACGGGCCGCTGCATCAAGAGCGGCGGCTTCAAGTCTCCCGAGGTGGGATCTCAGCATCGATTCAAATGAGTGCGTGCCAGCTTCAGGGCAAGAATTCATCGATGAGGATGCCATTTTGGATATGCCGAACCTGTTGGCCAACATGGCGGAGGGGATGCTCGTGAGCCCGCCACCACCGGAGGAGTCACAGGAGTACTCAGATGCAGAAGGCTTGTGGAATTATCCATGACAAGACCATATGCAGTCATTCAGAACTAGGAACGCTACATTGTGGGGGAGGTGGAGTGAGTTTTAGGAAATAGACACGTCAATAAATGGTAATGCCAATAGCATATCGACGGGACATGGACTTTCCTGGTCTGTCGCTCTGTCAAAGCGTGGAATTTTATTAGCAGCTGATTGGTTCTTTTCACCTTCGTGTCCGATGCAAGAGTTCCTGAAGTTTGTTCCAACGACTTTCTGATATTTCTTTTCTCAGCAATCACATCGCATTGATCCCTCGTCTTTGACTAACGTGTCACTTGTAAAACGTGCTTTGTTTTTGAGAAACCTTTGAATTAGTAGAGTTGCACTACGGACACTTGTGAGTAGATTTCCCTACTTCCCCCCTCTGCTCACGAAGGGCTAACGAAAAACCTAAGAACAAGCAACTTCAATCTACTACATCTTCGTTTATAACTACTCTATTTTGTGGTTTTCGTACGTTTGGATCATCTAGTTTAACTAGTTGAACTACCAGATCAGGATAATCCCTTATAAGTCCCATTGTAAGAGGGTAAATACCAATAAGAGGTAATTACCCGGATGACTCTAGATTAGTTGTTTAATGACAATTAGGTGGATTTTAACACCCTAAATAGAGAGAAAAGAAAAAAAAAAAGACCTGCCAAATTACATAAAATTGAAATAATAATTGATATCGTACATCTTGCTACATTACTTATCACTCAAGATTGAGGCTAAGAAAATCAAGATTGACAGTAACTTTCCAGAGAAACTCTTGTTCATCTTAGGCAAAAGAATTGACAGTTTTTGGTCATTGTGATTGTGAAAGGATCCGATGCTATCCTCAAGGAAAAAGATGGACGGATATGATTTGCTAGAGCTCTCAGCTCTCAACCTTCAAATTTGACAGACTTCAAGCTGTAAAAAGTTGGAGGAGAAGAGCAAGTATCGAGTCTATTATTTCTTCTTCAGCGGAAAAAACAAAGGACATTTAAATTATGCAATGTATATTTAGTATAGTTATTAGCTTAGTTCACCCGAATATTGAGCTAGACAATACCTTATCAGCTTATTAAGGATGTAGAGAGTGTGTAACAGAAATCCGATACCTTCATCCAGAGAGATCACTAAAAGAAAGCTCAAATTTGAACCCATTAACATATCAGATTAAACCCACTTCCCTCAAAGGTCCATTATTGAAAAGAAGAACTTCAACAAAAAGCAAGAAGGTTCAAATGCTTGCATAATGAGAGGGATTTTTGACCATTTAAGGGCAAGGCCGAGGACATTATGTCATCATTCAAAAGTGGAATTAAGTAACTACAAACGCGTTGAAAAAATTCTTGGGTTCATGGCAAAGCTACATATGATGTTTCACGTGGTAAGCCTATGATAGGCCGACATTCAAATACATCCACTTAGAGATAACATATATGATCAAATGTCACCAAGAAAGAGACAAGTGTCTCATTGGTTCTACTCTTTCCTTCTTTATCTGGGTAAAAGTTTCATGATTTCTTCTTGTTAATTGGGTGGTGGGGTTCAAGGATGCTTGACATATCTTTTTGCAAAGGCCATTTCTACTCATGAAATAAAATGCAAAATAACAAAATAATGGAGGTTATAGTTAGTCAAGAATTCGTTTGGCACAATTATGACCATATTGTAGTTATGTTGTGTTGTGATTATATTGCCAAACGCCGTAATGTGTGTGTTTGGCAACCCACATTTTAAATTTATAACACCTTACATTTGGGTGAGGCTGTTTTCTCATGTGAGATTGTTCGAAAGCTGTAATTATTGGAGAGCGTGTAGTAGAAGTCTAATGCATACACTCAGGGAGGTCGTCAAGAGAGAGCCCAAATCCAAGATTGTCAATATATCTAATTGAACCAACCCTACTCTTGCCACAACATTTGTACATTTAGATGCTACAACCGTACTATCAAGAGGATTAGCCGCTAAAGGTAATTATGGCTATCCATGGGTTGGACAAATTATCCGAAGAGGATTGCTTAACTGTAGCAAGAGTACCAAAAATTGAGTGTTTCTTATCACAACCCTTTCTCATACCAGAAGTATTTATTGTTCAGGGAAATATGTTGGTCTAGTAGAAACAATTAGAAGGTTTAAATTGATTTTTGGGGGGCCATTAGTCTACCATTGGCTCTGATACCAATTTGTTGGGAGCGCAAAATAGAAATCCGACACCTACACTCAAGAAGTTCGCCAAGAAAAAGTTTAAGTCTGAGCTTGTTAACATATCCAATTGAATCAATATTTACTCAAAAGTTTAAACTAATAAATAATAGGTCAATTAGAATAATATTAACTACTCAAAACCATATTGTATCACTTATGCAATGTGGGATTTTTTAAACACTACTCACACGTGTATCTCAATAGCAATGTTGAGATTTTTCTCAAACACATTAAACGGTAGAATAAATCCATTTCATAAGTATGACTGCTAATTTATAAAGACCATACCAAAGATTGAGAAAACTAATGTTCAATATTGAATAAGTTTAATTTATGAACAATTAATGTGCCAAACATAGTAATTTCTTAATCAAAAGACCTGTTAAAATTAGTCATAAACCCTTAACTCATGTATGATGGGCTGAATTATTATATAGGTTAGTCATATTTATAAAAAGGTCAAAAAGGGGTTTCAACATAATAGGGTTAAATCCATGAAAAACCTAAAATCGATACACCTATGACAAATTTATAAAAAAATAATTTTTTTATCATCAAAAATTCCAAAATTGGTAAATTTATGAGAAATTTATTCTTTGTTTAATTTCTGTTAAATTGGATTAATACCACAAAAATCACAAACTGGTACACCTATGACAAATGGAGAGTAAAACCCCAAACCGATATACCTATCAGCTGCCACATGTTATCTAACTCAGTAATTTAACAATAAAATTTAACGGAAACTAATGGAGAGTAAATTTGTTACAGGTAAAATAGTTTGAGATTTTTGGTAGTTAAAAAATTAGTTTAGAATAAATTTATTATAGATTTACCAGTTTGAAGTTTTTTGTGATATTAATCCAATATAATATGATTGTTAAATGAATCATAAATGGGTTTATAATTTACTTAGACCCAATCCCCCTCATTGCTCTTTCTTTATTCTCTCTCACCAGAGCTCATTCTTGCGTGCCCTCACTCATACTCTCACCTCAATTTGGGATTTAGCAATATGGGTTGGGTCAATATGGTTTGGATACAGGTAAAGTTGGGTATTGGTCACTAGATTTGCATTAGGGGTGACTATAGTTCTAGGGTAAAACTAGAAACCTAAAAAATTGGGGTCTGGTTCGGGGTTATAAAAATTGGGAAATCAATTCTAAAGGGTAGGTTATAGTATTTGGAATAAGTTTATGTGTGTGTGTGTGTGTGTGTGTTTTTTTTCTTTTTTTGGTTCTATGTCTTAATCTTTGTGTGTCTTATGAGTTATAATAAATGGATTGTAGCAAATAGTGGTTATTAAATATAATGATTTACTACAATCGTTCAATTAAAAGTACATGTAGAACTTGGGTACTAACCCTCTAACCTATGACAAAGTCGATTCTATGTTCCTAGATGTGCATGGTAATTTCTAGGTTCTAAAAATTATAATATTAGTTCCGACGAGTAGTTCTCAAGTTCTAAGTGGAATTTGAACGGAAATTGGAATCGCTTACTCTGAATTTGCATTGCATAAAAATGGATCAAAATGTATTAAATGGATCTATTTAGATTAGACCATTTTCGATTCGATCTATCTATTTAACGGGTCTACTTAATAATTATAACATATTCACACATCACTTACCAGACGTCCAATGCAGTCACACCTTATTGACAAAATATATGAAAGCACTTTAGGTGAAGCCAATCGTGGTAAAATGGAAACCACATATTTATTCCACTCGTATAAAAGAGAGGCTTTCATCTACCTCCACCAAAAACAGGAGAGAACACAAGCTTGAGTGACAGACAAAATACACCCTATCAAACATCCACAGGGTTTCCGCACGTGAGGCGAATGCAACATAAAAACTCGCCTAAACCATGAAACGATTGTTCTCGTTGGCCGTGGGCCCGAACGATGTGATTGGGCGAAGAATAAATGCAACTAAGTCATGATGACCCCAAGTTCTTATTCTCCAAAAGGAGGATGGAGGGGTGGGAAATTATTATAGGACAAGATAAGCTAAATAAGATGCTTTAAGCCACGTAGCATAAATCTTAGAGACATGATGAATCAAATCTACTATGGGGAACTCCACTTTGGGAGCAAAATCCTGTGAGATACAATCATACTTTGAAGGGACATCTCCGGTGTTTTCGCGGTTTTGGAGGATCCAAGAGCATTTGCATGCTTCTCGTGTTTCTTTTCATTCTTTTCATTTTACTAAACCGATAATTTTGCCTTGATTCTGGCGTTAGAAACACGGTGGAGCAAGATACAAAAGCGTATCAAGTTTGGCGACCGGAGTTCGTCCAGACAAAAAAGGAGTAATTTAATTTAAGTACACATTGAATATAAAGATGGTTTTGGGGGTATTTGGGTTATGTGATATCAGCTTGATTTCTTACTAGCAACAGCAAAAGGTCTTTTCTCCTTAAAAGATTGTATTGCATTCAATAAATAAAAGTTTGTGGAACTGTTGCTGGCAATGTCAACTGATAACTATTTCCTCTCCTTATAAGTGACTTACGAGAACAAAGGGCAGAGATCGAGCCCTAGAGACCAGCACACCTTGTCCAGAGTCACCTAGACAGGTCATTTCTGATCCCACTTTCTCATGTCGGTCACTACCCGCAACATGAAATTTGGTTCCAAGAATGATGATAGCTGATAAATGCATCAAAAGTTTTTAGACTTTGTTATGCTAGTTGAGTTTTGACTTGGAACAGGCAGCGATTCCTCACAATGATGTCGACTCTAAGAGAATGTTCGTGTTGTAACTTCAAATGTCTTCTTTACAGCACCAAATAATCTTAACAAACATCAGAACGGGTGCAAGTACTTCAAGAAGCAAGTTGCATCAAAACCGGTTTATGAGACGGGGACCATAACCTTGGAAGCACAATCTAAATCTTATATCCTCAATGACGGAAACAACACAAATCTACTTAAAGTTACTAGATCAAAATTCTCTTCTCCAAGTTTTCTTCTGGTGGGGGGAAAATAGAACACAAAGGTCCACTTCATTATGAGGATATCGCATATCACATTAAGAACAAGTTGCTGCCAAAAGAGAAGCAAGCAAAGGGATTGCTGGTGAGAACTGTAATGCGTGAAGACTCAATTGAGGAGCAAATGTCTGCCGCTCATGAGTCATGACAATTCATCTGTTATATCATGTTTTCTGTTAAAGTATCTGATTCTTCTTCTTGAGGAGGGTCAATGTCCTAAAGTCGGCATCATCCCTAAAGAAGCTCCACCATAGAAATGTCGAGGGAATGGTAGTGGCATACTGTAGAGCATGAGCATCTACATATCCCTGGTAAGGTGGGAAGTCGTGAATCTCCAATAGCATTGCTGCAGCTCCACCCATGATTACCACCCACAATTTCCAGCACAACAGCTACCGAGTGACACCAGCCCCTACTGCCCATATAAGAAGCTGTACTACGCCCATCCCAACACGCTTTCAGTAGGGATGATTCATGCACACATTTGTTTTTTTTTTTGGAAGTTGCAGCAACTATTTTTATACATCTTTTCTGATATGGTTGGCGTCACCAATTGTAAAACTGATTCAAAACCAATCTTGAGTTGTCTACCAGTTAGCCAATGATGACCACTTACTTTGGTGACAAACACATAAAGCATTGGTGAAGACCCTAACTACAATTTATCCAGGTCTGGAGATCAAATATACAAGTACACAGTTTTCGCAAGCAAATTGGTCCCCCCAAAAAGAGTTAGGGATAAGCATCTGAATATTGCACATCAGAGATTCACAAAGTACTCCCGACCTCATATTGATAAATCCAGGTCAAGCAATTTCTGAAACTGCACTAGGCATTAATGTATATATATTTCAAGGATAAAAAACCCACGTGGGTGGAACAAGTCTGGTAATTAGGACATCAAAGCATAGCATGCAAGCATTCAAACACATGGCATCATGGAACAACATGGATTTACAAGACATTGGAGTGCTGACACAATCTTGAAGGGCATTCTTAACAACTGTAGAATCAACAGGTGCTGGAATGCGAACTGACTAAATAAAAACTAGAAAGTAGTTACCATTATCAAGCTTATAGAAGTTGAGATACAAGATATATGCGGTCACAAATGCAATAAGACGAGCTGCAACCATGACCCTAGCAGCCTCGTCTCTAACATTAATTGCTCTCAGTATTGCCAATGTGAGAGAAAACCAGAGTAAGGCAGCAGCAGATGAATAATTGAGCTTTTCTGTGAAGTACACATCTCTGTCAAAGTAAATATATTAAAAGAGCGTCAAGAAGCAGGATGAAACCTAACAGTATAAGCAAAAATAGGGATGTTGTAATCAACTATAAGGGAGATGCAACTGAATTGACATTATTATTCCTAACGTGAAATGAATGACAATGGGAACCAAAACAAAAGTCAAATTGAACTGCAAGCCTTGAGTGGCATAGAATTCCTATTATGACGCATTTCCTAGATTGAAAACCGATACCCAAAGTCAGCTTTTGCATTAAACACTCAACTCTAAATGCAAACTGAATGAAGATGGAACCTAATCCCTGGTTACATTTGATCTATTCAGTTAAGTTTTTTCTGATCAGTTGATAATCCTGCCCACCTATTCACAGTCTTGCTTTGTTTCTCTTTTTCAATTCAAATTGGAGGGGCTACTGGAAGTGGAGTTGTTAAGGTCAAAGGCTTTCTCCTATGTTCGAAATTCTTAAGTATGGGTGATGATTAATTGGCACATCAACATGTAGAAAGAATTGAACCACCAAATTAGTGGTCACATTATGTAATAAACTGGTAGTTCTTTCCTCAACATTTACAATTCAGGAATAGGCATAAATTTCCTAACAGTACTGAGCAATGTTCAATTTAACTGACGTATGATGGCTAGTGGTAAGACATATTTCATATTTCCTGCAACATTATACAAGTAAGAGTGAGCTAAACAGAGTTATGGCTCTTATTCTATATAGGAAGTTTATTAGCCAATCTTCTACTCAATGATACAAAAATTGACCAAAATGAAAAGCATATGCTTAGTAATGCTTATGACTGAGATACAGCACTCCAGAACCAGGAAGTCATGGACAAGATCCCGTAGATATGCCACAAGCTTGTATAATCATAATAAGTTCTGTTATCTAGTCTCAGGGGTAACTTGTAGTGCAAAAGGATGAAAAAGGATAGCTACACAAAGCGCATTGGAAGATTGAGTGCAGAACAAGCAACGAAGACAGATTCCTGATGATGGAAACAAAGCAGTTTAGATGCATGTTGAGCATATATGCTATCTAATATGATCAGATACACACATCATACATTTGCTAATGCTAGAAATCAAACATCATACATTTCATAATGCTAGAAATCACACTAAATGGGGAAATCTAAAATCCATAGACACACTTGAATGGCCATATCTCATGATATTTAACGGGTTTCTCGCCAAGTTTTTGTCTTTTATCATCTCACAAGCATACGATCAGATTGACAATCACTCTGGCAGTCCCATTGTTTCCATCTAAGGTAAAGTGGTTCTTGCGTACCAAGGACCACCAATAGGTTTCCCATCAGATGAAAATCTACAAAGTTGGAAGCACTTATACAACATGAACTTTCACACTCTTCAACAGAAGACCTAGCAAAACATCAGCACTAGACATGGTGAAATGGAAAGTATTCCAATCAAAGAGCACGCTTCCGGAATGAATTTATTTTAAACCAGCAAGTCGATAGGCTGACTTAGAAGAACAACTCTACAGCCATTCAAAAAAACAAAGAAAACCTTTCAGGGAAAGGACTTTTTACTTACTTTGAATCCAAAAAAGAAACCAAGAAAAAAGCAGAAGCGACCCAAAGGTTCAATCATCTCTTCCCAGAATAACTGCATTCAGCAAAATAGGACATTTATTCTCCTAATGACTGGAAATAAAAGAAAAGAAAAGAAAACTAAAGGGGAACTAAGTACCAAGAGAATGAAGATGTTCTTGCTTCATTTGACATTTTAACTACGTCCTTAGACTCCTTACCTTAGCACATCAGTCAATGTACCCATGTGATTTGTTAGAAATACAGCCTGTTTTTCTCTTGACAACAAACGTAGAGGGTGAAGCAACTCACATGGACAATTTGAATCAGACTTATTTGAACAACAAACGTCCTTAGACTCCTTTCAACTGGAAGAGTGCCCTGCTTGAATCCAGAAAACTGAGAAGTGCATCTCCAGAAATGCCTGCAGTAAAGATCTCTGTTTTCATGGGATTTAATTTGAGGCTGTCATGCCATAGAACTGATTAAATGAGCCTCAATACTTCACTAATTCCTTCAAGCTTCCCATTGAAGAAGATAACCAAGTCATTAGCAAAACATTGATGGGCAAGCTTCATCCCTGCAATTAGGATGGTATTTTATGCTGCTCTGCAGTATAAGTAAGCAAACAAGAGAAAACCTGTATAGCAATAACAAATGGATAAGGAGATAAAGGATCCACTTATCTAAGTCGCTTCTTCCCTGGAAAAAAAAAAAAACGACCCTCAAGTGATCCACTAAGATTAACAGAAAATCCAGAATTAGTAATGCAAGCCTCAGCCCAACTCACATACGCAGGAGGGATGTCAACAGCATGCAATATATTCAGAATAAAATCAGTGAAAAGCTTTCATTATGTCAGCTTTAACGAAACACCAAGCTGAGGTAGTTTTCCCATGATTATGTTGTACGTTTTCATGAAAAATAAGTATGTTATCAGCTATTCTTCTTCCTCCAATGGATGCAAAGAGAGAAGCAACCCCTTTAATTTTGGAGAAAGTATCTTCAGAAACCACATTACAGCACCAAATGGGTCTATACTCAGTCATCTTTGAAGGATTTGGAACTATGGGCACCAGAGTAATAGCAGTTGCATTCAAGGAACCAAGGAGCTGAGAAGGAGGCAAGAACTCTAGAACAACTTTGGCAGAGTTCTGTCCCACTACACTCCAGCCTGTTAGAAAAAAAAGAAAAAAGAAGTATAACCATCATGACCATGACTTTTGTCTTCCATGATAGACCATAAAGCTCTGAAGGCGAGTAAGAATTCTGAGAGAGAGAGAGAGAGAGAGAGAGAGAGAGAGAGAGAGAGAGAGAGAGAGAGAGAGAGCATTGAGGGAGGTAAAATAGGAAAACAAGGAAAGACAGAAAATGAGGGGAGAAGAAAATGAAAAGAAAAAAAGGGAATTTTAAGATGCCCTTGAACATGCTCAATGATGAGGTGTTAATTTCTCGAGAATTTTAAGATGTGAAGTTAAAAGTGCATCTATGTTGCAACTTGCAAGTTTTAAAATTATAAAAACGAGATGGAGATTTTGGGACTTAAATACCACAATAAGTGCGAATTGATGGTAATATTTTCGGTAGCAAGATATTTTTGTTCATGATGTTATGCCATCATATCCTCATAAAGAAAAAAGAAAATTATGGCATCATGTTCTTGTATCCTTCAAACGTGAAACACTTCTAAATTCTTGCATAGAGGTTAATCTTGTAATTGTGTGCTAATTCACCTTATTTGCTTTTAGGTTAAGCCCACTTCCACCTCCATAATCAGCTTTTCTCGTCACTCATTCCATGTTTACACAAGGCATAGCGCCATGGATGATACTTTCTCGCCAAATCTCCCTCGTATCAAAAGAACTTGAACTTTGAAAATCCAATTGAATCGGCATTGTTTCATCGATTAAATATTTCCTAACAAAGGAGTTCAACAGACTGTTTAAATATTCAATGAATTCCCCATCATGTATGGTGATATTCTTTGTTTTTAAGATGTTAGGGCGATTGTCCCACAAATTAATTTGGTGAACTCTACAGATAGGTTAAGTTCTGCTGAATACATTTTTCCTCACTAGGGAAAGTGTTTTGGACAAGGCAACATAAGATTAATTTGTCAGTCTTTGGCTTATACGGTCCACATATTTGCTACTAGTGTTGACACATTATTGAGGAAGTGTGATGCAAATCTGTGACGTGCCTAAAGATGCAAGTTTCAGAATCTTGTCATTTGATAAATGTTTCAACCCGTGTAAAGATGCACCCGTTCAATTCAACAAACGTCCCTTCCAAGTGAACAATCAAACCTAAAAAAATCAGTCACAAGATGTCATGATTTAGCCGACATCCTAGGACTAATCACAAAGTATCTGATCTTCGGCTTTCCTTTTGGCTCGAAAGAAAAAATGGGTAAATACCCAGCCGCAGTTTCTAATTCTGGATCGTAACAATATTTAATTTCATATCATTTCACTTTTTATTATCTTAGGCACTTGACACCAACAAATTGTAATAATCACCATTTCTTAAATGAGAAATGTTTAACTCTTTACACTACTTATAGAATTAATATCACAAAAAACTATAAACCAATATATTTATGACAAATTTATCATCCGCTAATTTCTATTAAATTTTACAATTAAAATTCTGAGTTGGATGATATGTGATATTTAACGAATGCACTAGTTTAGAGTACCAATTTGTCACTTTTCGTGATATTAATCCATTAACGAATGGTAACTTTATCATAAATGTACTAGTTTGGAGTTTTCGATGACCACAAAATTAGTTTAAAATATATTTATCACAGAAATATCAGTTTAGAATTTTTAGTGAGCAAAAAATTAGTTTGAAATAAATTTAATATATATATATTAATTTTTTATTTTTCATGATATTAACCCTTACTTACACATACAAAGTAATCTCACACTTGGACCACTTACTCCAAATCATAGCTCGCAAATGATTGACATGTCATATTTAAATTCTTTGTAGCTTTTGCCCCCGTGAAATGGACTAAAAATATATGATCCTTCTCTTGTATGTGAATCTGCCTCTATTTGCCCTCTCGTACCAAGCTAGATTACTTCGACCTCTACTCACCTTGGCATCTACTTCCCCGCCATATCTAATCGAATCGAGTCTAATCAAATCCAATATGATTTAAACTGAATAAAAGGAATATGAGAGATGGAACCGAGCAACAAAACGAGTAAAAGCTTTGTCTTTCAATCAGTAGAAGCATGAAATCTTTCATCCGGTTCCCACTCGATCGCTGGTATGCCTTTGGTGTGCGACAAAGTTGGTTTAGATTATCAAATACTTTCCACTGATATAGATTATTTTGTTTCCTTGGTGAGCAAAGCAGCTGTATTCTTGGAATGCAAGTTAATTAGATCTATCACTGGCTTACTGCTATATCTCAGTTCAAGTGCGTACGTCTGCAGCTAATTCATGAACAGCAGCAACACATACACATTAACCAAGCCAACATAATTGACTTACAGTGATGTCCCTTCATATATGTCAATTTTAGCCACGTTTCGCGCCCGTCGTTTCCCCCAACTTTAGTTTATAGGTATTTTTTTTGTTCTTATTAGCCAACATCACAAAACCCTACCACCATTGTCCTAAGAAAAACCCTTTCATTTATTTACACCTTATGTCCTCAACATCATATTATATATTGCTAGGATTTAACTCCATCGTGTTTGTCCATGAGTTTGTGGTTTTATTAGATGAATGGCGGATTAGCCTTCTAATCTTGGCTAAACCAACCAAAAACTCCTCCTCCCTGTGATACTTCTTCCACCACCTCGCCCTCTCGAGTCTGCTCTTCACACACCGGAACATTCCCCGCACGCCTCTCCCACCTCCGTCACCACGGATCAGCACTCCCCACCGCCCGGCGCTTCCGGGTTGCCCGTTGATCATCCTCCGGTCTCCAGGAGACACCCGGAGTATCGTGGAATTCGGTCTCGTGGCAGGAAATGGGTGTCTGAGATACGAGAGCCGCGTAAAATCACTCGCGTTTGGCTCGGCACTTACCCGACTGCAGAGATGGCCGCGGCCGCCTATGATGTTGCAGCCCTTGCCCTGAAAGGGCCCGGTGCCCTCCTGAATTTCCCTAGCTCGGCCCTCACATACCCCATTCCGCCATCCAGATCGCCAACCGACATACGAGCCGCTGCATCAAGGGCAGCAGCTTCGAGGCTCCCTAGGCGGCATCTCGACATGGACTCAAACGCGTGCGTGGCGGCTTCAGGGCAAGAATTCATCGACGAGGATGCCATTTTGAACATGCCGAACCTGTTGGCCGACATGGCAGAGGGGATGCTTGTGAGGCCGCCGCCGCTGCAGGAATCACCGGAGTATCTCAATGCAGAAGGCCTGTGGAATTCTCCATGACAAGAACGAAGTCATTCGCGCTGTCACTTCAGAAATAGGAAAGCTATGTGGCTGTGGGAGTGAGTTTAGAAAATAGACGTGTGAATAAATGGCAATGCCAATAGTATGTCACTGTGGCATGGCTTTCCTGGTTTGTCGCTGGGATTTATCAGTAGCTGATTGATTTGTGAGTTCTGATGAGTTTATGTCGTGCGTACACGGCTATGTCTAGTTGGGTGGATGTCATGTAATACAACGCCGCGGTTTGTAAGAACTAGTATGAACGACTGAGGTCTCATACATGGAATCAATATGTCCTGTATCCACGTTTTCGATGCGAAAGTTTCTAAAGTTGATGCCAAACGACTTTCTGATTCTTTTACCTCAGCAATCACACGCGTCGATTCCTTGTATTTGACACTTGTGTCACTTGTAAAACGTGCTTTGCTTTTTGGCAGGGCATTACATTGCGATAGCTTTTCAGAAAAATTATTTAAAAAGTCCTAAATTTAAAGAAGTTAATTTAATCATAAATCTTTCAATTTTGTTAATATAATTCTAAATTTTTTGATGATTTGTCAATTTAGTCCTAAACCTTTTAATGGCTTGTTAATTTAGTGATAAACCTTTTGATGATTTGTCAATTAACTCTTAAACCATTTAACGATTTGCTAATGTAATCATTCTAGTCGAATATATAAATAATAGGTTCGAACTAAATTGGCAATCTTCCAAAAGCTTAGGACTAAATTGATAAAAAAAACGATTTAGGATTAAATTAGCATAATTAAAAAGTTTAAGCATGATGAGATTTAGAGCTTTTTGAACAATTATTCCGTAGCTTTTCCTAAGTCAATCCCTTTTGCCAGTGAAGGGCTAACAATAAAACTAAGAATAGGCAACTTTGGCTTACTTCATCTTCATTTATAACCACTTGTTTTTTGTGGCTTTGCATGTTTGGATCTTCTGGTTAAACTAATGACACGACTAGTCATCACGATAGTCTCATAAATCTCACATAACAGAGGTAGTATCAAAATAATAAGAGGTAAATCTCAAATTGTATCTTTTTCTTCTCTAAGAGGAAGAAATACCCTTTAGGTATTTTAAATTTGAAGGATGCCAAGATCCATACGAGACCTTAGACAAAGTAATTTAAGGTCATACTTGGGACCTAATCTCATATAATAGGGGAAATACCAAAATAATGAGAGGCAATTGTTTCTAATGATATAATGGTGGGAATAACATTAAAAATGTCATAACTTCCGTACAACGCTTATTATGATGTCAAAATTTTTCGATAGATCACTTAAGTATCACTTTTTTGAAAAAACGATTGCTAAGTGTCAACTTCAATTCAAGATATTGGAAATCTAATATGGCAATATTTATCAATTTCCACAACTAATATGGCTCACCGACGTTCACAATCAACATTATTAGCGCTAAATGACGTTGTCTACGTATCCCTAAATATAAATCCTAATTCGGACAAATTAAACAATTTCATCTCTTCTTCCAACCCAAATTCGGACCGAGGTAATTATGGGCAAAGAGTTAAATCTTGCGATGGTGATTGGGGACAAGCTACTTTCTCGTTCTCCCCACTCGTTAAATTTAGAAGTATAGTAGAAGAGAGAAACGGAGACAGAGAAAGACCTTTTTTTGGGTTTTATTTATGCCTCTCTGTCTGCAAATGCAATCTCTGGTTCCCATGGTCCTTGCTATTTTTTTCTGTGTCATTTCTTTTCGTCTTGTTTGATTAATTATTCTTGGCATGACAAAGCTTAGCTTCTGCAGGTATGGGGAATGCACATGCTTGCGTGAGAGAAAAACGAAAAAGAGACCAAAGATATAATTTTTAATATAATTAACACTTGTACGCTTGCCTTTTTCTAGTAGCAAATTATGGTGGTTGCTGGTGGTGGTGATGATGAGTCTGTATCTGGAGCAAGTCTTTGTTGCAAGTGAGAGTGCGAACACATGTTGGGAAAGCGACCGAAGAGGATGGTCTCACGCCTAAGCTTGATGTTTTGGCGGAGCTTAAAGAAGCTCCTGCACAATCAAAGGCGATGAATAGATCGACATTGCTTCGATGAGTGTAGCATTGTTAATTTTCATTATGATTCAACGAATGAATGAATAAAGAGAGAGACTAGTCATCTTCCACATTCGACTCATTTTTATTATTATAAAAAAAACCATGTATAAATAATCTTTTTACTAAATAAGTCCCATAGGACTCTTGGCTGGAATATAACACCAGAGGCATTTAAGTGATCCAACATAAAGTTTTGGTATTAAAGTGAGCGATGTACAAAATTATGGCATTTGTAATATTTATTTCCTTATAATGGTAGATTTTAACAATCTAAATTAAATATAGAGACCTGCCAAATTACATAAAGTAAGAATAATAATTTTCTGAAGATTTTATTTTGTGCATCTGGATTCATTAGGTATCAATCAAGATTCAAAAGAAGAAAATCAAGATTAGGAAGGTTCGCCAAATTTGACAGACTTCATTCGGTAAAAACTAAAATTAGGAGGAACAGAGCAAGTGTCGAATTGCATTGTTTCTACTTTAGCGATAAAAAGAACATGATGATCCTAAGTATAATCTTAAACTACTTTGTCTAGAGAACTCAGCGTCCTCCGAATGTAAAACACTTAGAGGGTATTCCCTCTTTTTGGGAAGAAAAAGATTTAGGGGGAAATTTAGGGGCTGAGGCGTATGGACACCAGTACGTTAAAATAAAGAACGCAGTCCTATCAGTCCACCAATAGTATATCCGTTGGACATGCAGGGTGACCCTCAACGGAGCTTTGGGGATCCTACTCTATGTTAAGGAAACCTCAAACCTCCCAAGACCCATGAAGTACCTCTAGTCTGAGGTATATTGGAGTTGCATTGTTTCTACTTTAGCAAAAAAAGAATATTATCATTGAGCTCTAGGATCAGCTTATTAGCGAATTTTGAGAGAGAGAGAGGGGGGGATTGTTTCTACTTCAGCTAAAAAAGAACATTATTTTCCAATATTAAGCTTTGGGATCAGCTTATTAAGGAATTTTGATACTTGGAGAGGGAGGGAGGGAGGGCCCAAAAACTCAAATTATGACCATTGTGGCATATTCACCCTAAAAAAATTTCTATAAATTAGAAAATCTCAGATTTGTAAGATTGTGACACATATACCTTCCATTGAGATTTTGTCAATAAGCATTGTTAAAGATCTGCATACATGAACGTTAGAAGGAAAACCATATTGACATGGCGTCTACGTGACTTCAACGAAACCAAAACAATGTTTTAACTAAAAAATCATCTGACGGAACCTTCACGAAAAGAAAATGTATCGTATAGGTATAATTCTGAAGTTTTTTTCACAAGAAAAAATTTAGGATAAATGCGTCATAATAAGTATAGTTTTGTTTTTTTTTATTTCATAATATAAAATTATGAGTAAATATGTCATATTGGCTTTTTCTAAATGAAAATAATACAAATACAAATAAAATGCTCTGCATCATGGGAGGGATCTTTGACCAAGGATAAAGACAAGGGCATAAAGTGAAACGTATGTCATCATTCTAAAGTGGAATTATGTAACTATTCACACGTTGGGAAATTAAATCAGAATTATGATGTTTCACGTGGTCTGCCTATGATAGGCCAATCTTTAAATACATCCATAGCAAATATCAATGACTCCAATGATTAGATCAAATGTCACCAAGATTGAGACAAAGTGTCGGTAATTCTTCCTTACTTTTCCCCTCTTTATTTGGTAAAATTGTGTTGATTTCTTCGTCTCAATTGGATGGTGGGTTGAAGGATGCTTGAGAATTTCTTTGGTTGTTTTGCAAAGGCCATTTCTGGTCATAAAATGAAAAATAAATAAATATTGGAGCTAATAGTTAGTCAAGACTTCGTTTGGCATAATTGCAACCATATAATAGCAGTGTTGTGCTACAATTATAGGGCCATAATGTGTGTTTGATGACAAACGCTATACATCTGTAATAGTTTTATAACATCAAGCAAGACAATTTTCTTAGGAATGATGGTTCAAAAGTTGCAGCAATAAGATTTCTCCAAACATGCTTATCAATTGAACGACTGAATTTTGTAGGTACAACTATTGATTTGGTAAATACCACAAAAAAATATGAAGAAAACTTATTTTCACTTTTGAAGTAGTAAATAGGTCTTAGACAATTCATATGCCAAACACATAATTTCTTAATAAATGCGGCATATTCACACATCACATGCCAGACAGTCCAATGAGATCACAGCTTGTGGACAGCATATCAAAGCACTTCCAGTGATGCCATCCAAGGTGACATTGAAACCACGAACTTATTCCACCCTTATGGGAGAGAGGGTTGAGCTCCCTCCACCAAAATAGAACAAGAATAATATAAAAAATGACGAGCAAAACTCGCGCTGTAAATGCAACTAGGGTTTAAACACTTGAGGCAAAAGCAACATGAACTCCACTTTACTATGAAACCCTTATTCTTTACAACCTTGGGCCAAAGAGGGATGTCATTTGGACAGGAATTAGTGCAACTAGCCATGATGAGCTCAGCGCTGTTCTCGAAATTAACGATGGAGTTATGGAAAATTATTGCGAGAGGACTTTAATCATTTGATGAGATAAGCTAAATTAGATGCATTAAGTCGTAACCATCAATGATCAACATAATCCTAAGAGATATGATGAATTAAATCTTACTTTAGGGAACTGAGCTTTGGTCCAAGGGAAGAGTCATGATGGATTCAACCTTAGTAGAGATTGATGCATTGAAGGGACATTTGTGATGTGGAGGATATTGAAGGGACATCTCTCGTGTCGGCTATATCCATCACTCACACAGCAAAATCCATTAAATTTTACCAAAAAGACAAAATTACCATCAATCATTCAATCATTATAAAAAAGTGGTGACACCAATTTTTTTTCTTTTCTTCTTTTTTTCATTTTTCTATTTCTACGTAGGATTTAGTTGTCATAAGCAAAAATTTCACATTTTCCTTATTGTGGGTATCTCATGTATATTTAAGGAGGCTCCATGTTATATATATATAATTAGATCTTACTTCCATTGAAATTAATTTGGTTGGAAAAAGAAATTTCTAAGAAATCGAGTTTTTTTCTAAGTTGTCAAGCAAAGTTGTGGATTAGATGTCAAGTAGAGTCTGGAAAACTTCTAACACTTGTTTCTAAACTTTAACTTTTATTGTGCACATCAATATCAAGCATTTTTCTCATCAATTGTCTTTTATATACATCTATATATAATGAGATGATGAAACAAAAAATGCTCTTTAAAGATTTTCAAAGCTAAACTCACAGTTACATTCTCCAATGTGAAATTTTGAAAGACAAAATTTAATTAAATCAAAATGTTGCCTAAAAATAAGATTTTTTTAATGCCGGTGAAATCTCATCATTTTGCATCGGCAAAAATTAATATCATCTTATGAAGTGTTTGCTAAAAAACATCAAGATAGGAAAGGACTTGATAGTAATATGCACAACAAAAGTAAAGGTTATAAACATGTGATTATGTTAACAACTTATCCATGTCAAAATTTTCTAAATTCTATTTGAAAAATAATCTATATATTTGATCGACAACGTAGAAAAAAGTCAGGCTTTGTGGAAATTACTATTTTCCACACAACTTATTTCTCGGAATTAATATCTAAAAATAGAAAATAAAGTATTAGAAAGTTTACCCGTTGCACATGTGGCCTAGTGATAAGAGAAGTTATTGTTAAAATATTTAATTCCCCTACTTTTTCTATGTTGAAAAACTAGACTCATCATTAAAGGTCACTGGTCCTAAGTAATCTTAAACTGTGTCATCTGCAGTTTTATACGAATCTTAGTATCCCTTGAATGTAAAACATTTAGAGGTGTCCCTCCTCTTAGAGAAGACAAATATAATAGGGGAAAAATGGGGGGGGGATGGGGACAAGGTATGCAGGCACCGGTACATTAAAATAAGGGACACGGTCCTATTAGCCTATCAATGATATATCCATTGGACAAGTAGTGACCAATTTAAACATTTATTAATTGCATAAAATTATGAATTAATTTTTAACCCCTAAAACAAAACAAAAAAATCTCATTAAATTGCATAGCATATAGGAGCATTTGCATTAATAGTATTAGGATTTATTAAAATTTAGATTAAGAGAGAGAGAGAGGAACAAGATTGGGCCGAGTCCAAGCCAGCCCAATTTTTACTACTTTTTTCTTCCCTTTTTTTCTCCACTTGAGCCAGCACACTCCTTTTTCCCAACCCAACCTCCATGTCTTCCTCCTTCCCCCTCACGGTGTTCACGCTCGCTACAATGGTACGGTCGAGATCAGGGGACAAGGTATGTAGGCACTGGCACATTAAAATAAGGGACACAATCCTATTAGCCTATCAATAATATATCCATTGGACAAGTAGGGCAACCCTTAGCGGAGTCGCAAGACTCCTACTTCTTATTGAGAACACTTGTAACCACCAAGGATCTAAGGAGTACCTCTCATTAGATATACTTAATGTTGACACATAAATTTTAATAACCCGTTTAAATTTATTAATTGCATAAAATTATGAATTAATTTTTAACCCCTAAACCAAAAAAATTCTCATTAAATTGCATAACATATAATAACATTTGCATTAATAGTATTAGGATTTATTAAAATTTAGTTTAAAAGAGAAGAGAGAGAGAGAGAGAGAGAGAGAGAGAGAGAGAGAGAGAGAGAGAGAGAGAGAGAGGAGAACGAGATCGGGCCGGGTCCAGGCCGGCCCAGTGGTTTTTACTTTTTTCTTCCCTTTTTTTCTCTAGCTGGGCCGGTCCACTCCTTTTTCCCCAGCCCAGCCTCCATGTCTTCCTCCTTCCCTCTCACGATGTTCACGCTCGCTTGCAACGGTACGGCCGAGATAGTGAGGGAGCAGAGCAGATCGCGCGGCACGATTGCCGGTCGGGGCCAGTTCGGCAGGGCGGCTGGCGATGGCAGAAGCCGTGTGCGCCTACCGGTGGCCTTTGTTTGTTCGCTGTGCGCGTCCTGGATCGTTTGTTGAGGGTCCTAGTTCGGGTTTGAGTCTCGGTTGAGCAGACAATCTCTCTTTTCCACGGTGCATTCCATCTGCTCGATGAAATGCCGCAATGAGATCCGGTTTTAGTTTCCTCGTTTTGACTGAAATCAAGTCGCCCGTGCATGGCCTCGTTTTGTCAAAGCGCTCCTGTGATGTTCAGCGACCCCGGGTGTTGGACGTTTAGACGTTAACCATTTCCACACCGCCGCCGCTATTTTGTTTGGTGTCTGGCCAAGGATGGCATATTCGGCCAGGGGCGCCAAAGCCGGCCGGGGGACGACGACCCAAGCGGAGGCCGAGGCGACGCTGGGGGACGGGGTGCGCGCCGCCACGTGGAGACGACCGGCGCGCTTGCCGCGGCCATCTCTGTTGGCATCGCGTGGGGGCAGGCCGCGGGGAGCGATTCGAGTCAGCGTAGGCTGGATTCGGGTCGGTCCCGGTTCGCGGGTTCTGACCGACCCGGGCCAATCGTGTCTGGGCCGGGGTAGGTGTAGCGGGCCGGCCTAATTCCACTCCTGGGTTTAGTTTTTTTAAGGACTTTAAGGACTGGGCCGAGTTATGTGTTGACTTAGGCATAGTAAGCTTATTTTACTCTCTTGGGCCAGGCTTAATTCTTTTAGTTTTTTAGGGGGTTGGACCCATTTTTGTCCTTTTAGCTGGACTGGGCCCACCAATCAGGCCCAGTCCGGCTGAGGGCCCTGTCACCCGGGTCAGCGGACCGGGCCAACCCCTACCCGGATCTCTATTTTCTGATTAATAATTATTTTTAAAATATATATTTAGAAAAATTAAAAATTCCAAAAAATATATTTTTTTTGCAGAAATTAGGAAAAAGCTTAAATATTAGTTTCTTGAGTAGTTTTCTCTTAAGATGTGTGAAAATCCTTGATAAAAAATTGTATTTAAAATTGAATAAACTCTTAGCTTTTATCATAGGATTTGAGTGTTTTTAAAGACAAATGCTAGGTCGTCATTTGCGCATTTCCATTTTAACTATTATGTTATTATGCACATCCGATATGTTAATTGTGGTGTCACTTTGGCTTAGTTAGGATTGACATTTTTCTTATCTCTTAGAGTTAGAATTCTTGTTTTTCTTACAATTTATTTAATGCTCCCTTAGTCATTGATTGTCATGATCATCTTATATATTAGTGAATAAGTTTAAAATGAACCTGGGCTGCACAAGATTAGGTACCCAAAAATGCACTAATTAATTAATTAGTGTAACCAAATTCCCAACCCTAGGTTATAGTGTCAATTTGAAGTTAAAATTGAATATCTCAATCTCACACGATATATGAACTTAAGAGTGCCCACGGCTAAACAAGGGCTGTAATCCTACGTTTTAGACGATACTCCTAAACTTATATCTTTTCTCCTCTAGAAGGAAAAGGTAGGTCATGACTCTTAATGTGCAAAAATCACTTTTACTAATCAATATATTAGATAGAACCAAATTCAATTCCCTTCCAAGTTTCAACTGCCAAGCTTCGTTGAACTACCGATTCAATATTGCCTATCAAAACACATAAGAACTCCACTATAATAGTCGACTCATAATTGGCCATTTGAGTTTTGAGAAAATAACACAAATGATTTTTAAACTTTGATCTAATGTATAATATCATCCATGAACTTTCAATTTTTTGAATGTGATCTATGATATTTAGCCCAATATACAATGTTGAGTACATATTTAATTTAATTTATGAACTATATGAAAATATTTAGTGTTAACATTCTTTTAATTTAAGTTAGCAAAATATGTCAATTTGGCTTCCAATCAAGTACATTTGATCAGTGAATAAAGAAAAGGTTATAAGTGAATAATTCACGCAAGACATTTAATTCAAATTAGAATATAGTAATCAATTTAATTGTTTTATTTGTTCAATTCAAAAACAACAAATCATTATTCACGTTATTTGATTATGTGAATTATTATATTTTAATTTGAGTTGCATCTTACGTGATAATTCATGTGTAACTTTAGTTTTTTGTTCACTATTTAAACTTACCATATTGAAACTCCGTTAACTTGAATTAATGAAAAGAAAACATTAAATATTTTCATATAATCTAATGACTAAATTAAACATTTAGATAAAATTTCAATAACTACAATGAACAAATTAAAAGTTCAAATACAATACATTTAACTAAAGTTCAGAAAACACATTGAATAAATAATTGTATATTAGACCAAAGTTCAGAAACTATTTATGGAATTATCCCTTGAGATTTCACGAGACTCAAACTGATCCAACAATCATTGCTTCTTTCCTTTTTAAGCCAGATATACAAGCACAAATAATTGGAAATTACAAAACTTCCAAAACAATTATAAAAAAAAAAAGGATGAAGAAAAGTTCCCAACATATTGACCTATTATTGTCTTCAATTCAAAGAGGTCGATTATCTATAAACCTTTGATCTAGTTTTATACCACACCTTTGACCCATTCATACAATGCCCATAGCAGAATCCCCAACAAAGTGTCTCTGATCAAGCTCCTCGTGAGATCTTCAACCCAACCGCCAGTTTTATTGCCCCCGGCCTTATTCCCTGCAAGATCACGGAATCGCAAGTTCCCTTGGTCCGAGATAAGTGCATACACGACCCCGTTCATGTGGCCCTTCCCGATCACTCCCACCACCCTCTTACAGTTGTTCACGGCCTTGCTCCGCTTTAGGGACCATGCGAGATACTGTGATTGCATACAGGGTGACGTTGATTGAGCAAAGCTACATATGTAAGAATTTTCTCCATATATGAACACGAACAGAAAAAAAAGAAGCAAATGTCTATTTAGTAATGCTTTGCTGCCGTATATATGGTGGATGGATGCACTACAAACATTGGATGAGTAATCTTCCTCCCACCTTAAGCAATCTTGCGATCACGACTCTAATAGAATGAAAAAGAGTTCTACTCTTCCCTTCATCTACACATGAACTGTAATGCATGATCTGCTGTGCATAAGCTGAAAGAAGTTTGAGAAGGGTAGCGGTTTAGCTGACGGAGAATGTACTCACCGTGTCCCGTTCAAGTATAAGAGGCTGTAGAAGCGCTGGATAAGAAAAACTAAGCTGCTTGTACAATTCAAATGTGCTATCCCCAGCGTTTGATTCCTGCAGCAAAACCAGGAATCTGCTTTAGAAACTACCAGTTGTTTACTATACCTATTGGATATTCTAGAAACTCAATCATCATCCTGGGAGGATGTGAATTGTGAAGAATGATGTGATTCATGAAGAAGCATATTACTCCGTATTTATCTGGTAGACAAGTAGAGACTTAGAAAATTGCCCACAGCTAGATGATTCTGTGCAAGAAATGGTTTCCCCGTATATAAACTTCGGCTCTAGATGAGGACTTGAAAAACAGAGAATTACAGATGGCCATACACAACATCACCAGAAAAATTTACTCCCAATTTGTGTTCGAAAAGGAAACCTTGCAGAATAATCTCATGGTGTGACTCTGCTATCACACCAATTTTTTAATGCAAAGAAAATTACCGCTATTTTCTCATGATAAAATGCAAAATGAACCAAAAGCTGATAGGGAGAGAGCACCTGAAGATTACTCCGCGATGCATCCGATTGTGATGCTATTCCACAAAAAACAGAAACCACTAGGCTTATTTTCTGATTCCATTTCAAACTTTTCCATGCTCTCTCAAGCTGAACAACAAAACATCATAAGTGAATTTTTCTGTCAGTCAACTATCATAGGACCTTAATCATCCTGTCCGAAATCTAATGATTAGGACAAAGAGAAGCTAAATGATTAGAAACTTTCTTCATAAATTATGAGACCAGATGTTCAAGCATACATACTGTTATTTCAACTGGCCGATCCCCCAAAACAATTTGAGCACCAATTTCTTCAGATACCTTCCGAGCAGCTCGAAACTGTAGGCAAGAAAACAATTGCAGATTGAGAGATTGTCCCAGGAGTTTAGAGGATTTGATTATTGAAATAATAATTTCAGGTCACTACCTCATCTCCAAATGGGCGGTTGACATCTGAGGAGATTTTTGAGGAGAAAATTGCCAAGAGTAGACGTAATGCTAGAGCTGTCTGACCACCTGTCATGAAAACAGATAACAATCATCTAATTGAGCATTATTAGCATTTCAAGTGCAGAATGGTACTAACAAATAACAAGAAGCTAGAGCTTACCCAAGTTTATGCTACGACCAACAGCACCAAAAAACCCGGTACCACTCAGGGAAAACATGCTGGACTGTAATTGTTGACTAGGATCTCCTTCACTAGATGTGTACATGATCCCAGCTCTGAAAACAAGCTCTGCAACGACAGGAGTTCAGATATGGATAAAACATCAAACTTTTTAGTGCTTATGAGACCTCAAAGTGCCAGTTTCAGTCAGAACTCGGAAGCTAAAATGTGGGAAACGACTCTCCTTTCTAATACCTGACATGGAAGGGAATATAGCAAACCAAAAAGAGCATAATGTTGACCAGTAATTGTGATTTAACATTATGAGCTATTGCAGTATTAATTTTCGAAACGCCCAATGCCTCTGTGCGGTTTGGGGTGACAAATTGGAAACCATGCATTCTAAACTCTTGCAGCATCAGTCAATGATCCAAAATTTTCGACCTCTCATTGATAGCCAACATGGCAGCAAAATTGATGGGTTACTCTTATTATGTCCCATATCCAACCAACTATGGGCGACTTAATTCCGCACTCAACTAAGATTTCTATTTTAATGCCTAATTCAACTCATTAACTCGATTCGTCTATAAGTGGCAGCACAAGACTTGGTAAATCAACTCCTGCTTTCAACTCCTGCTTTCATCAGGATCTCTGGTCTAAACCCAGCCTGCCAATAATTCCTAGACAATCTAAACGAAAAGACAGTGAATCAACTCCTGTGTGCATCCACTACACTCGCAATAAATTAGTGATATGAGCACCGAACCACCTCTAATCACATTCAACGAGACAGCACAATGATGAAGAAAAGGTGGAAACTTGCCTGCTCCTGCAGAGCTCGACCACGACGTTGTCGGGCCTCAAACGGCCCTGACAACCCGCGCCACGTTGTCAGCGGACCGCCGCGAGATGTGGGTGGTGCCCACCAGCCATATCTCCTCCGGCTCCACGAACTCCGACCTCCAGGCCGGGACCGGGCCGAACTGCCCCTTCCGGACCAGCACGAGGGTCGCGTCGCCCGCCAAGTCCAGCAACTCAGGGTGCGACGAGGCGATGGAGACCTTGGACTCCTCCAGAACCTCTCTCCGGAAGTCGAATCCGGTCGGCGGCGGCCTTATCGAGGCCCTGAAGGGTCTGACGATTCTGGGCGTGCGCAGAGTTGGGTTAGGACTGAACAGAGGGAAGGGTGATCTGAGGATGGTGTCCATGGATGTGAGTAGGGGTGTGCATGGTCCGGGTGGGCGGTTCTCACCTTAGAACCGGGAACCGCCCGCTAAGGACCGGTTCCAAAAATTTGGATCTGGGAACCACCCGTTGGTTCCATGGATCCACCCGAGAACCGGACCGCCGGTCCGGTCCGGTTCCCGGGTGGATTCATGGAACCGATTTCATGCGATTACGCCTACTCAATATGCATTAATGAACCGGTTTTTGACTTTTGTTGTCTGTCTCTTCAAGACTTCGACAATAAGAATTGCAAGGACTATTTGGCAAATAGGAAATTAGGGCTCCAAATAGAACAATAAGAATTCTAAACATGGGGCTTCAAAATTTTAATTTTTTTTTCAAAAAAAAAATATTTTTTATAATAAAAATTAATATATATTATTATTATAATACCGGTCCGGTCCGGGTGGGCGGGCGGGCGGATCCGCCCATGGAACCGGGAACCGGACCGGTACCCACCGGTCCCTTTAGGAACCACCGGTTCCGGACCGGTCCAGTCCGGTTCCGGGCGGTCCGCCCGGTTCTTTTGCACACCCCTAGATGTGAGGAAGGATTTGCTTCCACACTCCAAGGATATAGAGAGAGAGAGAGCTTGTGGTGCTTCCATGGCCACTTATCATCCGTATAGGTCGCCTACGTATGCAAAGGCAAATCAGAAAAATGCTAGATATTCTGATACTACGGCATTGTATTGAATTCATATAGACACATAGCTCATCCTATACATCTTGATGTTGTACGAATGAAGGTTCTAAGGTTGTCCAATTTTGATTGAGTTTGGTGGGAAGAGGATTTTGCTATGTTATTACTTTGTTCCTTTCATTTTCTTATTTTCCGTGAACATTTCTAGTCATCATTTGAGAAATTTCATAATTTTAAAGTACATTTTTGAGACGGGATTCAGCTAAATGAGTAACATTATATAGAAGAAATGTCCACTCTTTTTCTTTTTCCTAATTAAGCTGAGTTTAGACTTTAATAGAATTGTTTATCTTCATAAGATTTTAATATCTGATGATGAGGGATTAATCATTGCAAGCGAGAGGAGTATTGAGGAAGAGAGAAATTTTTATGGTGGCTTGTAGTGGGTTTGGGCTTCCCCCTTTGTCAGATGAAGAAAATGGACAACTTACCCATCCTTAGAAGGAAAAGGGATAAACTTTTTTATTATTGATTTGATTAGGAATAATAATTCACTTAAGTGACTTATTACGAGACTACATTTTCCCTACATCCTTAATTTAGAGAGAATTAGTAGGTTACAAGTTATGAACATTATTGGCAAGCAAACATAATCAAAGATAAGCATGAGAGGTCTATGTTTGTTTGCCAATTGGAAGACCAGTTGAAGAAAGTTTCCTCCTACTAACGAATGAAGGAAAAGATGACCAAGTTATACTATTTTTGGGAAAATACAAAAAAAAAAAAAGCACATATCCCATATCAATGACCACTTATATATGAATCCCCATCTGTCTAGTCGAGATCTCTATCCAAGTCTCTCTCTCCATGAGCTTGAGGTCACACTACTAGAGGTAGTCGCATGATGCTGGATTTAGGCTCAAACACAGTGCCCATCCTTAGAAGGAAAAGGGATAAACTTTTTTATTATTGATTTGATTAGGAATAATTCACTTAAGTGACTTATTACGAGACTACATTTTCCCTACATCCTTAATTTAAAGAGAATTAGTAGGTTACAAGTTACGAACATTATTGGCAAGCAAACATAATCAAAGATAAGCATGAGAGGGTCTATGTTTGTCTGCCAATTGGAAGACCGGTTGAAGAAAGTTTCCTCCTACTAACGAATGAAAGAAAAGATGACCAAGTTATACTATTTTTGGGAAAATACAAAAAAAAGAAGAAGCATATCTCCCATATCAAAGATACAAAATACACATAAGAATCCCCATCTGTCCAATCGAGATCTCTATCCAAGTCTCTCTCTCCATGAGCTTGAGGTCACACTACTAGAGGTAATCGCATGATGCTAGATTTAGGCTCAAACACATTGGATCTGACATATGGAGCTCAAATTCAATTAACAACGACGAGTGAGTCTCTATGTGTGTGTATGTAATAGAGAGAGCCTATACGTGCAAGAGCCCAATACTGAGAAAAGAGCTTGGCTGTGCTATCTCTCCTATATAGTGGTCGGCCGAATTCCTCTAAAAGAGTGATTGAGTCCGACTCAAGCGAATGAAACAGAAAGCGGACCTCGTCACTGTGCAAAGGGACATAATGATAAATGAAATTCAACAAATGGAATGGATGCGCATGACAAGTGGGGCAGAACTTGACTATAATACCTCGTTGTTGGAGAAAAAGGGCAACGATTCAATAGTAAAACCTATCCAAAATCAATATCTTTCCAAAAAATTAACCAACTGATATAAAATTAACCCTAGTAGCTAACAGTCACAATATTCCACCAATATCAATCTCGAAGCAGTGTTGAAAAAAGTTAAAGCAACATGGAAACAACACTCACAATTTTTACCTGGAAAATCCATTTCATGAAAAGCCACAGTTCTATAAAAAACTTCCACTAATCACCAATAGTAATATGATACATAATAGTTTATCTCTAACTGCACAACTAAAGACTCTTCACATTAGCAAAACAACAACATATCATCGCCATGAAGGTGGATTAACTCAAAGAAGTAAGAAAGGTCTAAAGTTGCTAGAGGCATTGAGAGACAATTTGGAGAATGATTTTAATAAACAAAACTGATCAACTTGAAGATATTGATCTTAAGAACAATATACTAAAATTTCAAACAATTGCGACAGAGTTTTACAATTGAATCTAGATTGCCTCTTCTCCTCTTTTTTCTCCATTGCAGCCTTTCTCTATCTCTTTCTGATGATGAGTTGCCCCTATAAGAGATGGACCCAACCCAATAAGAAAATTTAATCCAAAAACTTAAACTATTAGGTTGAAAGAGATCACATGTATATATAGGAGCATGTAAACTTCATAATCTACGATTAGAGATAATTTGAACATATTCAATTAAATGCAAACTCTGTGCGGTAGTCCTCTATATCTAGTTGTGTAATAAACGTTTCAAACCATGTAGGAGAGACAGGACGAGGAGCCCTGAAGTCCGGTACTATATGTTCAACAAACTTCCCTTCCTATGGAGCAATCGGACCTAAAATTTAGCCACGGGATTTTATCAGTCAGCCGACGTCCCAGGATTAGGAAAAGGACACATCCCTTTTGGTGCAAGAACTCCAAGGATTCGCGCATTCACCATTCTGATCTTTCGCTCTCTTTTGGCTCTCCGAAAAAGATGGGAGAATGCCCCGCCGCAGCTTTCACCTTCTATATTCCTAGGCGTTTGACCATAACAAGCTGCAAATAATCACTACCCCTCGAACTGAAACATGTTTTTGGCTCTCTACCTTACTCACAGGTGCAAAATAATTTCACGTTTGGACCACTTCGAAGCTAGAGGAGCACTTGCGCTTGGCTCGCCTCGTTGATTCAGTTGGAAATCTGTTAAGTCTGTTGCTAACGAGGGTTCATCGTACTTGGTGTCGCTGTCTATCGTGTGAAAGGCCCATCTCTGTCCATGAAGTGTCGTTTGGAGTGAATATAAGTGAGTTTGGTTGATTCAGAGGTTAGATAATCTGAGGCAGATTTGAGTAGGGGCAGATCGACATTTTGCATCCGAATGTATTCTCCTCTGCACTTCTGCACTCGGGCTAATTGGAGTATCGGCATCCACTCCCCCACCAGATCCGCTCTAATATAATATAATCTGCTATGATTTCATGTAAATAGAAGAAACATTAGAGATTGAACCGAGCAATACGAAATGAGGAAATCATTATGTCTTTTTAAAAATAGAAGCACGAAATCTCACACCCCGATTCCTACTTGATTGATGCAATCTCTTGGCACTAGGAATCAAGGCAACATAATATAATCACACGTGAAACAACTGGTCGACGCAATATAAGATGGAACGCCTTTGACATGCGTAGAAGTTTGGTTTAGATTATCAAGATGATTGTAAATTAGGACGAAATAAACCGGGGCGGAAAAAACCCAAAAGGGAAACGAGAAAATGGAGACTCATTGACGCCTCCACGTTTGACTGTAGCCTCAGCAGCCAATCCTTGAACAGCAACACATCCGCATTTTGACCAAACCAAACGTAATTTCCCTTCCTATACATCAAATTTGGCCACGCCTTTGGCTCCTCCGAGTCCCCTCGTCTGCCCCCATCTTGAATTTATTAATATTTTCTTCGTTGCTACTAGCCAACATCATAGAACCCTACCCCCACCATAAGCCTAGAGAGCAACGCGTTCGTATTATATATCGTTTGTACTTCCCACCTTCATGTATGTCCAGTTGTTTTGTGTTTTTATTTAGATAACTGGGCGATCGGCCTTCTACTCTCGTACAAACCAACCAAACAGTCTTCCCTATAATTACTCATCTTCCAACTCCCGCCCTCTCGAGTGTGCTCTTCCCACGCCGAAGCAATTCCCCCACGCGCCTCCCCTGGCAGCTGCTGCCATGGATCAGCAATCCCCGCCGCCCGGCGCTTCCAGGTCGCCCGCTCACCATCTGCCGGTCTCCAGGAGACACCCGGAGTATCGCGGGATCCGGTCTCGGGGACGGAAATGGGTATCTGAGATACGAAAACCACGTAAAGCCACACGCATTTGGCTTGGCACTTACCCGACCCCGGAGATGGCTGCAGCTGCCTATGACGTTGCAGCCCTTGCCCTGAAAGGCCCCAGCACCCTCCTGAATTTCCCGAGCTCGGTCCTCACATATCCTATCCCGCCTTCCACGTCGCCATCCGACATACGTGCCGCTGCATCAAGAGCGGCGGCTTCAAGGCTCCCAAGGTGGGATCTCAGCATCGATACGAATGAGTGCGTGCCAGCTTCAGGGCAAGAATTCATCGATGAAGATGCCATTTTGGACATGCCGAACCTGTTGGCCAACATGGCGGAGGGGATGCTCGTGAGCCCACCGCCACCCGAAGAGTCACAGGAGTACTCAGATGCAGGAGGCTTGTGGAATTATCCATGACAAGACCAAATGCAGTCATTCCAGAACTAGGAAAGCTACATTGTGGGGGAGGTGGAGTGAGTTTTAGGAAATAGACGCGTCAATAAATGGTAATGCCAATAGCATAACGACGGGACATGGACTTTCCTGGTCTGTCGCTCTGTCAAAGCGTGGAATTTTATTGAGAAAATATTAGATACGTCTCATGTTCCAGGCTGGCAAATAAGAAGGCATTTCAGACGCCGACATGTGTCTTATGTAGACCCAAAGTGCGTGAGGCCAAAATCTTGAAAGTTCTCTCTCCCCTTCCCTGCACTTTCTCTCTCTGTCTATTCACGCCCAGTCTCTCCTCCCCTGCACTTTCTCGATCGATCTGCCCCTTCTCAAAGCGCGACGTCCTGCCCATTCGAACAAGGGACGACCACCGCGTGCCTCAAGCCCTCAAGCCACGGCGCGCCGACCGAAGACCACCGTGCCCGATCGACGGCCCCTCGCTCTGCCCATCTGAACGAGGGACGACCACCGCTCGCCGACTGACGATCTCCAAGCCGTCGACCCAAACCCTCGTTCGACGACCACCGCTCGCCGACCGACGGTCCCCTGCTTCGTCCATCCGACTCTGGCTCTGTCTCTTCCCTCTCCAAGCCGTCGACCCAAGCAAACTCATAGGAGCAGAGGACCGTCGGTCGCACGCAGTGGTCGTCGGTGGGCGCGCGATGGTCATCCGGGGCGGCACGGTGATTTGTCCGTCGAACGAGGGCTTGGGTCGACGGCTGGGAGAGAGAAGAGACAGAGCCGGAGTCAAATGGGCGGAGTAGGGGACCGTCGGTCGGCGAGCGGTGGTCGTCCCTCGTTCGGATGGGCAGAGCGAGGGACCGTCGGTCCGGCGCGGTGGTCGTCTGTCGGCGTGCGGTGGCTCGAGGGCTTGAGGGGCGTCGGAGGGAGGGCGTCGGAGGGGAGAGAGAGTCGCGCGGTGGCTCGATTTTCTCAAAGACGTCAGGACAGACGAGGGAGGAGAGGGAGAATAGAGGAGAAGGGGAAAATGCCGCTCAAAGTTTTAAATTTTGTCTGACAATCTGGCCCACTCACGACACGTGTCGGCATCTGAAGTGCCTTCTTATTTGCCAGCCTGGCACATGAAACGTACCTAATATTTTCTCAATTTTATTAGCAGCTGATTGGTTCTTTTCACCTTCGTGTCCGATGCAAGAGTTCCTGAAGTTTGTTCCAACGACTTTCTGATGTTTCTTTTCTCAGCAATCATATCGCATTGATTCCTCGTCTTTGACTAACGTGTAACTTGTAAAACGTGCTTTGTTTTTGAGAAACCTTTGAATTAGTAGAGTTGCGCTACGGACACTTGTGAGTAGATTTCCCTACTTCCCCCCTCTGCTCACGAAGGGCTAACGAAAAATCTAAGAACAAGCAACTTTAATCTTTCGTTTATAACTACTCTATTTTGTGGTTTTCGTACGTTTGGATCATCTAGTTTAACTAGTTAAACTACCAGATCAGGATAATCCCTCATAAGTCCCATTATAAGAGGGTAAATACCAAAATAATATGAGGTAATTACCCAGATGACTCTAGAGTAGTTGTTTCAATGACAATTAGGTGGATTTTAACACCCTAAATAGAAAAAAGAAAAAAAAGAGACCCGCCAAATTACATAAAATTGAAATAATAATTGATATCGTAAATGTTGCTACATTACTTATCACTCAAGATTGAGGCTAAGAAAATCAAAATTGACAGTAACTTTCCAGAGAAACTCTTGGTCATCTTAGGCAAAAAAAATTGACAGTTTTTGGTCATCGTGATTGTGAAAGGATCCGATGCTATCCTCAAGGCAAAAGATGGACGGATATGATTTGCTAGAGCTCCCAGCTGTCAACCTTCAAATTTGACGGACTTCAAGCTTTAAAAAGT
Organism: Corymbia calophylla; assembly: GCA_014182845.1. NCBI lineage: Eukaryota > Viridiplantae > Streptophyta > Magnoliopsida > Myrtales > Myrtaceae > Corymbia > Corymbia calophylla. Next base: position 1,203,708 of record CM024703.1, on the reverse strand, counting down.
TGGAGGAGAAGAGCAAGTATCTAGTCCATTATATCTTCTTCAGAGGAAAAAACAAAGGACATTTAAATTATGCAATGTATTTTTAGTATTGTTATTGGCTTAGTTCACCCGAATATTGAGCTAGACAATACCTAATCAGCTTATTAACCTAATCAGCTTATTAAGGATGTAGAGAGTGCGTAACAGAAATGCAATACCTTCATCCAGAGAGATCACTAAGAGAAAGCTTAAATCTGACCCCGTTAACATATCAGATTAAACCCACTTTCCTCAAGGGTCCATTATTGAAAAGAAGAACTTCAACGAAAAGCAAGTAGGATCAAATGCTTGCATAATGAGAGGGATCTTTGACCATTTAAGGGCAAGGCCAAGGACATTATGTCATCATTCAAAAGTGGAATTAAGTAACTACAAACGCGTTGAAAAAATTCTTAGGCTTTTGGCAAAGCTACATATGATGTTTCACGTGGTCAGCCTATGATAGGCCGACATTCCATTTAGAGATAACAAATATGATCAAATGTCACCAAGAAAGAGACGAGTGTCTTATTGGTTCTACTCTTTCCTTCTTTATCTGGGTAAAAGTTTCATGATTTCTTCTTGTTAATTGGGTGGTGGGGTTCAAGGATGCTTGACATATCTTTTTGCAAAGGCCATTTCTACTCATAAAATAAAATACAAAATAACAAAATAATGGAGGTTATGACCATATTGTAGTTATGTTGTGTTGTGATTATATTGCCAAATGCCGTAATGTGTGTGTTTGGCAACCCACATTCTAAATTTATAACACCGCACATCTGGGTGAGGCTGTTTTCTCATATGAGATTGTTCGAAAGCTATAATTATTGGAGAGCATGCAGTAGAAGTCCGATGCATACACTCAAGGAGATCGTCAAGAGGGAGCCCCAGTCCGAGATTATCAATATATCTAATTGAACCACCCCCACTCTTGCCACAACATTTGTACATTTAGATGCTACGACTGTACTATCAAGAGGATTAGCCGCTAAAGGTAATTATGGCTATCCTTGGGTTGGATGAATTATCCGAAGAGGATCGCTTAATTGTAGCAAGAGCACAAAAAATTGAGCGTTGCTTATCACAACCCTTTCTCATACCAAAAGTATCTATTGGTTCCCCAGGGAAATATGTTGGTCTGGTAGAAACAATTAGAGGATTTAAATTGATTCTTTGGGGGCCATCAGTCTATCATCGGCTTTAATACCAATTTGTTGAGAGCTAGAGTAGAAATCCACCACCTACACTCAAGGAGATCGATAAGAAGAAGTCTAAGTCAGAACTTATCAACATATCAAATTGAATCGAAATTCACTCAAAAGTTTAAGCCAATAAATTATGGGTCAATTAGAATAATATTAACTACTCAAAACCATACCGTATCACTTATCCAATGTGGGATTTTTTTTAACACTACTCACACGTATATCTCAATAGCAGTATTGAGATTTTTCCCAAACACATTTAATGGTAGAATAATTCCATTCCATAAGTAGAACTACTAATTTATAAAGACCATACCAAAGATCGAGAAAACTTATGTTCAATATTGAAGAAGTTTAACTCCTAAACAATGAATGTGCCAAACATAGTAATTTAATCAAAAGACCTGTCAAAATGGGTCATAAACCCTTAACTCATGTATGATGGGCTGAATTATTATATAGGTTAGTCATATTTATAAAAAAAAGTTAAAAAAGGGGTTTCAACCTAATAGGGTTAAATCCACAAAAAGCCTAAAATCGATACACTTATGACAAATTTACAAAAAACTAATTTTTTGACCATCAAAAACCCACCAAATTGGTAAATTTGTGAGAAATTTATTCTTTGTTTGATTTCCGTTAAATTGGATAAATACCACAAAAATCACAAATCGGTACCCCTGTGACAAATGGAAAGTACAACCCCAAACTGGTTTACTCATCAACTGTCACATGTTATCTAACTCGGTAATTTGATAATAAAATTTAACAGAAACTAATTCAGGGTAAATATGTTTGAGGTTTTTGGTAGTCAACAAATTAGTTTGGAATAAATTTATTATAGATTTACCAGTTTGAGGTTTTTTGTGATATTAATCCAACATAATATGGTTGTTAAATAGATCATAAATGGGTTTACAATTTACTTAGACCTAGTCCCCCTCATTGCTCTTTCTTTATTCTCTCTCACCCTCACTCATTCTTGCGCGCCCTCACTCCTACTCTCACCTCAATTTGGGATTTAGCAATATGGGTTGGGTCAATATGGTTTGGATATAGGTAAGGTCGGGTATTGGTCACTAGATTTGCATTAGGGGTGACTATAGTTCTAGGGTAGAACTAGAAGCCCCAAAATTTGGGGTTTGGTTCAGGGTTATAAAAATTGGGAAATCAATTCCAAAGGGTAGGTTCTAGTATTTGGAACAAGTGTGTGTGTGTGTGTGTGTGTGTGTGTGTGTGTGTGTTTGGGTTCTATGTCTTTGTGTGATCATGTGTCATTTCATGACGTTTAATGATAAGTGTGTAATCCGAAATCACTAGTTCAAATTCTTATTTCCGGCGATATCCATGATTGAGGCATTTACTTTGTATTAATTTCATAATCTTTGTGTGGCTTATGAGTTGTAATCAATGGATTGTAGCAAATGGTAGTTATTAAAGGTAATGATTCACTACAATCATTCAATTAAAAGTACATATAGAACCTGGGTATCGACCCTATAACCTGTGACAAAGTCGATTCTAGGTTCCTAGATGTGCATGGTAATTTCTAGGTTCTAAAAATTAGAATATTAGTTCCGACGAGTAGGTCTCAAGTTCTAAGCGAAATCTGAACGGAAATTGGAATCGCTTACTCCTATTTTTCATTGCATAGAAATGGATCAAAACGTATTAAATGGATCTATTTAGGTTAGACCATTTTCGATTCGATCCATCTACTTAATGGGTCTACTTAATAATTATAACATAGTCACACATCACTTACCAAACGTCCAATGCAGTCACACCTTATTGACAAAATACATGAAAGCACTTTAGGTGAAGCCAACTGTGGTAAAATGGAAACCACATATTTATTCCACTCTTATGAAAGAGAGGCTTTCAGCTACCTCCACCAAAAACAGGAGAACACAAGCTAGAGTGACAGACAAAACACACCCTTCCTCACGTGGGGCGAATGCAACATAAAAACTCCCCTAAACTATGAAATGATTGTTCACATTGGCCGTGGGCCCGAACGATGTGATTGGGCCAAGAATAAATGCAACTAAATCATGATGACCCCAAGTTCTTATTCTCCAAAAGGAAGATGGAGGGGTGGGAAATTAATAGAGGACAAGATAAGCTAAATAAGATGCATTACTTAGAGAAATGATGAATCTAAATAAGATGCATTACTTAGAGACATGATGAATCAAATCTACTGTGGGGAACTCCACTTTGGGAGCAAAATCCTATGAGATACGATCATACTTTGAAGGGACATCTTTGGTGTTTTCACGGTTTTGGAGGATCCAAGAGCATGTGCATGCTTCTCCTTTTTCTTTTCATTTTCATTTTACTAAACCGACAATTCTGCCTTGATTCTGGCGTTAGAAACACGGTGGAGCAAGATACAAAAGCGTACCAAGTTTGGAGACCGGAGTTCGTCCAGACAAAAAAGGAGTAATGTAATTTAAGTACACATTGAATATAAAGATGGTTTTTGGAGTACTTGGGTTATATGATATCAGCTTGATTTCTTACTGGCAACGGAAAAAGGTCTTTTCTCCTTAAAAGATTGTATGCATTCAATAAATAAAAGTTTGTGGAACTGTTGCTGGTAATGTCAACTGATAACAATTTCCTCTCCTTATAAGTGAGTTACGAGAACAAGGGGTAGAGATCAAGCCCCAGAGACCAGCACACCTTGTCCAGAGTCACCTAGAAAGGTCATTTCTGATCCCACTTTCTCATGTCGGTCACTACCCGCAACATGAAATTTGGTTCCAAGGATGATGATAGCTGATAAATGCATCAAAAGTTTTTAGACTTTGTTATGCTAGTTGAGTTTTAACTCGGAATAGGCAGCGATTCCTCACAATGATGTCGACTCTAAGAGAATGTTCATGTTGTAACTTCAAATGTCTTCTTTACAGCACCAAATAATCTTAACAAATGTCAGAACGGGTGCAAGTACTTCAAGAAGCAAGTTGCATCAAAACCGGTTTATGAGACGGGGACCATAACCTTGGAAGCACAATCTAAATCTTATATCCTCAATGACGGAAACAACACAAATCTACTTAAAGTTACCATATCAAAATTCTCTTCTGCAAGTTTTCTTCTGGTGGGGGGACAATAGAACATAAAGGTCCGGTTCATTATGAGGATATCACATATCGCATTAAGAATAAGTTGCTGCCAAAATAGAAGCAAGCAAAGAGATTGCTGGCTGTTGACACCCGAAATTTTGTTTATTTTGTCTTAAATGCCCATTTACTTTGCTTATATAAATACATATTAATTTCTAAAAAAAAAAATTTTAAGAATTTTTCTTTTTTTAAAAAAATCGAAAAAAAAAGAATTAAAAAATTTGGGTCCGGGCCAGGGCTGGGCCTGCCCGGCCACTTTCTTTTCTTTCTTTTACCCCCGCATGGGCTCGGCCCATTTTCCTCTTTCTCTTCTTTCTCAGCCCGGCCCACTTGGACTTCTTCTTCCGCCCCTCTTCTCCCACGCACGACAACGGCAACCGGCAGAAGAAATAAAAAATTTGCAGCAAGTTGCAGCATGGCTGCAGCAGACCGGGATAGAGCAATCTGCGGGTCAGACGGAAGAGGTTAGGTCGGCAAAGTCAGGCGTCAGTTGGAGGTCAGACGGCAACAGGGTGTTGCTGGGGATAAGGAGAAAACCGAAGAAAAACTGAGAAAAAAAAAGAAACCAGATCTGGGGGAGAGAGGACTCCGGGAGAGAAAGAGAGACCGAGAGAGGTCAGCAGACCGGCGGAAGAGAGAGGAAACGGACCGAGAGTGAAATCGAGAGAAGAGAACTCGGAGAGACCGAGAGGGCGAGAGGAAAAACAGAGAAACCGAGACAGAGGGCAGGCTCGAGTGGAAAAAGAGAGTGCCCGCCGCGTCTCAACGCGACCGACGAGCCGCCGACGCAGCTTCTTCCGCTTCGCCGAAGCTCCTAGATCCGAGAGGAAGGTTCCGAGAAAGAAGGGGAGCTCCGAACGGCGAAGAGAGGAACCCTTAGCGGTGCACTGACCCGTTTGACGACCTCCCCGGCGACGTCCTCGAGCTGACCAGGTAAGTTCGGCTCCGCCCTTGCTCCGTTTTGGTGCGCCGGGCCGGAGCTCACGGCCGACCGGCTCGCGCAAGCTCCGGCCTTCGTCGCCCTTGCATTTCGTTTTCATGTCCCTTGTACGTCGTGTTCGAGACCCCCAAGGCACGTTCGAGTCCCGGTTAAGCCGGAAACCTTAGGATTCGGTAGCGCACCCCAACCGTTCGACAAAATGCCTGAGAGAGATCCGAAAAAGTTAGTTCATGTTTTAGCTTAGAATCGACCCGTGCTTGCATACATAGGTGCTGAATCATGTTTTTTGTTCGCGTGGTCACTGTGTTTCGGCGTGGTCTTCGCGAAATAATCGCGCGTCGTCGGGAGAGCGAGGGTTTCCTTTGTCCCGTGAACGGATTATCAGTCGTCGGAAAAGGGTGGCCGCCGGTCGAGCGGTATGACTAACAAGCGATGGTGGTCCAAATACCGGATAGCTTTCGCCGGAGATGACGTTTGTTGGCGTCGGTTCGGCGGAGGAAATCGTCGGACGGGAGAAGCTGCAGGAGCTTCAGTCGGGCGTGCATGGGGGGGAAAGCATGCAGAAGAAGAAATGAAGAAGAAGACCTGAAAGAATAAAAAATAAGGAAAGAGAGAAAAAGAAAGATTGAAAAAAAAAGAGAATGAAAAGAAAAGACAGAAAAAAGAGAAGATGGGGGAGTGTCGGGCGTGCGTGGAGGAAGAAATATGCATGCAGAAAAGGACAAAAAAAAAAGATTAAAGAAAAACAAAAAACAAAAACAAAAACAAAAAGCTAAAAACAGGAAAATGGAAAGAAAGGGAAATGGGCTGTGGCTTTCTAATTTTCGGCTGGTCAGTGGGCTTGTGCATCATGGGCTATGGTGACAGATTGCTGAGATAAGATTAGAAATTGGGTGTGGGCTTATTTTGAGAGAAGCATTTTCGTGGGCCATCTTGGTTATTTTTTTAGTGGGCTTAGGGCCGGCCCGATTTGTTTTTAGTTCAGCCCGGACCGATAGGGTCCGGGTCGGTTTAGTAGGGCCGGGTTTCCCGACCCGGTCCGAATTACGTTTTTAATAAATAAAAAAATCGAATATTTTCAAAATTCCAAAAAAAAAAAGAAAAATTTAGAAAATTCCAAAAAAACATTAATAAATGTTTTTTTTAATTCCAGGAAAGCAAAAAAAATTTCAAAAATCTTAAAAGCTTGTTTTGTTTAATTTCGGAAAATTCGAAAATATAAAAAATATATAAAAAAATATATAAAAAAATTCAGAAAAATTCAGAGAATCAGAAAAAAATTGCAAAAAAAAAAAAGAAAACCCTTAAAAAAGAAAAAAAATACCAAAATTGAATAAGCCTTTAGGGCTCTACAATAGGGCTATTCTCCTGTGCCTTGTTTTATCATGATTTTTGGATGCTATTTCCTTACTGTAGAGCGGTTAGGAAAAATTTTAGTTTCCTCGAATGTGCTTTCACGACTTTAGTTAATACACAATCGAGTTAGGTACCAAAAGGGTGTTAGTCACGTGACTAACGTAATCAAGTCCCCAATCCTAGATTCTCTGGTTGCGTAGAAAGTGAGGCATGCTCCCATGCCTCGCTTGGTTTCTAGCCGACCCCAGTAGGCTAGTGGTGACTCCTTATTAGAAGAATTTCACGATATCCCATGTTGTCCGGGGTATGGGCTTGGGAGAGCCCGAGTTAATGAAGGCCCGTCGGCTCGAAATTAACAATACCCCTAAACCTATTATTTTAGAAAATTTTAGGTCGCGACACTGGCGAGAACTGTAATGCGTGAAGACTCAATTGAGGAGGAAATGTCTGCTGCTCATGAGTCATGACAGTTCATCTGTTATATCATGTTTTCTGTTAAAGTATCTGATTCTTTTTCTTGAGGAGGGTCGATGTCCTAAAGTCGGCATCATCCCTAAAGAAGCTCCACCATAGAAATGTCGCGGGAATGGTAGTGGCATACTATAGAGCATGAGCATCTACATATCCTTGGTAAGGTGGGAAGTCGTGCATCTCCAACAGCATTGCTGCGGCTCCACCCATGATTACCACCCACAATTTCCAGCACAATAGCTACCGAGTGACACCAGCCCCTATTGCCCATATAAGAAGCTGTACTACGCCCATCCCAACACACTTTCAGTAGGGATGATTCATGCACACATTTGTTTTATTTTTGGAAGTTGCAGCAACTATTTTTATACGTCTTTTCTGATATGGTTGGCGTCACCAATTGTAAAACTGATTCAAAACCAATCTTGAGTTGTCTACTAGTTAGCCAAAGATGACCACTTACTTCGGTGACAAACACATAAAGCATTGGTGAAGACCCTAACTACAATTTATCCAGGTCTGGAGATCAAATATACAAGTACACAGTTTTCACAAGCAAATTGGTCCCCTCAAAAGAGTTAGGGATAAGCATCTGAATATTGCACATCAGAGATTCACAAAGTACTCCCGACCTCATATTGATAAATCCAAGTCAAGCAATTTCTGAAACCGCACTAGGCAGTAATGTATATATATATTTGAAGGATAAAAAACCCATGTGGGTGGAACAAGTCTGGTAATAAGGACATCAAAGCATGGCATGCAAGCATTCAAACACATGGCATCATGGAACAACATGGATTTACAAGACATTGGAGTGCTGACACAATCTAAAGGGCATTCTTAACAACTGTAGAATCAACAGGTGCTGGAATGAGAACTGACTAAATAAAAACTAGAAAGTAGTTACCATTATCGAGCTTATAGAAGTTGAGATACAAGATATATGCGATCACAAATGCAATAAGAGGAGCTGCAACCATGACCCTGGCGGCCTCATCTCTAACATTAATTACTCTCAGTATTGCCAATGTGAGAGAAAACCAGAGTAAGGCAGCAGCAGATGAATAATTGAGCTTTTCTATGAAGTACACATCTCTATCAAAATAAATATATTAAAAGAGCGTCAAGAAGCAGGATGAAACCTAACAGTATAAGCAAAAATAGGGATGGTGTAAGCAACTATAAGGGAGATGCAACTAAATTGACATTATTATTCCTAACGTGAAATGAATGACAATGGGAACCAAAACAAAAGTCAAATTGAACTGCAAGCCTTGAGTGGCATAGAATTCCTATTATGACGCATTTCTTGGATTGAAAACCGATACCCGAAGTCAGCTTTCGCATTAAACACTCAACTCTAAATGCAAACTGAATGAAGATGGAACCTAATCCCTGGTTACATTTGATCTATTCAGTTAAGTTTTCTGATCGGTTGATAATCCTGCCCACCTATTCACAGTCTTGCTTTGTTTCTCTCTTTTTCAATTCCAATTGGAGAGGCTACTGGAAGTGGAGTTGTTAAGGTCAAAGGCTTTCTCCTATGTTCGAAATTCTTAAGTATGGGTGATGATTAATTGGCACATCAACATGTAGAAAGAATTGAACCACCAAATTAGTGGTCACATTATGTAATAAACTGGTTGTTCTTTCCTCACATTTACAATTCAGGAATAGGCATAAATTTCCTAACAGTACTGAGCAATGTTCAATTTAACTGACGCATGATGGCTAGTGGTAAGACATATTTCGTATTTCCTGCAACATTATACAAATAAGAGTGAGCTAAATAGAGTTATGGCTCTTATTCTATACATGAAGTTTATTAGCCAATCTTCTACTCAATGATACAAAAATTGACCGAAATGAAAAGCATATGCTTAGCAATGCTTATGATTGAGATACAACACTCCAGAACCAAGAAGTCATGGACAAGATTCCGTAGATATGCCACAAGCTTGTATAATCATAATAAGTTATGTTATCTAGTCTCAGGGGTAACTTGTAGTGCAAAAGGATGAAAAAGGATAGCTACACAAAGCGCATTGGAAGATTGAGTGCAGAAAAAGCAACGGAGACAGATTCCTGATAATGGAAACAAAGCAGTTTAGATGCATGTTGAGCATATATGCTATCTAATATGATCAGATACGCACATCATACATTTGCTAATGCTAGAAATCAAACATCATACATTTCATAATGCTAGAAATCACACTAAATGGGGAAATCTAAAATCCATAGACACATTTGAACGGCCATATCTCATGATATTTAACGGGTTTCTCACCAAGTTTTTGTCTTTCCTCATCTCACAAGCATACGATCATATCGACAATCACTCTGGTAGTCCCATTGTTTCCACCTAAGGTAAAGTGGTTCTTGCGTACCAAGGACCACCAATAGGTTTCCCATCAGATGAAAATCTACAAAGTTGGAAGCACTTATACAACCTGAACTTTCACACTCTCCAACGGAAGACCTGGCAAAACATCAGCACTAGACATGGTGAAATGGAAAGTATTCCAATCAAAGAGCACGCTTCCGGAATGAATTTATTTTAAACCAGCAAGTCAATAGGCTGACTTAGAAGAACAACTCTACAGCCATTCAAAAAAACAAAGAAAACCTTTCAGGGAAAGGACTTTTTACTTACTTTGAATCTAAAAAAGAAACCAAGAAAAAAGCAGAAGCAACCCAAAAGTTCAATCAGCTCTTCCCAGAATAACTGCATTCAGGAAAATAGGACCTTTATTCTCCTAATGACTGGAAATAAAAGAAAGGAAAAGAAAACTAAAGGGGAACTAAGTACCAAGAGAATGAAGATGTTCTTGCTTCATTTGACATTTTAACTACTTCCTTGGACTCCTTACCTTAGCACATCAGTCAATGTACTCATGTGATTTTTTAGAAATACAGCCTGTTTTTCTCTTGACAACAAACGTAGAGGGAGAAGCAACTCACATGGACAATTTGAATCAGACTTATTTGAACAACAAACGTCCTTAGACTCCTTTCAACTGGAAGAGTGCCCTGCTTGAATCTAGAAAACTGAGAAGTGCATCTCTAGAAATGCCTGCAGTAAAGATCTCTGTTTTCATGGGATTTAATTTGAGGCTGTCATGCCATAGAACTGATTAAATGAGCCTCAATACTTCACTAATTCCTTCAGGCTTCCCATTGAAAAAGATTACCAAGTCATTAGCAAAACATTGATGGGCAAGCTTCATCCCTGCAATTAGGATGGTATTTTATACTGCTCTGCAGTATAAGTAAGCAAACAAGAGAAAACCTGTATAGCAATAACAAATGGATAAGGAGATAAAGGATCCACTTATCTAAGTCGCTTCTTCCCTGTAAAAAAAAAAAAAAACACTCAAGTGATCCACTAAGATTAATAGAAAATCCAGAATTAGTAATGCAAGCCTCAGCCCAACTCACATACGCAGGAGGGATGTCAACAGCATGCAATATATTCAGAATAAAATCAGTGAAAAGCTTTCATTATGTCAGCTTTAACGAAACACCAAGCTGAGGTAGTTTTCCCATGATTATGTTGTACATTTTCATGAAAAAGAAGTATGTTATCAGCTATTCTTCTTCCTTCAATGGATGCAAAGAGAGAAGCAACCCCTTCAATTTTGGAGAAAGTATCTTCAGAAACCACATTACAGCACCAAATGGGTCTATACTCAGTCATCTTTGAAGGATTTGGAACTATGGGCACCAGAGTAATAGCGGTTGCATTCAAGGAACCAAGGAGCTGAGAAGGAGGCAAGAACTCTAGAACAAGTTTGGCAGAGTTCTGTCCCACTACACTCCAAGCCTGTTAGAAAAAAAAGAAAAAGAAGTATAACCATCATGACCATGACTTTTGTCTTCCATGATAGACCATAAAGCTCTGAAGGCGAGTAAGAATTCTGAGAGAGAGAGAGAGAACAGAGTGGGCATTCAGGGAGGTAAAATAGGAAACAAGGAAAGACAGAAAATGAGGGGAGAAGAAAATGAAAAGAAAAAAAGGGAAGCTAATTGGGCCTTTGAACATGCTCAATGATGAGGTGTTAATTTCTCGAGAATTTTAAGATGTGAAGTTAAAAGTGCATCTATGTTGCAACTTGCAAGTTTTAAAATTTATAAAAACGAGATGGAGATTTTGGGACTTAAATACCACAATAAGTGCGAATTAATGGTAATATTTTCGGTAGCAGGATATTTTTGTTCATGATGTTATGCCATCATATCCTCATAAAGCAAAAAAGAAAATTATGGCATCATGTTCTTGTATCCTTCAAACGTGAAACACTTCTAAATTCTTGCATAGAGGTTAATCTTGTAATTGTGTGCTAATTCACCTTATTTGCTTTTAGGTTAAGCCCACTTCCACCTCCATAATCAGCTTTTCTCGTCGGTCATTCCATGTTTACACAAGGCATAGCGCCATGGATGATACTTTCTCACCAAATCTCCCTCGTATCAAAAGAACTTGAACTTTGAAAATCCGATTGAATCGGCATTGTTTCATCGAGTAAATATTTCCTAACAAAGGAGTTCAACAGACTGTTTAAATATTCAATGAATTCCCCATCGTGTGTGGTGATACTCTTTGTTTTTAAGATTTTAGGGCGATTGCCCCCACAAATTAATTTGGTGAACTCTACAGATAGGTTAAGTTCTGCTGAATACATTTTTCCTCACTAGGGAAAGTGTTTTGGACAAGGCAACATAAGATTAATTTGTCGGTCTTTGGCTTATACGGTCCACATATTTGCTACTAGTGTTGACACATAATTGAGGAAGTGTGATGCAAATCTGTGACGTGCCTAAAGATGCAAGTTTCAGAATCTTGTCATGTCATAAATGTTTCAACCTGTGTAAAGATGCACCGTTCAATTCAACAAACGTCCCTTCCAAGTGAACAATCAAACCTAAAAAAATCAGTCACAAGATGTCATGATTTAGCCGACATCCCAGGACTAATCACAAAGTATCTGATCTTCGGCTTTCCTTTTGGCTCGAAAGAAAAAATGGGTAAATACCCAGCTGCAGTTTCTAATTCTGGATCGTAACAATATTTAATTTCATATCATTTTACTTTTTATTATCTTAGGCACTTGACACCAACAAATTGCAATAATCACCATTCCTTAAACGAGACATGTTTAACTCTTTACACTACCTATAGAATTAATATCACAAAAAACTCTAAACCAATATATTTATGATAAATTTATCATCCGCTAATTTCTATTAAATTTTACAATTAAAATACTAAGTTGGATGACATGTGATATTTAACGAATGCACTAGTTTGGAGTACCAGTTTGTCACTTTTCGTGATATTAATCCATTAACTAATGGTAATTTTGTCATAAATGTACTAGTTTGGAGTTTTTCATAACCAAAAAATTAGTTTAGAATATATTTATCACAGAAATATCAGTTTAGAATTTTTAGTGATCAAAAAATTAGTTTGAAATAAATTTAATATATATATTAATTTTTTTATTTTTCATGATATTAACCCTTACTTACGCATACAAAGTAATCTCACACTAGGACCACTTACTCCAAATCATAGCTCGCAAACGATTGACATGTCATATTTAAATTCTTTGTAGCTTTTGCCCCCGTGAAGTGGACTAAAAATATATGATCCTTCTCTTGTATGTGAATCTGCGTCTATTTGCCCTCTCGTACCAAGCTAGATTACTTCGACTCTGCTCACCTTGGCATCTACTTCCCCGCCATATCTAATCGAATTGAGTCTAATCAAATCCAATATGATTTAAACTGAATAAAAGGAATGTGAGAGATGGAACCGAGCAATGAAACGAGTAAAAGCATTGCGTCTTTCAATCAGTAGAAGCATAAAAACTTCCATCCGGTTCCCACTCGATCGCTGGTATGCCTTTGGTGTGCGACAAAGTTGGTTTAGATTATCAAATACTTTCCACTGATATAGATTATTTTGTTTCCTTGGTGAGCTAAGCAGCTGTATTCTTGGAACGCAAGTTAATTAGATCTATCACTGGCTTACTGCTATATCTCAGTTCAAATGCGTGCGTCTGCAGCTAATCCATGAACAGCAGCAACACATACACATTAACCAAGCCAACATAATTGACTTACAGTGATGTCCCTTCATACATGTCAATTTTAGCCACGTTTCGCGCCCCTCGTTTCCCCCAACTTTAGTTTATAGGTATTTTTTTTGTTCTTATTAGCCAACATCACAAAACCCTACCACCATTGATTTAAGAAAAACCCTTTCATTTATTTACACCATATGTCCTCAACATCATATTATATATTGCTAGGATTTAACTCCATCGTGTTTGTCCATGAGTTTGTGGTTTTATTAGATAAATGGCGGATTAGCCTTCTAATCTTGGCTAAACCAACCAAAAACTCCTCCTCCCTGTGATACTTCTTCCACCACCTCGCCCTCTCGAGTCTGCTCTTCCCACACCGGAACGTTCCCCACGCGCTTCTCCCACCACCGTCACCACGGATCAGCACTCCCCACCGCCCGGCACTTCTGGGTCACCCGTTGATCATCCTCCGGTCTCCAGGAGACACCCGCAGTATCGTGGAATTCGGTCTCGTGGCAGGAAATGGGTGTCTGAGATACGAGAGCCGCGTAAAATCACTCGCATTTGGCTCGGCACTCACCCGACTGCAGAGATGGCTGCGGCTGCCTATGACGTTGCGGCCCTTGCCCTGAAGGGCCCCGGTGCCCTCCTGAACTTCCCTAGCTCGGCCCTCACGTACCCAATTCCGCCTTCCAGATCGGCAACCGACATTCAAGCCGCCGCATCGAGGGCAGCAGCTTCAAGGCTCCCTAGGCGGGATCTGGACATGGACTTGAACACGCGCGTGGCGGCTTTGGGGCAAGAATTCATCAACGAGGATGCCATTTTGAACATGCCAAACCTGTTGGCTGACATGGCGGAGGGAATGCTGGTGAGGCCACCGCCGCCGCCGCTGCAGGAATCACCTGAGTATCTCAATGCAGAAGGCCTGTGGAATTCTCCATGACAAGAACGAAGTCAGTCGCGCCGTCACTTCAGAAATAGGAAAGCTATGTGGTTGTGGGAGTGAGTTTAGAAAATAGACGTGTGAATAAATGGCAATGCCAATGGTACGTCACTGTGGCATGGCTTTCCTGGTTTGTCGCTGGGATTTATCAGCAGCTGATTGGTTTGTGAGTTCTGATGAGTTAATGTCGTGCGTACACGGCTGTCTAGTTGGGTGTGTATTATCTAATTAAACGCCGTCGTTTGTAAGAACTAAGTATGAATGACTGAGGTTTCATACTTGGAATCATTATGCTCTGTGTCCACGTTTTCGATGCGAAAGTTTCTAAAGTTGATGCCAAACGACATTCTAATTCTTTTTCCTCAGCAATAACATCGCGCCGATTCCTCGTATTTGACAAATGTGTCACTTGTTAAATGTGCTTTATTGGACTGTGATAGCTTTTCAGAAATGTAGTCCAAAAGTCCTACACTTAAAAGAAGCTAATTCAGTTATAAATTTTTCAATTATATCAATACAGTTTTAAATTTTTTTATAATTTACCAATTTAGTCATAAATTTTCTAATTATGCCAATTTAGTCCTCAATTTTTCAATTATACCAATTTAGTCCTAAATATTTCAATAATTTGCTAATTTAGTGATAAACCTTTTGGTAATTTGTCAATTAACTCATAAATCTTTTAATGATTTGCTAATATAGTCCTTCTAGTCAAATATCTAAATAATAGGTTAGAACTAAATTGGCAAATCTTCAAAAAGTTTAGAACTAAATTAATATGAAAAAAAGATTTAGGACTCAATTATCACAATTAAAAGGTTTAAACATGATGAGATTTAGAGCTATTTGAACAATTATTCCGTAGCTTTTCCTAAGTCCATCCCTTTTGCCAGTGAAGGGTTAACAATAAAACTAAGAATAGGCAACTTTGGCTTACTTCATCTTCATTCATAACCACTTCTTTTTTGTGGTTATGCATGTTTGGATCTTCTGGTTAGACTAATGACACGACTAGTCCTCATGATAGTCTCTCATAAATCTCATATAATGGGGGAAATACCAAAATAATAAGAGGCAAATCTCAAATTGTATCTTTATATTCTCTAAGAGGAAAGAATACCCTCTAGGTGTTTTAAATCTGAGAGATGCCAAGATTCGCACGAGACCTCAACCGAAGCAGTTTAAGGTTATACTTCGAACCTAATCTCATATAATAGGGGAAATACCAAAATAATAAGAGGCAATTTTGCAAATGACTCTAGAGCAATTGTTTCTGATGATATAATGGTGGGAATAATATTAGAAGTGTCATAACTCCCATGTAGCGATTACTATGATGCCAAAAATTTTAGACGGATTACTTAAATGCCACTTTTTTGAAAGATCAATAACGTGTCAACTTCAATTCAATCAACATTATTAGCCCTAAATGACATTTTCTACATATCCCTAAATATAAATCCTAATTCAGACAAATTAAACAATTTTTTTTTTTTTTTGGTAAAGCAAATTAAACAATTTCATCTCTTCTTCAAACCCAAATTTCGGACCGAGGTAATTATGGGCAAAGAGTTAAATCTTGCGATGGTGATGGGGAACAAGCTACATTCTTGTTCTCCCCACTAGTTAGAGAGAGACGGAGACAGAGAAAGCCCTTTTTTGGGGTTTTATTTATGCCTCTCTGTCTGCAAATGCAACCTCTGGTTCCCGTGGTCCTTGCTATTTTTTTTTTTGGTCATTTCTTTTCGTCTTGCTTGATTAATTATTCTTGGCAAGACCAAGCTTAGGGTCTGTTTGTAATCTTGCCAATTTTTCTATTTTTCCGTTTTTTTGTTCCCTGTAATAGAAAAATAACAGAAATGCGTTTGATAACGCCAACTGATTTTTCTATTCCCGGGAATAGAAAGTTGTTCCTAGGAATAGATTTGAAATAGAAATGAGAAATAGAAAAAAGTAGCTTCTTATTCCTGGGAACAATTTCTAGAAACTATTTCTCGGGGACTACTCACCGCCTATAGAAAGTCGCCGCCCGCCTATCGCCGCCCACCGCCTGTCGCCGCCACTACCGGTCGCCAGCAATCGCCGTCGGCCGCCGCCACCTGTCGCCGGCCGCCCCCACTCACTCACCACCGGCCGACCGCCAGTCACCGGCCTCTCGCCATCATCCTTCGCCCTACGGCCAGCGACCAGCGGGCGGCGGGGGTCGGCGACCGACGACGGTGAAGAGCGGGCGGCGGCCGTTGGGCGACCAGCGACGGCCAATAGGCCACCGGCGGCGACCGGCGGTGGCGCCCGTCGCCGTCCGCCCCCCGTCGCCACCCCCGCCCGCCGGTCTCTGCCACTTCCGGGAAAGAAAGAAATAAAAAAATTTTGATGATACCAAACGCATTTCTATTTTTTTCCTATTTCGAGAATAATAAATTTTTGTAGTTACCAAACGCCCTATTTTACTCAGAAATTGTTCCAGAAAGTAGAAATAGAAAAGAACTATTTCTCAAAAGAAACTGTTCCTAGGAATAGAAATGTTACCAAACGCACCCTTAACTTCTGCATGTATGGGGAACGCACATGCTTGCGTGAGAGAAAAACGAAAAAGAGACCAATGATATAATTTTTAGTATAATTAACACTTACACGCTTACCTTTCTAGTAGCAAATTATGGTGGTTGTTGGTGGTGATAATGATGGGTCTGGATCAGGAGCAAGTCTTTGTTGCAAGTGAGAGCGCGAACACATGTTGGGACAGTGACCGAAGAGGATGGTCTCGCGCCTAAGCTTGATGTTTTGGCGTAGCTCAAAGAAGCTCTTGCATAATCTAAGGTGATGAATAGATCTGTTAGGATATACGTGTGAGTTATGTTAGAGAAATCTCACATCGGAAAATTGATGTGATGTAGAATAGTTAATATATCCTAGTTGATTCATAACACATTGGTTTAAGTTTTTGAGTGAAGATAGGACCAACTGGATATATTGATTGGCTCGAACTTAGGCTTCCTCTTGGCGAACTCTCTAGGTGAAGGACTTTTGCTGTGCTCTCCTAATAACCGGTATCAAAGGACCTATAAGGATAACATGAATTAGAGGGGAGTAGTCCTAACACTGGAGCTCACACGTGAAGAGGCGATTGTTAGGATACACATGTGAGTTGTATTAGAAAAGTCGCACATCAAAGAATTGATGTAGTGTAGAACAGTTAATATATCCTAGTTGGTCCATAACTCGTTAGATTAAACTTTTGAATGAATGTGAGTCCAAATGAATATATTGATGAGCTTGTATTTTGGCTTCCTCTTGGCGATCTCCCTAGGTAAATGTATTGGACTTCTACTATACGCTCCCAATATCGATCGACATTACTTCGATGAGTGTGGCATTGTTGATTGTCATTATGATTCAACCAATGAATGAATCAATAGAGAGACTAGTCATCTTCCACATTTGACTCATTCTTATTATTATATAAAAAAAAACCATGTATAAATAATCTTTTTACTAAATAAGTCACATAGGACTTTTGGCTGGAATGTAACACCGGAGGCATCTAAGTGATCCGACATAAAATTTTGATATCAAAGTGAGCGATGTATAAAGTTATGGCATTTGTAGTATTTTTTTTCCCTTATAATGGTAGATTTTAATAATCTAAATAATATATAGAGACCTGCCAAATCACATAAAATAAGAATAATAGTTTTCTGGAGATATAATTTTGTGCATCTGGATTCATTAGGTATCACTCAAGATTCAAAAGAAGAAAATCAAGATTGGGAAGGTTCACAAAATTTGATAGACTTCATGCTGTAAAAACTAAAAGTGGGAGGAATAGAGCAAGTGAGTTGCATTGTTTCTACTTCAGAAAAAAAAGAACATGATAGTCCTAAGTATAAGCTTAAACTACTTTGTCTAGAGAACTCAGCGTCCTTTGAATGTAAAACGCCTAAAGGGTATTCCCTCCTCTTGGGGAAGAAAAATATCCAAAGGAAATTTAGGGGCTAAGACGTGCGGGCACCTATATGTTAAAATAAGAAATGTAGTCTTATCAGCCCGTCAACGATATATCCATTGAACAAGCGGAATGACCCTCAGCAAAACTTTAGGGATCCTACTCTGTGGTGAGGAAACCTCAAACCTCCAAGGACCCATGAATGACCCTTGGTCTAAGGTATATCGGAGTTTTATTGTTTCTGCTTCAAAAAAAAAGAACATTTAAATTCTACAATATTTTCCAATATTGAGTTTTGGGATTAGCTTATTAAGGAAATTTGATACTTTTAGAGAGAGGGAGGGAGGGAGAGAGGCCGCAAAAAATCTAAATTATAACCATTGTGACATATTTACTTTAAAAAAATTTCTACAAATTAGAAAATCTCATATTTGTACACGTGTGACATATATACCCTCTATCAAGATTTTGTCAATAAGCATCGTTAAAAATATGCATACATAGATGTTAGAAGGCAAATCATGCTGACATAGTGCCCACATGACTTGAATGAAATGAAAACAATGTTTTGATTAAAAAATCATTTGACGGAACCTTAACGAGAAGTAAATGTGTCACATAGGTATAATTTTGAATTTTTTTTGTCACAAGAAAATTTTAGAATAAATGCGTCATAGTGAGTATAATTTGTCATTTTTTTATTTCATAATAAAAAGTTTTGAGTAAATATATCATAGTGGACATAATTTAAAATTTTTAGTTATTTTTTTTAAATTAAAAAAAAAAAAAAGCTTTGCATCATGGGAGGCATCTTTGACCAATGATAAAGACATGGAGCGTAAAGTGAAACGTTTGTCATTATTTTAAAGTGGAATTATGTAACTATTCGCACGTTTGGAAATTAAATCAGAATTATGATTTTTCACGTGGTCTGCCTATGATAGGCCAATCTTTAAATACATCCACTTGGCGATAGCAAATATCAATGACTCCAATGATTAGATCAAATGTCAAAGATTGAGACAAATTGTCAGTAATTGTTTCTTACTTTTCCCTTCTTTATTTGGTAAAATTGCGTTGATTTCTTCGTCTCAATTGGATGGTGGGGTTGAAGGATGCTTGAGAATTTTTTTGGTTGTTTTGCGAAGGCCATTTCTGCTTATAAAATGAAAAATAAATAAATCATGGAGCTAATAGTTAGTCAAGACTTCGTTTGGCATAACTGCAACCATATAATAGCTGTATTATGCTACAATTATAGTGCCACATGTTGGAATGTGTGTTTGACGACGCACGCTATACATCTTTAATAGTTTTATAACATTGAGCAAGACAATTTTATTAGGAATGATAGTTCAAAAGTTGCAGCAGTCAAGATATTCTCCAAACACGCTTATCAGTCGAACAACTCAATTCTGTAGGTACGACTACTAATTTAGTAAATACCGCAAAAAGCATCAAGAAAACTTATTTTCACTTTTGAAGTAGTAAATAGGTCTTAGACAATTAATATGCCAAACATGTAATTTCTTAATAAGTGCGGCATATTCACACTTCACATGCTAGACAGTCCAATGAGATCACAGCTTGGGTACAACATATCAAAGCACTTCCAGTGAAGCCATCCAAGGTGATATTGAAACCACGAAGTTATTCCACCCTCATGGGAGAGAGGGTTGAGCTCCCTCCACCAAAATAGAACAAGAATAATATGAAAAATGACGAGCAAAACTCGCGCTGTAAATGCAGCTAGGGTTTAAACACGTGAGGCAAAAGCAACACGAACTCCACTTTACTATGAAACCTTTATTCTTTACGACCTTGGGCCAAAGAGGGGTGTGATTTGGGCAGGAATAAGTGCAACTAGCCGTGATGACTCAGGGTTTTTCTCGAAATTAACGATGGAGGTATGGGTAATTATTGAGAGAGGACTTTAATCATTTGATGAGATAAGCTAAATTAGATGCATTAAGCCGTAACCATCAATTACCGACATAATCCTAAGAGATATGATGAATTAAATCTTACTTTGGGGAAATGCGCTGTGGTCCAAGGGAAGAGTCATGATGGATTCTACCTTAATAGAGATTGATGCATTAAAAGGGACATTTCTGGTGTAGGCTATGTCCATCCCTTACACAACAAAATCCATTAAACTTTACCAAGAAGACAAAATTATCATCAATCATTCAATTATTGTAAAAAAGTGATGACCCCGATTTTTTTTTCTTCTTTTTTTTCATTTTTCTATTTCTATGTAGGATTTAGTTGCCATAAGTGAAAATTTCACATTTTCCTTATTGTGGGTATCTCATGTATATTTAAGAAGGCTCCGTGTTTGTTTTTTTATATTTATAATTAGATCTTACTTCCATTGAAATTAATTTGGTCGGAAAAAGAAATTTCTAAGAAATTGAGTTTTTTCTACACTGTCAAGCAAGTTTGTGGATTAGATGTCAAGTAGAGTCTGGAAAACTTCTAAGATAGGCTATTTTCTAACACGATCACTTGTTTTTAAACTTTAACTTTTATTGTGCATATCAACATCAAACATTTTTCTCACCAATTGTCTTTTATATACATCTATATATAATGAGATGATGAAACAAAAAATGCTCTTTAAAGATTTTCAAAGCTAAACTCATAGTTACATTCTCCAATGTGAAATTTTGAAAGATGAAATTTAATTAAATCAAAACATTGCCTAAAAATAAGATTTTTTTTTAATGCCGGTGAAATCTCATCATTTTGCATCGGCAAAAATTAATATCATCTTATGAAGTGTTTACTAAAAAACATCAAGATAAGAAAGAATTTGATAGTAATATACACAACAAAAGTAAAAGTTTATAAACATGTGATTATGTTAAAAATAGAAAAGAAAACATGATGCCTCGATATACATAGGATAGCCACAATAAATCAAAATAAAGCATGTGAAATGCTTAATTATGGTACCATGATCCTGAAAAAGAATAAAAAAATATAAAAGTGAAGGAAAGTAGATAAGTTTTGGGGCCACCACTTCAAATTGCAATTAACCAAACGCAATTTTGCCTTTTTTGTGAAACTAGGTAGATTTAGTCATACAAATGGTGAAGATAGTACTGCTCTTTTTGTAGATTAGGAGGTTTTGATGAGAATATACACATCCTCTTTGTTAATATTTATTTTAGTGAACTAATAGTTCTTTAATTTTGGCATAAAAAAACGTGTAAAAAAAAAGGTCATTAAATTGTCCAATTGGAAAATTACCAAAAAATTTCTAAGCCTATTGCCCTTGTACAATCTTAAATCTTTTAGTCTGATCAATTTAACCCTAACTATTTTACAATTTGTCAATGTAGTCCATCCAGCCAATTTTGGGCAGAAATCACTGATGTGGACTCTGTCAGTTCTAATGACACTACCGGCACTAATATAGACAATTTTTAAATTTTAAATTATTTATATTTTTCTTTTCATTTCTTTTCCTTTATGGTAGTCGATGAGGGCCCAGCAACCCTCGCTCACCACAAGCAAGGAATGGCCTCACCCAACCCTCTCTGGCCATTGCCTGAGATCGGCAATTGCTGAAAACGAAAGAAAAAAAGAAAAAATTAAATTAAATAAATAAAGAGAAATTTTTTTTTAAAATGTCTACGTCAATATTATCTACACCACATAGTATAGCTAGCAGTGATCGAACCACTACGTTAGCAATTTTTTATCAAAATTATATGGAATGACTATATTCATAAATCGTTAACATGTGTTAAGACTAAATCGATACAATTGAAAAGTTTATGACAAATTGGTACAAGTACAATAAGTTTAAAACTCTTTTGATAATATTTTTGAAACTCAAAATTAACGATAGGGGTGTATAAAAGAACCGAGAACTGCCCAGACCGCCTAGAATTGGATCGGACCGGATCAGAACCGGCGGTTCCCATGGGAGCTGGGTTGGTTCCCTGTTCCAATTTAGTAGAATCGATGAGTACCGGTCTAGTTTCCAGTTCTAGGCATGGAACTATCCACCCACCTACCTGGACCAGACCGATATGTATACATTTTTTTTTTTAAAAAAAGAAATTTCATCTCAATTACTTAATTATTTTGTAATTTTCGACCAAATATATTTGTAGTTATTGGATATTATTGACTAATTTTGTCTCTCAGGTGTGTAAACTAACCCCCTACTTTTTTTTTCATTATAATAATCAATTAAATTGTTTTCTCAACCAAAACAAAATAAACAAACGAAGAGAAATAAGAGAACTGGTTGGAGATGTCCATAAATGTTGTGGCACTTTGTTGTCGCGATACGAAATTAAGAGCCAACGGTTCATTTAAAAGTATAATTAAGTGTCTCCTTAAATTAGATTGATGTTAAAAAAGATTGATCAAGCAATTAATTTTATTAATTTCTATGAAGGTTAGGACTTTTAGCGTGAAGTCTAATTCTCCACATGTTTCTGGTGCCGAGAAACCTTAAAGGAACCATACCATGACCTTCAAAGAAATTAAGTTTTTAGCTAACAAGTATTATCTATTCGTTCCACCATATAGTTTTCAATCATTAATCAAAATCAATAACCCAAATATAAGCCTGAACAAGACTCTAAATAAAAATTAGTTTCGCCATAATATTAATTAATGGATACAATTTTGTAGGAATTGAGGATCAGCTCCATGGACACACTTGAAACCAGTGGTTTGGTTCTCGGATGGATCCATGGAACTAATGGATGGGTCTCAATTCCAATTTTTTGGAACTGGTCTTTAGTGGGCAGTTTCAGGTTCTTATGTGAGAACTGCCCAACCGGACCATGCTCACCCCTACCAATATCCAAACTTTAACCTCAAAATTATTTGCTGCACTGGTACAAATTTTGGGTCAAGAAAAAGGTTTGGGCTATTGGGATCACAATAAGCAAAACTTAGCATTTTGTGGTAGACATGGCAAATTTTTGTTACTTTTTTTTTCCATATGAATTTGGGACTCTGGTGATGCAAAAAAAAAAAAAAAAAAAAAAAAAAAGTTTGAAGTATTGGTGTTATGTGAGACATAATTTAAATTTTTCCTATGGTATATTCCCCATTTTTTAGTGAACGAGGACGACCCAAAAGAAAAGAGGAGGCATGAGGTTTTTCAATCCAAACAAAGGAGCTCAATAATTGAAGCAAACGCTCAAATATCAAACAATACAAAGGTCATTCATAGGTAGAGATGGCAACATGAATTGTAAACCTGCTTTTTAACTAATTTTTAATTGGCCAGGTGATACATGGTTTTCCTGAATTTTTAATTGCGAGTATAAATGGCTTAAGAAAATAAAGTGCTCCTGAATTTGGGTTAAAGTGAGTCTCAACTAGGCCCATTTCAGTTTAAAAAATGAAACTAAAAATTTAAAAGTCCCAAAAGAATAGAAGCAGACCAAGCGACGATTTTGACGGAAAACAACGGAAGAAGACAACTCCGTGGTGGACTTAATTTGTAAGGTTGTGGGGCTGATTTTCTGGTATAATTTGTCAATGTTGATGCCCTGTTTTTTCTAATATACTTTAATAAATTGGTTTAAAGAATTATATTAATTTTCTTTCTAAAAAAATATTTTAAATGGTGTAATTGACATTGGTCAAGAAAACAACATCGTGGTAAACCATTTCTTATTAAAACTATGAAGAAGACAACATCGTGGTGACAAACAAACATTCTTTCTTAAAAGTTTAATATTTTTTTTATTTAAAAAGAATAGCAAATGCCAATTCCATCAACTGAAAACACATCATTGAATTTAATTTTACAAAACTTCACATGAACACCTGCCAATTGATTTTAGTGAAAGAAGTAGAGACAGATTGAATTTGAGTGTTAATGAGTCAAGTTGAATATAGATCCATACAAATATAAAATGTCCATATAGATTAAAATAGATGAACCTACTCTCAGCTCGAATTATTCATACAAGTGTTCTTATCCACCAGCGTGACACTCACCCTTGTCTCAATGATGCTCATGTGCCATGCGAAATCCTAGCCCATGACCCAACTTGAACCCGAGCTCCCTCTCTAACTCGGCAAGTCGGTCTATAGGATCATGCATTTTGTAATAGCAACAATTTAAAGAGAAAAATTACTAAGATCTGGAATTTGGGTTTGGTCAGATATGAATTACTAAAATTGTATTGCATAAAATCAAGTAAATACAGATTAAATGTGTCAATTTGAGTCAAACCATTTTTGACCCACCTCTTTTCGATGACTCTATTTTTGGGGACACTTTGGTTATTTGAATAGCAGCTTGACTTCTTAATGGCAACGAAAAACCATCTTTTGTCCTTAAAAGTATGGGTTGCATCGGATAAATAAAAGCTTTTGGAACTGTTGTTGGTAATGTAAATTTATAACAACTTTTCTCCGCTTATAAGTGAGTTACAAGAATGGGCAGAGATCAAGCCCCATAGTCCAGCACAGCCCGATCGGAAATCTAGACAGGCAGGCAACTCTGAAGTGCCGTAAAACCCAATCGTGCGTCTGTAAAAGCTCAAAGGGATCTTAGACGACTTTGTCCGGTGTCCCGTGGACAGGTCGTTTGCAATCCCGCTTTCTCATGTCGATCACTACCCATGACATGAAATTTGGTTCCAAGAATGACAGAAGCTGACAAATGCATCAAAAGGTTAAGGCTATACACCAGACATCGAGCATTTTCCTTTCTTTGTTATTGCAAGTTGAATTTTGAATCAGTATAAACAGTGATTATACCGATTCAAAGAGAATGTTCATAATCCGATCTTAATCCTTTACTGATCCAAACAATCTTAAATAAACATAAGAACAGGCACAAGCACATCAAGAAGCAAGTTGCATCAAAACGGTTTATGAGGTGTGGATCATAACCTTGAAAGCACAATCTGAATCTTATATCCTCGATGACAGAACCAAAACAAATCTACAGTTGAATTTTAAGCTACCCAGATCAAAATTCTCATCTGCTAGTTCTCTTCTGGTGGGGGGAAATAGAACACAAAGATCAGTTCCATTACTAGGATATCACATATCGCATTAAGACTGAGTTCTCATCAAAGGAGAAGCAAACATAGAGAATGCTGGTGAGAACCGTAATGTATGAAGACTTAACTGCGGAGGAGCTATGTCTGATGCTCAAGAGTCATGACTCTGATAAGTCGTGTTTTCTGTGCATGTCTATTTCTTCTTCTTGAGGAGGGTCGATGTCATAAAGTCAGCATCATCTCTAATAAAGCTCCACCATAAATATGTCAGAGGAATGGTAGTGGCATGCCATAATGCATGGGCATCTACATATCCCTGGTAAGGTGGGAAGTCATAAATTTCCAACAGCATTGCTGCCGCTCCAGCCACGACCACCACCCACAATTTCCAGCGGGACGGATGCCGAGTAACACCAGCCCATACTGCCCATAGAAGAAGCTGAGCTACACCCATCGCAACACACACTTTCATGTTCAGACCTGCAATAGAGCGATCTTTAAGACCATTTCTGGTAGCAGACTCGCGATATCAAGCAAGACAAGTATTCACGCCATTATGTGACTAAATAGATCAGTAGAATTGGTTGATGCACGCATCTGTTTTTTCATTTTGTAAGTTTCGGCAACATTGTTGGCATCGCCAATTATAGAACTGATTGAAAACCAATCTTAAGTTGTCTACTGGTTAGCAGACGATGACCACTAACTTCATGACAACTACATAAAGCTATTTGTGAAGACCATTGACTATCATTTATCCAGCTCTGGAGATAAAATATACAATACCACAGTTTTTTCAAGCGAACCGATCCCCTCAAAAAAAGCTAGAGATGTGCATCTGAAAATTGCAAATCAGAGATTCACATAGTACTCCCGAACTCATGTCAATAAATCCAGGTTGAGCAATTTCTTGAACTGCACTAGGCATTAATGCACGTCATCAAGGATAAAAAAAAACCCTTGTGTGTAGCACAAATCCGACAACAAAAGCATCAAAGCATGGCACTCAAGCATTCAAATTCATGGCATCATGGAACAACATGGATTTACAAGACATTGGAGTGACAACACAATCTTGAAGGGCATTCTTAACAACTGTAGAGATAATGGATGTGTGAATAAGAACTGACTCTATAGAAACTAGAAAGTATTTACCATAATCAAGCTTATAGAAGTTGAGATACAAGATATGGGTGGTCACAAACGCAATAAGAGGAGCTGCAACCATGACCCTAGCAGCCTCGTCTCTCACGTTAAATGCTCGCAGTATTGCCAATATGAGAGAAAACCCAAGTAATGCCACAGCAGATGAATAATCCAGCTTTTCTGTGAAGTCCACATCTCTGTGAAGTAAGTACATTAAAGAAACATCAAGAAGCAGGCATGAAACGTAACAGTATAAACAAACATAGCTATTTTACAATCAATTATAAGGGAGATGCAACAGATTTGACATTATTATCCCTAACGTGAGAAATGAACGCCAACAGGAACAAAAACAGAAGTCAAATTGAACTGCTAGCCTGGAGTAGCATAAAATTCCTATTATGATTCATTTCCAGGATTGTATCCCGATACACAAAGTCAGTTCTGCTCAACTATTCAGATGCACTTTTGCTTCATTTCTCTCTTTTTATATTCTAACTGGAGAGGCTATTGGAAGCAGAGTTTTTGAAATCAAAGGCTGTCTCCTATGTTTAAAGTCCTTAAGAATGGCGTGATGATTAATCGCCACATCGACATGCAGAAAGAAATGGAATGCCAAATTAGTGGTCACATTATGTAACAAACTGATGGTTCTTTCATCACATTTACAATTCAGGAAAAAGAATCAATTCCCAAACAATACTGCATAATGTTCAATTTAACTGATCCATGATGGCTAGTGTTGAGACATTTTCCATGTAATAATCAACAGAGTCAACGCTCTCATGCTATACAGGAAGTTTATTAGCCAATTTCCACTCGTTAATGCAAGGACAAAAATCATGATAAAAGATGCGGCACTTGATGATACAAAACTTGACCAAAATGTGAAGCATATGTTTGGCAATGCTTACCGACTGTGAAATACAGCACTCCAGAACCAGGAATTCATGGACAAGAGACCATAGACATGCCACAAGTTTGTATAATCATAGTAAGTTCTCTTATCTGGTCTCAGGGGTAACTTGTAGTACATAAGGATGAAAAAGGATAGCCACCCATGAAAGTGCATTGCAAGATTAAGCGCAGAAAAAGCAACAGAGACAGGTTCCTGATAATGGAAGCAAATCAGTTTAGATGCATATTAAGCATATATGCTATCAAATATGATCAGATACACACATCATTGTTTGATAATGCTAGGAAACAAATTAAATGCAGAAACCTGAAATCCATAGACACGCTTGAACGGCCATTTCCCATGATATTTAACAGGTCTGTGGCCAAGTTTCTGTCTTTCCTCTTCTCTCACAAGCATACAATGATATCGGCAATCACTCTGGCAGTCCCAGTGTTTCCATCTAAGGTAAAGTGGTTCTTGCAAATACCAAGGACCATCAACAGGTTTCCCATCAGATGAAAATTTACAATGTTGGAAGCACTTGTCTTCCACACACCCAGAACTTTCACACTTTTCTACGCAAGACCTGGCAAAACATCAAGACTAGCCATGATGAAATGGAAAGTATTCCGATCAAAGAGAAATCTTCCGGATTGAACTTATTTCAAACCGGCTAGTAGATAGGCCAACTTAGAAGAACAACTCTACAGCCATTCAAAGAAAAAAGAAATATCTTTCAGGTTAAAGACATTTTTTCTACTTCTTATCTACTTCGAATCCAATATAGAAAACAAGCAAAGAACAGAAGCAATACAGGGGTTCGATCAGCTCTTCCTGGAAGAATTGCATTCAGCAAGATAGGACGTTTATTCTAGTGATAATTGGAAATAAAACAAAAGAAAAGCCAAGCAAAGGGGAGCTAAATACAAAGAGGATGAAGATGTATCTCGTTTCATTTAACATTTTAACTACGTCCTTAGACTCCTTACCTTTGCACATTAATCAATGTACTTGTGATTTGTTACAAATACAGCCAGGTTATCTCTTAACAACAAATATGGAGGGAGAAGTAACTTACATGGACAAGCAGAGAACGAAATGCATACACAGACACGCGTAAAAAACTTAGAATAGACATACATAATTTCCAGCCCTGACCTCTTCCATGTATTCCCACCGTCATAATCAAAAGAATGGATACCATCGGCAAATTGTTGTATTTAATTAGTGAAACTTTCTAGTCGTCAACGCCTCAAAATCCATGGCTTCTTAAGTGTCATAGTTCGACTTGCATCTCTTAAACCTCCATAAACGAGGAGATGGCTAACAACACAGAATTGAAAAGAAAGCTTTCATTTTTTTCTATCTTCTTTCTAGTTAGACGCATCTACCTAGGACCCATTTCTTTCTAAACTCAAATACAGACGAGCAACACTGTATCGACAAATCCAGATTCTCAAACAAAGAGCGAACCCGCACCGCAACGACAAATCCAACACCATCCACAAGACCAAGCGAATCACCAATTAGAAGACACCTTATCCAGCAGATCCATAATGATCCTGAACAGAGCAGTTGACTGAAATGAACACAACCCAACAAGCAGGGGAAGAAGAAAAGTCACCTGTAAATCGGATCGGCGTCGCCGGCGCTGGCGTCGAGAGCAGCGACGAGGGAGAAGAGCGCGACGAAGAGCAAGAGCGCGCGAGAGGGACCCATCTGGTTAACTCAAGAACTGTGCTCCATCGGTACACTATCAGATTGAAGATTTGTCAAGAAGCAGAACAAGACGGACGCTCTCCAAGCTGAGAGAGAGAGAGAGAGAGCGCGCTAAGAGAATGGAGAAGAGCAGAGCAGAATCTCACAAGGAGCTGATCTCAGATTTTTTATAAAGCATGACTTCTTTGTCTTCCCCCAAGTCTCACGGATTAGCCACCATTGAACATTATTATAGAACCCATCTTGCAAATAGTGTTGTAGAAAATAAAAAAGAGGAAATAGGGTTGAAGTGCTATTTTTTTTTTTTACCATGAAAATAGGTTTAGTATTACATGTAAAAACTCGCATAAGAAGTTGTTGGACACTTAATTAAGCTCGGCATAAATAAGATAGTAATAAATGGATCGTAATGAAAGCGGTTTATCGTATTAGAGTGAAAGTGATTTGTTACTCAATCACTTACATTTTTATTCTTTTGACTTTCTACTTATTATTCGGGAGATTTTCAGATTCCTATCTTAGCATTGCATGCTTATTTATGGCCAAACAAGGGAGGTAGAGACAATTAGAATGGGCTTCACCTCTCATCCTAATGTGTGATGTTAGTCACTCATTGGTGATAGACAGAGCTTAACATTAAGAAAGATATTGATGGATTGTAGGATCATGACAACTTAGCAAAGATTCGAATTGCAAATAGAGCAACATGCCGTGTTAAATGTGGTAATTCGTATATCGACAAGTTCTGTGATCAATTCAGTCCTTCGATGTACAAACTATGCAGTACTTTCTCTCAACAGATATGAACACTAGCATTTGTAGAGCAAATAAACATGGTATGACAATACAAAAGCAAATGTCCTATGATGAACTAGAGAGAGATATGACAGCATTGAGGTTGGCAAGGCACTCGGTAGGAAGTCCTAGGAAGGAGTTTATCAAGAAGTCATCAATGGGATCAACGCTTGCTACCCCCACCAATCTACAATTCCCCTCCTCATCCAATCTCTCTCCTCGGCCGCCTCTCATGGTCCCCTTCGATTCCTCTGACGTCAACATGGTCTCCACGATCAGCGGCGGGGCTTTGTAAAGGCTTCCGACTGAGAAGCAAAACTTAGCCTTGAATTGAAGATCAACCTGCGAGTACGAGACTGCAAATTTAAGTTCGAACTGATGAAATCCTCGAAGTAATCATCATTTGTCCAATTTACTGTGATTTTATACCTTGCCAGATTCTGGGGAAATCCTGCCTTCAAACAGCTGTGGAACTATGTCTATCCTCAGGAAAGGCGGTAATGGCAGTCCCAAGAATTTAGTAGTTGCGCTCGTCAGTGGTGGGATATAAAGCGTGTCGAGGTCGAAAGATACTGATATTTCTTGGGTCGGGTCGCCGTTCCAAGCCACCGAACCTTGCCCACTTCCGGTACCTCCTTGAGCATTGTACTCGAAATCGGGATACCTGGAGATGCCGAGCTTGCACGCCCCAAGGGTCTTGAAGTCCACTCTGTAACCGTTACGCCTTGAGAGTGGGACTTGAGTGGTTGTGGCTGTTGAAGTGAGTTCTCCATCATTTTGAGCGTAGGAAGAACAAATGAAGGAGATGGATTTTGGAACGACTATTGCTTTTATTGTTGGGAATTTGCACAGGATTGGGGAGTTCAAGGCATTGATCTTGCAACCCATTTGGGCATGTGCTCTGCTATAGAGTTCAGGTGAGGCAGAGAAAGAAGAAGAGGGTCTTTTCCTTTTCTTTTTTCCCCTTTCAGGTGATGAATAAGCGTGGAATTGGTCCATGTGGAGCAATGAAAAGCGCAGATATATCTCTGTCCTTAAGAAATTAACGCGATATATGGGGATAAAGCTTGGGGTAATCAGAACGTGAGGCTGATATGCGCTGAGTTGGAACCCTTCCTGGCCACTTCTTTTTTTTATGTTTGTTTGATGCATATTTGACCAGAAAACCAACCCATGGAGTGCATCGTTCTTTTGAATTTTAGCAGTATCATGAAAGGAGTATGGTAAAAATATAAGAGACTTGGATCGAGTAACTGATTGGACCAGTCGAATTGGTCAAAATTCAACCAAAAATCACGTTGGAACCAGACGGAAGTCCCATAAACTATCATACAGTCGTGGTCCGCTTTCTTGATTAGCTTAATTAAACAGGAAAACCTGCCCCAACCACCCAATGCAGGCAGCTCGCCCTGTACCGGTACAACGGATGAGACACAGACGAGGGGTCTGGGGAAGGATCACCACCCTTCACCTCAAGAATGAAGGGGCAGTAGGCCAATTACTCCTGCTGCACCTTTCGAGGCAAGCAACTTTCCAGAGATTGATGTAACAAAGCTCGAGTTCTGACAAGGTGGACCGTGGATGAACTGGTCCAAGAAGATGGTAAGATATGAGTACTTTCCACGTGAATCCGAATTCATGTGCCAGGACAAGAGACAAACGACAGCTAAACGAGTTTTTGAGAGCGTTCGGCCTAGCCGCCTGGGAAGGCTAATCGAAATTGAACGAGGGATGTTGTCTATTTGCAACTGGGTTGGCTCCAAACTCACAAAAATCCAACGTTTAGTTCCTCAGATAAGAATTCAAAAGAATCTTGAAAAAGAAACCTTGTAGAGAAACGAAAATTTGAGAAAATCCATCATTACAAACGCTCAAGAGTCAGAGACACTCACCCAAGAATGTTTAATCCTTGGCTACTCTTCATCAATCATCGTATCCAGTTACAAATTGTACATCTAATGAGGAAAATGCTCTGTCGTCTCGCACATATTTTCCACAAACTAGGTCACAGCACTGTCAAATTAGCACATATGTGATAGGTAGCTTAGATTGCACCATGTCCAATTTCTTCAGCTTAGATTGCACCAAGTCCAATTTCTTCAGCAGACAAGAGAAGATCTAAGAGAAGTGGGAATCAATGTGCACGACGACCACCGGATGACTGACTCAGTCACCACAAGATCTAGTCGCTCCTGCTCGCCAAGGCCAATCGTTCTATTCCTCTTGCTATGGATGCCCAATACTCTGTGCTCAGTTGTTCCTCCCCCCCTCTTAACTTCAGCTATTTTATGCTCCTCCTCTCCCACCAAATGGTTGAAAATGACGAGTGATGAACTTGGCAAGGTAAACAGCTTACCTGACCTCGCCTCTGCACATATGCAAACCTATATAATCAGCTAACAGGAATACAAAGTTGTCAACAATAGTAAATGAGGAACCATGTACCTCCATCTGCAGACGCATATGATGACAACCCTGATGGAGCACTTCCTTGTCCGTTCATTGAACCAGGACTGAAGAAAGAAAAGCTTGGCATTGAGGGAATAGGAGATGAGAACTCCAGGGCACCAGAACTACCACAGCTGCGGAAGGAAAAACCACCAGAAGCAAGGCATGGCGTTGATGGCTCAGGAAAGAAGGAAGAAAGGGATGATCTGCATGTAAATGTGGGCGACTGAGCTTCACATGTAATGTGTGTTCTGTTGCCAAAGCTGATATCTTGATCCCTAGGCATATGCGTGGCAGAAAATGACACTCCACAATCATCAAATCCTTCAGAAACCCTATGCTCCCATAGATTTAGGACTTCAACATTTGGTCCATGGTCATCCATCCAGAAATGATCTTCAAAAGGACAATAACATGCACAATTTGGGTGTGGAAATATACATAAGACAATCGTTTATAAAGACATATACATGGTATATGTACACAATGGGTATAAAGTCAGAGATCAAAATAGTCTGCTCAACTACCTATCTTGCATAAGCATCATCATCATGTTCAGTGAAGACAATATGCACACCCGAAAGGCCTAAAACACTTATTCAAGAATCACATCTAAGTTAATGCTAAGTGAAGCATTCTGGTCTGTTACCAGCATACATAAAAGCCACCACAATAAAAGATGCGTTCAATCTATTTAGATTTGATAGTCAAGATCAATCATCACATTACATACAAGATTTTCCCAGGCAGATCCTTACGCGCTAGTATAGTAGATATTGCAGAGATGATTAACTTTTTCTTGTAGTCTTTCTCAGAAGAGAAAAGGCAAAGATAACCTCCTTCCAGACAATATTAGGAACAACATAGAACAGCCTTTGCATTGCATTAATGTCATATACTAATTGAAATTTGGCTTTCGCCTTGCTGTCAAGTATGAGATGCCACACAAACACTTACTGAAAGTCACATGATGTATATGTACTCATATAGGTTCACAAAACTAGCAGATTTGTGTTAAATTACATTAAGCGGAAACAACATAGATTGACCTACCTAGAACCTCCTGAGCTGTGAACCTCTGAGAAGGGTCAACACAAAGCATACCCTTGATGAGAGCCTTAGCAGATGCAGACATGCAATCCCAAGGACTGGAGGGGAATCGCAGATCAGCTATTCTAACAGCATCAAATATACGTGATTTGGTCTTCCCCCAAAACGGTGGCATCCCACTGAGGAGAATGTAAAGGATGACCCCAGCACTCCAAATATCAGCGCTCTGGTTATAACCCCCTGATAACACCTCCGGTGCTATGTAAAATGGACTCCCAACAGTCCCGTGAAGACTCTGGCCTGTCAAAACATGCTGAATCATAAAACTCACTATATGGAGGAGAGAGAACAGGGAGCAATGAATATTATTAACAGAGCAGGAATTTAGACCTTACCGGGCTTAATGTAAGTGGCGAGACCAAAATCAGCCAATTTAATGGGCGAAGAAGAGGCTTTGGTTGCCAATAGAATGTTTTCCGGCTTCAAATCTCTATGAACTACCCCTTTCTCATGACAATACAAAACCACTTGCATAAGATGCCTGAAAAGAACCCTAGCCTCAGCCTCAGAGAATCGGCCATGTTCCTCTAACTGGTGAAACAGTTCCCCTCCCGCACAAAGCTCCATAACCAAGTGAACGTAATTTTCCTCCTCATAAACCTCTTTCAAATCAACTACATTTGGATGCCCAGATAACCTAGTCATTATCTCGATCTCAAGCTTCACGCTTCGTACGTCATCAGACGTCACCAGTCTATCTTTGGCAATCGATTTGCACGCAAGGAGTTCCCCAGTTGACTTATGAGAACATGCTCTGATTACACCAAATTGACCCCAACCCAACTGTTCACCAAGTGCATATCTATCTTTCAAGTTTGAGATCTGCTCTGCACCCAAAATCGTTTCACTCAAGCTAGCAACTTTATAGTAGTTGCACGCCTTTATTGATGATTCGCTGCTGCTGTTGCTCTTGGCAACAGCCATAACAGATTCTTACCCAATGGCTATCAGATTCTTGGGTAGGATCCAAAGCTACTCTAGATTTTATGTCTGCCCTGAAAACGTTTCAAACCCTTTGGTAGCAACTAAGAATGCCAAGTTTTAAAGTCAAAGATCCTCGAATTTTCCAAAAGCATACCGCAGGTCAAAATCTGAGAAGAAGCTTCTCGTGTGACCGATTGCTGAAGTTGACGAGGGCTCCTACCGTAATGGTCACGACATCATTTTCCTGGGAATGCGAGAAAGAACTCTGAATAAACTTCAATCCCGAAGAGAATCATCTGGATCTGAAACATAACCAAGAAAAGCAACAAACTTTATCACATCGTCTTCTCGTTGGATTAAACTAAACCCACTTTTATCAAACAACAGCTACTCTGACCAACTTGAGCTACTACAGAGATATTGATTTCAAGGTTGAAAAAAATATTCAACTGAAGGTCCAAAAAAGGATTTTTTATTTTTTATTTTTTTGTTGCTGCAATGTGCAACCTGCTTTCAGCAGATAAGATGGAAGGGCGACAAGGCAAAACGACAAAATTTTCAAAAATTAGGAACCTCGAGGGGTTTGAAAGCGAAAGCGCCCAAAAAAGCTTCCATCTTAGAGAACCCTAATACCCCCCCCCCCCCTAAACAGCCAGTAAAGGACCTCAATCGCAGCTAAATCGCTCAGACGACTGATCATTAATGCCGATCGGCTAAAAAAGACGTTCTTTTTAAGTCACGCGTAACAAAAATTAAATTACCCGGAAGCCAAAATGCTCTCTGCTGGAAATTTCCAGAGCTCACACGACGACCCAGCATCCAGGAATCGCGCTCACATGGAGAGCAAGAGAGCAAAGACTGCGAGCGAGAGAGAGAGAGAGAGAGAGAGAGAGAGAGAGAGAGAGTGGAAGAAGATGCCGTTGGAGCAGGAGAAGCTGAACGATTTAGCTCCCCTCTCTCTCTCTGTCTCTCTGCCTATGCCTGTGGGGCTCCCTCCCACCCTCTCTCTCTGTCTCTCTCTTCTCTGTTCTGCTCCCCTGGCAATGGCGATTTTGGTGCTCTGTTTTTCCTCTGCTTTTTTTGAAATTGAAAGGGCTTTCCACTCCTCTTCGGATGTGAACTCTTTCTTTAATTGCGTTTACTTTAATTTGATTATGATTTATTGTATTCTCAGCAAAGCTGGTCAAGCGTTGTAATTTGCAACTATACCCCTCCCGTACCTTCTTTTTTTTTCAAGTTTTAGCAACTCGTACTTTAGTATTTATGAAAGTACCCCACTCTTCCAATCTAATGTATATTATACTAAAAGGGGCTGCACGTTGAGTATTAAATAAAACTCAAGAATTTCTTCACGATGGAACGAAGGTTTAGAGAGCAATCTCTTGATAATCAGCAGTAATGTTTTTTTTTTTTTTTTTTGGTGACCCAGGGAACCCCGCACCCCGCCGTGTCGGAAGAAACCCCTGCTACACGTGTTAGCCACCACACACGTGCAACCAGGTAAGTCACCCTATGACGAAGCTGGGATTCGAACTCTCGACCTTTTGCGAGAGGAAGAGAGCGCGAATCAGCAACGCCACCCAGATGGGTGGTAATCAGCAGTAATGTTGGTTCATGAGAATGACAAAAATATGATTAGAAAAGGTTAATAGAAATTTTATAAAATATTAACATAGTTATAAGTGATAAGTAGTGAAATTAACCTTGCTGGAATAGGAAATTAACAGTGATATTCCTCTTGGGGCTTCGTGATCACCGCTGTAACCCTAAAAGTACTATTTTCATGGAAAATGAATGTTGCGAGAGTAGACAAGCAGCCTTAATAAACATAAAATTTTTGAAAGGAGAATGTATGTACAAAAACTACACAGAGCATTGGCAAGCATACCGACTTTTAGAGTATTGCAGGAGATTGGTTCCATCGACATCCAATGATGAACGCGAATGCCATCTATAGGATGACTCAATTTGATTAGAAACTCACAAAGGATACGTTTGTTTGAATGGAAGATTCTCTTTTTTTTGCAAATTAATTTTCCAAACTTTCACGTGTTTGATTCGTTGAAAATGACTAAAAATCATTTATAGTTAATGGAATTTTTTCATACTTAAGAATAAGGAAAATGAATACCCTAATTCAAAAAGGGGGAAATCATTTCTTTGAAGTGATTTTCATGGAAAACATTTTTCTTTATTGTAAAATTTTCACTGAAACAAATACACCTAAATATAAAATTTAGGTTAATAAATTAGGGTAAGGCCTCGCCCTTAAAAGAAAAATATAACTTAAAAAGTTGAATGGAAAGACTGTTAATTATAAGAAGAGTCATATGCAAATGATTCCATCTATATGGATGCTCAATTCTACTTTTGTAGCTAGCACAAACCCATCCCTTGTTTTTTAAGAATGCGTTTGGGTTTGTCGTGACCTTTGAATGTAACTTTTTGGTGGGGTGAGAATTTTAAAAAAGGGTAGATGAGATCCAACCTAATGGAATCTCACTCTTGAGTGGATGAGTATTGGATTGCTATCGCCCTCTCGTGACGCCATAGAGATGGGACTTAACTATCAAACAAGTGGAATAACATTACCACCAAGGGTTGATCTCTACTATAGTCTTATATTTGAACGTGCCATAATGAATTTGGATTGGTACTTCCATATTACCCTTGAAGAGCAAGGATGCGTCTGGCACAATTTTGGTATGGAAATTTGGAATTCTAAAAGCCTTTGTGCCAAAATTGAGGTGTTCGACAAGACAATTCTAAAGAGTTTTGAGCAAAGCTAACATTTTCAAAATCACTTAACCCAATTCAAATTCTACCCAGCATTGGCTTCAAGTATTTTCAAAATGCTACTTTAGATTTCTCTCGCTAAACTATGTAGCCCACCAATTATATTGTGCATATTCAACTATCATCATGTGACATCGCTGGCAAGCTCGTAGTTTACCGCTCAGTGAGCTAGACTTGGCATTGACTGCCTAAGGTGAGGCTGTGTGACCTCAAGGTGGTGTTGGCGGAGGTTTCCCTTGCCTGGGATCGCAATAACCCAACGCTTGAATTGGGTGGCCTAACCCACGGCCCTCAAAGAAGTCATGCAACCCCCCTCAATTTAATTTTTATTTTAAAAAATTACTGCTCATATTAGATATGAAAGTTTTAAGAAAAGTAATCGCCAGATAATATTTGCATCTCGCGAAAAATCATTTGCTCTAAAGTCCTTCGCATACACAAGGGCATGGTTTGTCGCTCACTTTCTTTCATAAAACAAGGTCTTTATTGGTGGAATGTGATCCAAAACATACAATTCGTTCCTTCCAATTTCCTGTTTTAACTCAATTTCAAAGTCGATAAAAGTGCTGAAAAATCGCTTTAGAAAATTTTAGTAACTTCTTGCTTCAGAGTTATTAGATAATAAGGGCAGCTCTGTAGTCTCTCACAGTACACGCCTCTCTTGGTTGTTAGTAGCATGACTTATTCGACGATCATCGAGATTGAGGGTCGACGATCCTTGGAAACCTCAGATGGGAAACGATGAGCAGCTTTTTTCTTGCCTTTTCCTTTTTAGTCAGCTTCCATTTTGTGACTGCATTTTCCTCAATCGGACAAGTCTTTCCGGACAGAACCTTTGACTTTGACTAAAGTCTGCATTCTGTCTAGGGACGGATCAGAAGAAACCCATCATTTCCTTCTAATGGCAAAATATGATATTCTACTCCTAATTCCCCCTTTAGCCTGCATAAAAGGAAAGGTCTCCTTTATTTTTTTGCCTCTGTGACATGTTACCTGATCACATTTTACCTATATGTATTAACATCAGGTAACATGTCACTAGCTAATCGCTGAATAACTGTTTTTTAACGTGCCAAAAAACCTTGAGCAAATCTCTCGCCCATCTCCTGTATGACACTTCCTCAGGCCAACATGACAGGAAGAGGGAAATGAGGAAAACAAGGCAACAACCTAAGCAAACCATCACAGGACCAGGATTTTAGCACCTTCACGTTCAGACATTTATGGGCTGAAGAAAAAGAAACTTTTTTCTAGAAATCGCCTGCCATTTGTGAGTGTGGCAGGACGAATTTTGGGCATGATATTTCAGCTTGAATAGCAAAGTTCACTAGCTATAGTCCCACCGATACATGGAGCAACATCGGGCTTTTCCAACCACAAGAGATGATAATGCCGGACGAACAGGATGAAGATTAGCCACAACATTCATCATGCATTTAGATAAGCCCTTATGGTCTAATATATACTCTCAGCTTCCTTATTAGGCATTGAACATGTGGATGCCTGTTGACATGTTACTGTCATTCGTTGCGGCTATTTACATGTCACAACCAAGCTTTGTGATTTCGCAGCGCAATTCTGTCCTCACAGATTAAACATGACCTTGATGGCATTCCCACCACGAGCACTCGTCTCAAAGGCATCTTCAACTTCCTTCTGGGAGAACCCAAACCTGTGGTTTATGAGGGGCTTCACATCTATCTTGCCGCTCCTTAGAAACTCAAGGCAGAGAGGCCATGTGTTCTTGTATCGGAATATGCCAATCACATCAACCTCCCTACAGGTCATCAAAGCACGCATGAGTGAGGAAAGATATCAAATTCGTTCACTCCTAATACCCAGATGCGATAGTGGACTACTTATACTAGTCTTCAAACGTTTTGCCGCACTATCTTTGGATCTTTAGTTGATTGGTAACAAGTACGGCCATGGTAGTATAGTAAGCCAGTATAAAGCTCACATCCATATCAGGCCAACCCTTGGCTAACATCGGCAGAGCACATTGCAGTGGCATTTGTAACATAGTAGGGGGCAAAATATACGAGAGGGAAAAATTATACCTTGCAGCAGCAGGAGTTAGTGGGACAGTCATCTCATTATGACCCATTCCCACGAGGCAAACTTTGCCACCGGATCGAGTGGCATTCAATGCTGTTGACATAGTTTTATTAAAACCGGCACAGTCAAAGCTCACATCGATCTCTGTTGCCATCGCCTTTTGTATCAGCGCCACCTCTTCAGCTATGTCCTGCAGAAGGGCGATCTCAAGACAAAGAACTTGAGAGCAAGTGAAAACTTCATTTTCTCAAGTATGAGAAATGAACTTATAAGGGCTTATAGACTGCTAGATTGAACCATTCCGTCATGCCATTCTTTCACAAAAACGAGCAAAAGCAAACCAAAACCATGAAATGGTAATAAAAATAGAACCATCAAAGAATTTCAACAACTCATTCTCCACAAGAAGTACTACAGATGTAGACTTCTAGGTTGTATTATAGCGGAAGAGAGGCAAGTTTTGTTGATTGTTATTCTCCAATTTCTTCGCAAACAACTTGGCAGACTGAACAGTATAGGCAGATGAGCACCTCAACCCGTCACAAGTCATAATTAACACAAATTATGCAAAAGGCCCTAACATGCACATCCCAATCACTGGCTTCAGCTTGTTAATTCAATGAAAAACAACAAAATGATGCTTACTTCAAATTTGGTCTAGCTTACCTTCATATCTGCAGAAACTTTCACGATATCATCAGCACCCAGGTCCTTTGCAACTGATAAGCGGTGGTCATCCACATCCACAATGACAATTCTGGGTGCTCCAAAAGCACGGGCAGCTAACATAGTAACGAGCCCTATAGGCCCTGCACCCATTACCAAAACATTTGTCTCTGGACCAACATTAGCTCGGCGACAAGCATGAACTCCAACACTCAGGGGCTCGCACATTGCCCCTTCCTCCAAGCTCACATTGTCTGGAAGCTTAAAACAAAGGTCTGCTGGATGCACCACCTGTCAATAGAAAGAAAGGTGCTCTCAACACTGCCCAAGTTTGTAGATGCATCTCACCTTTTAACTATATATGTGACCCACTTTCAAATAACTGTCCGGCTCCATGCATCATGCCAACGGATGTCCAAATGAAGTTTTCATCGATCTCCATTCGTTATATGTTCAAATGTTTTTACAAAATATTGCTCAGAAAACAGTTACTATCAGAGAATATGTCAAACAGCAGATGGTTAAACAACAATCTATTTTTACACCTGATTGGCAAGAGAACCATGTACAGGAGGAGTGGCAAAGAACTTCATGTCGGGACAGAGATTGTATCGGCCTTCTTTACAATGATCACAACGCCAACAGCTGATCCCTGGCTCTAGTGCCACTTGATCACCCGGAACCAATGTCTTGACTTCACTCCCCACTTCTTCTATGATCCCTGCACACTCATGCCCGATCACCATAGGCTCTTTCACCACGAAATGCGCGCATCTTAGCGTCTGCAAGTTGAAGAAACAATCAAAAGAGAGCAAGTGTAAAAAGAATCTATTTATTAGCCAAGTGCAACTAGTGAGATGTGATATTAGTAAAGATGAAATCATAGTTATTGCTCACTAAGAAGAAAAATCTTCCTTCACACTGCATTTCACAATCCATATGGTCCAACCTATAAAGAATCCCTCAACCAACTTGGATCGATCATTCTTTTTTAAACCATCGTACCAGTATCTAAAATTTCCTCTCCCATTAAGTAGCCCTTTAAAATATCAAATCCCCAAACTGTCACTCATCAGAGTCATATCACTGCGCAAACTAGTCCCTTTTCTTCCCTTCCCCTCCTCATTTTGCGTGATCCACATGAAAGTAAATCGCCATCCCGAGCCTTAGCCAATAGACTATCAATAACACAAGGGGA
This sequence comes from Corymbia calophylla, assembly GCA_014182845.1. NCBI lineage: Eukaryota > Viridiplantae > Streptophyta > Magnoliopsida > Myrtales > Myrtaceae > Corymbia > Corymbia calophylla. The sequence goes on along the minus strand of CM024703.1, from coordinate 1,162,835 downwards.
AGAGCAATAAAGAAGACAGATTACAGTTATAAAAACATAACCTTCAGATAGTGAACGTCACTCCCACATATACCCACAGCTTTCATCCTGACTCTGACATCATAGGGGCCTATTTGCACATAAAAAGCACAGGTTAATCCAAAATCCCGCTCACGGGTCATCAAGAAATCGACCAAAACGATGCACAGAGCACACAAAAATAACTAGTAACACCCTCACAAACCAAAAAGGTGAATATCAACACCGAAACTGGAAATTCCCAAGAAAAGAAAAAAGAGCATCAGAAGGAGATTGAGAGCTTATGACCAAGTGGAGGGAGAGTGAAAGGTTGAATCTTGAGGGAGTTGAGACCAACGAGCCAAGCAGCCATGTTCTCTTCTTCGCCATCCTCGCGAGACATGCCACCTTTGCCCATTTGCTGCTTCTCTATCAATCAAGGCACTCGAAAAGCTTGCTCTTTTCCTCCGAGTGTCAGGTCCAAAGCCTTGCCAGTCCGAGATGGAGTTTTTTTTGGGGGTTTTGTTTTGGATCCTCTGTTCTGGTCGACAGAGGGAACAAATGATTACATGTCAAGTGGGGTTTGCCATATCCGGCAGAGAGCATCCCATCCCATCCCATCTCTGTCGGCTGCAGAATCCACTCGTGGCCATTAGCCCACATGAACGAGCAACCTCAAAAAAAATAAAAATAAAAATAAAAATAAAAAACTCAAGAAAAAAACAAGAAAGTTAGAGACTTCCACGTCGGTCCTGACTCTGCTTCACAGATGGCAAGGCCAATGACAATCTGCCATAAAATGAAAATAACTTGAGCAATTTTTTTACTTCATTTATCAAGAAAATAGTTTCTTTTTTCTTTTGCTCTTTTGTACTTTTACTTCATGTGACTTTAGCATGAATTTTATTTTTGATTTTTAATTTTCTTAAGATTTTATCGGTGTGAATCATTGGAAAACCTTCCAACTCATTATCGGAATGCAAAATCACATATAATTTTTATAGTTTTTGGGAAAATTCCAAAAGAAAGCCCAAAAGGGATTTCTTATCTTGGGTGATACATTCCAGTGGGAAGTGGAGAGGCATAAAGGTGGAGGTGAGTTGTGGATTTTGTTTTGGACAAAAATGCACTGTTCTAGCCGCCTAAAAAATTAAGTTCCCACTAGCGAGCAAAAATTTAAGCCCACCAGTAAGTTCAAACTTTTATTTGAGATTTAATTGGCCATTTCAAGTTTTTATTTGAAAACATATTAACTTTGGGCCTCCTTTTAAAAAAATAATCTCACTTCAAATCATTATTTAGAAATTTTCCTATTTATTGGAGTGCCAAGGTAGCTTAATAACTAACTAGTAATTGTTTTGGTTCTTAAACGTTATTAATTTTACCCAAAGAAAAGGCTTAAAAAGACAATTGGGAAGGTGGTGAGATTTGAAAGCCTTTCAAGTTAGATTTCCATCTTAAAAATATCATCTCGATAATTGAGTAAAACAAAAACCCACATATATCCGAAAAAAGCAACATAATTTTACTTAAAGCATATATGTAAAATTTTATACAAACATGTATTCCATCTTATGAAAGGTCATTTGGAGGCCTCTCGAGAATATCACGTGTTAGTATTCTTACAGTAGCAATAGTGGCAACAAAGGCTAATCAAAAAGTAATTTACCCATAACAAAAGCCTATTAACATCCCATGCACCGCTAGAAATAAAGAAGGCAATGTACTTGAAAGAGCCTATCATCTCTTTTTGCCAGGAGCCACACCCTGTCTACATCATTGGCCGACTTCTATTATTCAACTTTCCCAGATTAAGCATGGCAAAGCCCAACAGATTCCTCTATATATCAATCCACACCTGAAGGCTGAAAGCTATGGTTAACCAAGAGACGAAATCGTTCCTCCACTTAATCTCTCTAACTAGGTTAGAAGGAGAGACCAACAACATGCATCCAAAATCACCCATTTTACCATATGCAATAGAAAATAGGTTCATACGGATGGAGCTCTCTGCATTCTGCCTAGGGACATATCAGAAGAAACGCATCATTTTCTTCTAATGGCGGAGGATGAAATTGTACTTTTGTACTCTTAATTCCCCCTCTAGCCTGCGTAACAGGAAAGGTCTCCTTTGTTTTTCCCTTTAGGACATGAAGCTCTTCGTATGAACATTAGAGATAACGGATCACTAGCTAGTAGCTACTCTCAAAATCACTGTTCTTAACGTGCCAAACATTCCTTCAGCAAATCTCTCGCTTATCTCCTTACGGGAACACTTCCTCGGGCAACACATAGCAGAAACAGAGAAGTGAAATAGTGAAAAAGGTAACAACCGAAGCAGACCCGAGCAAAACATGATAGGACCATGATTTTAGTAGCTTCGCATTCCGACATTTACAGGCCGGAAAAAAGAGAAACCTTCTCAAGTGATCTCCCAAATGCCATTTGTGTCTCCGGACGAAGAGGTATCTTATTTCGGCCTGAATAGCAAAGTTCACTTGCTCAGTCCACTGATACATGAAGCGCCACTGGGTTTTTCCAACCACAACAGATGCTAAAAGCCCAAAACAGGACGAACAGGCTGAAGATTAGCCACACCATTTCATCATGCATTCAGATGAGCCCTTACGGTCTAATAATTATTCTCGGCTTCACTGTGTGGTCTAGTAATATTTGCATGTCACCAGCCAAGACACTTCACTTTGTGATGGAAATTTTTTGCTGCGATTCTGTTCTCACAGATTAAACATGACCTTGATGGCGTTGCCGCCACGAGCACTCGTCTCAAAGGTGTCTTCAACTTCCTTCTGCGAGAACCCAAATCTGTGAGTTATGAGGGGCTTCGCATCTATCTTGCCACTTCTTAGAAACTCGAGGCAGAGAGGCCATGTGTTCTTGTATCGGAATATGCCAATCACATCAAACTCCCTGCAGGTCATAAAAGTATGCGCGAATGAGCAAAGATACCGAATTCGTTCCTTCCTTATATTCAGATGCAACGGTGGAACACTTCTTACACTATTCTTCAAATATTAGCACTTGTTTCTCAACGATTAAACTGCCACTATTTTGACACACCATCTTTGGATATATAGTTGATCAGTAACAAATATGTCCGTCGTAGCATAGGTAGTAAAAAGGTCAGGCCCATAGCTGGCCGGCCCTTGGCTAACATTAGCAGAGCACATTGCAGTGGCATTTGTAACATAGCTGGGGGAAAAATATATGAGAGGGAAAAATTATACCTTGCAGCAGCAGGAGTTAGCGGGACAGTCATCTCGTTATGGCCCATTCCCACGAGGCAAACTTTGCCGCCAGATCGAGTGGTGTTCAATGCTGTTGACATAGTTTTATTTAAACCAGCACAGTCAAAGCTCACATCAATCTCTGTTGCCGTTAGTTTTTGTATCAGCGCCACCTCTTCGGATATGTCCTGCAGAAGGGCGGGCTCAAGAGCAAGTGAGATCTTCATTCTCTCAAGTTTGAGATAAGAGCTTAGAAGGGCTTATAGACTGCTAGATTGAACTATTCCGTCAAACGAGGAAAAGCAAACCAAAACCATGAAATGGTAATGAAAATAGAACCATCAAAGAATTTCAACAACTTATTCTCCAGAGACAGTACTATGCCAGAGAGAGTACTATGGATGTGTGCTTCTAGGTTGTATTATAGCAGAAGAGAGGCAAGTATTGTTGATTGATATTCTCCAATTTCTTCACAAACGACTTGGCAGACTCAACAGTAAAGGCAGATGAGCACCTTAACCAGTCAAAAGTCACAATTAACACAATTTATATAGAAGGCCCTAACATGTACACCCCAATCACTGGCTTCAGCTTGTTAGTTCCATGAAAAACAACAAAATGATGCTTACTTCAAATTTGGTCTAGCATACCTTCATATCTGTAGAAACTTTCATGATATCATCTGCACCCAGATCCTTTGCAACTGATGAGCGGTGGTCATCGACATCCACAATTACAATTCTCGGTGCTCCAAAAGCTCAGGCAGCTAACATAGTAACGAGCCCTATAGGCCCTGCACCCATTACCAAAACGTTTGTGTCTGGACCGACATTAGCTCGGCGACGAGCATGAACTCCAACGCTCAGGGGCTCACACATTGCCCCTTCCTCCAAGCTCACATTGTCCAGAATCTTAAAATAAAGGTTTGTGGGATGCACCACCTGCCAATAGAAAGAAAAAAAATCTCAACACTGCCCAAGTTTCTGGATGCATCTCACCAATTTAACAATATATGTGACCCAATTTCAAGTAACTGTGTGTGGCTCCATGCATCATGCCAAGTTATGCCAAAGGATGCCCGAATGAAGTTTTTATCAATCTCCATTTGCTATATATTCAGATGTCCTCACAATATTTTGCTCAATAGCCATGTCATGACACAAAACAGTTACTATCAGAGAATATGTCAAACAGCAGATAGTGAAATAATAATTTATTTTTTCGCCTGATTGGCAAGAGAACCGTGTATGGGAGGAGTGGCAAAGAACTTCATGTCGGGACAGATTGTATCGGCCTTCTTTACAATAATCACAACGCCAACAGCTGATCCCTGGCTCTAGCGCCACTTGATCACCAGAACCAATGTCTTGACTTCACTCCCCACTTCTTCAATGATCCCTGCACTCTCATGCCCGATCACCATAGGCTCTTTCACCACGAAATGGGCACATCTTAGCATCTGCAAGGCAAAGAAACAATCAAAAGAGAGCAAGTGCAAAAAAATCTATTTATCAGCCAAGTGCAACTTGTGAGATGTGATTAACTAAAGGAATCCCTCAACCAAGCTGGATAAATCATTCTTCTTCCTTTTTTACTAATGTACCAGTATCTATAATGTCCTCTCTCATTGAGTAGCCCTTTAGAAAATGAAATCCCCATCTGTTGCTCATCAGAGTCATATCAGTGTGCCAACTAGTCCTTTTTCTTCCTTCCCCAGCTCATTATGCGCGATCCACATGCAAGTAAGTCGCCATCCTGAGCCATAGCCAATAGACTATCATTAACAGAAGGGGAAGAAAGAAACAAAGAATACAGATTACAGTTATAAAGCCATAACCTTAAGATAGTGAACGTCACTCTCACGTATACCCACGGCCTTCATCCTGACTCCGACATCATGGGGACCTATTTGCACGTATAAAGCACAGATTAATCCAAAATGCCGCACGCGGATCGTCAAACCAACAAAAAGGATGTACAGTACATACAAAAATAGCCATTAACACCCTCACAGGCGAAAAGGCAAAATATCAACCCTGAAACTGGATACTTCAAACGAAAGGAATTAAAAGGAGCATCAAAAAGAGACTAAGAGCTTATGACCAAGTGGAGGGAGAGTGAAAGGTTGAATCTTGAGGGTGTTGAGACCAACGAGCCAAGCAGCCATGTTCTCTCCTTCGCTATTCTCGCGAGACATGCCACCTTTGCCCATTTGGTACTACTCTCTCACTCTAGGCACTCGAAAAGCTCACTCTTTTCCTACTGAGCGTCAACTGTTAAGTCAAAGCCTTGCCAGTCAGAGATGAACTGGGAACGAAGGAGGTGGGAAAAAGGAAAGCAGGTGCAGGATAAGAACAAAGAGTAGGATTTGTTTCCTACGTTCGAGCCGAAAAAGGTAGCAAATTTCGATCGGGGACCACTAAATTTGGCTGATTCGATCCTAGTCATACTCTGCTGACTTCAGAATCCAGTCACAGGCATTAGCCAACAGGAACGAGCGCCTCGAAAAAATGAAAATAAAAACAAGAATTGTTTTAGCTCATTTATACAGAAAATAGTTTCTTTTATCTTTTGCTCTTTTTGTGCTTTAACTTCGCGTGACTTTAACATGAATTATGTTTTTATTTTCTTACAATATTATCAATCTCCAACTACATATCGGAATGCAAGAATCAAATATAATTTTTTATAGTTTTTGCTACCTCATCTTCTTCTTTTTTCTAAATTTTTAAGTTTAGAAAAAAGAAAGACATGAATAATAAGTCGGTAGAAGAAAACATATTTGGCCAATCAGCCATGAATAAAAAATCAATAGATTCATAAAAAATCAATAGATTCCACAAGGAAACAGACAAAAGCACCCCGCGGGTCTTGCTGCATAGGAGGTGAGTCATCTCTCATCCGATGATCTTGTCATCCCCATAGGACTGATGGGTTGAAGTTGAACTGATTGCAATCCACACTTCTATGATCAGTGAACCCCAAAGCTTCCGTTTTTCATACTAGCATCATCACCATCATCTCTCTCTCTCTCTCTCAGGTTGGTGATCATCATGGAGACAGTGGCCAAAGCAGACGCAGAGGAAGAGACCAATATGGCAGCTTGGCTTCTGGGTGTCAAGAACCTCAAAATTCAACCCTACCATCTCCCTCCTCTTGGTTGGTTCTCATCTCTCGTCTTTGCTCTTTAGTCTTAACTCAATTCAGACTACGATTAAGAAGCTGAAGCAACCCCCACCCCACAAGCCACGATCAGTTAGGGTCTTTAATTGTGCTGAATTAATTTTTTTTTGGCTTTCTCAAAGTAGGTAGGAACCCCCTCTATTTATGTGACTTTTATGTGGTGATCATCCTGCATTTTTCTTGTAGTGCGTTAATTATGATGCTATTTGCTGAATTTGGACTCCCAGAGAGCGATCTCATGGCTCGTGCTCTTGTATAATTTCCCCCTTTGTGCCTTCAAACGAGATCGATAGTCTTTTTTGATAAGTGGATGTTGATGAAAGCATGAATAGAATCTTTTTATGGTAGATCATGTATCTGCCACAGAAACAGAACGTGTCTAATTGACCTTTCCTCATGACAATGGCTATTTATGCTGTCACGGAATGGAAGCATGAGGTCCTAAAAGTTGCACCCATTGAATTGACCAAATGCGTGAATTTAGCTTTGCTTTCTGATAATTAGGTTACTTACGCTATTTTGAACAAGATTCTTCCTGATTTCCACTCTATTCAATGTTTAAACTCTGATGGAAACTGGGTTTATGGTTTGTTGTGCTCTGCTCACACTCTATTTACAATTTCAGGTCCTCACCATGTTAAGGTCCGGGTAAAGGCTCTTGGTATCTGTGGAAGTGATGTTCATCACTTCAAGGTGGAAGACTCTACTCATACCTTATTCTTCGATTATTGAGCTGCCCCTGCAAAAGACCTTCGGTGACCTCATTCCTACTTGTTGTCATATATCCTTGTCACAGACAATGCGGTGTGCAAACTTCATCGTCAAGAAGCCCATGGTAATAGGCCATGAGTGTGCTGGGATCATAGAAGAAATTGGGACCGAGGTGAAGTCTCTGGCTGTAGGTGACTGCGTAGCCTTGGAGCCCGGAATCAGTTGTGGCAGATGTCGTCACTGCAAAGATGGCCGCTATAATCTTTGCCCAGAAATGAAATTCTTCGGATCTCCGCCAACTAATGGTTCACTTGCCAATAAGGTATGCATGCTGACATTTGGCTTTTCCAGGCTTTTATAGCCACAAAGTGCCCTTGCTTGAATGATTGAAATCTATATAAGCCTTTATCGGTATTGAGGCTTACGTGAATGTAATTCGCTTGATTAAACATATAATAATTGTTTTAACATTTCTTTGCCTCATATATTAGGCATGTTTCTTGCTGTGTTATTTTGTTCTTGCATCAAAGGACAGATAAAGTGCACAGATTATTAATTTTTCATTCCAGCTATATTTACATTGCATCAACATGGCGCAGAAATTTGCCTAGATAATAGTGCTGCCAACACTGCCCTTACTCTTCAACAAGTCTTAAATTTCGTGGGTAAAAGTTAAAATGGCCTTATGTTTCTCTGCTATTCTGGGAACTCAAATTACAGTTTAGGCTGCCGGAGAGCTCCCTATTTTGAGTTCCTTGAACTTTCCAGATTGTTCAAGTTTGACTTGCTAACAAAGAAATGAAGTGAACATAATTGATGAAAACTCTTCTTTTTCCCTGTCTAATTGTTGGGGGTAGGTGGTGCATCCCGCACATCTGTGTTACAAGCTACCGGAGAATGTGAGCTTGGAGGAAGGAGCGATGTGCGAACCCCTCAGTGTTGGTGTTCACGCTTGTCGCCGAGCAAATATCAATCCTGAGACCAACATACTCATAACAGGATCAGGGCCAATAGGCCTCGTTACCTTATTAGCAGCCCGTGCTTTTGGAGCTCCGAGAATCATTGTCACTGATGTAGACGAGCATAGATTATCGATTGCGAAAATGCTTGGTGCTGATGAGGCAGTTCATGTCTCAACGGATGTTCAGGTGTGAACATAATTTTCAAGTTTTGTACTTTCATGAACTAAGGAACATAATCATTCCAGAGACTTGGCCCACTGCGCGGCCTAATTGGTAGCGCCCTCGTTCTTCAAGCGAAAAGACATTCTTCTGTACATTCAGTGTGTTTTCAAGTTCCTTCAGTTCATCTTGAGTGACTTAATTTGAAACATTACAGCTTGTGGATGAAGAAGTGGCGCTCATCCAAAAGGCAATGGGCTGTGACATCGATGTGAGCTTCGATTGTGTTGGCTATGACAAAACAATGACGACGGCTTTGAATGCGACTCGTGCTGGTGGCAAAGTGTGCCTCATCGGACTAGCCTTGAGCAAGATGACAGTTCCTCTTACTCCTGCAGCAGCACGGTAATTCGTAGCTTCATTTGATGTTTCGAGGACGATGCAAATGAGATTAATGCAAACGTCATCCCTCCGTCTCTGTGATTTGTCTACAAGCAAGCATGAGTCCATTTTATTTCACATTCATCCACTCGCACATAACTTCTTGAATGTGATCACTTGCTGAATCTTCTCTCTTTGGCAGGGAGACTGATGTAATCGGCATATTTCGGTACAGAAACACGTACCCTCTCTGCATCAATTTTTTACGGACTGGCAAGATCGACGTGAAGCCTCTGATAACCCACCGGTTCGGATTCTCCCAGGAGGAGATCGAACAAGCCTTTGAGACCAGTGCTCGCGGCGGGAACGCCATTAAAGTCATGTTTAACCTGTAGAAGCCATGTTCAACGCTATTAATATGTTCCTGATGATACGGTTGAATAAATCTGAACATGGTCATGTTGTCAAAGAAGGCCAAGGCCAAGGAAATTTGAGGCCCAACTTATGATTCTTCTGATCTTTGCTTCAGTTCATTAGACGCGTAATTAGCTTGAAAATGACATTTCAGGAAGATGACAATTACTTGATCAAGCATCCGATTGATACATGCCAACTTCCCAAGGCCTCAGAAACGTTGATCCAGTCAAGAGCAGAGTGAATACATTGACAGCGACGTTGAGTGGTTGCTTTGTCGCTTTACTAGAGAGAACTAATGGACGACAAAGGTGGATTATGCTCTCACTAATTCTAAAGTTAAAGCACTAAATTCCTTGTTCAAGAGATTATGTTTGAGACTAAGAATAACGTGAAAGTGCATGAACATCTAAAACGTTTTATAAGGCAACAAATATGCTTACTTCCAATAGCAAAAGTTCTCAAAATGATAAAAAAAATATGTATATAAATTAACAAATAAGGCTAATCAAAAGTTTGACTTGCTATGCTCCTCATAAGTCACAACAGGGTCTAGCACAATAGCTATGGGGCTCGAAATTAAATTAGTTCGGCTAATGCTTAAGCCTTAATTACAGTTATGCTTGAGAAATTTTTTCATTTTTTTTGGTAAACGGTAAGTATTTATATATGATTTTCAACCATGCAATTTATAGGGGTGGAACACGGCATCATCCCAAACTCTATGAGTGAACAATTTTTCATTTATTTATTCACCTTTCATCCAAATGAGAAAAAAATGTCGAAAAAGGTAGGAGGCCGCACTTGTCCAATTGTTTGGCTCTATGAAATAAGAAGCTTAGCTAGGGAGAAATTTTCATATATTAGACACGTAAAGTGTGGTTTTACTCTTAGACTTCATTTGTTTCATGGAAAATATATTGTTTCTAAAAAATATTTTCCAGGAAGTTATTTTCAAAAAAATGTCCATATTTTTCAATGTTCGACTAAAATTCGAAAATAAAATAAAAAATATTTTCCGCTGTTTGGTATGAAAATTCGATTTAATTTTCCTTCTTACACTCCTTTCAATATTTTTTTGTTATTACGATTATTTTAAAATTGAATTTTAATTATTTTATATTTTTAAAATATGATTATAAATTATTTAATTTTCTTCCTACTTTCTTCTTTCTTCTTTTTCCTTTTTTCCTTTTATTATCTTTCACCTTCTTCTTCTATTGACGGCGAGCTTGAGGCTCACCAGCCTTGGGCCATGCTAGATCTGCGAGCCAAAAGCTTGCACTCACTACTAGCTTGCTGATGTGGTGAGCACGAGGGCGAGCCTTTAGCTCACCAATCTAGCATCGAGCGAGCTTGAGCCTCGCCGATGCCACTCACCAGATCGACGAGAGTAAGCCTCAAGCTCGTCACTCACTAGAGATTGGCTAACGTGGGGCAAGCCTATAGCGAGGCCCGAGACCGGCATTGGCGAGCCTTGAGATCACTTGATCTGATGAGCTCGAGCTTGCCACTCACTAGATTGACGAGCACGAACCTCTGGCAAGGCTTGAGGCTAGCGTTAGTGAGCCTTAAGCTCGCTTGTGGCCGATTCCCATGGTTGGCGACCGATCGTAGAAGAAGAAGGTGAAAAAAATAAAAGGAAAAAATAAAAAGTAGAAAATTATGAAGAAAATTAAATAATTAAAAAATTGAATTTTTAAAAAGAAAAAAATAAGAAAAGGGGCTAGTAGGGCATGAAATAAAAGAAAGTGAGTGAGGAAATTGTTTTCCTCAACTTGAAAAGTGAAAATCATTTTCCTCTATTTTAGAAGACTTTTTTCCGTTAATGGAAAATGTTTCCCTAACCAATTCAATTTTCCACGAAACAAACGCTAGAAAATCCAAAAAATGTTTTTCTAGAAGTTATTTTTCATGAATTAAATGGAGCCTTAATCTTATTTACTAAGACCACAAGGTAGCTTAGTAACTAGTAATCGCTTGGTCCTTAGAGTCGTACCCATTTAAAAGACTAAACCAAGAAGGTCGTGAGATTTGAGAGGCTTTTAGGTCACCTTTCTTTCCTAATATTTTGTGCCGATGCCAATAATTGTGTAGAACAAAAATCGACACATACCCGAAAAGAGCTATGTAATTTTATTTGTAGTGTATTGATGAAGTTTTATACAAACCGTATTCTATCTCTTAAAAAATTGTTCGGACACCTCTCGAGAATATCACGTGACGGAATTCTTAAATTAGCAAAAGCGGCAACAAAGGCCGATAGAGGCCCCAACTCTCGGACGCCGGATTCCCTTCGTGATTTTCTTGTATAATAAATTTAATTATGTGATATTATTCTCTCATCACTAAGCAGGGAAACCCAAAAAGAAGAGAGCTTGGACTGGCTTGCATATGGACTATAATTAAAATGTGATTAACCCACAACCAAAGCCTATCAACATCCCATTCCCATGCGTCACAGGAAATCAAGAAACCAACGGACTTGAAGAGTTTCCTCAATACGATTAATGACCAAAAATTAACATAAACCAATCCACAAGCATGCTGGTGCTAACAAATTATAATTGGGACACATCTGTAATAAGAAACCCTACCCTCTCTTTTTGCCTAGGGCCACACAGTGTCTACATCATCGCCAACTTCTATAATTCAGCTTTCCCGAATCAAGCATGTCTAGCCCCGCAGATTCCCCGGTATATAAATCCACACCTAAAAGCCTAAACCTATGGTAGCCAAGATATGAAATCATCCATCCATTTGATTTCGCTAACAAGGGTTAGAAGGAGAGGCCAACGACAAACATCCAAGATCACCCACTTTACCATATACGATTAAAAGATTATTTGTAAGGGTATTATGATGTGTCATTTCTAGTGTGGTGAGATAGATAACAACATGTGCGGTTCAGACGCCATTCCCTTAGACCTCGTCTAAACTCTCCCCCAAGAGGTGGCCTAACGACTATTTCAAAGAAAACCCTCGAAAATCTCTGCCGTCTCCAACCGGTTTGACTTTCACATTCACTCCCTCTCGACGTCCAATGAAGCGGCGGCCCCGAACTGTGGTCTCGGACGCCGACCGCAACCCTCGCGAGCGACCCATCCCAATCGTCTTTTTCTAAGCTGTGGACGGGGGAGAAAATGATGTCCCTTTGGACCTCCACTGAGAGAGCTGGGGCTCTCTTCTTCTTTTTTTACATCTTTTCCTCGTTGCATCGTCCGGGTGAGTGGAAGACTCGGTCAGATGGGCCCCCATTGGCCCCAATTTGCCGCGGCACGCGTGGAGAAGGCGGAGTCCAAGTCTCCCAAAGGAGCGAGTGAAGTGGAAAAGCTCGATCTTCTGGGTCCCCGCCCTCTCCCATTGATTATCTTCTTCTTGGAGCATAAGATTGAATAGCGACAAAGAGCGAGCGAGAGAGAGAGTTGAAATCAAACGAGGCCTACCCCGTAAAAGATAGGGGGGGGTTGGGGGGATTACGTACATTAGTTAGTTTAGATATAGTTGGCAGTTGGGTCACTGCTCACCTGGTGTCGTAGCTTGATCCAATTTGGGATTTTAATGGTCCTCTTTGAATAGTCGCGCAACGGTTAGCTAGCTACCTATAAGGAAGAACGAAGGATGATTCTTTTTCTCCTGCTGGTTTGGACAAATCCATCGGTAGACTCCTTGTCCGTCTTAGGCGTCCCTCTAATTTGGCTTCAAGAGGGCGTGTCAAACAAGAAATTGTAACTATTTATTTGACAAAGATTCGTTTGCCACAATGGTTTTTAGAATGTTAGTACCGTGTTAAATAAAAAGTTGCACAAAGCTACCTTAGAAGGTCCTCATCATGGCCCCCTAACTCACGTTTAATCCTGCTTGTTGACATAGTTATTCAAATTCAAAGTTGGTAAGAACAATAGCATGGACTGCCGCAAAAAAAGGGTTGATTTCATAAAAGCTAGTAATGACTTGGTACGGTGAAAGCGGAACTATATCTTGGCTATGAAAAAGCTTACTCAGAAGCATCTCGAATGAAGAAGACCAAGTGTTACCGTATAATAATCACAAGAAAATCTTCTTCACATGATACGTGATCTTATAAAATATGGTCTAATAGTCCTCCTCGAAATACCACTTTTTGGACGGAGGAATTCGGAAGTGTCCTTAAAAGTTGCTCACCTAACCAAAGCTCAATAGGATGGTGACGAGCTCTTCCACTAACTTCATTTGGAGGATTGAGAGGCCACCTTCCGCACCAATCAAATCGACCCACATGTCTAGATTCACTCCATCAATGGCTAAGGCAGAATTCGAGATTTCCTACCTTTAAAGTTTGACATTTTTCGCCCTTTAGTCTTGATTATTTTCGAAGGATCGAACGTACCCATTTTTCAATTCCTTAAGGTCATTCGCACGACATTCAAACAACCCACTTCTTACGATTTCGGCTGCGGCAAAGGCGGTCCATCCATGTGCGAAGCCAAAAAGAACGAAATCAAGCACAAAAGCCTCAAAAACCATAATCAGCATGGAAAGGAAACGTCGCCGTCTCGTTGGGGCCAACTTCCCCCCCAACACACACGGCCGCACTCGGTGGACTCGTTCCTCACACACACATAAGCAAAGCAACAAAAAAAAATGAAAGAAAATAATAATTATAATAAGAATTGAAACACGTAGCATCAAATATCATCAAACCCTCGCATATATATAGGGATGCCCACTGCCCTAAATCCTATCTAAACGAAACGCTTACAATTTCAAAGCAAAAAAAACAGTATATTCCCCTCCTTTTTCATACCGAAATTCTCCCTCTTCCTCTCCTTCCTTCCTTCCTCGCACAGGCAATGGCTTTCTCTCCTTCTTCTCCTTCTTCTTCCTCAAACAAGAACACCTTCAGAGCCACCATAGCAATAGCCGACGCCGCCTCCTCCTTGTGTGCTCTCTTCCTCATAGCCCTCATCTTGGTGGCTTCGAACAGAGAGAGTGACGAGGCCAATAGAACAGGAACCGGCGACCGCGACGGCCAATCGTATAGCCTAAGGGGCAACCAGTTCTTGAACCGGCCGTGCGACGAGATATATGTGGTTGGCGAGGGAGAGACCCTCCATACCATCAGCGACAAGTGCGGCGACCCGTTCATCGTCGAGCGGAACCCGCATATCCACGACCCTGACGACGTCTTCCCGGGCTTGGTCATCAAGATAACCCCCACCAAGAAGACGAGGAAGCTCTTGATGAGTTGAGAGAGGGAGAGGAAAGTGCATGGTGGCCCCAAACAGAGCCGAAGTAGCTGTTTCTCTTCTTGAATTTTGTGGTTTTAGTTAGCTTTTCTCTTCTGTTTTTAGGGTGTTTTTTCCATACACACGCGATGCGGAAACGCATATCAGAGCTTATAGCTTGAAAGGGTAGAATTTGATCAGTTTCTGAAGGGAAAAAAAAATGGAGAGAAACTCCATGATATGTGTACATAAAAGTATATAGTCGTGCTGTAATAAACCTATTTGAATGATGAGACACGTTTATGTATCTGATGGCGAGCTTGATAGTTTGTGTTTCTGATCGTCCCCCTCGAGTGTTTCTCTGCCAGATGTACTCCCACCCGTCCCATTTCTTCTCTTTGATAAAAAGAAACAGGAGATAGAGAAATATGTCTTGAAATAGATTAATCTTCAGTCCTGATTATATGACTAAATTATTGAAAATATGTTGGTCTCATGTCATTGTGACGTGTCTAAACCATCTTGGATCGACGGACAATAATCAGAATCATGTGGAGTGTTCGAAATTAAATGGGCGAATATGTCCAATATCCAATAAAAAAAGATTTTTTTTCTTCTTCCCCAATTTTTTTCTTACAATTTTTCGAACAAAAAAGTTCGGATTTTTATTTGGGTTCAATTGAGGACTTTCTTTTATTCAAGCAAGAGAGGTCTTGGAGCGAAGCAAGAAAACGACTATACTTGTTTCTTTCTGCTTCCAAGTTGGATATCTGGGTAGCTCTCAAAATCATTTGTTTTGGGGGCTACCTGTTTCCCTCTCTTCCACGGCAAGCGATATAGTGCAAAACAACACAACCAAGAAGATTATTGCAGTTCATCAATCGAGGGCTTCAAGATTTTCAAGAAAACCCGCAATTAGGTCTTGAATTCGTCGCCGGTGCCGATTCTGGCATCAAGAACAACACATGGCAAATGAGTATATACTTCATGAGGAGCTTCATTGGGACTTATTGGGACTTTGTATAATCTCAAGTTATAAGATTTTCAGAACAAAGCCTTATATTCCCTAATTAGCCAACGGCCAAAATTTTAAATCATGTCTCTGCACTTATTTTTATGTATGCCATAACAAGGGTCGTTATAATTAAGTTGTTTTTTTCTAGTGAAGAAAAGAAAGGTTCTCACCATGATATCCCGGAACGAAAAGGAGTTTATCTTATAAAATTTCTTCAAAGTGATTTTTTTACATTAAATAGGATCTTTTCTCCCCAAATAAAAAAAAAAACCCTCTGACTAGGTTTTCTCAATCATATCGGTACTTTCGATACGATAGACATAATTTCGCCATATGCAATTGCAAGTAGCAAAACTATGATAATATAAATACGACTAGCTAATTACAATAATTCGAGCCTCATGATTAATATGTAAAATACCTTCTTCCTATGCATATTTTCATCATCGAAATTGTTTGTCCATTCTTAAAACCGACGCGTGAGCAAAGCATAGCATCATCGATGCACGGGCTTCACAGTCGATGCATTGAATGGGGGCTTATCTACTAATTTCTCCCTTTCTGGCCGGCTGAAATTGACTTTGAACCTCTTCCTTTCGCCCTTCTCATCAATGACGTATTCACTTCGTCCGGCGTTCGGTATGAATACCTTCATCTCTATCCTCAACATTTCTATTTTCGTTTCGTTTATAGTATGCATGCAGGACCATCCCTCTCGAATAATCCTCACTATTCCATCAATATTACCCATATAAATTGGATCAAAACCCTCCCGACAAAAGCCCTAAAATGACAATCGAGCTTCTTGAAATTACTTTGAATAGAAGATGCAGTGTTTCGTACATGAGATGTGCCCTAATCGGGCCAACGCTTCACCACAAAACCGGGATATTTGTCTATGTCTCTTGTATATTCTGAGAATTTTCGAATTCAATTTGCTCAATCATTACTTTCTTTGCCCCGTCAAAAAGCATGAAATTGGACAAAATGAGGGAGGGAGACAAGATATAACCACGGTACATGCGCCACTTCGATTAAGATTGTGCTTACCATTGTTCCGATGAGAGGTTGAGAATTTTTTTATTCATGTGGCGGCAACTTTTGGCGTTGTACATCCGTTCATTAAAAAGGTCCACTTAGGTAAGCAATTTTGGACGGTCGTAAAAGCAGCACATAGAGAGAGAAGCCGAGGGCATATCCGACATGGACAGAATTTGGCGGTGTTGGCCTCTTATCCTCCTCCTTTTTTTTCTTTTTCTAAAAGGTGGAAAAAAGATTTCTGATTTTCTCCATGGATTTTATTGGTATAAAGTGAGTGATAGGAAGATACGATAGTTGGTTTCAATCGGTATCAACAACTTCATGAATCTTATCGAAATTAATTATAAATGAGTCTTGATAAGTACTTAAATTTGGTATAATTTATTATGATCAATTCGTGTATAATCTAGTAAAAACATTTGGGATGAAAATTTCGTACATCATAATAATTCAAGTCTAGCTACTCCGGGCGAGATGGTGGAGGATGAGGCATGTCCATTGAGATCAGAAGATTTATGAGAAATCACCTCCCTCTCATAAATCTCAGATTAAGTAAGGTGGATCGCGAGGAGAACATTGATGAGAGTACATGCCACGGAGCTGATAGATGGACCGGCCCTCTTGTACATTTGGGCTACGTGGACTCTCGTTTTGGGCTCATTTTGATTTCGAAAGACAGCCCATTACGGGGCCCGAGACGTCCTTTTGTTAACAGGCTTGACCTGGGCCTATTACTAACGCATTGGATTAGGCTAATTTGGGGGGCCGAAACTATTTCCTTTTGGAATGAAATGGATTTTGCTTCAACCACCGTGATTATAGCTAGAAACGATAGCAATTAGCACCTGCTTCCCAAAACCAACTTTCAAATCGAAGTTGAATTCAACCATCCATCCGCTGATCAGATTATAGCATTAGACGGACAACTTGCTGAGGAGTCTAAAATTTAACTAGATAGCTCAATTTGCCATTTGACGAATTTCTAAATTTTGAGATCAAACTTCCACTCGATTCTTTTTTCGGAAAAATTATCAAAAAAAAATTTAAACCCATTGCACTTATACTAAATTAGTCATTAAACTTTCAATTTAGCTAATATAGTCATACCCCTTTTGACAATTTGCCAGTTTAGTCATTTCAGCTAATTTTTCCCAAAATTGCTTATGTAAACCTTAACCGTTCTACGTGACATAATCAATATTGAGGGAGAATATTTTTATAATTTAAAAAAATATTATTATTTATTTTTGTTCTTTGTTCTTTTTTATTTTATTTTTCTTTCTTTGTTTTCCTTCTTATTCTTTTTCCCTCTTCTAAACTTGACGAGAGCCTCACCAAGCTCTCGCCTAATAGCCAATAACTACATATCAAACATATGGATCGAATTGGGTGGTCAGGTCGAAATGCTTTGACCTAAATAAACCCATTTAGCTTATTTTAACTTCTTTTCATATAATGCAAATCTAGTGATCTATATCTGACCCGATTCATACCCAATTCATATCCGATCTAATCCATATTATTAAAACATTTTCATATTTAACTAAATATAAAAAAGATCATATCCAAACTGAGATGAAAACATGGAATGAGTGATCGCGAGATCAAGCGAAGGAAAGAGAGAATGAAGAGAGACTCATATAAATGAGTTGAGTCTAAGTAAATTGTAAACACATTTACGATTCATTTAATGCTGATATTATGTATAAACTCATTTATGACCCATTTACTAAATATAACTAATATGCATACATATACACATACACATATATATAACAATTCGGCCTATCTTGTGTGGCACAATTAGCATTTTACGTGGCATAATCAACATTAACATTAGTGATTTTCATTTAAAATTAAACTTGATAAAATTGAAAGGTTTATGACTGAATTGGCATAGATTTAAGACTTTTTTGATAATTTTTCCTTCTTTTTTTCATAGGAATTGGTAGTAGAATTTGAGAAAGTAGAACTTATGAGCACTCTCGGTTTGGTTTCTCCTACCGATTTGAGCTTATGTTATAAGTACATCATTAGCCCATTGTCTAATAGTTTGAATTTTTTTGAAAACGGTTTGTCTAACACCGTTTAGAGCATAAGACAGGGATTCGAATGTTGCCGTTTCCTTTTTAATTTTCTTATGCGTGTTATCCATGTTATTCTGTCGCCAACAACCATTAAGTCATATGCTGTAAGGACATTCAACTTTTGTGTAACAAAAGGAAAGAGAACATCATCGGGTGAATATATGCTTGAGTATGAGTAAGGCCACCTCCACGCTCAATAATGATTTGCGTATCTTCATATATGGATTTGAAGGGCAGCTTCTTTTTTCCACTTCACACGCGCGCGCACGAGCACAGAGAAGGAATCTGGAAAGCATTGCTTTATGAAGACATGGTGTGGAGAAAGGTATAAAGTTGTGAATTGGATATCCAAAGAGCATATGCTAAGGGGCTTCAAATTGGCATATAAACCGATCTCCCTTCAAGAGCCAAATTCATCAAATGCACAAAGCGGATTTCAAATTTCAGGTGGTAAGCCGCATATTGCGAGAGGAAAGTGGTGTTCGAGTTTGAGGGTCGTATGGAAGCTAAATTAGTCATAGGGCATCTCTCGCTTGGCATGTATGAAGTGGATGATCCACAAATGCTTATCCACAAATGCTTATCAATGACTGAGAATGATAAGTTATCATTCTCAGTCATCACCACCCACATGCCAAAGGAGAGCTGCCCTGTGACTGCTTCAGCTTAATTAAGGTTTCGTCTTAACATCACTGCTCAAATGGTGGCAGCAATTCTTGTCTCCACAAGAAGGTGCATTTGATGATCCCCCCCCGGCCCTCTCTCTTTTCTTTCTAATTTTGCGTTTACTAATTATCCTATCATTCTCCATACACAATTTACATTGGATGCAAAAGTGTTCCATCAGACTTTAATAGTACGGAACATGTTTTTTAATGCCAGCCTTGGGCGCCGATTAGTCGGGCCGGTTTTCTCTCGAAACCTAACAAGTTTGTTTCAATGTCTTTTCTGGCCTAAACAGAAACATGGTCCAGATAAAACGGGAACCGAGAATCTGGCTTGGGTCGGGGAATGCCAAATTGGCATCGCTATCGGCTTCCTTGAATACAAGCACTTGGAAGTTGGACTTGTTCAGTTAGAAATTCGGTTATATATTTTTGGCTCTCTCCTTTACTGAAAACGTGTGAAATTAGAATGTTTTGACCCCTCTTTTAGGAGGGAAAAATGTTTTTCTTGTTTATGGCCCAAGTAAATGACAAGAAAGAGTTATTTCGCAATTGTTAAGTCATACGTTATAAATACATTTTAACCCATTTTGGGATTATTTACATTTTTAAGACAAACAGGATGGTCTAAGACTGATCATTATTACGTACTTTGGAAGATTTTTTTGGAAAAAAATGAACCCTTATTTCTACTTTCTAGATAATGGGATTTGTAAATCCATTTTGAGAGATTAAAGTGAAAAGACTCAACCAGTAAGTTGTGGCAGCCATAAGGATTTTAACATTGTCAAAGTCGCATCTATATTCAAAGTGACTTTCTTTTTGACGGAAGAAAAAGGAGAAAAGCAAGTAAGCAAGGTGGTGGAGTCGCATCTACATCAATGATTGTGGCGTAGCCACAAGTAGAGCCAATTCAGAGATGCTTAGGTCCTCTACACGAATCGCCGTTTGATGGTGTTCAAAGAAAGCATCAAAATCGCATATATCGCATAGCTTCTTCTTCTTTTTTCCCTAGCAAGGCAACATGAGAAGAAACTTAGATGTTTTGATACGTTCGACTCAAAGCTCTAAAAGATTATCTTCCCTATGATGTTAATTTGATGATATATTTTTGGAGATTTGTACTTTTTCTATGAAGGTATGATAAATTTCTCCTTGTGAAAATAAAAGAATATTGTCATCTCATCTCCACACAAACGACCGCATTGGTGAACTTAGAGCATGTGAAATACTTGTCTGAATTATTTGCATGTGCAAATCATATTATGAAAATCACATAAAATCTTGTTGAAAGGTGGAAAAATACGATCCCAAATGATGGGACAGACCAAACTATTTTTTTCATTTTCTAGCTGGATTATATATTTTATTGTGGACCCCCATGTTCACTCCAAACTGATTCTATGGAAATATAATTAAATCTCAAATGAACCACCCATCTACGTGATAATTTCGGGCACCAAATTCAATCTACTATCGTTTTGGCGGAAAAAAAAATGTCAAGTGACAAGTTCATTTTCCTAGTCTTTTGAAATTCGCAGTACAATTTCATTTGCTTTGGTTCAAATATTATTTTGACTCCCTGACATACCGAACAAAATGTTCAATTTCATTAGCGGTCTTTAAAACAAACAATTGAATAAAAAAAGACACATAACAATTAAATATATCGGCCATTGAATTTAAGTTGTCTCCGTTCATAGGGTGAACTGTATGGGATTTAACTATAAGTCAAATGATACAATAGAGATTAACACTCAAACAATCTTAGCATTTCTTAACCTCCATTTACATTCAATAACTCGCACAGTGGGGAAATTACCTAAAAAGTCAAAAACTTATTATACGGATGTCATTTCAATTATAAACCTTTTTGTTTGATTAGTTTAGCCATAAACCTATTAGGGATTTATCAATATAGTTCTTCCGACTAATTTTAACGAAAATCTCAAACATGGAAGATAGCTATCCTATGTGACACTACCATATCTCTCTATCTGTTTTCCTATTTCATTCAACATTACAAGTGTTGTTGCATAGTCTAAACTACTACATGAGTAATATTAATAGAAAAAGCTCGTGATGAGCTAAACATGATAATTATCTCCATGAACAAAGCTGCAATGATCATCAAGAATCGAGTCTAAGAGGTGACGAGTCACGGGGAGGCATAGCGCCACGTGATTGAGACTAAGACTGAGAGAAGTGAGAGTGAGAGACGTGACCAATGAGCATGTGTAACTGAGTTTGAGTAAGAAAAGAACGGGAATTAGAGTTTTGGGAATTTGGAATAATAAGAATTAAGAAAAAACAATCGATCCATTTTGACTATTTGGGTGAGTAATTCTACACTTGAAAATGGGAATAGGACCGATATTCACGTTCCAAATTTAGGATCGGAAATTGCCTACAACTGACTAGTTCAGTTTGATTCTTTTGCTCATCCTTTGTTGCTGGACCTCGGCGATGGTCAACTATCACCACAGACGAGGGCTGGCAAGGGTTACCCTTGCCGGATCTAACAATAGCCGACCTCATCGAATCTAGCGGAAGAAAATGCAATCACATTTTCTATGCAAAATCGCATTAGAAAACTCAATGAGTTTCATCAATTAGACAAAGCCGTCACAACTTGTTTCCCAACACAAAAGGAGAAGGACCTAGAAAGGCAAACTTGTCATCCACCGAACTTCAAATCCTGTAAGATTGACCCATGCTAGATTCAGTAAGGACAACCCTCATCGGCCCTTGTCTATGGCCAGTTGTCAGCCATTGTCGAGGCCCTGGGATTGGCAGAGGAAGAAGGTAAAAAATGAAATAGAAAAGAAAAAATAAGAAAAAAATTATAAAATGCAAAAAAATGCAAAAAAATTGTTAATGTCATTGCCCACCATGTAGAATGACTAGTGTCTATGTTGGCCATTTTCGATCAAAATTAGCTAGAAAAACTACATTGGCAAATCGTTAAAAATTTTAGGGTTAATTTGGTTAAATTAAAAGGTTTATGACTAATTGGCATTCGCACAATATATTTCAAACTTTTTTTTTAAAGTTTTCCCCACATAATATTTAGCCTTCACAATTTTTTACGAAATAATCTCTAAATATCACGAAGGAATTGCACAAAATCTCAATGCAAGATTTTCATGGTTTTAGATACTTGGGATGTAATTCACTAATGCAAGCTTCTCTTTGACACTCTTCGTAAAGAAATCTGAATTGGATCCAAAATAGGAATCTCCAAATTGGGAAGCATGGTCAAACTGGGAAATCACTCAAATAGTATTTGAATTATGAAAGTTTCATTTTTGCACTCAAACTCAAGACATATTTTCAATATTACGAATACGTATGGGATCAAAAATTTGTACATCATAGTAAGTCTAGTTACTCACTACTCTGGCGAGATAGTGAAGGACGAGGCATCTCTATCGAGATTAAAAGATTCATCAGAAATTGCCTCTTCTTCACAATCCTAGATTGAGTAAGGTGGATTGCGAAAAGAACAATGATGGATAGTCCATGCCACGGAGATTGGGCACAAAGCAGTCAACGTAAATTGTCATTTTGGGTTCGTTTGATTTTGAAAGACGGCCCATTACAGGGCCCGAAACGTTCTTTCGTTAGTACGCTTGTCTCGGCTGATCAGAATATATAGCATGAGACGGACAACTTGCTGAAGAGTCGGGAATTAACTTAGCTCAATTTGTCATTTGACAAGTTTTTCTAGATTTATAGAAAACGGACAAACTTATGAACACCCTTGCTTCGGTGTCTCTTACTAAGGAAATGAAAGCTAACACGCAAAAAAAAGAAGAAAAAAGCGTTGACCCATCTGCTATAAATACATTGTTGGCCCGTTGCTTGATGGGTCAAAATTTTTAGAAAACTTATGCCTGTTATTCCCATTCTTCTGTTTATATTTCTATTCCGCCAATTATCTTGTTGATGTGGTTCTTCCCACAATCGTTAAGTTGTCCGCTATAAATACATTGGACTAAGAGAGTATCTTCACGTGATTTTATGCGTGTGTGAGGTCATATCTTGTTCTCTGTCTTACTTTATAAACCGACCTCCTTCAAGAGCCAAATTCATCGTATGAGTTTGAGGGTCGTATAGAAGCTAAATTAGTGATAGGGCATCTCTCGCTTGGCATGTATGAAATGGGTGATCAGAATGCTATCCTTCTCGGTCATCACCATTCACATGCCAAAGGAGAGTTGCCCTGTGACCGGTTCAGCTTGATTACCTTTAGCCAAACATCACAGCTCATATTTTTCACGGGTCTCTGCTTCAATTTTTAGATTCCAGGTCCCTCTTGGTGGCAGCAATGCTTTTCTCCATGAGAAGGTGCATTTGATAAATCCCCCCTTTTTTTCTAATTTTGTTTTTACTAAACTATCAATCTTGGTTCATAGGCAATTGATATTGGATGTAACGATCTTCAAACCTTTAGCATGGGTCATGTTTTTGGAAGAGAATAAGTAATGCCAATTTTAGGTGTCGATGGATCGGGTTGCTTTTTTTTCCCCGTAAAACCCGAATAGTTTGGTTCGATGTCTTTTATGGTCTATCAAGAATCACGACCCAAATAAAACCTAAACCTTGAATCTGGTTGCCGACAGCTGCCTTGTAAAGCATGCGTTTTAGGAAAAAAATTTAAAATCTTATGTTGAAATGGAAATTCACTTGGAAATTCAGCTAGAAATTCACTTAACATATTTTCGGGCTCTCTTCTTTATTGAGAGTGTGTGAAGTTAGAATGTTTCGCCCCTTTATTTAACTGGGAAATAAAGTTTGCTCGTTTATAATGTGAATAAGTATCAAGGAAGTGTTATTTTGTGATTTTTAAAAGAGTTAATATCATGAAAAATCTCAAGTCAGTACATTTATAACAAATTTACCACAAATTAATCAAAACTAGAACATCTCTATAAATGTATACTTACGATAAATTTACCCTATATTAGCTTTCGATAAATTTTATTGTTAAATTACTAAGTTATATGACACATGACAATTGACTGATATATCAGTTTGGGATTGTACTTTCCATTAATCATAATAATACCAATTTTGTGTTTTTTTATGGTATTAATTCAATTTAGTAGAAGATATTTATATCACAAATATACCGGTTTGAGGGTTTTTTGTGGTCAAAAAAATTAGTTTGGGATAAATTCTTCATAAATGTGTCAATTTGAATTTTTTTATGGTCATTTAAAGTAAATTTATTACAGATATATTAATTTGAGATTTTTTATAGTTAAAAAATTAATTTTAAATAAATTTATCATAAATATATTGATTCAGGATTTTTCAAGATATTAAAATTTTTTAAAATTATGCAAATCCATTTTTGAGAGATCAAAATTAATGGACTCAATGAGTAAAGTGGTTTGAAAGAATGGGCACTCAATAGAATTTTATTACGGTCAAAGTCGAATCTGCATTCAAAGTAACTTTTCTTTTGTGCAAAAGAAAAAAGAGAAAAGCAAGAAGAAAGGTGATTATTTATATTATATGGCGTACTCGTGTCGCTTGACATGACGACTGGTCAAGCGAAAAATCATTCTCCTGATCAAAAGAACTTCAGATGAAGGCAGAAAAGACCATCGTCAGCTTACTTGGTACTAGATCAGAGTTTGATTCTTAATTATCAAAATCTACTCATATTTAAAATTTTTAATCCCGAGTTTGTGTTTTTATAGCTTTTTATATTGATAACTGTGAAAAAGCCGCACGTAGAGCAATTTAGAAAAGCATGGGTCTTCTACAGACTTATCGTTCGATAATGTCCGATCGAAAGCACCCAAAAATGCATTAATCACATGGCCTTCTTTTTTATGAAAAAAAATAAAAGTTATTTAAAAATTTTAAATCTATTATATTTTTGTTAATTCAATCATAAATCTTTCAACTTTATCAATTAAATTCTAAATATTTTCATATTTTGTCAATTGAATTCATCCAGTTGATTTTGATTGACACTAGTTGTTTTATTCAACATGATTGGTGTTAACGTGGTCAAATTAACAATTTTCCGACTTGTTTATTCATTTTTTTTATTTTCTTCTCTTTTTGCTCTTTTCTTTTTGTTTTCCTTTAATTGTGGCTCACCAACTACAAGGTAAAGGTAGCAAAATGGCATGGCCGCAAACTGACAAGGTTGCCTCGCCCATGGCTGCTTGAGCTCAACTCGTAGCCATGGCAGCTACAACCTTGAATCTAGCGGCCAAGGCAAAGCCTTGCCTATGGCCGTAATGGCCTCGCCCTAGCCTTGCCTAGATTTAAAAGAGGGCTTTGTTGCCCTCACTCAATGGCCGGTGAAAGTCCAACGACCATCACTAGCCACAAGAAAAAAATAATAATAAAATTTCGAAAAAATATTATTAAAATTTATCTACATCAGCGTCGATTGTGTCTCATGGATGATCAATATCTACATCAGTGATTTCTAGCCAAAATAGGTTAGATGTAGTTAAGTGACAAAATTAAAAAGTTTAAAACTCAATTGACAAATATATAATAGATTTATAATTTTTTTTATAATTTTTTTGAGAAAAATGATGAAAAGGGGCGACGCATAAATGCCATAGTTTTAGTGCAGTTGTGACAAAGAGGCTCTAAATTGTAAGATTCAAAGCTCGAAATAATATCTTCCTGCATGATGTTTATCTTATGATATTTTCATTTTCGAGGAATGATATTTTTCTTCGCATGAAAATAATGGGATCTTGTCATTTACATTAATGGTGAACCAAGAGCACACAATATACTTGTTTGAATCATTTGTACATGCAAGTCATATTATGAAAATCACATAAAATCTTACAGAAAGGTGAACAAAATACAAACCCATTCCATGAACGATGTGACGTATCATGCTATTTTCTATGCAAATTTTATGTCTGGTCCAAATCGATCCTTAAAAAATATAATTAAATCTCCATTGAGTCATGCATTCACACGATAATTTCAAGCATCAAATTCAATCTACGGAATCATTTTAACGTAAAGAAAAGTTAGCTTTCCGTTCAACTGACGCGTTCAGTTCCTCAGTCTTTTGAAATTTGCCGCACAACTTCGTTTGTTGCTTCTAGTGACAGCTGCACTTCTTTTGCCGCACCCAACAAAATATACATCTTGAGTCGAATCATGATGATCCGATTCATTTCCACTAAAGCTAGCGATCCCTCCGTGCTCTTTGCTCCCTCTTTTTTCCCTTCATTGGTCTTTGGGTCTCCACGTATCGCCACGCAAATCAACGGAGCACCCGTCCCGGCATACGTGTTGGATCGAAACCCTAACGACCCGTTTTGAGGAATAGAGATCAGCCTGCAATGATTGCATTGATTGCATTGAAGAACCCTCGTGACGCTCCGGGGACCCCCCCCCCCCAAAGGTCGATTCGAATCGGTCCTTCCTCGTTTTAGCCAAGCCCTAGCTACACGTCCCCACTCTAGATGATTGTGATGGTACATAGTGTGACACGCATGTCTCACGTCAATTGAATGTCAGAAATTAATGTTGTTCAGCGTGACTTGGGTGATGAACCAAGCATGAGAATCAGAATAGGAACGATGGAATGATTACCATCAGAGGTATCCGATGAAATGATTACCACAACACGGGACAAAATGACGCGCCAACACTCTCGGTAGAGGTTTGATCTTGTAGTATTTGCGAGAGCCATCTAATTCAGTTCAATCCTTATCTCATTTTGTTCGTGTGCGATTTCATGATATTTTACAGAATCGAAATTTACTCACTTAGCATGAGAATTCAGGTCTTCCTAAAGCAAAGGCCTAGAAGATTTGTGTGAACTTTCTAGCCCTCTAATGCTGGCTGGGGATGATGATCGATCATTGGGAGTCCCTGGGCTGGACTTTAAAGAGGGATTAATACAAATGTCCCTTTTACTCATGACATTATGAAATTATTAGAGCTGGGATTGCATCAATTAACTAAAGCCGGGGCGTTGCTGGCTACTACCAATTCTTGTTTACGCAGTCAAAACGCGCATGCCGGTGAAAGATCCTCTTCTTCTTCCTACGTATTAAAGATTATCATCATTGCTGAAACTACATGCTTAATCAAGAGTGCGGACACCCAATAACCTCATAAGAGTCGCTATAGATTTTATATGCTAAGGACATATGCTCAAGCCAAACGCTAGACCTGCTGTCCAAGAATCAAGCACCCGTGTTTTCCATCACTGATTAACTGTTGCTAATCATTTGATCCTGAGCATGCTTTAATTATGTTTTAGATTCCTAATACATTATCGTCGTGTTGTTTAGCAATTTCCATCGCCGAACTAATGGTTTTATAAATCTCTATGTGGGTTTCTAGTATAAGGTTTGGCTCCACTTCTCATCATTGAAAGCAAAACCAGATCTGCTTTTTTAGTAACTTACATGCTAAGGATGTATGGTAGCCGGAGAGCATGGGGAAAAGGGGCTCCGAAAGAGGCCTTTTGACAACCAACGCGTCGGTGTCACTTGTGCCTTCGTGAAATGCGGGAATCACCGGACGCAGTCCATGAAAACCAGCCCCTTTTGTAATAATATATAGTCACCACGAGACATTTTCAGACTTTTTATGCGCGATACAAATTCAAACCGGCGACAGTTTTGGCTCATCTGCAGGAGAAACGGAGATGTGGGGTTGAAGCAAAGCTTCAGTTTCCTAATCCCGGAAGGGCCAATAAAGAAAGGGATGGATTAGTAATTGACGCCGTTGATCGAACCAGAAACATGGTGAACTGGCTGTTCTTTGGGACAAGATCGATAGTGCCGGCCAGCATCCAGCTCGGTTTGTCGTCCACCCATGCTTGTCCCTTTCAATTTCCCCTCCCGCTTGCTTTTGAAAAAGTAAAATGTCAGAGCAAAACAAAGTCAGGAAAAGGAGAAAGAAAAAGCAAAAAGGAAAGGCCTCAGCAACTACAGCCATGACCTAGTTTTGGCTCCCCAATGAATTTTTCTAATTTTCTTTTTCATGGGTGACCTCAATTGTAACGTCATAGTTCGGAGCATAGAGTTAAGCATTACTCACGAAATAATCTACAATATACAACTCGCCTGATTGCATAAAATACAACGATATATTGTCAAACTCGTGCTTTCTTAGCAAGAACATGACTCGGCACAGGGTCATAGATCGCGTGAGCACCATGGCATATCATTTTATAAGGAATAGCGATTGACTTGGTTTTCTATGATGAGTCTACATTGTAATTAATTTTGCGATTTAATCAATTAAAAAGCATGGCCACCGGTTGATGCGCCTGGGATGAAAACAAGGCCCCATGATGCTTCCACCATACCTTCTTTGGGACACAAACGAAAGAGCCCCCTCCCCTATCACCCCCGGCTGGTTTGACCGACGAGTCATCTACTTAAAAGGACCCTCCCTGCAGTGCGCCCCTCCTTGAATTATTTGGTCATGCAATACTCATTGAATACAAAGAACCAAATTCATTTCGACCCCCTCGTAGTTCTCAATCATTTTGTGGCACCGGGCGTGGCTGAACCATCTACGATGGGGGGAGCGAATGCACAGGGACTGGTTTCTTCAGCCCTTTTTCTATGTGTTGGTGTTCTATATGACCGACATAAGACTCGACTTGTTAGATATTACGGAGGTTCAGTGAGCACCATGCCGAATCTCTTGCCAGCTTCTTGTAGACTGAACTCTCTTCTTTTTAGGCTTCGAGTTGTTTTTTTTTTTAGGTGGGATGGTAGAATTTTTCGTTGCCATATATCCCCAAAGGACAGGTTCAAACAAGTACACAAGCTTAGACTTTTTCGACGCGTTCACATCAGGGCCCCCACCATCAGCTGCCCTGTCCGTGTCCATGTCCATGTCCGTGTCCATGTCCATGTCCATGTCCATACCACCACTGCAAACAAAAAAAGGTCCATTGTCAGATATTCTGGGCAATCAATTGTCGTTATATACCCTCAAAGCTGATTCAAGAAAGCAACAAATCTTGATCAGAGACCAATGAGAGAGAGTGCTAGATCGAGTCCCCTTTGAGATGAAATCTGCGGCCAAGTTTGGTATGCAGACCTCCGGCAATGGCATGGGGGAGGTGAAGCAGGTTTGCCTCGACGGATGCTGTCCGACGCCTCTGCTCGGCCTGCCCGAGCAGCGGAGCTCCGCCGTTCCGAAGCAGAGGAGCGCCTTCTCGGCTTGTCGGCACGATTTCGCGACCACCACCTCGGCCTCTATCTTTCCCAACACTCAATTCACGAACCACGAGTCCCTCCCGTCTCTGAAAGAGTCGTTCACTGAGTTCACCAGGGTCTACCCTCGATACGGCGAGACCGTTCAGGTGGACGAGCTCCGATCCCGGGAATACCAGCACCTCTCTGTTTCCAATCACACCTGTCTTGATTATATAGGCGTAGGCCTCTTCTCTCATTCCCAATTGCAGAAGCAGGAATCCTCAAGATCCCAACAAGCTGGCCCCTCCTCATCTCCGCTGCAAAAACCAGATTTCCCCTTCTTCAGCTTATCATACAAGACGGGGAGCCTCAAGACGCGGCTGCTCTTGGGCGGCGAGGAGTCGCGGTTGGAATTGTCGATGAAGAAACGGATCATGGGTTTTCTCAACATCTCCCAGAGTGATTACTCCATGGTCTTCACTGCGAACAGAACGTCGGCTTTTAAGCTCCTGGCGGAGTCGTACCCCTTCCCAACCAGCCGGAAGCTTCTGACGGTCTATGACTACGAGAGCGAGGCGGTGGAAGCAATGGTGAATAGCTCTGCCAAGAGAGGAGCCAAGGTAATGTCGGCTGAGTTCTCGTGGCCGAGGCTCAGGATCCAATCGACCAAGTTGAGGAAGAATATTGTTAGAAAGAAGAAAAAGAAAGACAAGAGAGGACTCTTTGTGTTTCCCGTCCATTCGAGAGTGACTGGGGCTAGATATCCATATCTGTGGATGAGCATGGCGCAGGAGAATGGATGGCACGTGCTGCTTGATGCTTGTGCTCTGGGACCGAAGGACATGGACAGCTTCGGTCTGTCTTTGTTTAAGCCAGATTTCATCATCTGTTCATTCTATAAAATTTTTGGCGAGAACCCATCAGGATTCGGATGCCTTTTCGTTAAGAAATCCACCCTTCCGAGCCTTGAAACGTCGCTCGCTATGGGAGTTGTCAGTCTTGTTCCGGCTGAGAATCCCCTTAAACCGCCAGATGAGTCCTCTGGTACCGACACAGACTTTGATCGAACTTACTCTAATTCAAACTCTTTCTCAGGTCCCATACCTGTTGAGACGCATTGTGGAGCGTCTGGTTCTGAGCAACAGGGAACATCTTTCCCCCAAGCTGTTGAACTACCACCCGTCAAAAGTAAAGAGCCGGAAACTTGTGAGATTGTTTTATCAGAGAGAACTGATGACAAAGCCCCACAAAATATAGGCAATAAGATCAGCAATGGAAACTCGGGGCACCAATGTGCAGGTTTGGATCATGTGGATTCACTAGGAATGACGTTGATCAGCAACAGAGCAAGGTACCTGATCAACTGGCTTGTGAACGCCATGTTGAAACTCGAGCATCCTAACACAGAAGGCGTTCACCTGGTCAGAATATATGGACCAAAGATAAAATTCGATCGTGGACCGGCTTTGGCATTCAATGTGTTTGATTGGAAAGGGGAAAAGGTCGAGCCTGTTCTTGTGCAGAAGCTTGCTGACAGAAGCGGCATTTCTCTCAGCTACGGGTTCTTGCGCCACATCTGCTTCTCGGATAAGCACAATGAAGAAAAATTGAGAGTTCTGGAGAAAAGAGGGTCTGCAGCAAATGGGGCTGTGTGGAACAAGAAGGACAAAGCCAATCAGGGCGTAAGAGTGGTCACCTTAGCTCTCAGCTTTCTATCCGATTTCGAGGACGTGTACAAGTTATGGGCATTTGTTTCTCAGTTTCTGGATGCAGATTTTGTGGAGAAGGAGAGATGGAGATACACTGCTCTGAATCAGAAGACTATCGAAGTTTAGCCTCTGAAAAGCCATTTATTTATTTTATCAATGTAATGGATTGATTTCTCGAACTGTAAGTCTGTACGGGAAGTCGAGACCAAGTAAATTTCCATACAAACTTACCTTCTTCTCATATTATGTTCCAGTCAATGTGTCCAACTTGTTTCCTTTATCTCATTTACTAACTGATCGATCAAACTATGCGAGAAACATGCACAGCTAATGTGATGGCGACACCGGTACTCCTGCTTCTATATTCTTGTCAGGGATCGACAGTTCGAAAGTCAAAGCCACAATTTATCGTGGCCACGACTTCAATCACTTGTTACTCTTAGAATATGTAAATGAAGAACGCTCTCAACATCAAAGCAATTTGTTTTACCTTTTTTTCTCACTGGGGCCGAATTCACGTGTTTCGTCGGGCAGCAACAAATCTCAGATTATAATCATCACGTGAAGACGCTAGAAATTCAAAATGTATAAGGAGGATAAAAGCTCAGCGTCAAAAGAGAAGAGAGACATACTTGAGGGGGTGACTGATGAATGGAAGCCTCAGTGCTCTAACGCCCCCATATACACAGGATTCATGGCAGCTATCTCGAAAATCTAGGAGTAAGAATAGCAAAGGCAATGAAAGATCAGATCAGAAATGAGCAGCGACATGGACACGTATGCGAGGGAGAACCGGCGAAACAAACAGAAATAGCTTGCCTGCACCCTTGGGGTTTCACATTTGAATCCCCCAACAGTCTGATTCCAATAGAGAAACATCTCTCTCGAGCATATCTACAAACAGCTTGCGTGCATTTCAACAACATCATTGGACAAGCCAGACAGAAAATGTTCACCCATCACCTGCATAATTTTCTTCAGCATAGATACATGCAGACACAAGGGTTATGGACAATCTGAACTATTCTGGATTCAAAATTGTCAAGTTGCAACATGAGGCCATCCGTTAGACTGGTAATTCTTCCCAAACAATGAGGTCTTAAATTTTTCTTCATCTGACCAAAGTTAAGCTTATTACATCTGAACTCAAAAGTAAGAGACTGGAGGGACAGGCATCTTAAGAAAAAAGAAAGAAAGTCTATGCATAAGCTTCTGAATTTTTCCCTTTTCTTTCCCATTTTCTCCATAGAACTCCTTGAACAAAGCTCGGATTGGAAAGACAACAGGCCCCCTCTTTCTGGGCCACTGGTCAGGACTGAATTTGGGTGGGGGCCTCATCAAAGATCGGTGGCCAGCTTGTCAGCTCCAATGCTAAAGTGACCGTATAAAGCATCATGCTGCGGTGCATGATTTTTCTTTTTCTTAAGATCTAAGAAGTATGAATAGTGTCTTGGATGAGTAAATTCCATGCCAAGAAAAGTACCCGAGTTTGCTCGTAAATCAGTAAAAAGGAAACCGACCAAAAAGAAAAAAAGAAACTTGTGCATCAAATGAGCCCGCGCCAGAGAGGAAATGAAATAGTCGCAGTTGAGAGCACTTTTAAATGCAAAACTTGTTGGGATGCATTGGATCTATCGAATTGATAAGCCTCTCGTTTTGAATGTTTCAAATCTAGTCGGATTAATTATTTATGCAAAATCTTATTTGTAAGGGAAAATTACCCAATGAATTATAAATTTATTATAAAGATATCAATTTACTTCTAAATTGTTCATTTTTAGTCAATCCAGTCCTAAATCTTTGTGTAAAATTCTAATGTAATCCTTCCAGCCGATCGTCACTAAAAATTGTTGAGGTGATAGTTTAATCATTGCCAGTCATCCTACGTGGCACGCTATTGTATTAGTTTTTAACGAAAATTGATCAGAATAACTAAATTGGAATTTTGCGCAGATGTTTAGGACTAAATTAGCAAAATTGAAAATTTTATGATTGAATTAGTATCAACACAATAAATTTATGACTGATTGGATAATTTCCCCCTGTTTATAATGAGTAGCCCTTTTTTCATTCATTTGAATCATCCTTCCATAAATCCAAAAGATGGCATTCCTCAATATGACCTCTCAAAACAAAAGGACACACGAGTTGAAATTTTTAATCAATCTAGGAAATGTATTGAATATTGCTTATTCATTATTTAAATAGTACTCAACACTTACATATTTATCTCACTATTAACTACTAACCCTCGTGTGCCTGCATTGCGGGGTGTAGACAACTCATAAATGTTAGGACTTTTTTTTTTTTGTCCGTTTTACTCTAACTTTCAATTTACTCTCAAATTTTTATTTTGTCTTTTTACAAGCGTGGGAGTCAAATCTAACACCTAAAACTAAATGTTCTCACCTCTAGCTCTATTGAGAAGGTGGAGAATCGAATTCCCCACCTTCTCCTTCTCATATGAGAATGGTGGCCGCTGAGACAAACTTCAGTGGTTACAAATGTTAGAGCTTAAAAGCACTCTATATATCATTCAGACTTAAAGTTGCTGGTTTGCTAGAGGAGGAAAGTTTTGCTCTGTCTCAAGCTGACAAAGATAACTCACAAATGTTACGGTTGCCTATTTGTCCAAGAAACCTAATTCGCATTAGTAGTTGAGTAAGTTTGATTGCATCTTTGATATGAAGACATGCCTCTTGTATTTGAGCTATGAAATGTACTTAGTTATTGAAGATATAATGTAGAATAGTGGGTAGAGATTGTTGTGATGGAGTAACGTGATGAGTAGGGCATATTGGTTATATGTGTAAGGTGCGCGTTTTGACTTAATATATTAATACATATGACGTTATTGACATGCAATGTAATTAAGGGCTCATGCTATTTTGGTGCCCTCTTGAATCCCACGTTACATCAGCTTCGCCATCCTCATCTTTTGTAAAATTTTCAACTTACATCATGATTTTTCCATAAAAACAGTTCAAAAGACTGAAATCATAGGAGTGGAAACTTGGGAAAAAGGAGAAGAATCTCATCAGCAATCAGCACTTTTGTCCATTTTTTATCCCACGATTTAGAAAAGAAAAAAAAAACGCACTCTATTTCCACACTCGAAATGACTATAACACACCTTATCTTATTGAGCTAATGAAAATAACTTCAAGAGAACTCATCGATCAAAATCATAAGGTGAAAATGGTGAAAGTTGTTATTTTTTGAAAACACAAAAGCTGCATATTGTCATGACTACACAAGATTGTTCGTATTAATAATAAATGTTGTTTTGTTCTCCTACCTTCTGTTATTTTCCTTTTGTTTGTATACAAAATTCATTTCCTCTGGGTTA
The DNA here is from genome assembly GCA_014182845.1 of Corymbia calophylla. Taxonomy (NCBI): domain Eukaryota; kingdom Viridiplantae; phylum Streptophyta; class Magnoliopsida; order Myrtales; family Myrtaceae; genus Corymbia; species Corymbia calophylla. Next base: position 1,128,538 of record CM024703.1, on the reverse strand, counting down.
GTAATGCCATTTCTGGCAAAGGGTTCTACCAAGTGATAGCTCGGTTTTCCTTTGGAACACTCTGTTATATCATTTGGAAAACCAGGAACGAAATTATATTCCGAGGCCGGAACCTATACACTCCATCCTTGAAGATGCAACTGGCTAAGGCGGTAAAAGACAAGGCTTTGACCTTCAAAAGAGTGGAAGATAACCCAAGGAATAGGAGGTTGCAGCGGGGTTGGGGAATTGACCCCCGTATTTTTGATGTGGATCTGGATTGAGCCTAGGTCATTTAGCTCTCCCCTTCCAAATTCTGGCTTTTCTCCTATTGAACCTTTAGCTCTCATTTGTGACCGAGGTACCTTGTCACTCCAATGACTTGTTGTCAGATGAGTCTTTTGTTGGTCTCGCCTCTTGTCTGATGTACATTGTTGGTCGATTTATATAAACTTACCTTACCAAAAAAAAAAAAAATTCATTTCCTCTCATATACTTACTAATGTGATTAAGCTGAACTTTACGAGAGAGATTTTTTGTAATAAATTTGAAATATTAAATCCAAATTATAATCACATAGAGTACACAACTTGTACTAAGAACTCCATTAAATAAAGGACTCAAATCAAAGAATTATAAATGAAAGGAGTTTCTAGAGATTGAATTTCTATGAGAGATTATAAATAAATGTTCTATACATCACCACTTTATTGATATTCTTTTCAAGTGGAATTCCGATAATCTTGGAGGATTCTTATAAGAAAAGCAAATAATTTATAAACTTCTCTGATTTAAACACAAAAGAAGAAGAAACAACAATTAAGCAAAAACGGATAAAAATCATGGAATTTGATTTATATATCCTTTCATCAATCTTAACATGAATGAGGTTCCATTGAGGGCTATTTTGGTCCAATCAAGTTTTATGGTGTTTCTGAAGTTATCTGAGGGATGGATAGAGTGATTGATTAGAAAATCGGTTAATTTGTAATATTTTACACCTATCGCGTTAAGAGGTCAATTAATTTGGGAAATGAAGTTAGAGGTGCGTGTTAAGTTTGAGCGGGAGCAATTATATTCAAGAGATCATCCTCAATAAGATACCCATCAACCTGCGGAGGAATTGACATATCAACCTTCAAATCTGACCGTTTCTTAAATTATTTCGCATTCTCTTGTACTGATACACTAGGGAAGAAGACAAAAACTCACTTTTGACTGAATAGTATAGAAGAAAAATATGGTATTTTGTCACCTAAAAAAGAACAAACTAAAAATCAGAACTTCCGTGAAAAAAGATTGAATAGCTTCAGTTGGTCATCCTATTCATGTTCTCTACATTAGTTTACAGTCTTGAGATGAGTGTAATTATAATTAACCTGTCTGGACACTTTCCGATAGCAAGTCATAGAGAAAGCAAAGAAAGATAAAAGAAGGGCAAAGTAACCCAAAATTCGAACTGGTCATGAAAGAATAGCCAGTGAACACTCGTTCCAAATCCATTATATTCACCGCATCAAAAACATGCCACAATGAAGCAAGTATTCATCTTCTTCGCTCAAAGTTTGGATTCGTATAACTATGCTAGTACCTTCTTTCAGGGCATTTTCTGTGAGCACAAATCATATGTGTGTTTTTAATGATTATTTTATGCAAGTGTCATTATTAATGATTCTCCTGTACTCGTGAATCTTTGTAAGTGGAACTTCGGATTATCGAGTAAAAAGTGAGTAATGTAGAGGAGATCAATATAACTTGTTAGAACAGTTTGTGCTAGAAGCTCTAAGATAAAACGAATATATTTTTATGGATCTCTAAAGGTGGGGTTGGTCTCCCATGCACAAACTGGTCTGGAGCAAATATTGCTCTTCTAATGAGGCCATGATTAAAATCATATATTGAGCCTAAAGTGATTTGTCGTCTTGCTCGATAAATTAGATGCCCGAGTTAAGCTTAATGTGGTATGATCCGTCATTAGGAAGTTACTCACCATGTTGTTCTATGGAATAACTATAAAAGGGCTGGCTTGGTGTTGTCTGCTCACTAGGCGTCGCATGACCTATTTCGTGGCCAAGGATCTGCTGGCTCGTGACAGTTGGTATCAAAACAAAATCTCTCTCGTAAGTCGGTTAAGTTGGACAAAACCTATGATCTACCCAGTCTTAGGAGAGTGGAGAGTGAATCACGGGGGCAAAAGATGCTCAGAGAAAGCATAACTCTTGACTAGCTTCTAAAATGACAATTTTGATAGTGGAAAGATCTAATTCCTCATTGAATAGGGAAAATGTCCCTGTATCAATTGGCGCATCTCAAGAAGAGTTCTATTACCAACAAGGAGAAAAGCCTCCATTGGTTTGTTGGGATCAAGAAAAACTTAATGGGCAAAATAGAGTGTTGCCAAAAGGTGCGGTTGATGAAAATGCCACACTTATTAAGGAAAACACAAGTGACCAAAGGGGCCAAATAGCTATAATTAGAAGAAGCTGCTAATGGAGTAGTCATTTTTTTTAGGTGAGCGTTGCCATTTGATGTATAATCCAAAGTGACCCATCAATGCTTAAGGAAACATGAGGAAGCGACAAAACAACCCGGAACGAGGGTGTTGCAGAATTGAGTGAGAGAGAATGTCACAATCCATGATTCTCCTGTGTTTGTGAACTATTATGAGTGGAGCTTGGAGTTATTAAGTGAAAAGTGAATAATGTAAAGGGAATGAATACAGCTGGTTCGTAGAAGTGGCGTTAGGACAGTTGGTATTAGAAGTTCTATGATAAAATGAATATTTCTCTACAGAGCTCTCAATGTAGAGTTGGCCTCTCGTGCACAAATTAGTCATGACAGGTCAAAACCAACTATTGAACCTAAAATGATTTGCCATCTTACTCGATAGACTAGACTCCCAAACTAAATTGAGTATGGTACAATTTGTCATGAGGAAGTTATTTGTTGTATTGTTCTCTAAAACAACTACAAAATGAAGGCTGGCTTGGTGTTGTCCGTTCACTGGGCGCCACATGGGCTTTTCCGTAATTAAGGAATTGCCTGCCCATGACACGAGGACTTGGGAGGCTGCTACACTAGGGAATTAGTCAGGTGCTCACAAAGCGATAATTCTCCATTATTAGCAAAAAAAAAAAAAAGAGTTAGTAAGCATTGGATAATTTTTATTATTGTACTTTTGGTGCACCATGAGTAATTATAATCATCAATTTCTATAGAAGGGCGTTCAAATGTATTCTTGTCGCAATCAGCCAATTAGTTGGCCTGTGCCAACTCCGATATTTCTTTTCTAACTAATGAATGAAGTACTCATATTTACGCATGCAGAAAGAGGAATAAGTTGAGATTAGAGAGAGAGGAAGAGAGAGTAACCAGAGAATTGGTGCTAAATGACCGACAAAAAAAAAATGATGTTACATTATCTCTCAACCTCTCTCTATATATTTTGGTCGATTCTCAACCTCTATATTGAGTGGTGGAAAAACCTAAAAGATTTCATTTTGTAGAATCACATTATCAAAATTAACAAACAAAAATCACTATTTTTCCAATACGAAGAAAAGATAGGCTAGTCCTGCAGTCCTACTTGATAAGCTTGCTACTCGAGGTAGGTTAATGGTGTTCCCTGCAATCTTACAGCGTGGATGAGAGGGATCATCTCTCCTCTAAGTGCAACTTCCCTTCCTTGCTATTCAAGCTCTTCTGGTGTTCTATGTATATGGCGAATGCAATTAGCATAAAAACAACATTAGACTCGAATGGTTGTAAGTCTGTCAAAGCAAACTGAATCGGGTCATAAATAGCTCTGTGAAATAGTTTGGTACTTAGAATCTTGAATGCTCTTTGAGGTAGCTCCTATTTGTCCGTAAATGGGTTGAATGTTGTGGGGGGATTCACGAGCTGCGTCCTGTATGATGCAACTTCCTTGTCAGTAATAATGATGAATTACAAATAGACACAGAGAATACATAAACTGAAGGAAATATTTGTATTCAATTATCCATAAAATTCTTATGGTAATATATTTGAGTAGTCCTAGCAATGCGCTCATCCACCCCCTAAGAGAAACACATAATTTTAGAACAACCTTTTTTCCCGGAAAAAAAGGGTATTTTTCTCTACTTACTCATGAAAAAAGTGGTTGACTTAAAGAAAAATAGACCAAGCGTTTGATTCGACTTAGGAAATGGATTTGAATTTCTAAAAGGCATTGGACATATGCTAAGGTGTTCAACAACATTTTTGGGAGAGCTTTCGGGAGATGCATTGAATTTCCAAAGTCCTCCAAATATCATTAACTCAATGCAAGTCCTACCAAATTTCTAGGTTTTAGAGTATTTCTGGAATGATAATGCATATTATTTTTCCCTCCAACTTTGCACATTGTGAATGATATTATTAGGTAAATATTAGGTAATAACGTCAAACTAAATTGAACGCTAGTAAGCCTGCTGTCTTGAATGTGCAGGGGAATTGTCGCAACCTCCCCGAAGGTGAATCACCTTGGGAAGATTAATGGATTACTAAGTTCGAATACTTAGTGCGGACTCTCCCAAGCCCTACTAACCGCAACTTGGTACTCAAAATTTGACCTATTTAAACATATAATTTTATTCAATTAGGAGCCGCCACTAATCAATTAGGGTTGATTAGAAATCCAAGTAAAGTATAGGAGAATACTTTATTTCTGCGAACCAGAGATTCAATAAGTTTGGGAACATGGTTACGCTAAGTTAACCAGCAATTCGATAGGTTTGGGGACATGGTTACGCTAAGTTAAACTAGCGCCCTTTCAATACCCTTTCTCTTTAAGTTTCAAAAATATTTTTTTGCAAGCAATCTTGGTTGATTTTAATTTACTCCCTAACGTGTAATGTAATCATGTGAGTGCACAACCATTATCTAACACTCAATAAAGCAAAGCAATAAATTGCAAGGAAAAGGTTTAAAAATTACATCAATAATCCTAGATATAATTTCTAATTAACACGCACTCATTCAAATATTTTTTTAAGGTTTTCACTTATTTAATGAGGCCTAAAACTACGTGCAATGCATGTGATGACGTACAAAATTATTTAATTATAATAGCATGCAATGCGCAACCTAATATGCAAATTATATGTCATGCGACAATAACTTAATCTAATGCTAGAAAATATTTAATGCAACTATCCTAGTATGTCACGCATTCAAATGACCCCTAAATATGCATGTGCTACGTGATGTAAGATGAATGATGTAATAATACTATATGCATATACATGATCTTTTTCATTTTTATTTTTATTTTTTATTTTTATGTCCTTTTTGTTAAAAAAAACTATTTAACTAATGAAATTTCCTAAGCTTCTACGTCATATGCAATGTGAACTATAAGACTAGCCCGATATGAAGTGCATTAATCTACCCTATTATGTAACAGATTTTTTTATACATTTTTGTAAGTTTACTAAAAAAATCAACACATATAATGCAACCGATCATGTAAAGCATGCAATTTAGCCCTGACCCAAGATAGAAAATCAAAACAATCAAAAATCTGATCCTATCGCAGCTCAATATTTTTTATTATTGAGATTTTTTAACACGACACAACGATCTCACTCAATTGAAATTCAATTAAGCATGCAATACTTCAAACGAGGAAACAAAATATTCAAGAATTAATTTAGATAGGAACTTTACCTACCTTGTCTGTTCTTTCTAAGTTCGGATGATAGCAAATTGCGGGAATCGCAATCAATAATGCTTCTCGACAGCTAGCTCACGATCAATTCAATAATTAATTTAGATAGGAACTTTACCTACCTTGTCTGTTCTTTCCAAGTTCGGATGATAGCAGATTGCGGGAATCGTAATCAACGATGCTTCTCGACAGCGAGCTCACGATCGATGGTGGAGTGGCTTAGTCGACGGCAATAGTGCTCGTTGCAGCGGTGGGGCGGCGAGTTGTGGTGGTGCTCTCACGTATGGAGGTTCTGATGGCGAGAAAATTTTCCAGCAATGGCAAATCGGCGGCAAGAGCAAAGAGATAATGTGGACCTTCTCAAACGGCGAGTAACCTGCGCATGGATAAATCCCTGCACTGAAAGAATGCAACACGGCTGGCCGTGCAGGGAACACCTAGAACAACGCCAAAAACGTTGTCACAAAGTAAACAATGCCAGGAGTAACGTAAGGATTGGACTAAGAACAAGCCGGCACTCGTGGCTTGTATATGTTTCGTCGGGAGGAATCACAACGCAGCTGGGAATGCTAGTGCAGCGGCTCGTCGTCGGAGTTCCACGGCGAGTAACGACAGGTCGTTGAAGTCGGGCTCAAAGGACAGCAGCTTGTCACGAACAAGACTCCGCGTGGCTCGCGGCAATGATCAAACAGGCAAGCTTGGTCGATCGCCGCAGGAACGAAAAGGCAGCGTTGTTGGTGTCGGTTGAGTAGCAGGCTCGTCGAGAGAGGAAGATCAAGGTGGGAACAGCTGCAAACGGCGAGCGTGTTGCAGCAGCGTCGTGGGTCTTCAGACGAGATTGCCGAAGAAGAATCTCCCTTTTCTTTCTCCCCCCTATCTCTCTCTTTTTCCTGTATTTTTTTTTCTCCCTCCTTCAGTGTGTGGCCTCCTTTTTATAGGTGAGAGAACTATGTTATTTAAGGAAAGATGATAAATTTGCGCACATGTCTATTTAATTTCTTATATCCCACGTCGCAATATTTTTTCAATATTTCATCCGACACCTTCAATCAATATTGAAATAATAATGCGAATATTATTCTTAATATTCTCATATTCCCGAGTAACATCCTCATATTCCAACTCGTCACCACTTAACGAGCTGGCCAAATTCTTTTTCCTTACGCTACCCAACTTGTTAAATTAAAGAATCTTTAGAATCATCAATCGCTCATCCGCCACGTCCAATGCAAATACAATAATAAATGCTCCTAAAATTATATGCTATGCAATTTAATCCTAATATTTTTTGTTTAGGGGTTAAAATTAATCCATAAATTTTTGTGCATTAAATTACGAATAATCAATCAAAATTTAGGTGTTAACAGGAATTCAAGGGCTGTGTCCTGTAATGTACAACTTCCAGATCGGCAATAGTGATATTATAGATAGAATATAACTAAAAGATAAGCTTAAAGGAAACAACTGTATTTATTTTATCCACAAAATTCTCATGGTAATATTTTCGAGATCTCCTGGTGTTCACAAAACCCGTTAAGAACACATAACTCTAGTCTTTTTTCCGAAAAAGGTATTTCCCACTGTTTAACTATGAATTTAAAAACATCGTGGGAAAAAGAAAACCCCCGTTATCAACTAGAAAACAGTAGTTTTGCCTAAAGAAAACTAGAGAACAGGTGTAGAAATAATGGCAAAAAAGAGAGGACAAAGGACGGCTGAGGAGAAGAGCCCCGATCTATTGGCCCAAGAAAAGGACGGCGTCTCTTCCCATTGGTCGAGTGGAGGCCCACTCAGTTTAAGTGGGAGATAATGTTTTCCCAACTTGTCAACGTCTTATTGGTTAGCTGCACAAATCAGGTACGATGATGTCGACAATTCCCATATTTATCGTACTGCCTTTTTTGCCCTTTCTTTCCCCTCGTTTCGTTTCTTGGTGCTCTCTCTCTCGCATGTCCCACAGGCCACAGCTGCAGCTGAAGCCCACTGTAAAAATTTATGTTTTTTTTCCGAAAAACACAAAAAATCTTCTGTCTCTGTCTCTCTCTGTATCTATCTTTACTCTCTTTTTCTCAATTTTACCAAAACAAGATGACCCGTTTGCGTCTTTGAATCTTCTTTACCAAATCAACCATACCGTTTCGGTCGAACTTGGATGCTTTGCTTTCCTCCTCATTTCTTTCTTCTTTTGTTTGTTTTTCCTTTTTATGGGTACGGCACACCATATTTGCCCTGAGGAGACGATCGTTGAATTTGGAATAAAAGGCTTTTTCTTGTCTTTTTATGGTTATGGCCACAAAATAAAGAGAGAGATCTATCAACTGCCGGTAGCTCCTCTGGGTCCATTTTTGTTTTTATAAGTCTGTCGTCTTTGCCCTCTCATCCCTCTCTAGGGTTTCTGAATTCATGGTCATTTTTGTGACACGGAGAAGAGAAGCTCCCCCACCCACCCCCCCCCCCCCCCCCCCCTCTTAATATGCTGTGCAAATCTATGATTCTCCGAAACAATTGATTTTGTGAAATTTTTGTGCTCTGGTTTTTGCTTGTGTTCGAATGGTATATGGTCCATTTCTGTTTGGAAAAAGAAAGAAAAAGCGTGATGAATTTTGCACTGCTTTGTAGCTTCTCTAGTGCTTCATCCTAAAGTCTACAGAATAGGAGGAGGAAAAAAAGATAAATATTCAGCTGGTTGAAGCTGCACAAAGCACTTGGTGAGTTATGGTTTTTGATCGTTGAGGTATATTTGTTAAGTTTATTCTTATTCCTGAGTACTTGTTGCTCTAGGGTTGATAATCATAACGTCTGTAGGGAGGATTTAATCATGGCGAGAGGCAAAATTCAGATGAGGCGAATTGAGAACTCGACGAGCCGGCAAGTCACTTTCTCGAAGCGCCGGAGTGGGCTGCTGAAGAAAGCTTACGAGCTCTCGGTCCTCTGCGATGCCGAAGTCGCCGTGATCATCTTTTCGCAGAAAGGAAGGCTTTATGAGTTCTCCAGCAATTCCGAGTAATGTTCCTCTACTGATTTTTTGATTTCTCGAGTTGATTTCAGATGGGGAAACATGATTGAGCCATTTTAACATTCTTATTTCCAAAATGAGGGCATATGCCCTTATATACGCTGTGTTTGTAAATTGTGAGGGACAGCATAATGGCATGGGTTTTTTCTTATTCTCGTTTTCTTTTCTATCATTTTTTGTTTTGGTCAAACGTTTAGTGCTTTTCCCCTTCGATCATGGATTGAACCCACCATGATGGCCAATCTAGTTCTTATTTTCGGACAGTTTTTAAAAACCAAATGACCTTTATTCATATATCCTGGTCGAAAGTACCTGAGAAAAAGAAGTATAAAACTATCAAATCTTATTTTTTGCTTTTGTTGGATAGTCAGTGCACTGAGATCTACCCTAATCAAATGGCTAGATGCGGGGGATTTGATGATCAAAGGCATTCACTGTGTAGTTGTTGCGTTGGAGTTGGAGTCTCTTTATTAATGGTTCATCTGAGGAAACTAATTGTTGAATATCTTGCAAGTACCGACCCCTCCAGCTACTTTAAAACGTTAGGGTAATTATACTTTGTCTTGGGAAATGAAACATAATTTGATGTTAGTGAAACTGGGGATTGGTTTTGTTGGTCCTTCTGGTTTTGACAAGTTATAATCTAGCCTTCACCCAAATTCCACAATGATATGAAGTGAACATGCCGGGTAGTGTTATTTTTCGAAGTTTTATAGTTTATAAGGCTGCTCAAGTATTCCATCTAGTGATCTGCTATCTAGGGATTGATCTCCATTAACTAATTCTTGGGGCATGATGGTAGTGAGCATCCTCGCGGTTAGGTATTATTCTATTTGAAGTATATTTTTTTCCAAAAAAATTGATTGGTTGGAAAAATGTTGAAGAAAACCAAACTTGCATTGAAAAGGAGGAAAGCTTCAAACCATACCTATCTGACTATGGATATCTGACGAATCATAAAATTGGTGTTTCAAATCTTTGACCATTCCAAAATGCAAAAACTAGAAATTGATATGACACACATTATATTAGTCGGAAAATCGTATAATGTGTTATCTATCTACAGCCATATATATGAAGCATTTTGAATGAAACAAAAAGCATTTCTAGGTTTATTGGCTTGGTCATGGTTCATTGAAATTGAAACTTAAAGCATATATACTTATGCGATTAATTTATCTCTTTTCCAAATCAAACCAAGTCTGCAAAAAGAAAAAAAATCATGTTGATTTTTCAATGGTACTTTAACCCTAAACAAAAGCCTGTAAAACCAGTCGTAGACATCTTCAACTTGATTTAACCCTAAACAAAAGCCTGAAAAACCAGTCCTAGACATCTTCAACTTTATGTACTCTTGGTTATATTGTTTTTTGAAGGGTGAATAAAATTATGGGCTTGACTACAATTGTGTACTGATGATGTTATGGGATCAAGTGCATTCTCTAATATAAGAGACTAAGGCTAACATGACTCAACACACTGATCGCTTGGATTTAATATTCATAGGGTACTTATGTTAAAAGAAAAGTGACTGCAATCGTACATGTTTGGCATTTTAGGTGCTCCACCATATTAGCACTCACTGTTCTTCATTTACGGGGTAAAAATAAGTACTAGAGATGTCACAAGTCAATGTAGGTGCAACTGCTTGTTCTCATAATTTCTCCAAGAAGCGGTAAGCCTTTGTACTGCATCATAATGTAACTGATGATTTACATGCTTCATGTGCTGTTCTTACTTCTTATTGACATGGGGTGGCATGTAGAATTCTGAAGACTTTGGGCTTGGGCAAAAAACGTTGCATTAATTCTCTCTCTGCGCACATCCAAAGATACTTTTGCCTGCAACATAATTTACTTTTGCAATGTGAATGTGAACGTTTCCGGGCTGATATTTGAAGAAAAATATTGCTGGCATGGTTATTTACAAAGTGTAAGGTGGGCATCTAAGACTTTTCCAAGTACTTCATATCGTTGCAAATAAGTTGCTTAGAGGCTAAAAGCTTCTTGCAGAGGCTTATGTCTCTTGCGTATTCTGTTTGTGAGTGATAGTGATGCATATCCACTGGTAGTCATGCATGATTCTTAAAAATGATAATTAATTTGTTTAATTTTCAATTACTTTAGTTTTGATGATACCTGATTAATTTGGAGAATGCATTCTGGGTGGCTGAGTTCATATGCTGTCTTTGCAATTTTTCAGAATCAAAAAGACAATTGATCGATATCGTAGATCTACATATGATATGGATACATACAAGACTAATATGGAACAACATATTCTGGTCAGTGCTCTAACCTTTCCATCACGCTACACTAGGTGCATTCATAAATAAGTTGCCAAGTTTGTTAGGCACAAGAAGTAAAAAAATGTCTGACTAGCAATATTTTAACTATTTATGCACATTTTTTGGAGGTTGAACAAATTGAGCAGTTCAATTATTATTCATTTTGCTGTATAATAAAAAGCAACTTCCTTCTATTTTTGGTGTTGATTAGCATAACACATCTCAGTACATTTCTTTATCAGGACAGGACTTACAAACGAAGTCTTAACATACGAACCCAGATGGCAAGATATCTAATTTCTTTACCATTCTTATAATATACTCTGTATGCATAAATAGTCGTGTCGTGTCGTATGCAAAGAATCACGCGGACGTCTATCTGTGTGCGTGATTTAAATTGATCACTAGAACCACAAAGTAGGGATCATACTAATGATGATTATATAGTTGTCAAAAGAGGGATAAGAGTCAAGTGACATTCAATTACTGAATAAATCTTTAAATGGTTTGTTTTCTCTTAATGGGAAGGTATGTATATCCAAGACAAGTTGGAGATAAACTTATTTTGTGCCAAATCAATTATTGCATTTCCTTTTGATCAATTCAAGTGAAACCATAAAACGAAGAAATAAGTACACTCTCTTCACATACCAACTTACGAGTGATATACTAAATCTGGAACTATATTAGGCTCGATAGAACTAAGCTGATGAAAGGTTTTGCATCATTTTTTCTCATTGTTTATGTTTTAAAAAATTATATCTCTTTATTTTATTATATCCCTAATTCGCAATTATCAACTTGCAAGGGACAAGTTTGCAACTTTTGTTCTACTAAACGTCTAAATAGATACAGAAAAATTGGATTGTGAACCTTCCTATTTCGTGCAGATTAAAGACTTTTTCTCTTTGAATCTCTTTGAACTTCACTTTATAGTTCTCTTGTTTGATGAAGATGCTTCTTTGCGTGGTTTCTTTGCATTGCAAGAGACGAAAAGATGTGATCTCAATTTTCAATGTGTTTTTTTTTTTTACTTTTGAATCAATTCCATTCTGGTCTCAATATGATCTTTTAGGTTATTTGAGTTGTTGATTTTCACAACATCCATATTCACTGAAGCTTGGTAAAAACATCAATATTCAAATATCAACTTAGTAAATGCCTTTGTCTGCATCAACTGCATATCTCTATTGATGGGAACACTAATGTGGAGGGCACATCCATGGATACATCTTTTGGCTAAGTTTTAACAAAAGGGGTTGCACTTTGGATAATTGAACTTTGGAGATGTTAAATTACATATACATGATACATGTGCTTTGGCACATGAGAGATGCTTCATGGTTCTTAAGCATGAGGAATGCTTGGGATACTTTCTGAACTGGTCTACTAAGTGATGTGGCACTCTATAACTGTTATTTCATTGCAAGAGATGGAAAGAAATGACCTCAATTTTCAATGTGTTATTTCAACCTCCTGAATCATTTTCCATTTTGAGTTCGTTGTGGTGATTTCTATCATAAAAGAGGATAAATCATTAACTGTAACCACTAATGAAGGCAACAAGATCAAACAAGCCAATATTTTTACAAAGCTTTGATGAGGATGGTTGTTACTAGCTTGTGACAACTAGGATTTGGATTCTTCTTTTAGTTGAATTGTATGGTAGTCTTCTCAATTAGGATTTGAGTACCGTCAGAATTTTATTAAATTTTCTACTTATATAACAAATGGGATATTAAGTTTCTTGTGTAGATAAATTCTATTTCAATTCTATTTCTTGTTTGGAGTCATTCTATCTGAATTAGGAGTATGATCAATCCAAGAGGGGTTTATATGGATGATTGTAACTCTTTCTTGTGTTGCGGAATGGTTCTCTGAAAGGTGAAACTTATGAAACCCTAGGTGAGATGGTTAGAAAGTGTAAGTGTGATGCCAAAAGAAATTTACTCGTTTTGACTCGTTATTCTCTTCAAGTTCTCTTTGAAGCTCACTGCTCAGGACATATACTCTCTAGTATGATACCAAATTGATATATAGGATGAAATCTCTCAAAGCAGTGAGCTCAACAAAACAGGAATTGAAGAAAATTTTCAAAGAACGGCAACTCAAAGTGGGTAAATTTTTTTAGGCATCAGACATAAAACTTCCAAAGCATCACATATAGGGTTTCATAAGCATCACAAGTGAGAGTATTATCACATAACAAATTCAAGCAAAAATTGCTAAAATTTGATAATATTCATCAACTCTATGGATGGACAGAATTACAATCATATACATAAATTATTCTAGAAGCCCTGTTCTTACTTAATATGGGAAACTTCTCAATAAGAAACATGATTGAAATAGGAAACATCTAAACAAGAAACACAAAGTCCAATTACTGGAATGATGAATTTAATTAAATCCCAACACTACCCAAATCTTTATTGATTCAGTCGCTAATTCAAATAGAAAAAGAATCCTCATCATTTTTTACTCTTATTTGAGTTGTGGAATTTTATAACATCCATTGTCACCGAATATAGGTCAAAACATCAATATTTCAAATATCAACTTGGCAAGTCTTTTTGTCTGCATCAACAGTATATCTCCTTTAATGGGAACAGTAACATGGAAGGCACATTCATGGATACATCTTTTGGCCGAGGTATAGCAGTGCACGTTTCACTTTGAAAAATTGAAGGTTCACAATGTTAAATATATATAGGACACACGTGCTTTGGTACATGAGAGATGCTTCATGGTTCTTGAGCATGAGGAATACTGGGGATACTTTCTACATTGGTTTACTAAGCAATGTGGCATTGCATAAGTGTTATTTAAGTTAGTGAACTCATTTAAGTATCTATCAGGAATCTACATCATCATTTACTAAACAAATTTAGAAGACAAGTCTTAATATGTCTAGAATTATTCTTTTAACTATGCATATCTCTCATGAATCCAACTAGAAAACTCATCTCAATTTATTCTTTACAGCAAAAGTCAAGTATCTCATAAAACTGCTAGTACAGTACAGGAGGGAATAATTTGAGAGAGCCATCAAAGCGGTGCTATCAAAGTGCTGTTATGGTTGGATAAAGGACTTGTAATATAATTGCAAGCCATACCACTCTTATTCATGTGGATTGGCAATACACACACACACACCCCCCTTGAAAACACGCCCTCCTTGGGCATTTACATTTTATTGTTTTCTTGAAGGAATTTTTAAAAGTGGCTATTGGTGTGAACCTATATATATGTATTTGCAGATTGTAATAATATGACATCGTGTTCTTGATAAGAACCCTATTCTTGATCTCAAGAATTACTGAGGTGGTGGGCCATGGAACCTACTGTGGTTTGCATTGTCCAGCTACAGATTTTGCAAGAACATTAGGTTTCTTTGTAGCAATCTTGATTTTGCAGGATCCTGTGATGATACAGATTTGTACTGTGATTGGTTTAACCAATTACATGATTTCACATATGTTCAGTTTGTATTGCTTCATTCACTGGATTCATAAATATCACAATCCCCATAATGCGCAGCATTTAAAGCAAGAAACCACGGATATGGAGAGGAAGATCGAGCTTCTTGAAGTTTCTCTACGGTCAACAAATTTTGAGACATCTCTCTTATAAATTGTGGATTGAAATGGGTTACTGATATCTAATTTCCTAAACTATGGTACTCTTCTTTTTCTCATCAGGAAGCTATCAGGACATGGTCTTGGATCTTGTTCGATTGACGAAATCCAAATGATAGGGGATCAGCTCGAGCGAAGTTTGAGCAGCATTAGGGCAAGAAAGGTACTTGCGTCTTTGGCATATTTGTCATTTTCTTTGTGCCTAAAGTTGTTTTGAGAACTTTTCATCCAGTACTACTTGACAAGTGGCCGGGTTTTTGGAGGCACGGGGGTGATGAGAAGGGAATGAAAACAAAGAGAAACAATTTTCCACAAACGACTGACAAGACTAACCTAACAAATACAAGAACCGAAACACAAATTTCAATAGAGACTGCGATTGCATTGTAAGTTTGAAACTGGATAGATTAAATACATTAAACTTGGCGTGTGAAAGGAGAGAATCAATTTATTTTCATTGTCTTTGACCTCTACTCTTTTTCTGATAAACAAGGAAAAGATCATGGTTATTTTTTATCATTACTTTGCCCCGAGTTAATTGGACAACATTATTGTTTCATTCTCCAAAAAAATTGGAGACTTTCAAGCTGGTTAATTTCAAAAAAAGAAAAAAAGAGTAACTACTGTGGTTTGCCCCAATGGCCACTCTTCTTACATGAGAAGGGGGAGGTGGGGGTTCAAATCCCAACCTTCTCAGGAGGTTGGGGTGGGGATGATGTAATTTCAAGAGTAGGTTTTGATTTCCATGCCCTGCAAGGAGGCAGGGAAGTCCGAGCTTTAATGTAGGAGTAAAGTAGGACCGATCATAAAAAAAAACTTTAAAAAGAGTTGTACGTGACAAAAAAATATGATAAAAGCAAGTCTCTAGATTCCTAAGTACATTATTGGCAACTTACTAACACTTCTACAAAAATACCAACTGCTTTTGACCTTGTGCAAACAATCAAATTTTCTTTTCTTTTTTATCAACTTTTTTTTAACCAATTCTTTAATTTTAATAGCTCTTAATAAATTTTCCAATATTTATTTGAATAACTCAACTTATTTTTTCGATTCAATTACTTACCCTTTTTGGGTTACCAACTTCCGTGTGACTTACTTACTGACATTTCTTTGTTTTTTCTTAATTTATCGACTTTTATTATTGATTGCTAACTTTTGTTTGTCTTCCTTACAAACATCTCTAAATCTCTTATATGAATTTACCAACTTTGTTTGCATAACTTATCAATTTTCTAGAATAATGTTTATGAATAGTTTTGATTTACGATTATCTACGTTTATTTGGATATTTGCAACTTATCGACGTTTATCAGGTTTTCTTTATAAAAAATTATGAACTTTTCTATTGAGTTACCAACTTTTATTTGCCTTAGTCACAAACCTAACCAGAAATTACCAATCTTAATCATAGCAATTATCAATTTTTTTTGCGATTAAGTTATCAACTATTCTGCACACCAACTCTTACCGAGTTCACGTGGTTTTGTTGAATGACTAACTTCTTTTATCTGTGAAACCCCCAACCCCCCAAAACAAAAAAATCTTCCCTTATCTTTCACCAACTTTTTATTTACTTTACCTACCAATACCTTCAATGTACCAATAGTTACATGGGAAGGGTAGTGACCACCAGTGCTTACTCTTTTGCTCAATATTCAATCTAGAATCTAGAGGTTGGACTTTTTCTTTTGTTCAATGTGAACCCTATACTTGTTAATATTAAAGTAATATAATTCTTCTGTTTAATGGATTAACATAAATTGTTGATGTGGCACTTGAGGGAACTAGCTGTGTTCAAGTTGGCATTTGACTTGTCAATCAGACGGTTCAGAAAAGCTGATCGCTCAAATTAAAGTTAGTGATTTCATATTAGACTTGGTAAGAAATGACTCAATTGGATTGATAGTAGCAAGTTTTGGATTTAAATGCACAAAATGAACGTTTTATGACTTAAATGCACAACGTTGACAAGTTTTAGGACTTGTCCTATCATTATTCCAAGAAAAACACACCTGTTAAATATAATGCAAAGCTAGTTGGTAATTTCATTGGAGAAAAGCTCATAAGTCATTTTATTTAAGGCTAGAAATTTCCAAAAGGAGTTGGTAAATTTAAGGCGATGCTAAGAAATGCAACTTAGCATTTGTAAACGATAAGAAAACAAAATAATTATTGTTATATAACTTGAATAAGAGTCGGCAGCTCCACAGAAGGTAAAAATTGGTAATCACGTTAATTTAGGTAAGTAATCTCTAAAAAGAGTTAACAAATGAAAGGGATGCTAATGATGGTAAATACAAGTTGGTAATTCAATATAAAAGTTAGTAAAATTAAGAAAAGTTAAATGTTGGTAAGTCAAATGAAAATTGATGATCCAAAATTAGTTGGTAATTTGAACCGACAAAGATTAATAAGTCACTATGATTTAGATTGATAATTTAAGATAAACTCAAAGATTTAATAAGTTGTAAAAATAAAAGTTGGTAAATTAGTACAAAATTTGGTAGTTCGTAACCTATGAAAAATCTGTAACTTTATACAAGTGTCGGTGATTTACCACTAATTTACATGGAAGAAAAAACCAATAGTTTCTTGATACTTATATTACTCATTGAAACTTACCAACAGGAAAAAAAGAAAAATCCGTATTCTTTAGCACGGAATAATGGAATTCTGCAAGTTTTTTTGTTTGTTAACCTCGCTGATTTCTGTCCATAACTTCACCCTTTAACTGTGTTTTCTAGACAAGTTGCGAAGCACTGTCCTTTCATTTCCAGCGTCCATCCTCTCAACTTATTTTCTCATTTTCTTTCCTTTTACTAAGAAAGGTATGTGGACAACATGCGCATACACGAAAGTTAAAATGTTTGTATCATTCTCTTTTG
The DNA here is from genome assembly GCA_014182845.1 of Corymbia calophylla. Taxonomy (NCBI): domain Eukaryota; kingdom Viridiplantae; phylum Streptophyta; class Magnoliopsida; order Myrtales; family Myrtaceae; genus Corymbia; species Corymbia calophylla. The sequence goes on along the minus strand of CM024703.1, from coordinate 1,111,041 downwards.
CAGGCTCAATTATTCAACGATCAGATACAACAGTTACAAACGAAGGTAAGTGGAGGAGTATGATGATCGTGTGTCTGATCTCATCAGGTACTGTTAAATTCCTGGTTATATTAATCTAGCAACTTTGTTTGGGGTAATCCAGGAGAGGTCTCTGAGAGAAGAGAATGCAAAGCTTCTTGCAAAGGTGAATCCTCTTTCCCATCTATGCTTTTATTGCCTTCCTATTACTTGCCATGCATCATCAGTCTTCTGTGCTTTTAACCACTTTCCATAAACTTGTGATACCTGCAATAGAATCTCTCGATGAATTTCGTGTTTGATCTAGCAGTGCAGTTTTATGATCTGCTAAGACCAGGGAGAGGTCTTTAATGATTAAGAATGCTTTTTGCCCCAATGTTCTAATAGGCTTGTGTGGTGAAGAAGCTTGATGCTTTTGTACATCAAACCAACATTAGTAGATTATGTGTCGCACAGTTTAATATACTGGTTAAATGTGCTAATCATCAGTTTGTCGTGTTCTCTCTAGTCCTGGTGTTAAAACCTTTAAAGAGTACTGCAATATGATCAGTTTTTATGAAAAGGACAATGCATAAGGACTTAATTTCAGGGTTCTGTACTGGTATTTATATTGAACCTTTCTCTATCTGTGAGAAGTTCTGTTTTTTGATAGCACAAGTTAGAAGGAGCAGTCTGAGCAAAAAAAAAAAAAAGGTAGAATGAGCAGATACGTTAAACATCACCAAAGAATTCTATGATCTTGAGACCGGATGATCTGCTTGGAACTTATTACTAGCACTAAGCTACTAATCCATGTTGAGAAAATTACCACCACGCTGAGAAATTTACTGTCACAAGCTACAGTTCTACTTTTTTTTACATGGAACTGTAGACAAATTCAAATCTCTGAGTTCCTCTATGGTCCCTCACTTGATCTGTTAAGAAAGTGATTGACTTCAGAATAGAAGTTTGTAATACAGAGTTACTAACTCACATCAGGAAAATAAATATTAGGGAAATTCTGATAATGAAAACTACGGAGGTACTGACTGACGTTGGGACTGTAGGACTGTAGATGGACCGAAATCTGTCTTTTTGTGATCCCGTGACCATTACTTGATATGCTTGGAAAGTTATGGCTTGAAAACAAAGGTTACTAGCACTAAGTTATCAATCTACTTGTGAAATACCACCATGTTGTGAATATTATTTTCACGGAAGAATATATTGCATTTTCTGGACTATAAATGCATCCAAAATTCTTAATGATCATATTTGGCGTACCTTATCAATTTTTGAGCTTTTTGTTTATTTTTTCATTTTTTTTTAGATTGGAAGAGAGGACCACTTCCGAAGTTAGCTTTTGGGACATATTGAATTTTCCTAGTGAAAAAATCGGATGGTTAGTAATTGCCTATTTGGTGATAAGATTTAGTATCACAATATTTCTGAGTAATCAACATTGAGAAAACTACTTCCCTACTTACTATCATCGGGTACAATTATATGCTTCTAACATGGGATTGTAGAAGGACTGAATGTTCCCGTGTCTTTTTTTGATTTTGAAGCCATTAGTTGATTTTTTTAGGAAATACTAAATAACAAAAACTGATAGCCTGGAAATAGGAACCCTGTTGAAAAAATTGCAACTTAGAGGATATTATTGTCGCGAGATGCTAGTTTGTACTTTAAACATGAACTATAGGTGAAACCAAAGTTTGTAGGCATGTCTGTTAAAGCTAACCACTTTTAGAGTTTTTTTTTCCCCGGCTGTTAAAGAGTATTTAAATTATAAATCACACATTTTTTCTAACAGTTTACACTTTTAGAACAGTTTGCAGTAGTCCCACAAAATTTCACACCAGTAATGTAAGAGAGAACCCCTTTTTGAGTCAGATGTTGGGAAAAATTGAAATTTCCCAGTGACCATTGATAGATCTGGGTGCATAAATAGCCCCACCTAATTAGATCCAGTCAGAGGCTTGTTCAATGCTTGTAAATTTCAAATTTTGTTGAAGCTTTTTCCCATTTTAATTCAGTGAAGGTTTCTAGGTGCCCCGTCATCATTAAATTGCATTTGTTATTTCGTTAATTTAAAAGCGCGTTGGGTCCTTTTTTATTTTTATTTTTTCTCTCCTTCCAATTTCAGTGTCTTGCAAATCCTGGGCAGTCAATAGCCCATCCGAGAGCAGCAGCAATACCTAGCCGGAGCAGCCAGAGTACAGATGTTGAGACCAGGCTGTTCATCGGATTGCCGGAGAGTTAAACTGATTCGCCATCACCCAACACTAGTCTAATAATACCTGTTCAAGAGAATATAATAAGAATCACTGCAATATCACTCGGTGATATCTTTATTCAGCTGGAATTCTCGTTAGCACTGTCACGACAACATATTCACGGGATTCACGGTAGTCATTTAAAAAATCAGCGAGTAAGAACAGCGGAGTCATAGAACGAGACAGATCTGAAATTGTCAATGACAAGGACACGGGTACGAGAAAGAATCAGCAAAACAAAATAAATAACTTGCCAGCACCTTGGGCTTCACTTTTGATTTACACAATAGTTAATTCCAAGAAAGGAACATCTCTGTCGAGCATATTCTCAAGCTGAGCTTGCGTGCGTTTGGACAACATCACTGGACACCTCTCTAGGGAAGCCAATAAAGCTCATCCATAAACATGAGATGACTAGTGTGTACAGCACATCCTGCTTAGCAATAAAGAGGAAGATAAACAAAGAAATAAAATCCAAGTATAAGCTTTCTATTGTTGCCTCTTTTTTTCCATTTTCTTGATGGAACTTCATAGACAAGCTCGGATTAGAAGACAACGGGCCCCTTTCTCTGGTCACTTGTCAGGAATGAATTTGGGTAGGTCTACATCAAATATCCATGGTAAGCTGTCATAGTAAAGTGATTCTTTTATTATAATGCATCATACTACAGTATGTAATAATTCCCTTTCTTAAAACAAGAAATGTTTTTGGATTAGTCAATCCTATGCCCAGAAAAGTACCTTAGAGCCCTCATAAATAAGAACAAGGGATTTTGAGCATCGAATGAACCTGTCATAATGTCGTGGAGTTGTAAAAAGTTAAAATGCAAAACTTGTTGAAATGCATAACATTGATCAAAATGACAAGATTCCACTTAAATGATCCAAATACAGTCTGATTATCCGTTTATGCAAAATGTTATTTGAAATGAGTAGTTCTTTGTCCATCATTTGAATCAACCTACCAAAAAGCCAAAAAATGAATTTCCTCAATACTCAGTTTTATATGTGTTGAAATGATTGACACACGGGTTAGAATCTTTAATCATTCAATGAGGTATATATTATGCCAATGCACGATTTAGCATTGCTTTTCCATTACTTACCATTACTCAATTTAGACAAGCACTTACATACTTCACTCAATACTGACTACTACATGTAGATAATTGTCGGTAGCAGAGAGACAATTGCAAAACTTGACATATCAACCCTTCAAACCTCATTATTTCTCAAACTATTTCACATTTTGTTGCGTGGATAAATTTGGAAAGAAGATGAAAGTGAGGCAAAATTTGATTTTGGCTTAATAATATATATATATATATATATATATGGTTTTTGTCGACTGAAAAATACTTTAATACGTTCTGTCAAAAATAAAATTGAATCATCCATTAGTCAGGCTATTGGGGTCTTTAATAGCTTCGGTTGATCCTATCCACACTCTTGACATTAATTACAAGCTTGAGATGAATGTAATTGTAGTAAACATGTATGGACATTTTTAAAGAAAAGAAAGTCCCCAAAATTGGAATTGGTCATGAAAGAATAGCCAATAAACCCTCATTCCAAATCCATCATATTAATCGTGGAAACCATGTCGCAGTCAAGTAGGTATTAGGAGAACTTCATACAGTTGCTTATGCAGAAAAAATTTTCATCTTCCTTACTTGAAACTTGGATTCAAATTACCGTGCCAATAGCTTCTTAAGGATATTTTCTGTGAGCACAAACCATATCTATATGTCTCCAATAATCATTTGCTGCATATAACCTGGATGGCTACTACATTGATTGAAAATTAGTAAAGTGCTCAAAAAGTAATGACACCCTATTGTTAATTTTTGTTGTGTTTTTAACTCTTTGATGCTCCACGAGTTATTTCAATCATCAATTTCCTTAAGGGCTTTTAAATGTACTCCTGTCATAATTAGTCATTTAGCCAAGCTAGTGTAAATTTCAATAATTCTTTTTTTTTTATAGGATTAATATCATGGAAAACCTTAAATTGGTACACCTATAACAAATTTAGCCAAAACTATTGGGTCACTAATAACCCCAAACTTATATATCTTTGACAAGTTTACCCCACATTCATATGAATTTCCAAATGGACTTGTTATGTCAATTAAGTTATCGTCATGTGTCATCTAGTTTAGTGATTTCACGGTAAAATTTGACGGAAGCTAACAAACACTAAATATGTCACGAGTATACTAGTTTGAGTTTTTTATGACATAAAAATTAGTACCAATGTGGAGGTTTTTGGTAACCCAAAGGTTAGTTTAGGGAAAATTTATTACATATATAGCAATTTGGAGTTTTTTTGTAGTATTAACCATTTTCTATATGAAATATGATTGACTTGATTTGTTTAAACTAGTAAATGAAAACCTCATATTTCCTCGTGTAGAGAGAGGAATTACTTGAGAGTAGAGAGAAGGAGAAAGAAATGAGTGAATTGGCATTAAATCATCTCTCAACCTCCATATTGATTGGTAAAAAAATCTAATAAGCCTCATTTTTTGGAATTACAATATCAAAATCAACAAGCAAAAATCACTATATTTCCAAGATGAAGAAAAGATAGGCTACTACGACTTGATAAGCTTGCTAGTCAAGATTGGTAAAAGTGGTGCACCCTACAATCCACACGAAGGACGAGAGGGATCTTCTCTTCTTGTAAGTGCAACTTCCCTTCCTTGCTATTCAAACTCTTTCTATGTGCTATGCATATCATGAATGTGAGTATCAAATAAACAATGCTAGACTTGAATGGTTATAAGTGTGAGATTTTGTAGTATCAAGTTTAAGTTATTAAATGAAAGCATAGTTTCATTTTTTTGATATTCTAGGGTGCCCCCTTATGCATAGGCTGTATTTTTGCCTTAACCTAAAGTATGTAAATATGCAATTAAGGAGGTAGATAGATGCATGGAAATATTTGAACTCAAGATCTTTTGCTTTGAAACCATGTGAAATTATGTAAGAAATTGTTAGATAAAAATGTGATTTAATATTCAAATATTCTATCATTCTCCCTAACGTATAGTCTAGTCTTTTTATTTAGTACGAGGCATGGAAATATTTGATTGGCGAGAACAATAAGGTCTAGAAAGATTTGAACTCAGCATCTTCCATTCTCTTATCATGTGAGATTTTGTCCACTACCAACTGTTCTAAAAACTAAAGCTATTAGATAAAAGTGTAGTTTGATATTTAAATATTACATCTGATTAGTCATGATTGATTGTAAATTACACAACCTAGAAATCAAATACACAAATTTAATATGTTCTTTGTTTTCATCATATTATTCATTGTCACTGCCTTCTTCTCTTTTTAGGCATTTATCTCTCACTGACGGTAGTCTCTATTTCTATCTTGGTATCAAAGCTTGAACAATTGGCATTGAGTTGGGTCAACATCAAGTCTATGATAGCTAAATCCAATCGGGTCATAAATAGCTTTGTGAAATAGGTTGGTAGTTGGGATCTTGAATGCTCTATGTTTTAGCTCCAACATATTTGTTGATAGGTGGAATGTTGTGGGGGATTCATGAGTTGTGTCTCGTATTGTACGACTTCTGGATCAGCAATAATGATGAATTATAAATAGAACATAAATAAATGATAAGCTAAATGAATCATTTTTTTTTTATGACCCAAGGAACCCTGCACCCCGCCGACAGCCGGGGAAGTAAACCCTGAGGGCCGCACATGTTAGCCACCACACACGTGCAACCAGGTAAGTCACCCTATGACGAAGCTGGGATTCGAACTCTCAACCTTTTGTGAGAGGAAGAGAGCGCGAACCAGCAGCGCCACCCAGGTGAGTGGTGGAATCATTTGTATTCATTTAACCATAAAATTCTCATTGTAACATTTCCGAGTAAACTTAGTGCACCCAGTGCTCATCCAGTCGTTACGAGAAACACGTAACTCGATTTTAGGGTTTTGTAGTCTTTTTTTTTGGATAAAAAGATATTTTCCACTAATTATGAAAAAGTGGTTGGCCTAAAGAAAACCAGAAAATAAGTGTAAGAAATAATGGCAAATAAGAGAGGACCAAGTGTTTGGTTCGGTTTTGGATATAGGCTTTGAATCTAGCTACATTTTATTAGGATCATATTTAGGATAGGATATCCTATCCTGTTTACGGTTCTCGCCCAAAACATGATAAAATTGAATATAAACTGGATAAAAATATATCTTGAAGGAGGTAAGATAAATGTGGATTAGATTTTTTATATCCAAAGTATAGTAGCTATACTTCTTGAATAACAAACTTCTTAAGTTAATAAAATTGAAATAACAATTAATATAAATAATATTTGAATTCTAATATAAATTTCAAAATAACAATGATTTTTGTTTTTATTCATATAAATGAATTTCTTTCCAACCTTTAATATATATATTCACTATATGTATTTAGTGTATATATTTATTAAATAGTTAAGGTATTTTAGTATAATTTACTATTCGATAAAATTTTATTAAGGAATGATGGATAAAAATAAAAATAAAATAAAAAAATAAGTAAATATAATTGAAGTAGGTGAAGTGTTGAAGCACTATACCTTCTAGAATTGTGAAAGTGAATGATTATGTCTTCTCTCTTATTAAATTCGGCATTCGTTGGTTGATCCACTTTGTCGATGTTGCTATAGACCATTGACATTTTTTGTCATAGTTGAACATGTAGCTCTGGAATGCTCTAATAAACTCCTTTGCTATTTAAGATTTAAATCGTACAATTATTATAGGTTTTATATGCAAGTTATCTCCATTTGTGCATTGGTGGTTTCTTTAGTAGTGGATCATAAGAGATTATGACCATTTTCGTTTATGTATTTTTAGGTTCATTACACCGATATGATGTTTATACCAAATAATAGACATGATATAATGTAAAAATATTTAACTTCATTACTGTCATTTACCAAATAGTGGACAAGATATGACAAAATTTATGAATTTCATATATTATCCTACCCAATTCTATTTTGGCTAAAAACCCAAACAATCAAACATAGCCTAAACAACATTGGGCAAATGCTAAAGTGTTCGGCAACTTTATTAGGGAATTTATGGGAGATGCATTGAATTACCAAAATCCTCCAAGGCCCTTAGCCCAATGCAAGTCCCACTAGTTTTGTGCATTCCTAAAATAATTATGATTATTTTTCCTTCCAATTTTGCACTTTCTAAACTTTTGAAATTTTAATTTTATAATCACCATTTTTCACTGTTAAGCCTTGCGTGACATGGCTTACGAGCCTTGCGTGAGGGCCACTTGCTCACTTGAGATTGTGTGAACTCAACCAGTCCTTGCTTGAGGTAGTGCGACCTTAAGCGATAGGCACCGATGCTAGATCTAGCTCGCTCTTGATGGATCGACAAGTGGAGTTGGAAAGCATACGATGGTCACAATTATATTTCATTTCCTTTTTATTTATTTATTTAAAATACATACATAAAGTCCTTTACAAGTCTAGTCTAGTTTTTTTCAAAAAGCGTTCCGACCAAAGTAAGTTTCGAAAATACTTTTTCAGTTACATTTCACTAAATATTAAATAAATTTTGAAAAAAATCATTTGACCTAAAATCTTCGCATTTCTTCAAAACCTTTCCCGAATACCATGTCAAACGCAAGAGAGCTCATTCTATTGGCCCAAATATAAAAAAGGGTCTCCTTCCATTGGTCGAGTGGGGCCCACCAACTTTAAGTGAGAGATAAATTTTTTCCATTTGTCAAAGTCCCACTGGCTAGCTGCGCACGTCATGGTACGATGATGTCGACAATTCCCATATTTATCGTACCACCTTTTCCTCTTTCTTTTCACCCGTTTCGTTTCTTCTTGGCTCTTTCGCATGTCCCGGAGGCTACAGCTGAAGCTGAAACCCACTGTAAAAATATATGTTTTTTGGGAAAAACAAAAGTCTTCTCTCTCTCTCTCTCTCTCTCTCTTTACTCTCTTTTTCTTAATTTTACCAAAACAAGATCCCTCCGTTTCTTTGAATCTTCATTGCCAAATTAACAATGCCGTTTCGGTTGGACTGGAATGCTTTGCTTTCCTCCTTATTTCTTTCCTCTTTTGTTTGTATTTCCTTTTTATGGGTACATCACGCCATATTTGCCCCGAGTAGAAGATCGTTGGATTTATAGGCCATCTTTTTTCCTTTTATGTTTGTGGCCACAAAATAAAGAGAGAGATCTATCAACTGCCGAAAGATCATTTGCGTTCATTCTAGTTCTTTTGGTTTTTTTTTGTCTTTGCCCTCTCATCCATCGCTAGGGTTTCTGATTTTGTGACATAGAGGAGAACACGCTGGGCAAATCTATATTTCTCCGACCATTGATTTTGTGAAATCTTTATCCCGTGGTTTTTGACTTGTGTTCGAATGATGATATAGTCCGTGGCTGTTCGAAAAAAAAAGGTGTCATTTCTCTTGCAGTGTTTTTAGCTTCTCAAGTACTTCAGTCTAAAGTCTTGACGATAGGAGGAGGAAAAAAAGATAAATCTTCAGCTGGTTGAAACTGCACAAAGTCCCTGGTGAGTTGTGGTTTTTGATCGTTGAGGTATATTTGTTAAGTTCATCGCTATGTTTGAGTGCTTGTCATTCTACGGTTGATAATCATCATGTATGTAGGGAGAATTCGATCATGGCCAGAGGCAAAATTCAAATGCGGCGAATCGAGAACGTGGCGAGCCGGCAAGTCACCTTCTCAAAGCGCCGGAATGGGCTACTGAAGAAAGCTTATGAGCTCTCAGTCCTCTGCGATGCCGAAGTGGCTGTGATCATCTTTTCGCAGAAAGGAAGGCTTTTCGAGTTCTCAAGCAATTCCGAGTACGTTCGCATACTGATTTTTTAATTTCTCGTGTTGACTTTAGATGGGGAACATGATTGAGCCTTGTTAGCATTCTTATGTCCAAAATGCGGGCATATGCACATATATATGCCGTGTGTTTGTAAAGTGTAGATGAGGGACAGCATAATGGCGCGGGTTTTTCTCTTTTTCTCCTTTTCTTTTCTACCGTTTTTGGTTTTGGTCAAGCGTTTTGTGCTTATCGCCTTCGATCATGGACTAACCCACCATGATGACCAATCTAGTTCTCATTTTCGAACAATTTTTAAAAGACATTACTTTTGTTCAGATATCCTGGTCGAAATTAGCTGAGAAAAGGAAGTATAAAACTATAAAATCTTCTTTTTCGCTTCTTTCTTGGACAGTCAATGCACTGGGGTGTACCCTAATCAAATGGCTAGATGCGGGGGATTTGATGATCAAAGGCATTCATGTGTATGCTGTGGCGTTGGAGTTGGATTCCCTCTTTCTTAATGGTTCTTCTGAGGAAACTAATTGCTGAATATCTTGCAAGTACTGATCTCATCCAGCTACTTCACATGTTAGGATAATTAGTACTTTGTCTTGGGGAATGAAACATAATTTGATGTCAGTGAGACTAGGGACTGATATTGTTTGGTCCTTCTGGTTTTGACAACTAACAGTTCAGCCTTCACCCCAATTCCACATTGATATGAAATGAACATGCCATAAATTGTTCCTTTTTGAAGTGTTATGGGCTTTAAGGCTACTTCTGGGGATTGATCTCCATTAACTAATTCTTGGGGCATGATGATAGTAAGCTTATTTGCAGTTAGGTATTGATCTATTCAAAGTAGATCTTTTCCAAGCAAATTTGATTGCTTGGAAAATTGTTGAAGAAAACCAAACTTAAATTGAAAAGTGTGAAGCCTTCAAATTATACCTTGTTCGACTTAGTTCGTTGTAATTATACCCCTTTAAGACTATTTTATGTACCCTTTCTGATAACGGTTATCTTACAAATCATACAAATCCATGTTTCGAGTTTATGACCATACCACAAGGCAAAAACTAGAAATTTCATATGATTATCTTAGTCAGGAAATTGAATAATGTGTTATCTATCTACCGCCATAATCAAGAGGCATTTCAAATCATGGTTCATTGAAATCGAAACTCAAAGATCAATTAATCTCTTTTCTGAATCAAACAAACCTGCAAAAGATTTTCAAGTTGATTTTTTAATGGTACTTTAAGCCTAAACAAAAGCCTGTAAAATTTATCTTGACAGCATCAACTTTAGGTACTTTTAATTACACGGTGCTTTGAAAGGTGAATAAGATTATTGGCTTGACTAGATTTGTGTAGTGGTGATTTTATGGGATCGAGTGCATTTACTAGTATAATAGATTAAGGCTAACATGACACAGCACTTTGATCTCTTGTATATCTTACTCAGAGTAATTATGTCAAAAAGTGACTGCAATTGTACATGTTTGCCATTGTAGTTGCCCACCATGTAAGTACTCCCTGTTCTTCATTTACCAGGGAAAAAAAGTACTTGGAAGTCACTAGTTAGATGTAGGTGCAACTGCTTGCTCTTATAATTTCTCTCAGAAGTAGTGAGTCCTTGTACTGCTTCACAATGCAACTGATGATTTTACAAGCATCACCTGCTGCTCTTACTTCTTACTGACATGGAGTGGAATTCTGAAGACTTTGGGCTTGGACAAAAAACATTGCATTAATTCACTCTGCGCTCACATATTAATATACTTTGCATGTTCACATAATATACTTTTATAATTTGAAATTGAACGATTTCATACAAAAATTTGAAGAAAAATATTGCTGGCAAGATTATTTACAAAGTGTAAGGTGGGCATGCCTGACTTTTCCAAGTACTTCATATTGTTGCAAATAAGTTGCTGAGAGGCAAAAAGCTTCTTGCAGAGGCTTATGCCTCTTGCATATTCTGTTTGAGTGATAGTGATACATGTTCACTGGAAGTCATGCATGATTCACAAAAATGATCATTAAATTGTTTAATGTCCGATTACTTTAGTTTTGATGATACCTGATTAATTCGGAGATGCTGTCTTTGCAAATTTTTCAGAATCCAAAAGACAATTGATCGATATCGTAGGTCTACAAATGATGCAGATACGTACCAGGCTAATATGGAACAATATATTCTGGTCAGTGCTCTAACCTTTCCAAATAATACATTAGGTGCATTGTAAGGAGTTCAGTGAGATTCTTAGTTCAATTAAACATTTGCCATGTTTGTTAGTCAAAAGAAGTGAAAAAACGTTGGACTAGTAATAATTTAACTATTCAAGCACATTTTTTAGAGGCTAAGCAAGTTGAGCAATTCGATTTTTATTCATTTTGATCTATTAATGAAAGCAACTTCCTTTTGTGTGTGTGTGTGTGTGTGGATCAGCATATAACATAATAGTACATAACTTTTTTCAGATAGGACTTCCAAAAAAGTCTACATACGAACAAAAAAAGGCGAGAAATCCTATTTCCTCAACAATCTTATAATATAGACTCATGCAAACATATATAGTTGCCCTGTATGCAAAGAATCATGTGAACATCTGCCTGTGTACACGATTTAAATGGATCACTAGAACCACAAAGTAGGGATCATACTAATGATGATATAGTTGTAAATAGAGGGATAGAGTCAACTGACGATCAATTTTTGAATAAATCTTTAATATGGTAAGTTTTCTCTTAATGAGAAGGTGTTTATGTTTAAGATAAGTTGCGGATAAGCTTACTTTGTCCAAAGTCAATTATTGCATTTCATTTTAATCAATGCAAGAGAAACCATAGTATTTAAGAAATAAGTTACTTCATGAAATTGACAATTCCTGTCTTCATATACCGACCGTCAAATGCTAAATCTAAAACCATGCCAGGCTCGATAGAACTAAGATGTTGAATGGTTATGCATCATTTTTGCTCATTCTCCCTGTTAAAAAAAAAAATCTCTAATTCATGATTAGTAACTTGTAAGGGACTAGTTTACAACCTTTGTTCTACTAAACGTCTAAATAAATGAAGGAAAATTTGGATCATGAACCTTTCTATTTCCTTCTGATCAAAGACTTTTTCTCTTTGAATCTCTTTAAAACTTCACTTTCATAATTCGCTTGTTTGATGAAGATGCTTCTTTGTGTGATTTATTCGCATTGCAAGAGATGAAATGATATGATCTCAATTCTCAACGTGTTACTTCATACTTTTGAATTAATTCCAATTTGTTCTCAATATGATCTTTTAGGTTAATTGAATTGTGGATTTTCACAATATCCATATTCACTGAAGCTTGGTAAAAACATCAATATTCAAATATCAACTTAGTAAATCCTTTTGTCTGCATCAATAGTATATCTCTATTGATGGGAACACTAACGTGGAAGGCACATTCATGGATACATCCTTTGGCTAAGTTATAGCAAAACACGTTGCCCTTTGGTGATGTTAAAATACATATACATGATACATGTGCTTTGGTCCATGAGAGATGCTTCATAGTTCTTAAGCATGAGGAATGCTAGGAATACTTTCTGAACTGGCTTACTAAGTGATTTGGTACTCTATAAGTGTTATTTCATTGCAAGAGATGAAAAGAAATGACCTCAATGCTCAATGTGTTATTTCAACCTTCTAAATCAGTTTCTATTTGAGTTCGTTGTGATGATTTCTATTATATTGAAGAAAAATCATTAACTGTAGCCACTAATGGAGGCAACAAGATCAAACAAGCCGATGTTTTTACAAAGCTTTGATGAGGATGGTCGTTACTGGCTTGTGACAACTGGGATTTGGATTCTTCTTTTAGTTGAATTTTATGGTATCTTTCTTAATCTGGATTTGAGTACCGTGGGGATTATATTAAATTTCTACTTATGTCACAAAAGGGATGTTAAGTTTCTTGTGTAGATGAATTCTATTTCAATTCTATTTCTTGTTTGGAGTCTTCCTATCTGAGTTAGGAGTATGATTAATCCTAGAAGGGTTTATAAGGACGATGTAACTCTTTCCTGTGTGATGGGATGGTTTTCTGGAGTGTGAACTTTTGAAACCCTAGGTGAGATGATTAGAAAGTATAGATGTGATGCAAAAAGAAGCTTACACGTTTTCAATCGTTTGTTCTCTTAAAGTTCTCTGTGAAGCTCACCACTGAAGATATATCGTCTCTAACATGATACAAAATTGATATATAGGATGATCTCTCTTAAAGCAGTGAGCTCAACTTAATATGAACTTGAAGAGAATTTTCAATGAACGACAACTCAAATGGGTAATTTTTTTGGGCATCAAAGATAAACTACCTAAGCATAACAAATGGGGTTTCTTAGGCATCCCACGTAAGAGTATTATCGCATCACGAATTCAAAGCAATAATTGCTAAATTATTCTAGAAATCTTACTGTTACTCAATATGGGAAACTTCTCAATAAGAAACATAATTGAAATAGGAAACATTTATACAAGAAACACAATGTCCCACTACTGGAATAATGAACTTAATCAAATCCTAAAGGTGATCAAATCTTAATTGATAAGATTGCTATTTTAACTAGAAGAAGAATCCTAATCATTTTCGACTCTTATTTGACTTGTCAATTTTCATAACATCCATTGTCATCCGAGTTTGATAAAAGCATCAATCTTTCAATTATCAACCTAGAGAATCTTTTTGTCTGCATCAACAGCATATCACCATTAATGGGGACACAACTTGGAAGTCACATCCATAGATACATCCTTTGTCAGAGTCATAGCAGTAAACGTCATATATATATATATGAGGAATGCCGGGGATACCTTCTACATTGGTGCTAGCGATGTGGGATTGCATACATGTTATTTAAGTTAGTAAACTCATTTAAGTACCTATCAGTAATCTACATCATCACTTAGTAAACAAAATTTTTTTTTGGTCATAAAGTGAACGAATTTAAGAGACAGGTCTTAGTTTGTCTAGAATTGTTCTTGAAGTATGCATTATCTCATTATCTCTCGTGAACCCAATTTTAAAAAACTCCTCCATATTTTATACTTTACAGCAAAAGTCAAGTATCTCATAATATTGTTAGTCTATTACAGGAGGGAATAATTTGAGAGAGCCATCAAAGCTGTGCTATTAAAGTGCTGTTATGGTTAGATAAAGGACTTGTGTTATTATTGCAAGCCATACCACTCAGGACATTAACTGGTCCTCTAAAATGCTTTCAGCTTCTGAAATTCCATTTATCATCCACCACTTGATACCTCGAAAACATGCCCTCCTTGGGCATTTACGTCTTATTGTTTTCTTGAAGGAAGTTGTAAAATTAATTGTTGGTGCAAACCTATATATATGTATTTGGAGATTTTAATAATATACGGCCGTTGATAAGAACCCTACTTTTGATCTCAAGAATTATTGAGGTGGTGAGCCATAGAATTGACTATGGTTTGTGTCCAGCTGCAAATTTTGCAAGAACATTTGGGTTCTTGTAGTAGCAATCTTAGTTTTGCAGGATCCTGTGGGGTTATAGATTTGTTCACTTTGATTGGTTTTATCCTTTATGTAATTTCACGTATGTTCAGTTTGTATCGCTCTATTCACTGGATTCATAAATATCACAATCTCCATAAATGCGCAGCATCTGAAGCAAGAAACCACGGATATGGAGAGAAAGATTGAGCTTCTTGAAGTTTCTCTACGGTTCACAAATTCTTAGTCTTCTCTCTTATATATTGTGGATTGAAATGGGTTCCTGATATCTAATTCCCTAAACTATGGTACTCTTTTTCTTTTTTTCTTTTTTTCATCAGGAAGCTATCAGGACAATGTCTTGGATCTTGCTCAATCGACGAAATCCAAGAGATAGAGGATCAGCTCGAGCGAAGTTTGAGCAGCATTAGGGCAAGAAAGGTACATGCGCCTTTGGCATATTTGTCCTTTTTCTCTAAGGTTAAAGATGTTTTGAGAACTTTCATCGAGTAGCCGCTATATTTGGAGGCATGGAGATGGTAAGAAGGGAAAGAAAACAATGAGAAACAATTTCCCAAAAATGACTAACAAGACTGACCTAATGCATACAGGAACCGAAACATCAATTTCAATAGAGACTACAATTTCATTGTAAGATTGAAATTGAACAGACTAAATACGTTAAACTTGGCGTCTGAAAGGAAAGAATCAATTTTTCTCTGAGCATACATGGGGTTTTCTACCTTATATGAAAGAATGAAAGCACATTCACAAATCAACCTTTTTCTTCATTGTTATTGACCCGTTCTTTTTTTTTCCCCCAATTGAAAAGGAAATTATCATGGTCATTCTTCTATCATTATTTTTCCCAGAGTTATTTGGACGACTCTATTGTTCGTTTTTCTAATACTTTTTAGTAAACTTTTAAAAGAGTTGTATGTGACAAAAGAAACTCTGATAAAAAAAGTTTCAAGTTACATGATTCCTAAGTAACTTATTGGTAACTTATCAACACTTCTATAAAAATCAACAACTCCTTTTAACAATGTGCAATTATTAATATCCCTTATTTTATATTAACTTTTATTTATTTTTTCCTACCGTTCCTTTAAATTTAATAGCTCTTATATATATTTACAGATTTATATTTGAATAACTTACACTTATTTTTTCACTTAAAATTACTAACTCTTTTTGAGTTATCAACTTTCATGTGATTAACTTACCGACGCTTATTTGGTGTTCCTTAATTTATTTTTTTCTACTCTAACCCTTCCATTGACTACTCATGAGATAGAGTGGAAACATTTTGTTACGGTGGAGAGTGGGGTCTGCTCTCTCTTCTTTCTTATGTGCCAACGATTTCACTTAAGCGAATCTTTATGCTCTTTATCACTTTCTTAGTAAAAAAAAAAATAATTCCGTTCATAAAAATACTCTCTTCTAATCACCCTTCACTTACATGACTCATACAAACATAAATGTTTGCCTTACTTATGAACCGAATTAGAAATTACCAATCTTAGTTGTAGGAGTTACCAATTTTTCTCTTAATTAAGCTACCAACTAATTCTGTGTCGTCAACTCTTATTTGATTAGATAACAAGTTTATTCCGTTTGGTTCAATGACTAACTTCTCTTATCTTTAACAAAAGAAGTCATCGATCATTTTTTCCCAATGGTTTCTTGACACTTATTGGCACAAATCGATGCTTATTAACACGAAATAAAATAAAAATTTGTATTCTTTGGCACAAAATAATAGAATATAGTGAGTTTTGTAGTTTTTTTACCTCGTTGATTTCCGTGTACAAGTTCTCACTTGAACTGGACAAGTTGCAAAGTGTTGTTTCATTTCTGTCGTTAATCATCTCAACTTAGTTTCTCATTTTTATTGTTGCCTTTCACTAAGAAAGGTATGGGGACAACATGCACACGCACGAAAGTTAAAATGTTTCGATGGATCTCTTTTATAGGCTCAATTATTCAAAGATCAGATACAGCAATTACAAGAAAAGGTAAGTGGAGGAATATGACGAATGCATGTCCGATCTCATCAGTCATTGTTAAATTCATGGTTATATTAATCTAGCAACTCTATTTGGTGTAATTCAGGAGAGGTCTCTGAAAGAAGAGAATGCAAAGCTTCTTGCAAAGGTGTCACCCTCTTTCCCATCTGTGCTTTTATTGCCTTCCTATTACTTGCCATGCATCATTGCTTTTCTGTGCTTTTAACCACTTTCCACAGACTTGTGAAACCTGTAATAGAATCTCTCAATGAATTTCATGTATGATCTGGCAGTGTAGTTTTAAGATCTGCTGAGACCAGAGATAGGTCTTTAATGATTAAGAATGTTTTTTGCCTCGATGTTCTAATAGGCTTGCGTAGTGAAGAAGCTTGTTGCTTTGTCCATCAGACAAATATTAGTCAATTGTGTGCTGCACACTTTAATGTACTGGTTTAATGTGCTGGTCATCAGTTTGTCTTGCTCTCTATTCTTCTTGGTGTTAAAACCTTTAAAGAGCACTGCAACATGATCAGTTTCTATGAAAAGGACAATGATAGATGCTTAATTTTAGGGTTCTGTACCGGTATTTATATTGAACCTTTCTCTTTCTGTGAGAAGTTCTGTTTTTTGATAGCATAAGTTAGAATGAGCAGATATGTTGAACATCACTGAAGAATTCTATGATCTTGAGACCGTATGATCTGCTTGGAACTTATTACCAGCACTAGGTGACTAATCCATGTTGGGACTGTAGGATTGTAGACGGACCCAATTTGTGTCTTTGTGTGATCATGTGACAATTATTTGATATGCTTGGAAAGTTACTGACTTGAAAAAAAAAAAAAGGCTACTAGCACTAAGTTAGCGACCCGCCTTGTGAAATATCACCATTTTGAGAATATTTGTTTCAAGGAAGAATATACCGTGTTTTCCAAGAGGGGACTATAGATGGATCCAAAATTCTTAGTGACCATATTTGGCTTACCTAATTACTTTTCGAGCTTTTTTGTTTTTTTATTTATTCTTTTGTTTTTTTTGAGAACGGAAGAGACAACCACTTCTGGAATTAGATATTGGGAAATATTCAACTTTCCTAGTGAAATATAGGAAAGTTAGTAAATTGCCCATATGGTAATAAAAATTAGTAAGAAAAGTACTACCCAACTTACTATCATCACGTAGAATTCTATGCTTCTAACATGGGATCGTGGAAGGACTGAAAGTTCCTGTGTCTCTCTATGGTTTTGTAACCATTAGTTGATCTATAGAAAATATTGACTCGATAACTAAAGCTAATAGCCTTGAAATACGACCCCATTTACAACAACATAGAGAATATTACTATCATGAGATACGAGTCTGTACTTTAAACATGGACTATAGGTGGAACAAAAGTTTGTTGTCATATCTGGTGTAACTAATCACTTATAGAGGTTTTTTCTGGCAACGTAGGGAGAACCTCTTCTAGAGTCAGATGTCGGGAAAATTTGAAAAATCCCAGTGGCTATTGATAGATCTGGATGCAAAGACAAATGCTTGCATCACCTAATTTAGATCCAGCGAAAGGCTTGTTCAAAATCTCAAGTTGCGCTTAAGCTTTTTCCCATTTTAATTCAGTGAAGATTTCTGGTCCCCATCATGATTTGATTGCATTTGTTATTTCATTTATTTAACAGAGCTTTTTACGTCCTATTTTTCTTTCTTGCAATTGCAGTGCCATGAAAATTCTTGGCAGTCAAGAGCTCATCCAAGAGCAGCAGCAATACAAAGCTGGAGCAGCCGGAGTACAGATGTTGAGACTGGGTTGTTCATCGGATTGCCGGAGAGTTAAACTGATTTGCTGTCACCCGACACAAGTCTAATAATACCTGTTCAATATAATAGAATAAGAATTACAGCGATATCACGCAGTATCTTTACTCAACTGGATTCTCCTTAGCGCTGTCAAGACAACATGTACATGGAATTCATGGTAGTCATTTCAAAAATCCGCGAGTAAGAATAGTGAAGGCAAAGAAGAACAGATTAGAAATGAGCAATGACAAGGATGCGTATATGAGGAAGAACCAGCGAAACAAAAGAAATAACTTTAAGTGCATCTTGGGCTTCATTATTGAATCACACAGCAGTTCTCTGTTGAGCATATTTTCGAACTGCTTGCGTACATTTCAACATCATTTAACACCTTTTTAGGATTTTTCGTTTTTTGGTCTGGGAACACCTCTTTAAGGGCGTTTTTTGGGTTGGACACCTCTTCAAGGTTGGCTAAGCCAAAAAATGCTCGTCCCTCACCTCTATAATTTTCTTCAGTGTAGATGTATGCAGACATAAGGGTCATGGGCAT
This sequence comes from Corymbia calophylla, assembly GCA_014182845.1. NCBI lineage: Eukaryota > Viridiplantae > Streptophyta > Magnoliopsida > Myrtales > Myrtaceae > Corymbia > Corymbia calophylla. Next base: position 1,092,072 of record CM024703.1, on the reverse strand, counting down.
CTGAACTATCCTGGAATCAAAATTGTCATGGGGCAACATGAGGCTACTCGGAAGACTGGTGATTCATCCCAAACAATGGGCTCCAACTTTTATCATCTGACAAAGCTGACGTTTGAACTCATGAGTTATGACATGTTTTATGGGCATTGCCTTAATAGGAAGGGATTGGAGGAACAGACATTTAAGGATCCCGAGGTATACATGACATGATTAAGATGCACAGTGCATCCTGCTTTGCATTTAATAAGAGGATATACAAATAAATAAGAAAAAAGAAATAAAATCTATGTGTAAGCTTGTATTAGAAACGACCACGGCCCCTCCTTGGTCACTTGTCAGGAATGAATTTGGGTGGGTCAACTACATCAAGATACGTGGCCAGCATGTCAGCTATAATCCAATACTGATGTGACTTTATTATAAAAAATCATGCTAAAGTACACTAAGTCCTCTTAAAACAAGAACATTGTCTTGGATGAGTCAATCCCATGCCAAGAAAAGTACCTTATTGTCTTTGTATGAAAGAAAAAGGGATTTTCCATAGCTTTGAAGCGAGTGGAGGATAACCCGTGTAATAGAAGAATGCAGAGGAGTTGGGGGATAGACCAATGTATTTTTAGTACAGTGCGGCGAGGTTACGTAGAGCCATCTTGGCTCCTTTTGTGAAGTTGTAATTTCCTTCCCGTGAGTTTGCGGTACCCCCTCACTCTGATGACATGTAGTCCCGAAGAGTGATTGTAGGTGCCGTGGACCTCTCTTCTGTACAGGATCTTTTGGTTGAAAGCTTAATATACTTACCTTACCAAAAAAGAAAAAGAAAAAGGGATTTTGTGCGAAAATGAACTCACGAAAATGATATGTGGGGAATAAATCACTATCAGTAAAGAGTATTGTTAAATGCAAAATTTGTTGAATTTGATTGATCAAAATGACAAAAATCCCTCTCGTTTATAAATACTATTTATAATGAGTAGTTCTTTTTCAATCATTTTAATCAACCTACCAATAAACCAAAAGATGACCTTTTGCCATACTTGTTTATACATGTCGAAATAATGACTCATGGGTTGAAATCTTTAATCAATCAACGATGTGTATATTATGCTTATGCATGATTTAGCATTACTTCTTCTTTTTTTTGGTAAGGTAAGTATATTAAGCTTTCAACCAACGATCCTGTACAGAAAAGAGGTCCACGGCACCTACAATCACTCTTCGGGACTACATGTCACCAAAGTGAGGGGGTACCGTAAACTGACGGGAAGGAAAATTACAACTTCACAAAGGAGCCAAGGTGGCTCTACAAAACCTCAGTCAGTACCTGTACTAAAAATACATTGATCTATCCCCCAACTCCTCTGCATTCTTCTATTACATGGGTTATCCTCCACTCGCTTCAAAGCTATGGCTTTTTCCAGCATTACTTCTTTAATACTTAACCATTACATAATTTAGACAAATACATACATACTTCTCTTAGTATCAACTATTATGTGTAGATAACTGTGAGTAACAAAGAGACAATTGCAAATTTATGATGGAGTTTCTAAAGTTTCTAAAAGCATTCTATTTGTCAACTCGACTTAAGGTTGCTGGTTTGGTAATGGAGAAAATATCTAATGTGTTCATTGACAAAAATTTGTGTGATTCCTAGGGTATTTAGATTTTTGAATCTGGCTTAGGAACCTTTTAGCTTTGTATACAGTTCATTGAGAATGTTATGGTTGCCTGTTGTCCAAGAAACTCAATTAGTATTAACAGTTGTGAAAGTTGGATGGCATCTTCATTTTGAAGACGTGCCCCTATATTGAGTTTGTAGGGGGAAGACACTCTCCAGCTTTGTTGATGTTTGCGCTATGAAATATACTTAATCATTGAAATAAAATTGTGGAATAGTCTAGTGGGTCGAGATTGTTGTGATGTAAGGAACATGATGATTGGGACATATTGTTCATATGCATAAAGTGTGTGATTAGCCTTAATATATTAGTAGGAATGGCATTATTGACATGCGATTTAATTAAAGGTCCATGCTATTTTGGTGTCCTTGTGAATCCATATTACATTAGCCACATTTCCCTCATCTATTGTATTTTACAATTGATATTGTGATTTGTCCATTGAAATTTTTTTAAAATTAATATGACAGATATCGGATCTTGCAATTAAATCAATGCGAAATTGCCAGAAATAAGTCAAGACCAAGAAAAAAATATCAAGGATTCATGTGGTTTGGTCTAAGTGTTGATACCTCTTCCATATGGAGAGTTAGTGGCAAATAATCTTATAATAATTAGAAAATCACAGAATTATAATCGCTTACATACTCGATTGGTTCCCACACCTAAATTCCACCCAAACACACGGTATTTACAAATAAACAACTCAATTGCAAGTAAAACTTACAGTGCAAGTCACTTGGTGTTCAAGCTCCTAATCATGACTAAACAAAAGCTCTTCATAAGGTTGATCCAAGAAGCATCTTTGACATTTTTTCTTCTTTTTGTAGCACTCAAATATTTCATTTCAAACTCAACACTCAATTGCCTCTTTCAACAAATCAATTTTAGATATAATTCTATCTTCTATTGACATGTCATCAACATATAATAATAGATAAATCAAATATCCATCTTCTAATCTCCTAAAGTTAATACAGTTGTCCAACTGACTTTTGAATAATTTTGACTAGCCATAAAAGCATTAAAATAATTATACCACTACCTAGGAGATTGTTTCAGCCCATATAAAGATTTCTTTAATAAGAAAACATCATCTTCCTTAGCAAGAATAGAAAATTCCGTTGGCTATTTTGTGTAAATTCGCTCCTCCAACTCATTGTGAAAAACCGCCATTTTCACATTTAACTGTTTGAGCTCGAGATCCTATGTAGCAATTAAGGCAACTAATACTTGAATATATGTCTTTCCATAGGAGAAAACACCTTATTGTAGCCAATGCCCTCTCATTGTGCATATCCCTTCACAAATGCCCTCTTTCCGTTTGTCAACCCACTTGTTTCCAATGATCTTCTAGCTCCTGGATACTTCAACAAGCTCTCATGTCTGGTTTTAATAGAGTGATCACATCTATTCACTTATATCTCTAGCCACCGTGATGATTTAGTTCTAGCTATAGCCTCAAAATAAGAGAAAGGCTCATATGTTTCTACCTCATCATTTATGGTCAATGCATAAGTAATATATGTATAATCATAACGCATTGACGGCATAATTTGCCTTCTCTATCTACCCAAGACTATAGAGTGTTCAGTATTTGACTTTAGGAATTGCAGCCTCATTTGCAGTCTTAGCCTTTGTACTTCTAAGGTCTCTAGAGTCTAGTGAAGCTCCACCTTCACTACTGACACCTTGATATATCTACTCTACTGGTTGTGTTTCAAGACTCTTATGCCAAAACAAAGCAATCTTGTTAGAGATCACATTTCAGTTGATTAGAAAATCAAGTGATTTGATATCAGTGCACTATAGTAGGTAGCCTTTGACCTCTCATGTGCATGACCTGAAATCTGCACTTCTTCATTATTGGCTCAAGCTTACCATTACTCACATGAGCATACACAAGACATTTGAATACTTGTAATCTAGAACTGTAATCCGAAGTATCAATTTCCTTGACTATATTTCCTCAAAAGTTTTCGACTCGATAGCAAATGATGAAGATCAATTAACTAGGTCACACGCAATATTCACTACTTCACCCCAAAACTCATTACTCAATCTTGCATGTGAAAGGCATGCACCGAGCTAACTCAAGTACAGTTTTGTTCTTAAGTTCTACACTGCTATTCTATTATGATGTCCCAAGCACTGTGAGTGTCTCACGATATCTTCTTTCTGGCATACCTCGATAAAACCTTTATCACAGAATTGTATGGAATTATAAATTCTCAAGCACTTAATTTGTTTACTTGATTGCTTTTAAATCAGTGCCTTAAACTTCTTGACTCGATCAAATATATCGAATTTGTGCTTTAGAATTATGCCCACACCTTCCTCAAATAAGCGTTGATAAATGTTAGTGTATATCGAGCACCTCTATTAGAGGAATTAAAGACGGGCTCCTAACATTTGAATAACTATATATAACTAGTCGCTTGGTCGAATGAATAGATGTATTAAATTTAATCTAGCACTACTTTCCAATAATGCAATGATCACTACGAGTAGAGGTGAGCATAGTTCCAAGGTAGAATCTAAAACCAAAGAACTGGATTGATGGGAACTTGTCCAGTTCTAGCTCTAGTAAGGTAGGTTATAGGTTCTAAAAATTGAGGAACCAATTTCAACAGGTAGGTTCCAAGTTCTAGGTAAGTAAAACTTGGAACTTGAAATCTAAAACTTGGAATAGGATTTTGTATTTTTCTTAGTCTATATCTTTGCACGATCCTTTGGAACTCCATGGCATCCAGCAATGAGTGCATAACTCGAATCAACTAGTATAAGTTTTTATTTTATGATTGAGATTTTTACTTTATTAATGTTTGTACATTTAAATATAAGTTGTGGCCAATAGATTATAATAGCAAGTGTTGGTCATTAAATGCAATGATTCACTACAATAGTTCAATTAAGGGATAAATGTATTTGAAGTTTTAAAACTTGTTAGGAAAGTGCAATTAAGTCCTAAAATTTTGAAAAAGTGCGATCAAATCCCAAAACTTGTCACAAAAATACAATCAAGTCCTAAAACTTCTAAAAAGTGTAATTGAGTTTTAAAATTTTCAAAATGCAAAACCAACAGAAGGACTTATTTTGACCAATTTGATAAGTTTTAGAATTTGATTGCACTTTTTGAAAGTTTCAGGACTCGATTGCGCTTTCATGACAAGTTTTAGGATTTAATTGCACTTTTGACAAGTTTTAGGACTTCTAATGTACATATATCTTCAATTAATTATACAGATAGAATCTGGGTAGAATGTGGTACTGACCCTAAAACTTGTGACATGGCATGTTTTAGGTTTCAGAGTATGTAAAGTCAGTTTCAGGTTCTAAAAAATAAGGAAATTATTCTAGCGAGTAGGTTTTAGGTTCCAAATGAAATCTGTGCGAAACTTGAAATTGCTCACCCGTACATACAAGTCCACCTTCTTTGTCTTCTAACCCTTCAATAACCCCCTCTCACCTAACATCATCATACCTGGCTCACTCATGAGCCCACCACATAAGACTCACATGATAAAGCTGCAGTAGCTGGTCCCTCTAAATAGTGATGGAGAGAATTCACTTTCTTTCCATTTATCATTGCCATAGCACCTCAAGATATCTCCATCGCTTCATCTTCAATGTTGTACTTATACTTGATGCCATTGAGTGTTCTTAGAGAAATAAGGTCTTTCTCAAGCTTTTGCACATGTCATCTCCCAATAGATAGAGAATTCACTTTCTTTCCCTTTATAGTTGTTGCATCTTTAGAGATCTTTAACACTACACCTTTAGTGATGTACTTATACTTGATGTCATTGAGCGTCCTTAGAGAAATAAGATTCTTCTTGAGTTTCGGTAGATGCCTCATGTCTATTAGTGTGCACACCACCCCATAGTGCATCTAAATCTGAACTATCCCTATCCCTATGACCTTGTAGACTGTGTTTTCCTCATCATAACTCTCATCATTTGTAGTCTGGTAAGTGGTAATCCTGTTGCTATGAGGCATGATATGATAAGAACATGTTGAATTTAGCACCCATGACACATAAGACCACATCCACATCACTAGTGCTCTCTTCAGCAACATTTGCCACATCACTTGTCGCATTCTCCCTATTACTTTTCTTTTTCAATTTTGGATAATCTTGTTTAATGTGCCCCTCCTAATGACACTCAAAGCATCTCATGCGTCCTTTGAACTTTCTATACCATGACTTTGACTTTTTTTTACCTCTAGCTGTTGGAACCTTGATGTTGGTCTTTACCTCGAATCACTAGTCTTGGCTTACATCTTGCGTCAGACTATCATCTCACAACTTCTCCACCACTTCTTAGAGACAATTCAGATTTTACCTCTTCGGAGGTAATTTTAGTATGTCCTTGTAATAGTCAATCGGTGAAATGATCTCATGACTGGTAAATAAGCTAACGATATCATGCTTTATTTTTCATCATCTAAGGCCTCTCTGACATTCATCAAATCCTTCATGAGATTTATTAAACTTATGTAGGTGGGCTCTGATGGAGGTACCTTCAACAAATCGAAATTGACAATTCTCTTCAACATGTATAAGCAATTATTCAAATTCTTCGTAACATAGAGAGCCTGAAATTTTTCCCACAACATTGCGGCATCCACCTCCTCAAGTACCTCTATTAACACCTTATTTGATAGGTTCAGAAAGATTATACTCTTTACTCTCTCCACCAACTCATCTTTATCGGCATCTTTCATTGTTTCTAGCAACTTAGCCCTGCCATCAAATGCTTTGGCCAAACCTTGATTGTTAGTAATGAGTGCATCTTAACACTGCATAGCCCAAAGTTGTTCCTGCTATTATACATCTCATTTTTGCTTTTGCTACAAAAATAATTGTAACAACATAATTTACAAGCAAGATTAGACAAGCAAAAGTCCCAAATCCCAAATCAAATCTAGAAAATCTTTTCCTTAGCTCCGATACAAATCGTTGAGAGTGCGCATCAAGTGTCGATACTATCACCTAGAAAGATCACCAATATGAAGCCTAAGTTTGGGCCATCAACATATCCTAGCTACTCGAAAACCGCGTTGGTTTAATTGGAGATGTTGATGAGTGCAGACTTGAGCTCCCGTTAGACAATCTCCACGAATAAAGGTATCAAAGTTTTACAGCATGCTCCCAACAAATGGTATAAAAGCTAATGATTTATTGATGGCCACTTCCAATGTGTATCGATGGTTGGTGAATATTTCAAGGAAGGAATTTCATGACCAACGCAATTTTCAAGCAACCTTCATGGTTTGATCTAGTGGGAACAGACCTAAAGTAAACACAAGCATTGTGATATAGCAATGGGGTTGCCTTTATGGCTCAGTCTAGAGACTGGGAATGAACGTGAGAGTCGTTGTTGTGGTTAGCTCATGCAATAATGTAAAGATTCTAGTTGTTACATGTTGATGCAAAATGATACCTAAATTAAGGAGGAGTAGACCTAATACTAGACACTAAGAGAGAGATTGTTAAAATGTGTGTGAGTTATGTTTAAAAAGTCACATTGGAGAATTGGTGTGGTTTGAGCATATAATAATTCTAGTTGACTTATAACTCAATGGTGAATATTTCCTCTATATGCTCGTAACAAAAATATCTCAAGAAACTAAAATGACTGGAATGGGGACTTGGGAAAAATGAGAAGAATGTCATTTACAATTAGAAAGCTAGGGGAGAAGCTTGCTAGAGCTTCTAATAGCAATCAAAGGGCAAAGAAGGTCAAAATTAAGGAAAAAATCTCTTTCTCTATACTAGACTTAAACTGTTACTAGTCCTCATGCTTTTGAGCATTTTGACTACATGATTTAGTAAACCAGTTGATTGATATATTTTGCACTTTAGATTAATCGTGTTGGAATGATGGTTAGAATAAATTTTGAGTTTGAGCGAGAGTAGTTATTTTGAAGAGATCATCCTCAAAATAAGATGACTTCCGACATTTGGAGTAACTGGCATATCAACCCTTAAACTGCATTCTTTCTTAAACTATTTCACATTTTATAGTGAAGGGTAAGTTTGGGAAGAAGATGAAAATGAGACAAAACTCACTTTTGGCTTTACAATACGAAATATCCATATGGTTTTTTTGTCACCTAAAACAATACTCTGAAACATCATATTTTTCGGGAAAAGAAAATTAAAACTATCCAATACTTGGGCCATTGGTGTCTTTAATAGCTTCAGTTGATCCTATTCGAGTTCTTTGCCATAGTTACAAGCTTGAGGTGAACGTAATTGTGATGAACATGTTTAGATACTTCTTGGCAGAAGCCATAGGAAAAAAGTAAAGGAGAATAGTCAATGAACCCTCATTCCAAGTCCATATTCACCGCACTATAAACATGTCCCAACCAAGCAACTATTAGGAGAACTTCGTGCAATTGTTTAAGCAATAAGAATGTCCTATCTTGTTCACCCTATTCAAATTATCACGGCATACCTTGGTTTGGAACATTTTCTCAGAGCACAAACCTTATCTTGTGTCTTAACTAGTTATTCGATGCATGTAACTTAGAAGGTTGCTACACTCATTGAAAATTAGTAAAGGTGCTCAATGACAAAACTCCATTATTAGGGGAAAAAAGTATTAGATAATTCTTTATATATAACCATTTGGTGCTTCATGAGCATTTACAATTTTCAATCTCCTAAAAGGGCGTTCACATGTATTTTTGTCACAATTTGGCATATTCTTCTTCTTTTCTATATGAAACATGATTGACTTGATTTCTTTAAACTAGCAAAATGAAACATTCATATTTATGCATATAGAGAGAGGAAAAACACGATATAAGAGAGGAGCAAGAAACTAGGGAATTAGTGCTAAATTGTCTCTCAACCTCTACATTGAGTGGACGAAAAATCTAAAAAAATCCTCTACATGAAATTACACTATCCAAATTAACAAACAAAAATCACTATTTTTCCACTATGAAGAAAAGATAGGTTACTCATACTAGATAAGCTTGCTAATAAAGGGAGTTTAAAGTTGTGTTCCATGCACTTTACATCCCATTTAGTGTTTATTCTAAGGGGATGGTGGATGAGAGGGATCATCTCTTCTTTTAAAACATCTGCTCTTCCTTGATATTCAAACTCTTTTAGCGTACTACGCCTATTGTCTATTGCAATTATAAGAAAAATATTGAGTAATAATGTTAGAGTAAATTGAATGGTTATAAGTCTGTCAAAATTGAATCCGATCAGGTAAGCAAGATAATTTGCTAGTCGAGATCTTGGATGCTCTAATGTTTTAGCAAATGCATGTTCGTAAATAAGTTGAATGTTGTGGGGGACTTGTGAGCTAGGTCCCGTAATCAAGTAATTAAAGGTTTCAACAATTCAGTTTGGGTTTCCATGATACCTAAACCAAACCATTTAGAATTGCTTCAACCCGAACCATGGGTTGACCCAAACCAAAAAATTGCAGTTTGGCTCGATCAAGTTTTCCTGCTCCCCTCCTCCCCCCCTCTACCGCGGCAGCTATTTCAATCATATGCTCTAATAAATATCAAGTTACCACATTCGGCAAATCCGCATAGGAAGTTCAGTTTCTTGAAACACCAAATCTTTAACTATGGAACACATTGGATCAGGTTAAGTTTTATACAATAGCTTGGCTTGGCAATGCAAGTGCTTGTAAATATATACAAACATAATAAGAAGAATGATAACACATTAGAATGATGAATGACCAAGATCTCCCCGTCTTTTCCTCTAACAAAACCGATATTTTATGACAAATCCAATCATATTCAAGCAATCTCCATTATGGCCAAAAGACCATATTAGCTAAATCTCTTGAGAAGAATCTTTCAAAAGACACAACCCAATTAATTATTGATATTGTGAATTTTCCAATAATGAGGAAAACATCAAATTTGTTTTTCTATTGATTCTCGAATTTGCAAGGTACTCGCGAATAGTAATTGTATAGCTTTACTTATCATTTGTGTCCTCAATTGTAAAGAATGAAAGCATCCAATGGTGCAATTATTAAACAATGAAGCTATAGGGAGAATAATAAAACTTGTTTGCTCATCTCATACACCAGCAACACCTTTCCTATGGTGGGATTTTTGTCAATTTTTGGATTGGATCTTTAAATGTTCTCTTTTGATGAATTATAATGCTTTATTAGGATTCTTTGGAATGCAGGTGAAAAGAGAAGGGGAAAAAAACCAAAAACCCAAATCAAACCATCAAACTCTCCGAATTCCTTTACTTATTACTCAAATTGAAAAGAGCCAAAATTTTCGGTTCATTTCGGGTATTTTTGACACCCCTAAATAATGATAAATTATAAGGACATAAAGAAAAGATAAGCTAAAGGAAACATCCATATTCATTTTATCCATGAATTTCCATGATATTGATTTCAAGTACTCCTAGGATGCGTTTGGTAACTATTTTGTTTTCGAGAACAAATTCTACTTAAAAATGATTTTTTTTACTTATGTTATCTAGATGAGTTTTTGAGCATTTGAACACGTGTAGTAATTGCACAATTTTTTTATTCGCGGAATAGATATGCATTTGGTATGATCCTTAAATTTTTTTGTGACTTAGAATTTCTTTTAATTTTTAAATATTTTTATTATACTTTCTCTTTTTTTCTTTTCTTATTTCCTTTTCTTCCTCAACATTCAGCTCGCCAAAGGGTCACCAGCCCCCAACAAGGCCAAGCCTGGACAGCGGTTGGATGAGCCTGAGCTCCCCCAAATCTAGCGAGGTTGAGCTTGCTTAGTTGCTGGCAAGGCTTGACCTCAAGCTTGACCTTGCCAGGCCATTACAAGGTCAGCCTTGCCTTGGTCGGGCGATGTCGACCCCATGGTGGCTTGGCGAGTTTAGCTTCACCCAGTCACTGGAGAGGCTCAGCCTCGCTAGGGGCGGTAGCCCTCCGATGTGGTCACGGTTCTCCCTTTGGCTAGTCATCAACCGGCAAGGCTTGACCTCGCCAAGCCATTGCGAGGTCAACCTTGCCTTGGTCGAGTGATGCCAATCCTATGGTGGCCTGGTAAGGCTAGCCTCGCCCAGTCACCGAATATGCTTGTCCTCATTGGGGGCAGCGACCCTTCGACATGGTTGCGAGCCCTCGTCTGGCCAATCGTTAACCAACTCGAGGTTGACAATTGGCCAAGGTTGAAGAAGAAGAAAATGAAGAGAAAGAGAAGAAGAAGAAGAAGAAATGAGAAAAAAAGAAAAGAAAATAGGCTTGATCTGGAGTTGTTCAAGAGAACAAAGATGTAGTAAATTTATTTTCGAAAATAAATTTATTTTCAAAAATAAAAAACATACAAAATGAATTTCTATTATTTTTATTTTCGAGAGCAGAATAAAAGGATGAGATATTATTTGATTAGTTACCAAACAAGCTCCTAAGCATTCATAAACCCGTTTAGAGGGGACCCGGTTGGAAAGAGCCCCGAGGCAGCAACTATTCGGCCCAAGAAAAGGACGGTCTCTTTCCATTGGTCGAGTGGGAGGCCCACTGAGTTTAAGTGAGAGCTAGTGTTTTCCCACTTGTCAACGTCCCATTGGTTAGCTGCGTAGGTCATGGTACGATGATGTCGACAATTCTCATATTTATCGTACTACCTTTTTCTCTTTCTTTTCACCTGTTTCGTTTCGTGGTGCTCTCCCTTTCGCATGTCCCACAGCCAACGGCTGAATCTGAAACCCACTGGCAAAATACACCTTTTTTTGGACAAAAAAACAAAAAATCTTCTCTCTCTCTCTCTGTCTCTCTGTCTCTGTCTCTCCTCCTCCTCCTCCTCCTCCTTCTCTCTCTGTATCTATTTTTACTCTCTTTTTCTTAATTTTACCAAAACAAGATAATCTTCTTTGAATCTTCATTACCAAATTAACCATGCCATTTCGGTCGAACTTGAATGCTTTGACCTCCTCCTTATTTCTTTCCTTTTTTGTTTGCATTTCTATTTTATGGGTACATCACAACATATTTGCCATGAGTAGAAGATCGTTGAATTTGGAATAATAAGGTTTTTTTCCTTTTTATGTTGGTGGCCCCAAAATAAAGAGAGAGATCCATCAACTGCCAATGTATCCTTTTGCGTTCAACCCAGTTTTTTTGTTTGACTTCGCCCTCTCATCCCCCTTTAGGGTTTCTGAATTTATTGTGGTACATTTTTCTGACATAGAGTAGAGAAGCTTCCCCCTTTAATACGCTGGGCAAATCTATAGTTCTCCGATCATTGATTTTGTGAAATCTTTATCCTGTGGTTTTTGACTTGCGCTCAAATGATGATATAGTCCATTTCTGTTTGAAAAAAGAAGAAGTGCGATTTCTCTTGCAGTGCTTTTAGCTTCTCAAGTACTTCAGTCTAAAGTCTTGACGATAGGAGGAAAAAAAGATAAATTTTCAGCTGGTTGAAGCTGCACAAGGTCGCTGGTGAGTTGTGGTTTTTGATCGTTGAGGTATATTTGTTAAATCCATCGCTATGTTTAAGTACTTGTCATTCTAGTGTTGATAACCATTATGTATGTAGGGAGAATTCGATCATGGCGAGAGGCAAAATTCAGATGAGGCGAATTGAGAATCCGACGAGCGGGCAAGTCACCTTCTTGAAGTGCCGGAACGGGCTACTGAAGAAAGCTTACTAGCTCTCGCTCCTCTGCGATGCCGAAGTAGTGGTGGTCATCTTTTCGCACAAAGGAAGGCTTTATAAGTTCTCAAGCAATTCCGTGTACGTCTGCATACTGATTTTTTAATTTCTCGAGTTGATTTTAGATGGGGAACATGATTGAGCCTTGTTAACATTCTTATTTACAAAATGAGGGCATATGCACATGTATACGCTGTGTGTTTGTAAAGTGTAAATAAGGGACAGCATCATGGCATGCGTTTGTTTCTCCTTTTCTTTTCAACCATGTTTGGTTTTGGCCAAGCGTTTAGTGCTTATCCCCTTCGATCATGGACTACTCCACTGATGACCAATCTAGTTCTCATTTTCGGAAAAATTTTAAAAGTAATATCACTTTTGTTCAGATATCCTAATCAAAATTGGCTGAGAAAAGGAAGTATAAAACTATAAAATCTTCTTTTTCGCTTTTATTGGGATAGTCAGTGCACTGGGGGGTACCCTGATCAAATGGCTAAATGCGGGGGATTTAATGATCAAAGGCATTCAATGTGCATGCTGTGGCGTTGGAGTTGGACTCCCTCTTTATTAATGGTTTTTCTGAGGAAACTGATTGTTGAATATCTTGCAAGTACTGATCTCCTCCAGCTACTTTACATGTTAGGATAATTAGTACTTTGTCTTGGGAATGAAACATAATTTGACGTCAGTGAAGCAGGGGACTGATATTGTTTGGTCCTTCTGGTTTTGACAAGTAACAGTTCAGCCTTCACCCCAATTCCACGTCGATATGAAATGAACATGCCATAAAGTGTTCCTTTTCGAAGTGTTATAGGTTTTAAGGCTGCTTCTAGGGATTGATCTCCATTAACTAATTCTTGGGGCATGATGATTGTATGCGTATTTGCAGTTAGGTATTAACCTATTCGAAGTAGATCTTTTCCAAACAAATTTGATTTCTTGGAAAATTGTTGAAGAAAACTGAACTTAAATTGAAAAGTGCGAAGCCTTCAAACCATACCTTGTTTGATTCAGTATGTTGTAATTATACTTCTTAGACATGAATTAAGATTATTTTATGTAACCTTTCTGATAATGGTTATCTTACAAATCATACAAATCCATGTTTCAAGTTTATGACCATAGCACAAGGCAAAAACTAGAAATTTCATATGAAACACATTATCTTAGTCGGGAAATTGAATAATTTGTTGTCTATCTACTGCCATAATCAAGAAGCATTTCATATCATGTTTCATTGAAATCGAAACTTAAAGATTAATTAATCTCTTTTCCAAATCAAACAAACCAGCAAAAGATTTTCGAGTTGATTTTTTTTATGGTACTTTAACCCTAAATAGAAGTCTGCAAAACAAGTCCTGACATCTTCTAATTTAAGTACTTTTAATTATATGGTGCTTCCAAAGGTGAATGAGATTATGGGCTTGACTAGATTTGTGTAGTGGTGAATTTATGGGATCGAGTGCATTCACTAGTATAATAGATTAAGGCTAACATGACACAGCACACTGATCTCTTGGATATCTTACTCAGAATATTTATGTCAAAAGGTGACTGCAATTGTACATGTTTGCCATTTTAGTTGCTCCACCATTTAAGTACTCCCTATTGTTCATTTACTGGGAAAAAAAATACTTGGAAGTCACGAGTTAGATGAAGGTGCTACTGCTTGCTCTTATAATTTCTCTCAGAAGTAATGAGTCCTTGTACTGCTTCACAACGCAACTGATGATTTTACAAGCATCATGTGCTGTTCTTACTTCTTACTGACATGAAGCGGCATGTGGAATTCTGAAGTGGCCTTGGGCAAAAAACATTGCATTAATTCACTCTCCGCTCACATTCAAATATACTTCACGCGTGCACATGATATACTTTTATAATGTGAAATTGAACTTTTTCACGCTAAAATTCGAAGAAAAATATTGCTGGCATGATTATTGATGCCGGTGCATTCCATTAATTTAGAAGCAGAAAAACTGGAGACTTACAACCAACTACATTTATTTTCCATATTTTCAAGATCGAATAAATGTCGTTTAAAATTCCAAAGTCCTTATTTAATTATAGTTGTTTAGTAGTAAAACTAGTTTTGTCTTTCCTATGAGTCTTTTTGTCTTTCTGATGAATTTCGGTAATTATGCATGCATGGAGGGTTATTCCAAGTTCATCTATATAAGCATACTATGGTGAATGAGAAAGTAAACTTGTTTTGGTTGATGACTTATTTAACCTTTGGCTTGAGAGCAAGAAGGATTTCTTGTTTTGCTCTTATTTGTTATGTGAATTCCTACTAGTGGCAAGTGACCTATTCATTTAAGTTCTCACTTGTATTGCCTCTCTCTAGCGTCAATTATTTACAAAGTATAAGGTAGGCATCCAAGACTTTTCCAAGTACTTCATATCGTTGCAAATAAGCTGCTTAGAGGCTAAAAGCTTCTTGCAGAGGCTCATGCCTCTTGCATATTCTGTTTGTGAGTGATAGTTGTACATATTCACTGGAAGTCATGCACGATTCACAAAAATGATCATTAATTTGTTTAATGTTCGATTAGTTTAGTTTTGATGATACCTGATTAATTTGGAGAATGTATTCCCAGTGGCCGAGCTCATATGCTGTCTTTGCAAGTTTTTCATAATCCAAAAGACAATTGATCGATATCGTAGATCTACAAATGATGCAGATACATACCAGGCTAATATGGAACAACATATTCTGGTTAGTGCTCTAACCTTTCCATGATAATACATTAGGTGCATTCGTAAGGAGTTCAGTGAGATTCTCAGTTTAATTAAACAAGTTGCCCTGTTTGTTAGTCAAAAGAAGTCAAAAACGTCGGACTAGTCATATTTTAACTATTCAAGCACATTTTTTACAGGTTAAACAAGTTGAGCAGTTCGATTTTTATTCATTTTGCTGTATGAAAGAAAGCAACTTCCTGCTTTTGTGTGTGTGTGTGTGTGTGTGTGTTGGGGGGGGATTAACATATAACATCACGGTACATAACTTTTCTCAAGATAGGACTTACAAAGAAGTCTACATACGAACACAAATGGCGAGAAATCCTATTTCCCCAACAACCTTATAACAAATACTTGTGCAAAATGTAACCTCCCCTGGAGTAACCGTTCATGGGTGGAAAACTTTCGATGGATCACCAATACCCTCTCAAGAAGTGATTTCTATGTTGACATCGCAAAGTTCTCCTTTGGTGCTCTCTGCTATGTAATTTGGAAGACTAGGAATGACATTACTTTCCGGTCCTCCAGCCTTTATGTACCTTCTATGAAGCAGCATCTTACCAAGGCGGTCAAAGATAAAGTTCTCTCTTTTAACTTGGTAGATGACAACCCGAGAAATAGGAGACTGCAGCGAAGTTGGGGTATAGACCCCAAAATTTTTTATTAACAAATGGCGGTATGCTGCCTGTTTCTGTCTGGTTTAAATGTAGCCTCTTTGCTGGCTTGTGTACTCGGCCCCCCCCCCCACTCCTGTGACATGTAGTCCCGATGAGTGAGATGTGGTGCCGAGCTTCCCCCCAAGTATATTTGTCTGTTGGAAATCTCATATATATAATACTTACCTTTACCAAAAAAAAAAAAATACTTGTGTATACATAAATAGTCGCCTTGTATGCAAAGAATCACGCAAACATCTACCTGTGTACATGATTTAAATGAATCACTAGAACCACAAAGTAGGGATCATACTAATGATGCTGATAGTTGTAAAAACAGAGATAGAGTCGAGTGATATTCAATTTCCAAATAAATCTTTAATATAGTAAGTTTTCTCTTAGTGAGAAGGTATATATATCCATGATAAGTTGCGGATAAACTTATTTTATGCCAAGTCAATTATTGCATTTCTTTTTTGACAGTTCAAGTGAAACCATAGAATGAAGAATAAGTAGCTTCATGAGAGCGACAGCTCCTGTCTTCACATACTGACTTACCAGTCAAATGCTAAATCTAAAACTATACCAGGCTCGGTAGAACTAAGATGATGAATGGCTATGCATCATTTTTGCTCATTCTTCATGTTAAAAGAAAATTATATCTCTAATTCACAATTAGCATCTTGCAAGGGACTAGTTTACAACCTTTCTCCTACTAAACGTCTAAATGGATACAGAATAATTTGGATCATGAACCTTTCTATTTCCTGCAGATCAAAGACTTTCTCTCTTTGAATCTCTTTAAAACTTCACTTTCATAATTCACTTATTTGATGAAGATGCTTCTTTGTGTGGTTTATTTGCATTGCAAGAGATAAGAAGATATGATCTCAATTCTCAACGTGTTACTTCATACTTTTGAATCAATTTCAATTTGATCTCAATATGATCTTTTAGGTTATTTGAGTTGTTGATTTTCACAACATCCATATTCACCGAAGCTTGGTAAAAACATCACTATTCAAATATCAACTCAGTAAATCATTTTGTCTGCATCAACAGTATATCTCTATTGATGGGAACACTAGTGTGGAAAGCACATCCATAGATACATCTTTTGGCTAAATTTTAGCAAAACATGACACGCTTTGGAAAATTGAACTTTGGCGATGTTAAAATACATATACATGATAAATGTACTTTGGTACACAAGAGATGCTTCATGGTTCTTAAGCATGAGGAATGCTGGGGTTACCTTCTACATTGGTTTGCTAAGCTATGTGGCTTTGCATAAGTGTTATTAAGTTAGTAAACTCATTAAAGTACCTATCAAGAATCTACGTCATCACTTAGTAAACAAATATGTTTTTTGGTCATAAAGTAAACATATTTAGAAGACAAGTCTTAATATGTCTAGAATTATTCTTTAAGTAGCACTATCTCTTGCGAACCCAATTCTAGAAAACTCATTTAAATTTTATACTTTACAGCAAAAGTCAAGTGGCTCAAAATGTTAGTCTGGTACAGATGGAATAGTTTGAGAGAGCTATCAAAGTGCTGTTATGGTTAAATAAAGGACTTGTGATATTATGCAAACCATACTACTCTTATTCTTGTGGTTTGGCCATGATTGGGAAGCAGAGAGGAGAAACTGCTGATATATTTAGAGAGACAAATAGGTTTCAAGTTAATTAGAACATTAAAAGTGCTACTTTGATCTTTGTACATGTCCTCAGGACATTAACTGGTCCTCTAAAATGCTTTCAGCTTCTGAAATTTCACTCATCATCCACCACTTGATACCTCAAAAAAATGCCGTCCTTGGGCATTTACATCTTATTGTTTTCCTGAAGGAAGTTTTAGAAGTGACTGTTGGTGTGAACCTATACATAGATGTGTTTGCAGATTGTAATAATATAACATCATGTTCTTGATAAGAACCCTATTTTTGATCTCAAGAATTACTGTGGTGGTGGGCCATAAATCGACTATGGTTTACATTGTCCAGCTACAGATTTTGCAAGAACATTAGGGTTCTTGTAGTAGCAATCTTAGTTTTGCCGGATCATGTAGTGTTAGACTTGTTCACTATGATTGGTTTTATTCATTACGTAATTTCACATGCGTTCAGTTTGTGTTGCTTGACTCACTGGATTCATAAATATCACAATCTCCAAAAATGCGCAGCATCTGAAGCAAGAAACCTTGGATATGGAGAGGAAGATTGAGCTTCTTGAAGTTTCTATACGGTCTACAAATTTTGAGACTTCTCTCTTATATATTGTGGATTGAAATGGGTTCCTGATATCTAGTTCCCTAAGCTATGGTGCTCTTTTTTTTCTCCATCAGGAAGCTACCAGGACAATGTCTTGGATTTTGCTTGATCGACGAAATCCAATTAGCTCGAGCAAAGTCTGTGTAGCATTAGGGCAAGAAAGGTACATAAGTCTTTGGCATATTTGTCCTTTTTTCTGAGCCCAAAGTTGTTTTGAGAACGTTTCATCGAGTGGCCTCTGTGTTTGGGGGCATGGTGATGGTGAGAAGGGAAAGAAAACAAACAGAAACAATTTCCCAAAAACAACTAACAAGACTAACCTAATGCATGCAGGAACTGAAACACCAGTTTCAATAGAGACTGTAATTGCATTGTAAGATTGAAACTAAATAGAAAGGAGAGAATCGGTTTTTCTTCACTGTTATTGACCCGTTCTTTTTTTCCCAATAAACAAGGAAAAGATCATGGTTATTCTTCTATCATTATTTTTCCCAAAGTTATTTGGACGACTCTATTGTTCCTTTTTCCAAAAAAAAAAAAAAAAGGATTTTTTCATGCCAATAAACTTTTGAAAGAGTTGTATGTGACAAAAAACCGTGACAGAAAAAGTTTCAAGTTACCTGTTTCTTCAGTAGCTTATTGGTAACCTACCAACACTTGTATGAAATCACAAATTCCTTTTAATAATGTGCAATTAGCAATATCTCCTTTTTTTTCAACTTTTATTTATTTTTTCTTAACATTCCTTTAAATTTAATAGCTCTTATCTATTTTTACTGCTATTTATTTGAATAACTTACGGATTTATGTTTTCGCTTAAATTATTAACTCTTTTTGGGTTAGCAACTTTCTTGCAAGTAACCTACCAACGCTTACTTGGTGTTTCTTAGTGTATTTTTTCCTACTTTGACCTTTCCTTTGACTCCTCTTGAGATGGAGTGAAAACATTTTGTTCTGGTGGAGAGTGGAGGTCTACTCTTTCTCTTCTGTCTCATGTGCCGACGACTTCAGCAGATCTTTCTTCTCTTTCTTTTTTTTTTTTTTTTTTTTTTTTTTGGTAAGGTAAGTATTATAGCTTTCAACCAAGAGAACCTGTACAAGGAAGGTGAGGCACGGCACCAAAAATCACTCTACGGGACAACAAGTCATTGGAGTGAAAGGGTACTATGATCACAAAGGGATATATACAAACAGAATAGTAAAAACTAAACAGAGGAACCTAGACGGTCCTTTCCTGAGCCTCACTCGGCCCCATAGCAAAAATACAAGGGTCAATCCCCCAACTCCACTACATCCTCCTATTACCGGGGGTATCATCAACCCTTTTAAAAGCAAGAGCCTTATCCTTAACCGCTTTTGAAAGGTACTGCTTCATTGAAGGAATATATAAGTTGTGCACTCGGAAGAGAATTTCATTCCTCATCTTTTAAATTACATAGCATAAGGCACCAAATGAGAACCGAGCAATCTCCTTTGAAAACTCTCTACTTGACAGTGAGTTGATGGCCCAAAGAAAGTTGTTCATCCATGAAGAGTTATGCCAGGGAAGATTGCATTTTGAAGCCCAAAACATAGCAAGGGAATTGGAGATACCGCAGTCAAAAAACAAATGGTCAACCGAGAATTGCAAAAAGCGCAAATTGAGTACCAAAGGACATGAGGAGTACCTGGGTTGGTAGACGGTTCTTGTTAATCAGCCAGAGAAGGAATTGGTGCCTAGGTACAATGGCCTTATTCCACACAAAGGATGACCAAGGAACCATGTGTGCTTTCCTGCGAATAGCAGCCCATGCCGATGCAACTGAAAATTTGCCCAAGGGATCCTCTTTCCAGGAGAGACTGTCCTGCCCTTGGGATAAAGGCGGGACCATGATTTGCCAAGACCAAAGTTCTTGGAATAACGTTTGACCATGAGGAGTATATAGATCCGCCACTTTAGCTTGTCTAGTAAGATCCGATTGGTATATATATGTCTCCAAAAATAGTGCATTTAGCGGACCGATATCAAGTCAAGGATCAAACTAGAGCAAAGTGGACAAACCATCTCCTATTTTCCACTTAAAGAATGGAAGAATTTCACCTCTTAGTGTAAGTATTTTCCTCCAGGCCCAAGAACAGTTGGTTGGAGGATTAGAATCCCAGAAGTTCTTCCTTTTGAGATGGATGGCATGTATCGGATCTTTCTTCTCTTTATCGCTTTCTTAGTTATAAAATAAATTCTGTGGATAAAAGCACTTTCTCTCCTCTTCACCCTACACTTATAAGACTCGTACAAACATAAATGTTTGCCTTACTTACAAACCCAACTAGAAATTACGAATCTTAATTATAGAAGTTGCCAACTTTTCTCTGATTGAGTTATCAATTAATTTTGTGTTCCAACTCTTATTTGATTAGTTAACAAGTTTATTCGGTATGGTTAAATGACTTAACTTTTCTTATCTCTAACAAATAAAGTCATCGATCACTTTTTACCAATGATTTCTTGATACTTATTGACACAAATTGATACTTATTAACATGAAATAAAATAAAAAAACCCGTATTCCTTGGCACAAAATAATAAAATCCTGTGAGTTTTTAAGTTTATTGACCTTGCTGATTTCCGTGTACAACTTCTCACTTGAATTGTGTTTCTGGACAAGTTGTGAAGCATTATCCTTTTATTTCTATCGTTCATCTTCTCAACTTATTTTCTCATTTTTTTTGTCACCTTTTACTAAGAAAGATATGGAGACAACATGCACACTAGGAGTGATCGGTTTCCAGTCCAGTTCCTAGTTCCACTGTTCCATTCCAGTTCCAAAGTAGAACCGGGAGCTAGACCAAGAGGACCGATTCCCATAATTTGGAACCAAGGACCAGACGGGTTGGTCCTAGGACCGGGAACCGAACCGATGGTCCAGTCTAGTCCGATGAACTAGTCACTTTTTTTTTTCACACTACTTGAAACCGAACCGAAATAGTGTTTAGCTCACATTTTACCAATTTTTTGAAGAAATAATAAAATAAAAAAAGTATATTTAGTCGGTTCGGTTCCCTATTGGAACTAAGAACCGGACTATCCATCCTGAGAACCAGACCAAACCAGTCGGTCCAGTTCGATCCAGGCAGTTCATTTTGCCCACCCCTAATGCACACTCACAAAAATTAAAATGTTTGTATGGATCTCTTTTACAGGCTCAGTTATTCAACAATTAGATATAATAGTCACAAGCAAAGGTAAGTGGATGAATATGATGAATGCACGTCGGGTCTCATCAGGCATTGTTAAATTCCTGGTCATATTAATCTAACAACTTTCTTTGGTGTAATTCAGGAGAGGTCTCTGAAACAAGAGAACGCAAAGCTTCTTGCAAAGGTGAACCCTCTTTCTCATCTTTGCTTTTATTGCTATACTATTACTTGCCACGTATCATCACTCTTCTGTGCATAAATTAACCACTTTCCTCAACCTTACCTACAACAGAATCTCTCAATGAATTTCATGTATGATCTAGCAGTGCAGTTTTATGATATGCTAAGACCAGAGAGGTCTTTAATGATTAAGAACGTTTTCTGCCCTAATGTTCTAATAGGCCTGTGTGGTGAAGAAGCTTGTCGCTTTTGTCCATCAAACTAATATTAGTAGATTATGTGCTGCTCTCATCAGTTTGTCTTGACTTCTATCAGTCCTGGTGTTAAAAACTTTAAAGAATACCGCAACATGATCAGTTTTTATGAAAAGGACAATGCATCAGCTGAGATGCTTAATTTCTAGGTTCTGTACCAGTATTTATATTGAACCTTTCTCTCTGTGAGAAGTTCTGTTTTTCGATAGCATAAGTTAGAATGAGCAGATGCTTTGAACATCACCAAAGAATTCTATGATCTTGAGACCGTATGATCTGCTTGAAACTTATTACTAGTACTAAGCGACTAATCCATGTTTAGAAAATTACCACCACACTGAAAAATTTACGGTCACAAGATACAATTCTACATTTCTTTTTTACATGGGGCTGTAGACAAACTCAAATCTGTGTCCTTTTATGGTTGCGCTTGATCTGTTAAGAAAGTGATTGACTTCATCATAGAAGTTAGTAATGCAAAGTTACATAACTCATGTTGGGAAAACAAATTTTAGGGAAATTAGGATCATGAGATCCAATTATTTATATGGCACTATAGGACTGTAGACGGGCCCAAATCTGTCTTTCTGTGATCCCGTGACCATTACTTGATATGCTTGGAAAGTTATTGACTTGAAAACTCACATTGTGAAATATCACCATGTTGAAAATATTGTTTTCACGGAAGAATATATTGTGTTTTCCAATTGGGGACTATAGACGGATCCACAATTCTTAGTGATCACATTTAGTGTACCTAATCACTTTTTAAGCTTTTTTTTTTTTTTTTTTTCGTTCTTTTGTCTTTTTTGAGAACGGAAGAGAGAACCGCTTTTAGAGTTAGTTATTGGGAAATTTTCAACTTTCCTAGTGAAAATATTGGAAAGTTAGTAATTGCCATTATGGTAATAAAAATTAGTAACACAATGTTTTTGAGTAATTAATGTTGAGAAAACTACAACCCAACTTACTACCATTGGGTACAATTCTATGCTTCTAACATGGGATTTTAGAAGGACTAGAAGTTCCTGTGTATTTCTATGATTTTGTAACCATTAGTTGATCTGTTTAGAAAATACTTACTCGATAGCAAAAACTGATAGCTTTGGAATACGGCCCCTGTTGAAAAAATTACAACATAGAGGATATTACTATTATGAGATGCCAGTTTGTACTTTAAACTTGGTCTATAGGTGAAACCAAAGTTTGTAATCATGTTTGGTGTACCTAACCACTTTTGGAGATTTTTTTTTGGGGCAAAGTAGGAGAGAACCTCTTTTCTAGAAATTTCCCATTGACGATGGATAGATCTGGGTGCATAGACAGATGCTTGCATCACATAATTTAGATCTAGTGAAAGGCTTGTTCAGGGCCAGAAAATCTCAAGTTGCGCTCTAGCTTTTCCCCATTTTAATTTAGTGACCCATCTTCATTCAATTGCATTTGTTATTTCATTTATTTAACAGAGTGTTTTGCGTCCTTTATTTTTCTTTCTTCCAATTTCAGTGCCATGAAAATTCTTGGCAGTCAACAGCTCATCTGAGAGCAGCAGCAATACATAGCTGGAGCAGCCGGAGTACGGATGTTGAGACCGGCTTGTTCATCGGTTGCCAGAGTTAAATTGATTCGCCATCACCTGAAACAAGTCTAATAATACCTGTTCAATAGAATATAATAAGAATTACAGCAATATGACTCAGTGATATCTTTACTCAGCTGGATCCTCCTTGGCCTGTCACGACAACATATGCGTGGGATTCATGGTAGTCATTTAAAAAATCTGCGAGAAAGAACAGCAGAGGGAAAGAAAGATAAGATTAGAAATGACCGATGACAAGGGCACATATGCGAGAAAGAATCAGTGAAACAAAAGAAATAACTTGCCTGCGCCTTGGGCTTCACTTGTGAATCGCACAGCAGTTGATTCCAAAAAAGAAACGTCTCTGTTGAGCATATTTTCGAACTGCTTGCGTACATTTCAACGACATCATTGGACACCTTTTTTATTTTATTTTTGGTCTGAGGATACCTCTTTAAGGGTTTTTCCTTTTGGTCGGACACCTCTTTTAAGGTTGGCTAAGCCAAAAGATGTTTATCCATAACCTCTATTTCTTCAGCGTGGGCATATGCAGACATGAGGATTATGTTGCAACATGAGGCTACCCAATAAACTTGTAACTCATTCCAAACAACGAGAACCAACTTTTTTCGTAAAACAGAAGTTAGCTTACGAACTCATAAATGATGACATGTTCCTTAGGCGATGCCTTAATGGGAAGGGATTGGAGGACATTCAAGGATAATGAGTGACATATGAAATTACTAAGATGTACAGTGCATCTTACTTAGCAATTAATAAGAAAATATATAAATAAATCAGAAAGAGGAAGTAAAATCTATGTATAAGCTTTCTATTTTTCCCATTCTTTTCCTTTTTCATGATCGAAAAATCCATGGACAAGTTAGGATTAGAAAGACAACGGGCCCCTCTCCCTGGTCACTTGTCAGGAATGAATTTGGGTGGGCCTACATCAAGATCCATGGCCAGCTTGTCAGGTACAATCCAATGCTAATGTGTTTTTTTCATAAAGCATCATACTACAATAATTCCTTTTCTTAAAACAAGAACATTGTCTTAGATGTGTCAATCCCATGTCAAGAAAAGTACATAAGTATCCTCGTAAATAACAAAAAATAATTTTATGCATCAAATAAATCTATGAAAGTGATATGCAAGGAAACAAATCAATATTAGCTAAGAGTACATTTCAACGCAAAATTCATTTGGATGAATCCGGTTGATCAAAATGACAAAAATCCCTTTGGATTTTATTTTTAAAGTACAATTGGATTATCAATTGATGCAAAATGTTATTTGTAATGAGTAATTCTTTTTCAATCATTTCAGTCAACCTACAAATAAACTAAAAGATGACTTTCCATGATACTCCTTTTATATATATGTTGAAATAATAGCCCACGGGTTGAAATCTTTAATCAATTAACGATGTGTATATTATGCCAATGCATGATTTAGCATTACTTCTCCAATACTTAACCATTACCTAATCTAGACAAACACGTACATACTTCTATAAGTATCAACTACTATATGTAGATATTGTGAGTAATGATGAGATAAATTTTGATATGTGATAGAGTTTCTAAGAACACTCTATTTGTCAACCCCACTTAAGGTTGTTGGTTTGTTAAAGGAGAAAATATCAGCCATCTCAATTGACAAAGATTTGTCGATTCCTTGGATACTTAGATTTTAGAATCTGGCTTAGGAGCCTTTTAGCTTTGTATAAGGTTCATTGAGAATATTATGGCCGCCTTTCGTTTGAGAAACTCAATTACTATTAGTGGTTGAGGAAGTTGGATTGCATGTTCATTTTGAAGACATGCCTCTATATTGAGTTTGTAGGGAAAAGATACTCTCCAACTATGTTGACGTTTGCATTGTAAAATGTAATTCATTTTTGAAAAAAAAAATTTGTGGAATAGTCTAGAGGGTTGAGATTGTTGTGATGTAGAAACATAATCAACGGGGCATATTGGTCATATGCGTAGAGTGCGTGCTTTGGATTAAAATATCATAAAATATGATGTTATTGAAATGCGATCTAATTAAAAGTCCATGCTATTTTGGTGTACTCATGAATCCACGTTGCATTAGCCTCACTATCCTTATCTTTTGGTATATGTGTTGGTAACTCTTCAATAAGGAGAGCTAACAGCAAATAATCTAGTAATAATTGAAGAATCATAAAATTAATAATACCCCACATGCTTGATTGTTTCCCACACCTATATTACACCCAAACCCATAGTCTTTACAAATAAACAACTCAAATGCAAGTAAAACATACAGCACAAGTCAAAACAAAAACTCTTCATTCGGTTGATCCAATAAGCGCTTTTTGACATTTTTTTCCGTCCTTTTTGTAGTCCCCAAATCTTTCATCTCAAACTGAACACTCAACACTCAACACTCAACTGCCACTTGAACATATCACTTTCAGACATAATCTTAACTGCTATCGACATGTCATCAACAAACAATAATAGATAAATCAAAAATCCATCCTCCAACCTCCTAAAGTAAACATTTGTCCAGCTAATTCTCGAATAGTCATGACTAGCTGTAAAAGCATCAAAACGATTATATCACTACTTAGGAGATTGTTTCAACTCATATAAAGATTACTTTAATAAATAAACATGCTCTTCTTTACCCGAAATATCAAATCCCTTTTCACATCCACCTGTTCCAACTCATTGTGAAGAATTGCTATTTTCACATCCAATTATTCTAGCTCGAGATTATGTGTAACAATTAAGACAAGTAATATTCAATTAGAAGTATGTCTTACAATAGGAGAAAACACCTCGTTGTAATCAAATACCTCTCGCTATGTGCACCCTTTCGCAACAAGTTTTGCCTTATACCTTGCTGCCTCCTTTCATTTGTTGACCCATTTTTTTTCCAATGATCTTCTGGCTTTTGGGTACTTTAACAAGCTCTCACGTCTGGTTCCAATGGAGTAATTTCATCTATTTATTCATAGCCTCTAGTTATTGTAATGATTCCTCACTAACCATCACCTTAGAGTAATACAAAGGCTCATATGTTTTTACCTTATCACTTACGATCAATGCATAAGTAATACACGTATAATTATAACATATCATGGCCCAATTTGCCTTCTCTATCTACCCATGACTGTAAAGTGCTACGATTTTGCTAGTTTGTTTAGTATCACTACTTTAGAAATTGCGGCCTTATCTACAATCTCAACTTCTATTACCTTCGAGGTTTCTGAAGTCTTTAAGCTCCACCTTGCTACTAACATCATGATATATTTATTTTGCTGGTTGTGTCTCACAACTCTTCTGTCAAAACATAGCAATCTTGTTGAAGATTACATTAATGCTAATTAGAAAATCCCATGATCTAGGTTTAGTACACCACAATTGATAGCTTTTGACATTCAATTTGCATAACCCGAAAAAAAAAATCGAATCAAACCGTCAAACTTCTCGAATTCCTTTACTTATTATCCAAATTGAAAATTTTGGCTTGGTTTGGTTTTTTCTATACCCTTAAATAATGATGAATTATAAGAAGAAAATAAAGAAAAGATAAACTAAAGGAAACATCTGTATTTATTTTATCCATGAAGTTATCATGGTAATAATTTCGAGTACTCCTAGTGCTCATAAAGCCATCAGGGCAGGAACAGATTGAAGAAGAGCCCCGAGGCTGTACCTATGAGGCCCAAGAAAAGGACAGGGTCTCTTTCCAGTGGTCGGGTGGAGGCCCACTGAATTTAAGTGACAGAAAATGTTTTCCCACTTGTCGACCTCCCATTGGTTAGCTGCCCACATCATGGTACGATGATGTCGACAATTCCCATATTTATCGTACTGCCTTTTTCTCTTCCTTCTCACCCGTTTCGTTTCTTGGTGCTCTCTCTCTCTGGCATTTCCCTCAGCTCACGGCTGAAGCTGAAACCAACTGGCAAAATATACGTTTTTCGAAAAAAACAACTGTCTCTCTCTCTCTCTCTCTCTCTCTGTATCTATCTTTACTCTCTTTTTCTTGATTTTACCAAAACAAGATAATCCATCTGCTTCTTTGAATCTTCATCACCAAATTAACATGCCATTTCGGTCGAACTTGAATGCTTTGCTCTCCTCCTTATTTCTTTCCTTTTTTGTTTGCATTTTCCTTTTTATGGGTAAGTCACACCATATTTTACCCGAGTAGAAGATCGTTGAAATTGGAATAATAAGGACTTTTTTCCTTTTTATGTTTGTGGCCACAAAATAAAGATAGAGATCCGTCACCTACCAGTTTATCCTTTGCGTTCAACCCAGTTTTTTTGTTTGCCTTCGCCCTCTCATCCCCCTTTAGGGTTTCTGAATTTATCGTGGTTCATTTTTCTGACATAGAGTAGAGAAGCTTCCCCTTTTAATACGCTGGGCAAATCTTTGATTTTGTGAAATCTTTATCCTGTGGTTTTTGACTTGTGCTCGAATGATGATATAGTCCATGTCTGTTTGAAAAAAAAAGTGCGATTTCTCTTGCAGTGCTTTTAGCTTCTCAAGTACTGCAGTTTAAAGTCTAGACGATAAAAGGAGGAAAAAAAAGACAAACCTTCAGCTGGTTGAAGCTGCACAAAGTCGCTGGTGAGTTGTGGTTTTTGATCGTCATATATATATGTTAAATTCATCGTAATGTTGTAACCATCATGTATGTAGGGAGAATTTGATCATGGCGAGAGGCAAAATTCAGATGAGGCGGATTGAGAATCCGACGAGCAGGCAAGTCACCTTCTCGAAGCGACGGAATGGGCTACTGAAGAAAGCTTACGAGCTCTCGGTCCTCTGTGACGCCGAAGTTGCCGTGATCATCTTTTCACAGAAAGGAAGGCTTTATGAGTTCCCCAGCAATTCCGAGTACGTTTGCATACTGATTTTTTAATGTCTCGAGTTGATTTTAGATGGGGAACATGATTGAGCCTTGTTAAATTCTTATGTCCAAAATAAGGGCGTATGCAGATATATATGCTGTGTGTTTGTAAAGTGTAAATAAGGGACAGCATCATGGCATGGGTTTTTTTTTCTTAGTCTCCTTTTGTTCTCTACCATGTTCGGTTTTGGTCAAGCGTTTGTGCTTTTCCCCTTGATCATGGACTAACCCACCATGATGACCCATCTAGTTCTCATTTTCGAACAACTTATAAAAACAATGAGTTTTGTTCAGATATCCTAGTCGAAATTAGCTGAGAAAAGGAAGTATAAAACTACAAAATTTTCTTTTTCACCTTTTTTGGATAGTCAATGCATTGGGTTGTACCCTATCAAATGGCTAGATGCGGGGATTTGATGATCAAAGGCATTCGTTGTGGATGCTGTGGCGTTGGAGTAGAACTCACTCTTTCTTAATGGTTCTTCCGCGGAAACTAATTGTTGAATATCTTGCAAGTACTGATCTCCTCCAGCTACTTCACATGTTAGGATAATTGGTACGTTGTCTTGGGGAGTGAAACATAATTTGATGTTAGTGAAACTAGGGACTGATATTGTTTGGTCCTTCTGGTTTTGACAAATAACAATTCAGCCTTCACCCCAATTCCACATTGGTATGAAATGAACATGCCGTTTAGTGTTCCTATTGGAAGTGTTATAGGTTTTAGGGGTGCTTCTAGGGATTGATCTCCATTAACTAATGCTTCGGTCATGATGATATTAAGTGTATTTGTAGTTAAAAATTATTCTATTCGAAGTAGATCTTTTCCAAACAATTTGATTGCTTGAAAAATTGTTGAAGAAAACCAAACTTAAGTTGTAAAGGGTGAAGCCTTCAAACCATACCTTGTCTCATTCAGCTCATTGTAATTATACCACTTACATGAATTAAGACTATTTTATGTACCCTATCTGATGATGGTCATCTTACAAATCATACAAATCCAATTTCAAGTTTCAGACCATACCATAAGGCTAAAACTAGAAATTTATTATGAAACACGTTACATTAGTTGGGAAATCGAATAACGTGTTACATTTCTACTGCCACAATCAAGAACCATTTCAAATCATGGTTCATTCAAATCGAAACTTAAAGCATAGTTAATCTCTTTTCCGAATAAAACAAAACCTGCAAAAGATTTTGAAGTTGATTTTTTAATGGTACTTTAACCCTAGGCAAAAGCCTCTGAAACAAGTCCTGACATCTTCAACTTTAGGTACTTTTAATTGTATGGTGCTTTGAAAGGTGAATAAGATTATGGGCTTGACTAGATTTGTGTAGTGGTGATTTTATTGGATCGAGTGCATTCTTTAGTATAATAGATAGAGGCGAACATGACACAAAATACCGATCTCTTGGATTTCTTACTCTTAGAGTATTTATGTCAAAAAGTGACTGCAATTGTACATGTTTGCCATTTCAGTTGCTCCACCACGTAAGTATTCTTTGTTCTTCAGTTACCGGGAAAAAAAGTACTTGAAGTCACAAGTTAGATGTAGGTGCAACTGCTTGCTCTTATAACCTCTCAGAAGTAGTGAGTCTCTGTACTGATTCACAATGCAACTGATGATTTTACAAGCATCATGTGCTGTTCTTACTTCTTACTGACATGGAGTGGCATGTGGAATTCTGAAGACTTTAGGCTTGGGCAAAATACATTGCATTAATTCACTCTGCGCTCACATATATATACTTCACGTGCACACATAATATGATTTTATAATATGAAATTGAACGTTTTCACGCTAAAATCTGCAGAAAAGTATTGCTGGTGTGATTATTGATGCTGGAGCATTCCATTAATTCAGAACTAGTAAAACTAGGAGACTTACGACGAACGATGTGTATTTCTCATATTTTCAAGATCTAGTAAATGTCGTTGAATTTCTAAAGTCGTTATTTAATTATAGTTGTTTTCTAGTAAAACTAGTTTTGTCTTTCTTATGAGTCTTGGTAATTACTCAAGCTTGGAGGGTTACTCCAAATTTATCTATATAAGCATGTTATGATGAATGCGAAGGTAGACTTGTTTTGGTTCATAACTTATTTTGCCTTTGGCTTGAGAACAAGAAAAATTTATTGTTTTGCTCTTATCTCGTAGGTGAATTTCTACGAGTGATGAGTGACCTATCCATTTAAGTTCTCACTTGTGTTACCTCTTACTTCTCTACACTCTCTCCGGTGTCAATAATTTACAAAGTATAAGGTGGGCATCCACGACTTTTCTAAGTACTTCATATCTTTGCAAATAAATTGCTGAGAAGCTAAAAGCTTCTTGCAGAGGCTTATGCCTCTTGGATATTCTGTTTGTGTGATAGTGATACATATTCACTGGAAGTCATGCATGATTCACAAAGATGATCATTAATTTGTTTAATATTCGATTACTTTAGTTTTGATGATACCTGATTAATTTGGAGAATGTATTCCCGGTGGCCGAGCTCATATGCTGTCTTTGCAAGTTTTTCAGAATCCGAAAGACGATTGATCGGTATCGTAGATCTACAAATGATGCAAATATGTACCAGGCTAATATGGAACAATATATTCTGGTTAGTGCTCTAACCTTTCCATGATCATACATTAGGTGCATTCGTGAGGAGTTCAGTGAGATTCTCAGTTTAATTAAACAAGTTGCCATGTTTGTTAGTCAAAAGAAGTCAAAAACGTCGGACTAGTCATATTTTAACTATTCAAGCACATTCTTTAGAGGTTAAGCAAGTTGAGCAGTTCGTATTTATTTCATTTTGCTGTTAGAAAGAAAGCAACTTCCTGCTTCTTCATTTTTTTAATTTTTTGTGTGGATTAACATATAACATCAACATAACTATTTTCAGGGTAAGACTCACAAAAAAGTCTACATACAAACACAAATGGCGACAAATTCAATTTCCTCAACAATCTTATAATATATACTCGTGTATCCATAAATAGTCGCCCCGTATGCAATGAACCACACGAACATCTACCTATGTACATGATTGAAATAAGTCACTAGAACTACAAAGTGGGGATCATACTAATGATGATGATATAGACGTAAAAAGAGGGATAGAGTCGAGTGACATTCAATTTCCGAATAATCTTTAATATGGTAAGTTTTCTCTTAATGAGAAGGTATATATATAAGTAAATTGCGGATAAACTTACTTTATGCCAAGTCAATTATTGCATTTCTTTTTTAACAATTCAAGTGAAACCATAGAATGAAGAAATAAGTTGCTTCATGAGAGCGACAGCTCCTATCTTCACATACAGGCTTACTAGTCAAATGCTATGTCTAAAACTATATCACGCTCGATTGAACTAAGATGATGAACGGTTTTGCATCTTTTTTGCTCATTCTTCATGTTAAAAAAAACATTTATCTCTAATTCACAATCAACAACTTGGAAGGGACTAGTTTACAACCTTTGTTCTACTAAACGTCTAAGTGTATACGAGTTTCACCCCTTGTAAATTGCATGGTCGATAATCATATATAATACTTACCTTTACCAAAAAAAAAAAAAACGTCTAAGTGTATACAGAAAAATCGGGATCATGAACCTTCCTATTTCCTGCGGATCAAAGACTTTTTCTCTCTGTATCTCTTGAAAACTTCACTTTCATAATTCTCTTGTTTGATGAAGATGCTCTTATGTGTGGTTTATTTGCATTGCAAGAGATGAAAAGATATGAGCTCAATTCTGAACGTGTTACTTCATACTTTTGAATCAATTCCAATTTGGTCTCAATATGATCTTTTGGGTTATTGAGTTGTGGATTTTCACAACATCCATACTCACTGAAGCTTGGTAAAAACATCAATATTCAAATATCAACTTAGTAAATCCTTTTGTCTGCATCAACAGTATATTTCTATTGATGGGAACACTAACGTCGAAGGCACATTCATGGATATATCTTTTGGCTAAGTTATAGCAAAATATGGTGCACTCTGGAAAATTGAACTTTCATGATGGTAAAAGACATATACATGATAAATGTGCTTTGGTACACGAGATGCTTCATGGTTCTTAAGTATGAGGAATGCTGGGGATACCTTCTAGATTGGTTTGCTAAGCGATGTGGCATTGCATAAGTGTTATTTAAGTTAGTAAACTCATTTAAGTACCTGACAGGAATCTACATCATCACTTAGTAAACAAATATGTTTTTAGGTCATAAAGTAAACAAATTTAGAAGACAAGTCTTAATATGTCTATAATTATTGTTTAAGTATGCATTATCTCTTGTGAAACCAATTTTAATGCATTATCTCTCGTGAACCCAATTCTAGAAAACTCATCCAAATTTTATACTTTTCAGCAAAAGTCAAGTGGCTCAAAATGTTAGTCTAGTACAGGAGGAGATAATTTGAGAGAGCTATCAAAGTGCTGTAATGGTTAGATAAAGGACTTGTAATATTATGCAAACCATACCACTCATATTCTTGTGGTTTGGCCATGACTGGGAAGCAGAGAGGAGAAACTGCTGATGTATATAGAGAGATAAATAGGTTTCAGGTTAATTGAAACATTAAAAGTGCTACTTTGATCTTTGTACATGTCCTCAGGAGATTAACTGGTCCTCTAAAATGCTTTCAGCTACTGAAATCCCACTTATCATTCGCCACTTGATACCTCGAAAAAATGCCGTCCTTGGGCATTTACATCTTATTGCTTTCTTGAAGCAAGTTTTAAAAGTAACTGTTGGTGTGAACCTCTATATATGTGTTTGCCGATTAATATACCATCGTGCTCTTGATACGAACCCTATTCTTATCTCAACAATTACTGAGGTGGTGGGCCGTAGAATCGACAATAGTTTACATTGTATAGCTACAGATCTTGCAAGAACATTAGGGTTCTTGTAGTAGCAATCTTAGTTTTGCAGGATCTTGTGGTGTTGCAGATTTGTTCACTATGATTGGTTTTATCCATTATGCAATTTCACATATGCTCAGTTTGTATTACTCCTTTCACTGGATTCATAAGTATCACAATCTCCATAAATGCGCAGCATCTGAAGCAAGAAACAATGGATATGGAGAGGAAGATTAAGCTTCTTGAAGTTTCTCTACGGTCTACAAATTTTGAGACTTCTCTTTTATATATTGTGGATTGAAATGGGTTCCTGATATCCAATTCCCTAAACTATGGTGCTCCTGTTCTTTTCTTTTTCTTTTTTTTTAATCAGGAAGCTATCAGGACAATGTCTTGGATCTTGCTCAATTGACGAAATCCAAGAGATAGGGGATCAGCTTGAGCGAAGTTTGAGCAGCATTAGGGCAAGAAAGGTACATGTGCCTTTGGCATATTTGTCCTTTTCTCTGAGCCTAAAGATGTTTTGAGAACTTTTCATCGAGTAGCCTCTGGATTTGGAGGCATGGAGATTGTGAGAAGGGAAGGGAAAAAAAAGAGAAACAATTTTACAAAAACGACTAACTAGACTGACCTAATGCATACAGGAACTGAAACACCAGTTTGAATAGAGACTGTAATTGCATTGTAAGATTGAAACTAAATGGACTAAATAAGTTAAACTTGGTGTTTGGAAGGAGAGAATCGGTTTTTCTCCGGGCATACATGGCGTTTTCTACCTTATATGAAAGACTGAAAGCACATTCACAAATGACCCTTTTCCTTCATTGTTATTGACTTGTTCTTTATTTTTTTCCAATAAAAAGGGAAAAGATCATGGTTATTCTTCTATCATTATTTTTCCCAGAGTTATTTGGTGACTCTATTGTTCATTTTTTTTTTAAAAAACGATATTTTTCAAGCCCATAAAATTTTGAAAGAGCTGCGCATGACAAAAAAACTGTGATAAAAAAATGTCTCGAGTTACCTGATTTTTAAGTAACTTGGTAACCTACCAACACTTTTATGAAATCATCAACTCCTTTTAAAAATGTGCAATTGTATCAATATCTCTTATTTTGTATCAACTTTTATTTTTTTTCTTTACCACCCCTTTAAATTTAATAGCTCTTATCTATATTTACCCATATTTATTTAAATAACTTACGGACTGCTTAAATTACTAACTCTTATTTATATTTTCTTATATTTATTTGGTGTTTCTTAGTATTTTTTCCTACTTTAACCCTTCCTTTAACTTCTCTTGAGATTAAATGAAAACATTTTGTTGTCGTAGAGAGTGGGGTCTACTCTTTCTCTTCCATCTCATGTGCTAACGACTTCACTTGTGCTTCTCCTCTTTATCGTCTTCTTAGTCCATTGTGTAATCGTGGATAGTGGAGTTTACTCTCTCTTCTGTCTTACGTGCCAGCAACTTAAATAGATTTTTCTTCTCTTTATCGCTTTCTTAGTTATAAAATAAATTCTGTTGAGAAAAGCACTCTCTCCTCTTCACCCTACATTAATGAGACTCGTACAAACATATATGTTTGCCTCACTTACGAACCCAACTAGGAATTGCGAATCTTAATTATAAAAGTGACCAACTTTTTTCTGATTAATGGTAGACTGGCGACGGCTCATTGTGCTTTTTGCCACTTAAGGCCAGATTCTATTGATCATCTATTTTTTGACTGTCACATATCCAACTCCCTCGCTACGTTTTGGGCTGCGAAGTGTAATCTTCCCTGGACTAACCGACCCTGGTTAGAAAATATTCGGTGGATTCATAATAGTCTCCCTGGAAGTGGATTTTATGAAGACATTGCTAGGTTCTCCTTTGGTGCCCTGTGCTATGTAATCTGGAAGACTATAAATGACATCACATTTCGGTCATCCAACATCTCCGTGCCTTCGATGAAGCAATATCTCATCAAAGTGGTCAAGGATAAAGCCTTGACTTTTAACACGGTGGTTGATGATCCAAGGAATAGAAGGTTACAACGTAGTTGGGGCATGGATCCCATCATTTTTGGCTAGCTTGTCGGAGTGTTAGGTGTGACTACTCTTTTGTACGCTATAGGTTCCTCTTGATAGTTCTCGTGAACTTGGCCCCCCCACACTCCAATGACATGTTGTCTCGTCGAGTGCGTGTCGGGGCCGAGTCCCACCCCCTTGTACAGTTGCATGGTTGGATTTTCACTTATAATACTTACTTTTACCAAAAAAAAAAACTTTTTTCTGATTAAGTTATCGATGAATTCTGTATCACCAACTCTTATTTGATTAGTTAACAAGTTTATTTGGTTTGGTTAAATGACTAACTTTCCTCTATCTCTAACAAAAAAAAGAGAGAGTCAGTGATCATATTTTATCAATGGTTTCTTGACACTTATAGAGACAAATTGATACTTATTAACAACAAATAAATAAAATCCATTTTCTTTGGCACAAAATAATAGAATACTGCTAGTTTTTTGGTTTATTACCCTTGTCGATTTCCATATACAACTTCTCACTGGAACTGTGCTTTTGAACAAGTTGCAAAGTATTGTCCTTTCATTTCTATCGTTAATCATTTCAACTTATTTCTCATTTTTAAGTCAGCTCTTACTAAGATAGGTATGGAGACAACATGCACACTCACGAAAATTAAAATGTTTGTATGGATCTCTTTTACAGGCTCAGTTATTCAACGATCAGATACAGCAGTTACAAGAAAAGGTAAGTGGATTAATTAGATGAATGTATGTGCGATCTCATCAGGCATTGTTAAATTCCTGGTCATATTAATCTAGCAACTTTCTTTGGTGTAATTTAGGAGAGGTCTCTGAAAGAACAGAACGCAAAGCTTCTTGCAAAGGTGAATCCTCTTTCTCATCTATGCTTTTATTGGTTTCCTATTATTTGCCATGAATCATCACTCTTCTGTGCATAAATTAACCACTTTCCTCAACCTTACCTACAAAAGAATTTCTCAATGAATTTCATTTACGATCTAGCAGTGCAGTTTTATGATCTGCTAAGACCAGAGAGAGGCCTTTAATGATTACTAATGTTTTTCCCCCTTATGTCTAATAGGCCTGTGTGGTGAAGAAACTTATTGCTTTTGTCCATCAAACCAATATTAGTAGATTATGTGCTGCACATTTTAATGTGGCCGTCATCAGTTTGTCTTGATTTCTCTGAGTCCTGGTGTTAAAACCTTTAAAGAGTATTGCAACATGATCAGTTTTTATGAAAAGGACAATGCATCAGGAGAGATGCTTAATTTCAGGGTTCTGTACCAGTATTTATATTGAACTTTTCTCTATATGTGAGAAATTTTGTTTTTTGATAGCATAAGTTAGAATGAGCAGATACATTGAACATCACCAAAGAATTCTATAATCTTGAGATCATATGGTCTGCTTGAAACTTATTACAGTACTAAGCTACTAATCCATGTTGACAAAATTACCACCGCACTGAAAAATTTAAGGTCATGAGATACAATTCTACTTTTGCGTTTTACATGGAACTGTAGACAAACTCAAATCTCGGTGTCCTTCTGTGGTCCTGCACATGATCTGTTAAGAAAGTGATGACTCCATCAAAGAAGTTAGTAATACAGAGTTACTTAACTCATGTTGGGAAATTTTTTTCTAGGGAAATTAGGATCATGAGATACAATTATTTGTATGGCACTGTAGGATTGTAGACGGACTCAAATCTTTCTGTGATCCCATAACCATTACTTGATATGCTTGGAAAGTTCCTGCTTGGAAACCCACATTGTGAAATATCACCATGTTGATAATATTGTTTTCATGGAAGAATATAGTGTTTTCCAATTGGGGACTATAGACGGATCCAGAGTTCTTGGTGATCACATTTACGTACCTATTCACTTTTTGAGCTTTTTGTTTTTGTTTTTTTCCTTCTTTTGTTTTTTTCTTTTTAAAAGGAAGACAACCACTTCTGGAGTTAGTTGTTGGAAATATTCAGCTTTCCTAGTGAAAAAATTGGAAAGTTAGTAATTTCCATTATGGTAATAAAAATTAGTAGCAGAATGTTTTTGAGTAATCCATGTTGAGAAAACTACTACCCAACTTCCTATCGTCGGGTACACTTCTATGCTTCTAACATGGGGTTTTAGAAGGACTAAAAGTTCCTGTATCTTTCTATGATTTTGTAACCACTAGTTGATCTGTTTACAATATACTTACTCAATAGCAAAAACTAATAGCTTTGAAATACGACCCCTGTTGAAAAAATTACAACATGGAGGACATTACTATCATGAGATACTAGTTTGTACTTTAAACATGGACTATAGGTGAAACCAAAGTTTATAGTCATGTTTGTCGTAGCTAACCACTTTCGGAGTTTTTTTTCCGGGCAAAGTAGGAGAGAACCTCTTTTCTAGAGTCAAATGTTTTGAAAAGTTGAAATTTCCCAGTGACTATTGGTAGATCTGGGTGCATAGACAAATGCTTGCATCAACCTAATTTAGATCCAGTGACGGGCTTATTCAGTGCCGAATCTCAAGTTGCGCTCTAGCTTTTCCCCATTTTAATTTAGTGAAGGTTTCTAGGTCCCTATCTGCATTCAATTGAACTTGTTATTTCATTTATCTAACAGTGTCTTGCGCCCTTTTTATTCTTTCTTCCAATTTCAGTGCCATGAAAATCCTTGGCAGTCAACAGCTCATCCGAGAGCAGCAGCAATACATAGCCGGAGCAGTGGCAGTACGGATGTTGAGACCGGGTTGTTCATCGGATTGCCAGAGAGTTAAACTGATTCGCGGTCACCCGAAACAAGTCTAATAATACCTATTCAATGGAATATAATAAGAATTACAGCAATATGACTTAGTGATATCTTTACTCAGCTGGATCCACCTTAGCCTGTCACGACAACATATTCATGGATTTAGATAGTCATTTAAAAAATCTGCGAGTAAGAATGGCAGTGCAAAAGAAAGATCATATTAGAAATGACCAATGACAAGGACGCATATACGGAGAAGAATCAGTGAAACAAAAGAAATAACTACGGTGCGCCTTGGGCTTCCCTTGTGAATCACACGGCAGTTGATTCCAAGAAAGAAACGTCTCTGTGGAGCATATTTACGAACTGCCGCTTCCGTACATTTCAACGACATCATTCGGCACCTCTTTTAAGGTTTTTTTAATTTTATTTTTGATCTGAGAATACCTCTTTAAGGGTTTTTTCTTCTTGGTCGGACACCCCTTTAGGGTTGTCTAAGCCAAAAAAATGTTTATCCGTCACCTCTGTTTCTTCAGCGTAGACATCTGCAGACGGAAGGTTCATGCTGCGACATGAGGCTACTCAGTGGACCTGTGACTCATCACAAACAACGAGATCCTTCTTATTTTATCTGATAGAAGTTAGATTATGGACTCACGAGAGATGACACGTTCTCTCGGCTATGCATTAATTGGAAGGGATTGCTGGGGTAGACATTCAAGGATACCGAGTGACACATGAGATGACTAAGATATACAGTGCATCATGCTTAGCAATTAATAAGAAGGTATACAAATAAATCAGTAAAAGAAAATAAAATCTATGTATAGGCTTTCTATTATTCCCTTTCTTTTTCTTTTTCGTGAATGAAAAATCCATGGACAAGCTAGGATTAGAAAAACAACGGCCCCTCTCCCTGGCCACTTGTCAGGAATGAATTTGGGTGGGTCTACCTCAAGATCCATGGCCAGCTTGTCAGCTATGATCCAATGTTAATGTGTGTTTTACATTTTTTTATTTTTATGAAGCATCATACTACAATAATTCCTTTTCTTAAAACAAGAACACAGTCTTGGATGTGTCAATCCCATGCCAAGAAAAGTACCTAAGTATCCTCTTAAATAAGAAAAATGAATTTTATGCATCAAATAAACCTATGAAAGTGACATGTGAGGAAACAAATCAATATAAGTTGAAAATATTTTTCCATGCAAAATTTGTTAGGATGAATCCGATTGATCAAAATGACAAGAATTCCTTGGACTTTTTTTTAAAGTACAGGTGGATTATCTATTTATGCAAAATGATATTTGTGATGAGTAGTTCTTTTTCGATCATTTTGGCCAACCTACAAATAAACCAAAAGATTACTTTTCATAATACTCCTTTTTTTATATATATATATATATATATATATATATATATATGTTGAAATATTAACCCACGGGTTGAAATCTTTAATCAATTAATGATGTTTTTGTTATGCCAATGCACGATTAGCATTACTTCTTCAATTCTTAACCATTACCTAATCTAGACAACCACATACATTCTTCTATCTATATCAACGACTACATGTAGATACTGTGAATAGTTTCCAAGATCACTCTATTTGTCAACCCCACTTAAGGTTGCTAGTTTGCTAAAGGAGAAAATATTCGCCATCTCAATTGATAAAGATTGTGTGATTCCTTGGGAATTTAGATTTCCAAATCTAGCTTAGGAGCCTTTTACCTTTGTATAAGGTTCATTGAGAATGTTATGGTTGCCTTTTGTTCGAGAAAATCAATTAGTATTAGTGGTTGAGGAAGTTGGATTGCATGTACACTTTGAAGATATGCCTCTGTATTAAGTTTGTAGGAGGAAGATACTCTCCAACAATGTTGATGTTTGTGCTATAAAATGTACTTCATTATCGAAAAGAAATTGTGAAATAGTCTAGAGGGTCGAGATTGTTGTGATGTAGAATTATGATCAACGGGGCATATTGGTCATATGCGCAAAGTGCGTGGTCATATGCGCAAAGTGCGTGCTTTGGCTTAATATATAAGAAAAGATGACGTTATTGACATGTGATCTAATTAAAAGTCCATGCTATTTTGGTGTGCTCATGAATCCACGTTATATTAGCCTTGATGTCCTCATCTTTTGTATTTTACAATTGATATGGTGACTTGACTATCGAAATTTTTGTAAAATTAATGTGGAAGATATTGGATCTTGCAAATTAAATCAATGCAAAGTTGCCAGAGAAATAAGTCGAGACTTAGAAAAAAAATCAGGAATTTACATGGTTTGGTCTATGTGTTGGTAACTCTTCAATAAGGAGAGTTAGCAATAAATAATCTACTAATAATTGAAGAATCATAGAGTTTATAATAGCCCACATGCTTGATTGTTTCCCATACCAAAATTACACCCAAACATATAGTTTTTACAGATAAGCAATTCAATTGCAAGTAAAACATACAACACCAGTCAAAACAAAAGCTCTTCATACAATTGATCCAAGAAGTGTTGTTGACATTTTTTTCTTCTTCTTTGCAGCACCAAAATCTTTTATCTCAAACTCAACATTTAACACTCAAATGCCTCTTCAACACATCAATTTAAGACATAAACTTAACTGCTATTAACATATTATCAACAAATAATAATAGATAAATCAAAGATCCATCCTCCAAAAACCTAAAGTAAACATTATTGTCCAACTAAATTTCGAATAGTCATGACTGGTCGTAAAAGCATCAAAACTATTATACCACTACGTAGGAGATTGTTTCAACTCATATAAAGAGTATGGTCTTCCTTATCCAGAATATCAAATCCCTTTTCACATCTAGCTACTCCAACTTACCATGAAGAATTGCCATTTTCACATCTAATTATTCTCGCTCGAGATCATGTGTAACAATTAGGACAAGTAATATTCAAATAGAGTTGCCTTGCAATAGGAGAAAACACCTCGTTGTAATCAACACCTTCTTGCCGTGTGTACCCTTTCGCAACAATTTTCACCTTATGTCTTGCTGCCCTCCTTCCATTTGTAGACCCATTTATTTCCAATGAACTTTTAGCTCTTGGGTTACTTTAACAAGCTCTCACATCTGATTCCAATGAAGTAATTCCATCTATTTACTCATAGCCTCTAGCCACTGTAACGATTCCGCACCAGCCATCATCTCAAAGTAAGACGAATGCTCAAATGTTTCTACCTTATCACTTACGATCAATGAATAAGTAATATATGTATAATCCGCATCATGGCCCAATTTGCCTTCTCTATCTGCCTACGACTATAGAGTGCTACGATTTTACTAGTTTGTTCAGTATCACTGACTCCAAGAATTACGACCTCATTTGCAGTCTCAACCTTTGTTACCTTTGAAGTTTCCGAAATTTCTAAGCTCTACTTTGCTACTAACATCATGATATGTTTGCTCTACTGGTTGTGTCTTAGTACTCTTCTGTTAAAACATAATAATCTTGTCCAAAATCACATTAATGCTAATTAGAAAATCTTGTGATTTGGACCTAGTACACCACAATTGGTAGCCTTTGACATCCCATTTGCATAACCAAAAAAAAAAGCCTTAATCAAACCGTCAAACCTCCCGAATTTCTTTACTTATTATCCAAATTGAAATTTTCAGTTTGGTTTGGGTTTTTTCAATACCCCTAAATAATGATGAATTATAAGAAGAAAATAAAGAAAAGACAAACTAAAGGAAATATTTGTATTTTTTTTTTATCCATGAATTTATCATGGTAATAATTTCGAGTACTTCTAGGATGTGAATGGTAACCATTTTGGTTTTGGGAACAGTTTCTGTTTAAAATGATTCTTTTTAAATATGCTATTAAGAACAATTTCTGAGCATTTGAAAGTGTTTAATAATTGACCAAATTTTTTATTTAAATGCGTTTGGTAGGACTCTTAAAATTTCTAGTCTAAACCATTTTCTTTTAAAATTTTAAATGATTTTATTACATTTTTCTCAATTTTCTTTTTTTTTTTCTTTCCTTTTTTCCCTTCCTTTTTTTTCTTTTTTAGCTTGTTCTCCTCATTTAGTCCTCGCTGTGAGCTGGGCAAGGCCGACCTTGCCGGGCTAGGCCAGCGTTGCCCAACCAAGGCAAGACCGCCATGGGGAGGCTCGGCCTCATTGGGCCACTACCATGTCAATCTCTCCTTAGCTGGGCCAAGCTAACCTAGCCTTCTCTAGATCTAGGCGAGGCTGACTCGCCTAGCCAAGGGGAGGCTCGATGTCACCGAGGGCTAATGATGCTTCGGTGAGGTTAGGGCCCTCGTCTAACTAGTCGTCGACCATGGTTGAGGCCAAAGACCGGCCAAAAGGAAGAAGAAGAGGAAAGAGAAGAAAACTTGGACTTGATTCTTGAAATTGTTTCTAGGAACAATAATCAACTTTTTTTTTAATTCTTGATTTTATTTCAAATATATTTTCGGGAACAAATTTATTTATATGAACAAAAAAATTGTCATAAAAATTTCCATTTCAAATTTGTTTTTGAAAATAAAAAAATAAAATTACTTGTTCCCAGATAAATTAGCATGATGGCCCCTAGTGTTCATAGGCCCCGTTTGGTTCAGCATTTCCAAGGGACTCAAAGCTCCCAAAGCTGCTTGAGAAACATACAAAGTGTTTGGTTTAGCATTTTGGGACTTCATTGGCTAAATGCTTTCATTTGAAATGCTGAAATCCCAAATCAGGTAATGACCTGCTTTGGGCTTTTAGCATTTGGGAAATACAAGTCAAACATCATTTGACTTTTTTTTTTGAGAAGCTATATCCAGTGAAGGTTGGCCACCATGCCTAGGGGTCGCGTGACCTTTGGGGACCGGTTGGCCATTGCATCGGTGGTCGTTGGAGGTCGCAGGACCCCCAGTGATTGCCGCTTGAGTCGTGCGACCTAGGTAGCCTCGATTGACCTTACAACGCTTGGGTTTACGTGACCTAGGCGTCGTCGCCTAAAGCCACGACCTCAAGCGTGATGTTGGTGGTCATTCAACCTCAGGCTACGACGCCTGGTTCGCACCTTAGGCCGTGATGCTTGGGTCGTGCGAACCCAGACATTGCGCCTGAGGTCCTTAGGTGATGCCGGCGGCTAGATTTGATAGTCGGACAACAACGTCGGTGGCCAAATTTGACTCTAGCCATTGGATAGCGATGTCGGAGACTGGATTTGGCTCTACTATCGGCCCACATCACTGACTAGCAATGGGTGGGCAGTAAATGATTTATTAGTTTTAATTTATAAAAATTAATGAAAGCCTATTGTAAATATTGGTTTACAAAACAATGTATATGTTAAAGTCATTTCAAAAAAGCCCTTCACATTATTAATTTGGCAAATACTACTACTTTCACCTAATGCCCTTTGAGTCAAAGATATTTGGAAAAATAACTTTTTATTTCCCCAAAGTTCAATTAAATGGCCCATAAATTCATTAAGTGAGAGAAAATGTTTTCTCACTTGTCATTCTTCCATTGGTTAGCCACCCACGTCATGGCTAAACTGTCGGCCCACATCTCTGTCTGTCTCTGTCTGTCTCTGTATCTATCTCTACTCTCTTTTTCTTGATTTTACAAAAACAAGATAATCTATCTGCTTCTGTGAATCTTCATTACCAAATTCATGCCATCTCGGTCGAACTTGAATGTTTTGCCCTCCTGATTTCTTCCCCTTTTTGTTTGCATTTTACTTTTTATGGTTACGTCACACCATATTTTCCCTGAGTAGAAGGTAGTTGAAATTGGAATAATAAGGACTTTTTTTCCTTTTTACGTTTGTGGCCACAGAATAAAGAGAGAGATCCATCACCTGCCGCTGTATCCTTTGCGTTCAACCCAGTTTTGTTGTTTGACTTCGCCCTTTCATCCTCCTTTAGGGTTTCTGAATTTATTGTGGTTCATTCTTCTGACATAGAGTAGAGAAGCTTCCCCCTTTAATACGCTGGGCAAATCTTTGATTTTGTGAAATCTTTATCCTGTGGTTTTTGACTTGTGCTCGAATGATGATATAGTCCATGTCTGTTTGGAGAAAAGAAAAGAAAAGAAGAAGTGCGATTTCTCTTGCAGTGCTTCTAGCTTCTCAAGTACTGCAGTCTAAAGTCTAGACGATAAAAGGAGGGAAAAAGAGATAAATCTTCAGCTGGTTGAAGCTGCACAAAGTCGCAGGTGAGTTATGGCTTTTGATCGTCGAGGTATATTTGTTAAATTCATCACTATGTTTAAGTACTTGTCATACTAGGGTGGATAACCATCATGTATGTAGGGAGAATTCGATCATGGCCAGAGGCAAAATTCAGATGAGGCGGATTGAGAATCCGATGAGCCGGCAAGTCACCTTCTCGAATCGCCGGACTGGGCTACTGAAGAAAGCTTACGAGCTCTCGGTCCTCTGCGAGGCCGAAGTTGCCATGATCATCTTTT
Organism: Corymbia calophylla; assembly: GCA_014182845.1. Classification (NCBI taxonomy): domain Eukaryota; kingdom Viridiplantae; phylum Streptophyta; class Magnoliopsida; order Myrtales; family Myrtaceae; genus Corymbia; species Corymbia calophylla. The sequence goes on along the minus strand of CM024703.1, from coordinate 1,047,869 downwards.
CACAGAAAGGAAGGCTTTACGAGTTCTCGAGCAATTCTGAGTACGTTTGCATACTGATATTTTAATTTCTTGAGTTGATTTTAGGCGGGGAACATGATTGAGCCTTTAACATTTTAATGTCCAAAATGAGGGCATATGCACATATATATGCTGTGTGTTTGTAAAGTGTAAATAATGGACAGCATCATGGCATGTGTTCATTTCTCCTTTTCTTTTCTACCATGTTTGGTTTTGGTCAAGCGTTTGTGCTTTTCCCCTTCGATCATGGGCTAACCCACCATGATGACCCATCTAGTTCTCATTTTCGGAAAATTTTTAAAAACAATATGAGTTTTGTTCAGATATCCTAGTGGAAATTTGCCGAGAAAAGGAAGTATAAAACTACAAAATCTTCTTTTTCGCCTTCTTTTGGATAGTCAATGCAGTGAAGTGTACCCTACTAAAATGGCTCGATGCGGGGGATTTGATGATCAAAGGCATTCATTGTGTATGCTGTGGCGTTGGAGTTGGACTCACTCTTTCTTAATGGTTCCTCTGAGGAAACTAATTTTTGAATATCTTGCAAGTACTGATCTCCTCCAGCTACTTCACATGTTAGGATAATTGGCACTTTGTCTTGGGGAATGAAACATAATTTGATGTTAGTGAAACTAGGGACTGATATTGTTTGATCCTTCTGGTTTTGACAAGTTACAATTCAGCCGTCACCCCAATTCCACATTGATATGAAATGAACATGCGGTTTAGTGTTCCTTTTGGAAGTGTTATAGGTTTTAAGGCCGCTTCTAGGGATTGATCTCGATTAACTAGTGCCTGGGTCATGATGATATTAAGTGTATTTGCAGTTAGGTATTATTCTTCGGAGTAGATCCTTTCCAAACAATTTGATTGCTTGAAAAATTGTTGAAGAAAAAGGGTGAAGCCTTCAAACCATACCTTGTTTGATTCAGTTCGTTGTAATTATACCACTTAGACCTGAATTAAGACTATTTTATGTACCCTATTTGATGATGGTCATTTTACAAATCATACAAATCCAATTTCGAGTTTAAGACCATACCACATGGCAAAAACTAGAAATTTATTATGAAACACATTATATTGGTTGGGAAATTAAATAATCTGTTACCTATCTACCGCCATAATCAAGAAGCATTTCAAATCATGTTCATTCAAATCAAAACTTAAAGCTTAGTTAATCTCTTTTCCGAATAAAACAAAACCTGCAAAAGATTTTGAAGGTTATTTTAATGGTACTTTAACCCTAAACAAAAGCCTGTGAAACAAGACCTGACATCTTCAACTTTAGGTACTTTTAATTATAAGGTGCTTTGAAAGATGAATAAGATTATGGGCTTAACTAGATTTATGTAGTCATGATTTTATGGGATCGAGTGCATTCTTTAGTATATTAGATGGAGGCGAACGTGACACAACACACTGATCTCTTGGATTTCTTGCTCTTAGAGTATTTATGTCAAAAAGTGACTGGAATGTACATGTTTGTCATTTTAGTTGCTCCACCATGTAAGTATTCCCGGTTCTTCATTTACCGGGAAAAAAGTACTTGAAGTCACAAGTTAGATGTAGGTGCAACTGCTTGCCCTTATAATCTCTCAGAAGTAGTGAGTCCTTGTACTGCTTCACAATGCAACTGATGATTTTACAAGCATCATGTGCTGTTCTTAATTCTTACTGACATGGAGTGGCATGTGGAATTCTTACGACTTTGGGCTTGGGCAAAAAACACTGCATCAATTCACTCTGCTCTTACATATAAATATACTTCATGTGCAAATTGAACGTTTTCACGCTAAAATTTGAAGAAAAATATTGGTGGCGTGATTATTGATGCCAGAGCATTCCATTAATTCAGAACTAGTAAAACTAAAAGACTTACAATGAACTACATTTATTTCTCATATTTTCAAGGTCTAGTAAATGTCATTAAATTTCCGAAGTCCTTATTTAATTATAGTTATTTTTCGAGTAAAACTAGTTTTGTCTTTCCTATGAGTCTTTTTGGCTTTCCAATTAGTCTTGATAATTACTCATGCTTTGAGGGTTACTCCAAACTCATCTATACAAGCATGCTATGATGAATGCGAAGGTAGACTTGTTTTGGTTCATAACTTACTTAGCATTTGGTTCAAGAACAAGAATTTTTTTTTGTTTTGTTGTTATCTCGTAGGCGAATTTCTACGGGCGACTTATCTATTTAAGTTCTCACTTGTGTTACCTCCTATTTCTCTATACTCTCTCTAGGGTCAATTATTTACAATGTATAAAGTGGGCATCCAAGACTTTTGCAAGTACTTCATATCTTTGCAAGAAAGTTGCTGGGAGGCTAAAAGCTTCTTGCAGAGGCTTATGCCTCTTGTATATTCTGCTTGTGTGATAGTGATACAGATTCACTGGAAGTCATGCATGATTCACAAAAATGATCATTAATTTGTTTAATATTCAATTACTTTAGTTTTGATGATACCTGATTAATTTGGAGAATGTACTCCCAGTGGCCGAGCTCATATGCTGTCTTTGCAAGTTTTTCAGAATCCGAAAGACAGTTGATCGATATTGTAGATCTACAAATGATGCAGATACGTACGAGGCTAATATGGAACAATATATTCAGGTTAGTGCTCTAACCTTTACATGATAATACATTAGGTGCATTCGTAAGGAGTTTGGTGAGATTCTCAGTTTAATTAAACAAGTTGCCATGTTTGTTGGTCAAAAGAAGTCAAAAACGTCGAACTAGTGATATTCTAGCTATTCAAGCCCATTTTTTAGAGTTTAAGCAAGTGTAATCTTCCTTGGACTAATCGACCCTAGTTAGAAAATATTCGGTGGATTCATAATATTCTCCCTGGAAGTGGATTTTATGACGACATTGCTAGGTTCTCCTTTGGTGCCCTGTGCAATGTAATCTGGAAGACTAGAAATGACATCACATTTCGGTCATCCCACATCTCCGTGCCTTCGATAAAGCAATATCTTATCAAGGTGGTCAAGGACAAAGCTTTGGCTTTTAACACGGTGGTTGATGCTCCAAGGAACAGGAGTTTACAACGTAGTTGGGGCATGGATCCCATCATTTTTGGCTAGCTTGTCGGGGTGTTAGGAGTGACTACTCGTTTGTATGCTATAGGTTCCTCTAGAAAGTTCTCGTGAACTTGGCCCCCCCACACTCCAATGACATGTTGTCTCGCTGAGTGCATGTCAGGGCCGAGTCTCACCCCTTTGTACAGTTGCATGGTTGGTTTTCATTTATAATACTTACCTTTACCAAAAAAAAAAAGACAAATCGGTTTCAAGTTAATTGAAACATTAAAAGTGCTACTTTGATCTTTGTACTTTTTTCCTCAGGACGTTTACTGGTCCTCTAAAATGCTTTCAGCTTCTGAAATCCCACTCATCATCCACCACTTGATACCTCGGAAAAATGCCGTCCTTGGGCATTTACATCGTATTGTTTTCTTAAAGGAAGTTTTAAAAGTGACTGTTGGTGTGAACCTATATATATGTGTTTGCAGATTGTAATTATATAACTTCGTGCTCTTGATAAGAGCCCTATTCTTGATCTCAAGAATCGACTATGGTTTACATTGTCCAGCTACAGATTTTGCAAGAACATCAGGTGTACCAGCAATCTTAGTTTTGCAGGATCCTATGGTGTTACAGATTTGTTCATCATGATTGGTTTTATCCATTACGTAATTTCAAATATGTTCAGTTTGTATTGCTCCGTTCGCTGGATTCATGAATATCACAATCTCCATAATTGTGCAGCATCTGAAGCAAGAAACCATGGATATGGAGAGGAGGATTGAGCTTCTTGAAGTTTCTCTACGGTCCACAAATTTTGAGACTTCTCTTTTGTATATTGTGGATTGAAATGGGTTCCTGATATATAATTCCCTGAACTATGGTATTCCGTTTCTTTTTTTCCACCAAAAAGCTATCAGGACGATGTCTTGGATCTTGCTCGATCGACGAAATCCAAGAGATAGGGGATCAACTCAAGCGAAGTTTGAGCAGCATTTGGGCAAGAAAGGTACATGTGCCTTTGGCATATTTGTCCATTTCTCTGAGCCTATAGATGTTTCAAGAACTTTTCATCGAGTAGCCTCTGTGTTTGGAGGCATGGAGATGGTGAGAAGGGGAAGAAAACAAAGAGAGACAATTTCCCAAAAACAACTAACAGGGCTGATCTAATGTATACAGGAACCAAAACACTAGTTTATAATTGCATTGTAAGATTGAAACTGAATAGACTAAATAGTTAAATTTGGCATTTGAAAGGAGAGAATTGGTTTTTGTCAGGGCATACATGGCGTTTTCTACCTCATATGAAAGACTGAAAGCACATTCACAAATGACCATTTTTCTTCATTGTTATTGATCCGTTCCTTTTATTTCCAAAGAAAAAGGAAAAGATAGTGGTTATTCTTCTATCATTATTTTTCTAGAGTTATTTGGATGAACCTATTGTTCCTTTTTCCAAAAAAAAAAAAAAAAAAAATGGATATTTTTCAAGCCGATAAACTTTTGAAAGAGTTGTACCTGACAAGAAAATTGTGAAAAAAAAGTTTCAAGTTACTTGATTCTTAAATAACTTGGTAATCTCCCAACACTTTTATGAAATTACCAACTCCTTGTAAAAATGTACAATTATCAATATCTCTTATTTTTTTATCAACTTTTATCTTTTTTCTTACCATTCCTTTAAATTTAATAGATCTTATTTATATTTACCGATATTTATTTGAATAACTTACGGACTTATTTGTTTGCTTAAATTACTAACTCCTATCTATATTTACCGATATTTATTTGGGTGTTTCTTTGTGCACTTTTTTCCTACTTTAACCCTTTCTTTAACTATTCTTAAGATAGAATGAAAACATATTGTTATCGTGGACAGTGGGGTCTACTCTTTCCCTTCCATCTCATGTGCCAACGACTTCACCAGATGCTTCTCCTCTTTGTTGTCTTCTTAGTGCATTGTGTTATCGTGGAGGGTGGAGTTTACTCTTTCTCTTCTGTCGTTCGTGCCAGCGACTTCAGCAGATTTTTCTTCTCTTTATCGCTTTCTTAGTTATAAAATAAATTCTGTTGATAAAAGGACTTTCTCTCCTATTCACCCTACACTTATATGACTCATGCAAGCATAAATGTTTGTCGTACTTACGAACCCAACCAGGAATTACGAATCTTAATTATAGAAGTTACCAACTTTTCTCTGATTGATGGTTGCGGTTACGCTGTCTGGTGGGCTTGCTGGTTTGACTGCATCTAGGCATGACTTAGCTGAATCGTCCGCTCGTATGGCGGGAGTTAGATCTCGTAGTAGGAGTCGTCCGGCAGAACCCACTCCCCGAGCTCATGGACGCCCAGATTTGGGGAAAGGGACTGTCCAAGCTGCCGTGGTTCCAGCAACTGAGATAAACCAGAATGTATCCTCTGTAGGTGGGGATGGACGCAGACGAAGTGAGTATCAAGGGGAGCCGAGTGTTTCCCGAGCTCGTGGGCGCCCGGATTTGGGCAAACATGCTGTCCAACGTGCTGCGGAACCTGTGATTGAAGTAGAACAGAATGTTGCCTCTGTTCTTGGGGGTGAACGCAGGTTTAATGAATCCCAAGGGGAGCCGAACTTGTCCCTGCCTCAGCCCTCAGGAGGTGCGAAGGCCCCCATGCCCCGTTCCTGGGCAGCAGTAGCCAAGACAGCTTCCACAGGTTACTGTCTATCATTCATCCCTCCAATAGTTGTAGATAATAAACCTGTTATCGATTTTAAGGAGGATGTGCTTGAAGCAACCGACCCCAAATGGTTTGATTGCAGCGGGCTATTTTGTTGGGAAGAGACTGCCTTTCAAAATGGTTGAAGCTGCGTTGAAGCATGTGTGAGGCCACCAATTAGCAGATATTAAGGCCAACGACCAAGGATTCTATTTCTTTTATATTCCGAACCAGGATTACTGGCGAAGCATCCTTGATGGGGGTCCTCTTACAGTGGCCCGTGTTCCTTTAATTCTACAACAATGGCACCCACTCCTTGACTTGAAGAAAGGTGACCATAAGGTTGTGCCGGTTTGGATTAAGCTCAAGAACTTACCTTATGCGCTTTGGTCAGCCCCTGGAATCAGTGGGGTGGCTAGTGTGATCGGCAAACCTCTCTATGTCGATCAAAGGACAGAACAGATGAGAATGATCTCATTTGCCAGGGTTTGTGTTGAACTTACAGCTGGTTCTGATCGGATTGACTTAGTGGAAATTCGTTTGAATGGTGAAAGCAGAAAGGTTGATGTTGAATACGAGTGGAAACCTACCTCATGTCAACAATGTGGTACATTTGGCCACAAATGTCCAAACCCCACTGTTGCGGCAGCCCCCCCTCAAATATCAGAAGATCAGGCAGCTATTGTTGTTGCTGCGCCCCTTGGCGACGCCTGTTCTGACCAGCTTGCTCAAGGGACCGAAGATTCTTCTCGTTCAGCTCATGACATACATAGTATTAATCCTGGAACTGAGTGGCAGCAGGTCAAATACTCGCGAAGATTAGGAAATTCGTCGGCTAGCCTTCCCATTCCTTCTCAGTCCATTTCTGAACGCGGGAAAAGCACCCTAGACCAGTCAGGTATGACCTCTCTCCCACCTATCCCGCCTGGAGGTAACCTAGTAGTCTCCATTAACCCGGCTGGTTCTAGTTCAAATGCTATTGAAAACCTGTAGAATAGCAAGAAAGACACCTCAGGAAAGAAGGAATCAACTACAAGATCACCAGCTTTTCAAGATAGCCCCATTGAAGTTGAAATAGAGGAACCAGGTCTCGCTCCCCCGCAGTTGCTGCCTCCACCTGCTCAGGCTACAATCTCCTCCTCTCCGCCCGAACAGTCTGAAAAGCTGGTTGTTGGTAGGCGGAGGATTACCAAGAAGCGGTAGACTTCTCCAGGTTTGCTTTTGTTTTTTGAACGTATGATTTTTGGCGTGTGGAATATTAGGGGCCTTATGGACCCGACCGGAAGGACGTCATCCGTCTCCCTCTTAATGACGGCCAGGTTTGTTCCCTGTCTCAACCGGTTCTTCCCTCAGATATCCAGGCAGCCATGTTTTCTCTGGCTGGGGGGAAGGCATCGGGCCCTGATGGTTTCAATTCTGATTTCTTTAAACAGAATTGGGACATAGTTGGCCCCTTGGTGGTTGAAGCTGTTCAGGATTTCTTTAATATAGGTCACCTACTAAGGGAGATAAACAATACCATCATTGCTTTGGTCCCCAAGGTCCCAAATGCTACCTCGGTTTCTGACTATCGTCATATAGCCTGTTGTAATACTATCTACAAGTGCATTACAAAGATCCTGGCTAACAGACTTGCATCGGTCCTTCCCTCCATTATTAGTCCTGTCCAAACTGCTTTTGTGCAGGGTAGACGGATTGGGGACAACATTTTGTTGGCTCAAGAATTATTCAGTGGCTTCCACATGGATCCATACCTCCCAAAATGCGCAATCAAAGTTGATTTCAGGAAAGCGTACGACACTCTTAACTGGGATTTCTTGGAGACGGCCCTAGAGGCATTTGACTTCCCCCTCCCCTTCATCAGGCAAATCATGGTATGTGTTCGTACTCCAAAATTTTCCATTGCTATCAATGGTGAGCTTCATGGTTTCTTCTCTAGTGGGCGTGGCCTAAGACAAGGAGATCCGCTATCGCCCTATCTATTTACGCTGGCTATGGGGGTATTCACTAGGATTCTTGAAGCCCAAACTAGACGAGAGGAGTTTCGGTACTATTGGAGATGTAAGGCCACCCATCTCTCGCATTTATTTTTTGCTGATGATGTCTTCCTCTTCAGTGAAGCAAACCTTGCATCGGTCAGTTGCCTGAAAGATGGGTTACATACCTTCTCTTTATGGAGTGGCCTGACTCCAAATACAAACAAGAGTGAAATCTTCATCTCTGGGGGATCTCCGGAAGTTAGCAACTAGATCGCCCTTTCTTTGGGATTCAAGGTGGGCTCCCTACCGGTCCGCTATCTAGGTGTTCCAATTATCACCTCGAGGCTCAGCAAATCGGGCTGTAATGCCTTGGTTTGTCTCCTCACAACTCGAGTTCAATCTTGGACCCACCGGTTCCTATCTTTTGCAGGCCAACTACAACTTATAAAATCTGTTTTGCATGCCATTCAAGTATATTGGGCTTCTGTTTTCTGGCTTCCATCCTCGGTAGTGGACCGTATTGAGCAAATTTGTCGCCAATTTCTCTGGAAGGGCCCTGGACTCGGTTCAGGGGGAGCAAAAGTATCTTGGGATGATGTATGCCTTCCCAAAGAAGAAGGAGGTCTTGGAATTCGCAGGATTCGAGACAATAACAAAGCAGCTATGTTCAAGCATATTTGGACTTTGTTCACCGATAAAGAATCGCTTTGATGCAAATGGATACATGCCACGCACCTCAAGCGAAAGAACTTCTGGATCGCATCTCCTCCAACCTTCTGTTCTTGGGCTTGGAAAAAACTTCTCGGCTTTCGGAATGAAATCAAAGCTTTGTTTAAATGGAAGATAGGTAATGGTCAGTCTACCTCTCTATGGTTCGATCCTTGGCTAGATATTGGCCCCCTCAACTCAGTGTTCTCTAATTATTATATCTATCAATCGGACCTGTTGCAACAGGCTAAGGTAGCTGAGCTATTCACACTGGCAAGGTCAACACTCCTTCAAGAGTTATTAGCTTAGTAGATCATCATTCCCTCCTTATCTCCTGCCCAAGACCTGTTCACTTGGGTGGAGCATCCGACCGGTACCTTTTCCACTGCCTTTGCTTGGTCTACCATTCGCCGGAAAGCCACCACAGTGCCATGGTCCTCCTTTGTATGGAACAAAGCTATTGTTCCTCGTCATCAATTCCATCTTTGGCTGATCACCAGAAATAGACTACCCACGCAAACTAGCCTCATGGCTTACGGAAGAATTCCTGCAGCAGTATGTGCATTTTGTAGTTCCAGGCCTGACTCCATAGACCATTTATTTTTTGAATGCCAGGTATCGAACACCCTCGCTAGCTTCTGGGCTGCAAAATGTAACCTAATTTGGCTTAATGCCTCCTGGTCGCATAATCTACAATGGGCCATTAGCACTCTCTTCGGTAAGGGCTTCTACAGTGATATAGCTCGTTTCTCTTTTGCGGCACTCTGCTATGTGGTTTGGAAGGCGAGGAATGATAAAATCTTTCGCGGCCGGGCTATTTACATTCCTTCAATGAAGTAGTACCTGACCAAGGCTGTCAAAGACAAAGCTATTGCTTTCAAATTCGTGGTTGATACGCCAAGTAATACGAGAATCCAATGTAGTTGGGGGATTGATCCTGGTATTTTTGGTACCACTCCCTCTCTGAACTAGGTCATGGCTAGCCAGTAGTCGGCTTTTGTATAGCTTATATTAGCTATGATGTTTATCCTTTTCTTGTTAGTATGGTACACTATCACTCAAAAGACCTGTTGTTTTTCTGAGTGTTAGTTAGTGCCGGACTTTCCCTGATTGTAAATCGTTTGGCTTTTTCTAATATACATATTACCTTACCAAAAAAAAAAAACTTTTCTCTGATTAAATTACCAATAATTTTTTTATCACCAACTCTTGTTTGATTAGTTAACAAGTTTATTTGATTTGGTTAAATGACTAACTTCTCTCTATCTCTAACAAAAAAAAAGGTCATCAATCATTTTTTATCAATGGTTTCTTGACACTCACTGACACAAATTGAACTTATTAACAAAAAATAATAAAAAAATCCGTATTCTTTGGCACAAAATAATCGAATACTGCGAGTTTTTTGGTTTATTACCCTCGCCGATTGTCGTGTACGACTTCTCACTTGAATTGTGTTTCTGTACAAGTTGCAAAGCATTGTCCTTTCATTTCTATCGTTCATTATCCCAACTTATTTCTCATTTTTTTAGTCATCTTTTACTAAGAAAGGTATGGAGACAACATCCACACTTACGGAAGTTAAAATGTTTGTATGGATCTCTTTTACAGGCTCAATTATTCAACGATCAGATACAGCAGTTACAAGCAAAGGTAAGTGGAGGAATATGATGAATACATGTCCGGTCTCATCAGGCATTGTTATTTTCCTGGTTATATTAATCTAGCAACATCGTTTGGTGTCATTCAGGAGAGGTCTCTGAAAGAAGAGAACGCAAAGCTTCTAGCAAAGGTGAACCCTATTTCTCATCTAGGCCTTTATTGCTTTCCTATTACTTGCCATGCATCATCACTCTTCTGTGCATAAATTAACCACTTTCCTCAACCTTACCTACAATAGAATCTCTCAAATGAATTTCATGTATGATCTAGCAGTGCAGTTTATGATCTGCTAAGACCAGAGAGAGGCCTTTATTGATTAAGAATGTTTTTTGCCCTTACGTCTTATAGGCCTGTGTGGTGAAGAAGCTTGTTGCTTTTGTCCATCAAACCAATATTAGTAAATTATGTGCTGCACATTTTAATGTACTGGTCATCAGTTTGTCTTGCTCTCTATTAGTCCTGGTGTTAAAACCTTTAAGAGTACTGCAACATGATCAGTTATTATGAAAAGGACAATGCATCAGGGGAGATGCTTAATTTCAGGGTTCTGTGCCGGTATTTATATCGAACCTTTCTCTATCTGTGAGGAGTTGTTTTTTTGGATAGCTTAAGTTAGGATGGGCAGATACGTTGAACATCACCAAAGAATTCTACGATCTTGAGACCGTATGACCTGCTTGAAACTTATTACTAGCACTAAGCTACTAATCCATGTTGAGAAAAGTACCATCACACTGAGAAATTTACCATCACGAGATACAATTCTGCTTTTCTTATTTAGACGGAACTGTACACAAACTGAAATCTCTGTATCCTTCTATGGTCCCGCACTTGATCTGTTAAGAAAGTGATCGACTCCATAATAGAAGCTAGTAATAGAGAGTTACTAACTCATGTTGAGAACACAAATTTTAGGGAAATTACGATCATGATATACAATTATTTTTATGGCACTGTAGGATTGTAGACGGACCCCAATCTGTCTTTCTGTGACCCCGTGACCATTACTTGATATGCTGGGAAAGTTACTGACTTGAAAATAAAAAAGGGTTACTGGCACTAAATTAGCAACCTGCATTGTGAAATATCACCATGTTGAGAATATTGTTTTCCCATAAGAATATATTGTGTTTTCCAATTGGGACTATAAACAAATCCAGAGTCCTTTGTGATCACATTTGGTATACCTAACCACTTTTTGAGCTTTTTTGTTTTTTTCTTTCCATCTCTCTTTCTTGAGAATGGAAGAGAGAACCACTTCTGGAGTTTGTTTTTGGGAAATATTCAACTTTCCTCGTGGTAATAAAATTTGTAGCACAATGTTTTTGAGTAATTAATGTTGAAAAAACTATTAGCCAACCTACTATCATCGGGTAAAATTCTATGCTTCTAACATGGGATTGTCGAAGGATTGAAAGTTTCTGTGTCTCTCTATAGTTTTGTAACCATTAGTTGATATGCTTACAAAGTACTTACTTGATAACATAAACTAACAGCCTTGAAATACAACCCCTGTTGAAAAAATTACAACAACATAGAGGATATTACTATCATGAGATACTAGTCTGTAATTTAAACATGGACTGTAGGTGGAACCAAGGTTCATAGTCATGTCTAGTGTACCTAACCACTTTTGGAGTCCCCCCCTCCCCCGGCGCGGGAAAGCAGGAGAGAACCTCTTCTAGAGTCAAATGTTGGAAAAAATTTAAATTTCCCGGTGACTATTGGTGGATGTCAATGCATACAGATGCTAGCATCACCTAATTTAGATCTAGCGAAAGGCTTGTTCAATGCCAGTAAATCTCAAATTGCACTTTAGCTTTTACCCATTTGTGAAAGTTTCCAAATTAGAAAGCACGGACATTCTTTGAGAGTATCTGTGTTATGTCGGATAGGACGTGGTCAACTAGTGTCGGAAAATCCGACGCGTGGTCAACTCTTCCAACGGCTCCGACATGGGAGTCTGGAATTTCGATATGTGATTCTGACAAACATGGGGTCAATTTTAAAAAATTTCAACAAATGAGGGGTTAAAATGTAAATATATTAAAAATAATAAAGGAGGAAAGAAGAAAAACCCTAATTTCTTTCTGATTTCCATTCCATATAATTTCCCGACCCCTTCCTTCTCTCTCTCTCTCATTGATCGATTCTAGCAAGAAGGAACCCAAATTGAAATGGAATGTAGTTGAATGTGTCAAATTGAAATAATGAATAATATTAACAATTGGTGGATTAATATCTTTAGTGTAAATTCATTTTATACTCTTTTTTATTTATTCATGAATTCAAATCAAATTAGTTTATATAAAAATATGTATTTAATATACAATGTGTTCTAATGTATTGAAATTCTTTATATTTTGAGAAATGACGTGTCGGCATATTGTGTCGTTTTACGTATTGGTGTCGTTGCTACTTGATTTTTAGGTACCCATCATCATTCAATTACATTTGTTATTTCATTTATTTAACAGAACGTTTAGCGTTGTTTCTTTTTTTTTCAATTTCAGTGCCATGAAAATCCTTGGCAGTCAACAGCTCATCCGACAGCAGCAGCAATACGAAGCCAGAGCAGCCGACGTACGGATGTTGAGACTGGGTTGTTCGTCGGATTGCTGGAGAGTTAAACTGATTCGCTGGGACAAAGTCTAATAATACCTGTTCAATAGAATATAATAAGAATTACAGCAATATCACTCGGCGAGATCTTTACTCAGCTGAATTCCCGTTAGCCTGTCACGACAACATTTACATGGAATTCGTGGTAGTCATTTCAAAAATCTGCTAGTAAGAATAGCTGGGAGAAAGAAAGATCAGATTAGAAATGACCAATGACAAGGACCCATAATCGAGGAAGAACCAGTGAAACAGAAGAAATAATTTACCTGCACCTTGGGCTTCACTTTTGAATCACTGACTCCAAGAAAGAAACGTCTCTGTTGAGCATACTTTCAAAGTCTGCTTGCGGACATTTCAACGACGTCATTGGACACCTATTTAAGGTTTTCTCATTTTATCCTTTGTTCTGAGGATGCCTCCATAAGGTTTTGGTTTTTTTTTTTTTTGTCGGACACCTCTTTAAGATTGGCTAACCCAAACAGAGTTCATCCATTGCCTCTATGATTTTATACAGCATGGACATATGCAGACATAAGGGTCATGTTGCAACATGAGGCTACTCAGTAGACTTGTGACTCATCCCACACAACGAGGTCCAACTTTTTTCATCTGATGGAAGTTAGCTTACGAACTCACAAGTAATGACATGTTCTCTAGGTGACGCCTTAATTGGAAGGGATTGCAAGGATAGACATTCAAGGATATTGAGTGATACATGAGATGACTCACATGTATAGTGCATCCTTCTTAGCAATTAATAAGAAGATATACAGATAAATCAGAAAAAGGAAATAAAACCTATGTATAAGCTTTCTATCTGCCGACCAAAAAAAAAACCTTTCTATTTTTTCTTTGTTTTCCTTTTTCGCGATTGAAAAATTTATGTATGAGCTTGGATTAGAAAGACTATGGGCCACTCTCCCTGGTCACTTGTCAGGAATGAATTTGGGTGGGTCTACATTAAGATCCATGGCCAGCTTGTCAGCTATGATCCAATGCTAATGTGATTTTATTGATAAAGCATCATACTACAATAATTCCTTTCCTTAAAACAAGAACACTGTCTTGGATGAGTCAATCCCATGCCAAGAAAAGTACCTTGGTACCTCGTAAATAAGAAATAGGAAGTGAAAGTGCCATGTGAGGAAACAAATTAATATTAGTTGAGAGTAGTTTTCAATGCAAAATTTGTTAGGATGAATCCGTATAATCAAAGTGATAAGAATCCCTTTTGTTTTTTTCAAAAGTACAATTGGATTATCTATTTATGCAAAATGCTATTTGTAACGAGTAGTTCTTTTTCAATCATTTTAGCCAACCTACAAATAAACCAAAATATGACTTTCCACAATACTCCTTTTATACATGTTGAAATAATGACTCACGGATTAAAATCTTTAACAATCAATTATGTGTATATTATGCCATTGCTCGATTTGGCATTACTTCTCCAATACTTAACCTTTACTTAATTTAGACACACACATATATACTTCTATTAGAATCAACTACTAAGTGAGATACTATGAGTAGCAGGGAGATAACTGCAAATGCATGATGGAGTTTCTAAGAACACTATTTGTCAACCCCACTTACGGTTGCAGGTTTGCTAAAGGAGAAAATATCCACCGTCTCAACTGACAAATATTTGTGTGATTCCTAGAGTATTCAGATTTCTAAATCTGGCTTAGGAACCTTTTAGCTTTGTATAAGGTTCATTGAGAATGTTATGGTTGCCTTTTGTCTGAGAAACTCAATTAGCATTAGCGATTGTGGAAGTTGGATTACATCTTCATTTTGAAGACATGCCTCCCTGTTGAGTTTGTAGCGGGAAGATACTCTCCAGCTACTTTGATGTTTGTGCTACAAAATGTATTTAATTATTGAAAAAAATGTGGAATAATCTAGAGGGTTGAGATTGTTGTGATGTAGAAACATGATGAACATGCATATTTGTCAGATGCATAAAGTGCATGCTTTGGCTTAATATATCAATAAAGATGACGTTATCAATATGTGATGTAATTAAAAGTCCATGGTATTTTGGTGTCCTAACGAATCCACATCGCATTAGCTACGTTGTCGTCATCTTTTGTATTTTACAATTGATATGGTGACTTGTCCATCGAAATTTTTGTAAAATTAATGTGGAAAATATTGGATCTTGCAAATTAAATCAATGCAAAATCATTAGAGAAATAAGTCAAGACTAAGAAAAAACATTAGGAATTTACGTGATTTGGTTTACGTGTCAATAACTCTTCAATTAGGAAAGCTAGCACCAAATAATCTACTAACAATTGGAGAACCATAGAATTCATAATCGCCCACACGCTTGATTGTTTCTCACACCTAAATTATACCCAAACCCACAGTATTTACAAAACAACTCAATTACAAGTAAAACTTATAGCACAAGTTAAAACAAAAGCTCTTCATACAATTGATCCAAGATGCGTTTTTGATATTGTTTCTTCTTCTTTGTAGCTCCGAATCTTCCATCTCAAACTTATCATTCAACTACCTCTTCAACACATCAATTTCACACATAATCTTAACTACTATCGACATATCATCAACAAATAATAATAGATAAATCAAATATTTATCCTCCCATTTTCTAAATTAAACATAGTCGTCCAACTAACTTTCGAATAGTCATAACTAGTCATAAAACCATCAAAATAATCATACCACTGCCTAGGAGACTCTTGCAACCCATATAAAGACTTCTTTAATAAAGAAACATAGTCGTCCTTATCTAGAATATCAAATTTCTTTTCACATCTAGCTATTCCAACTCATTATGAAGAATTGCCAATTTCACATCTAACAACTTGAGATCATGTGTAACAATTAAGACAAAAAACATTCAAATAGAAGTATGTCTTATAATAGGAGAAAATTCCTCATTGTATTCAATGCCCTCTCATTGTGTATACCCTTTCGCAACAATTCTCACATTATACCATGTTGCCTCATTTTATTTGTAGAACATTTGTTTCGATTGATCTTCTAGCTCTTGGGAACGTTAACAAACTCTCACGTCTGGTTCCAATGGAGTGATTCCATCCATTCACTCGTAGCGTCTTGCCATTGTAACGATTTAGCACTAGTCATCGCCTTAAGAGTAAGGTGATGGATCGCATGTTTCTACCTTATTATTTATGATCAATGCATACATAATATGTGTATAATCATAACATATTGGTGCCCCAATTTGTCTTCTCTGTCTACCCTCGATTTTAGAGTGATATGGTTTTGTTGGTTGTTTAGTATCACTGATTTGAAAAACTACAACATTATATGTAGTCTTGACTTTTGTTATCTTTGAGGTCTCCGAAGTCTCTAAGATTGATCTTGCTATTAACATTATGATATGTTTGCTCTGTCGGTTTTGTCTCAAGACTTTTCTATCAAAACATAGCAATCTCGGCGGAGATCACATTAATGCTAATTACAAAATCTAGTAATTTGGGTTTAGTACACCACAATCGGTAGCCTTTGACATCCTATTGGCATAACAAAAAAAAATCCAAACCAAATCATCAAACTTCTTGAATTCCGTACTGAAATTTTCGGTTCGATTGGGGTTTTTTTTTACACCCCCTAAATAATGATGAATTATAAGAAGAAAATAAAGAAAAAATAAACTAAAAGAAACATCAATATTTATTCTATCCATGAATTTATCATGGTAATAATTTCGAGTACTCCTAGTGCTCATAAACCCATTAGGGAGGAACCGATTGAAGAAGAGCCCCGAGGCTGTTCCTATGAGGCCCAAGTAAAGGACAGGGTCTCTTTCCATTGGTCGAGTGGGAGGCCCACTAACCTTAAGTGACAGAAAATGTTTTCCCACTCATCAACCTCCCATTGCTTTAGAACAAAAAAAAAAAAAAAAAAAAAAAAAACCTCCCATTCCTTAGCTGCCCAAATCATAGTACGACGATGTCGACAATTCCCATATTTATCGTACCACCTTTTTCTCTTCCTTTTCACCCGTTTCGTTTCTTGGTGTTCTCTCCCTTTCGCATGTCCCACAGCCCACGGCTGAAGCTGAAACCCACTGGCAAAATATACGTTTTTTTCGAAAAGAACAAAAAAATCTACTTTCTCTCTCTCTCTCTCTCTCTCTCTCTCTCTCTCTCTCTCTCTATCTATCTTTACCCACTTTTTCTTGATTTTACCAAAACAAGATTATTCATCTGCTTCTTTGAATCTTCATTACCAAATCAACATGCCATTTCGGTCGAACTTGAATGCTTAGCTCTCCTCTTCATTTCTTTCATTTTTTGTTTGCATTTTCCTTTTTATGGGTACATCACACCATATTTTCCCTGAGTAGAAGATCCTTGCAATTGGAATAATAAGGACTTTCTTCCTTTTTATGTTTGTGGCCACAAAATAAAGAGACAGATCCATCAACTGCCAATGTATCCTTTGCGTTCAACCCAGTTTTGTTGTTTGACTTCGCCCTCTTATCCCCCTTTAGGGTTTCTGAATTTATCGTGGTTCATTTTCTGACATAGAGTAGAGAAGCTTCTCCTTTAATACGCTGGGCGAATCTATATTTCTCCGACCGTTGATTTTATGAAATCTTTATCCTGTGGTTTTTGACTTGTGCTAGAATGATGATATAGTCCATGTCTGTTTGAAAAAAAAAGTGCGATTTCTCTTGCAGTGTTTTTAGCTTCTCAAGTACTACTGTCTAAGGTCTAGACGATAAAAGGAGGAAAAAAGGGTAAATCTTCAGCTGGTTGAAGCTGCACAAAGTCGCTGGTGAGTTGTGGTTTTTGATCGTCGAGGTATATTTGTTGAATTCATCGCTATGTTTAAGTACTTGTCATTCTAGGGTCGATAACCATCATGTATGTAGGGAGAATTCGATCATGGCCAGAGGCAAAATTCAGATGAGGCGGATTGAGAATCCAACGAGTCGGCAAGTCACCTTCTCGAAGCGCCGAAACGGGCTACTGAAGAAAGCTTACGAGCTCTCGGTCCTCTGTGAGGCCGAAATCGCCGTGATCATCTTTTCACAGAAAGGAAGGCTTTATGAGTTCTCGAGCAATTCTGAGTACGTTTGCATACTGATTTTTCATTTCTGGATTTGATTTTAGATGGGGAACATGATTGAGCCTTGTTAACATTCTTATGTCCAAAATAAGGGCATATGCACATATATATGCTGTGTGTTTGTAAACAAGGGACAGCATCATGGCATGGGTTTTTTCTCTTATTCTCCTTTTTCTTTTCTACCATGTTTGGTTTTGGTCAAGCTTTCGTGCTTTTCCCCTTCGATCATGGACTAACCCACCATCATGACCCATCGAGTTCTCATTTTTGGATAGTTTTTAAAAACAATATCACTTTTGTTCAGATATCCTAGTCGAAATTGGCTGAGAAAAGGAAGTATAAAACTATAAAATCTTCTCTTTCGCTGTCTTTTTGCATAGTCAATGCACTGGAGTGTACCCTAATCAAATGGCTAGATGCGGGGGATTTGATGATCAAAGGCATTCATTGTGTATGCTGTGGTGTTGGAGTTGGACTCACCCTCTCTTAATGGTTCTTCTGAGGAAACTAATTGTTGAATATCTTGAAAGTACTGATCTCCTCCAGCTACTTCACATGTTAGGATAATTGGTACTTTGTCTTGGGGAATGAAACATTATTTGATGTTAGTGAAACTAGGGACTGATATTGTTTGGTCCTTCTGGTTTTGCCAAGTTACAATTCAGCCTTCACCCCAATTCCACATTGATATGAAATGAACGTGCGGCTTAGTGTTCCTTTTGGAAGTGTTATAGGTTTTAAGGCTGCTTCTAGGGATTGATCTCCATTAGCTAATGCCTGGGTCATGATGATATTAAGTGTATTTGCAGTTAGGTGTTATTCTATTCGAAGCAGATCTTTTTCAAACAATTTGATTGCTTGAAAAATTGTTGAAGAAAACCAAACTTAATTTGAAAAGGGTGAAGCCTTCAAACCATACCTTGTTTGACTCATTTCGTTGTAATTATACCACTTAGATGTGAACTAAGACTATTTTATGTACCCTATCTGATGATGATCATCTTACAAATCATACAAATCTAATTTCCAGTTTAAGTCCACACCACAAGGCATAAACTAGAAATTTATTATGAAACACACTATATTAGTTGAGAAATCGAATAATGCATTACCTATCTACCACCATAATCAAGAAGCATTTCAAATCATGTTCATTCAAATCGAAACTTAAAGCATAGTTAATCTCTTTTCCGAATAAAACAAAACCCGCAGAAGATTTTCAAGTTGATTTTTAATGGTTCTTTAACCCTGAATAAAAGCCTGTGAAACAAGTCCTGACATCTTCAACTTAAGGTACTTTTAATTGTATGGTGCTTTGAAAGATGAATAAGATCATGGGCTTGACTAGATTTATATAGTCATGATTTTATGGGATCGAGTGCATTCTTTGGTATAATAGATGGAGGCGAACGTGACACAACACATTGATCTCTTGGATTTGTTACTCTCAAGAGTATTTATGTCAAAAAGTGACTGCAATGTACATGTTTGCCATTTTAGTTGCTCCACCATGTAAGTATTCCCTGTTCTTCATTTACCGGGAAAAAAAAGTACTTGAAGTCACAAGTTAGATGTAGGTACAACTGCTTGCTCTTATAATCTCTAAGACGCAGTGAGTCCTTGTACTGCATCACAATGCAACTGATGATTTTACAAGCATCATGTGCTGTTCTTACTTCTTACTGACATGGAGTGGCATGTGGAATCCTGAAGACTTTGGGCTTGGGGCAAAAAACATCGCATTAATTCACTCTGCGCTCACATATAAATATAATGTGCAAATTGAAAGTTTCACTCCAAAATTTGAAGAAAAGTATTGGTGGCGTGATTTTTGATGCCGGAGCATTCCATTAATTCAGAACTAGTAAAACTAGGAGACTTACAGCCAACTAAATTTGTTTCTCATATTTTCAGGGTCTAGCAAATGTCGTTAAATTTCCAAAGTCCTGATTTAATTATAGTTGTTTTTCTAGTAAAACTAATTTTGTTTTTCCTACGAGTCTTTTTGTCTTTCCAATTAGTCTTGATAATTACTCATGCTTTGAGGGTTACTCCAAACTCATCTATGCAAGCATGCTATGATGAATGCAAAAGTAGACTTGTTTTGGTTCATAACTTACTTAGCATTTGGCTCGAGAACAAGAAAAATTTCTTGTTTTGCTTTTATCTCGTAGGTGGATGTCTACGAGTGATGAGTGATCTATCCATTTAGGTTCTCACTTGTATTACCTCCTACTTTTCTACACTCTCTCTGGGATCAATTACTTACAAAGTATAAGGTTGGCATCCAAGACTTTTCCAAGTACTACATATCCTCGCAAGTAAGTTGCTGAGAGGCTAAAAGCTTCTTGCAGAGGCTTATGCCTCTTGCATATTCTGCTTGTGTGATAGTTATACATATTCACTGGAAGTCATGCTTGATTCACAAAAATGATCATTAATCTGTTTAATGTTCGATTACTTTAGCTTTGATGATACCTGATCAATTTGGAGAATGTATTCCCGGTGGGTGAGCTCATATGCTGTCTTTGCAAGTTTTTCAGAATCCGAAAGACAATCGATCGATATCGTAGATCTACAAATGATGCAGATTCGTACGAGGCTAATATGGAACAATATATTCTGGTTAGTACTCTAACCTTTCCATGATAATACATTAGGTGCATTCGTAAGGAGTTCAGTGAGATTCTCAGTTTAATTAAACAAGTTGCCATGTTTGTTAGTCAAAACAAGTCAAAAACGTCGGACTATTGATATTTTTGCTATTCAAGCACATTTTTTAGAGTTTAAGCAAGTTGAGCAGTTCGATTTTTATTCATTTTGCTGTATGAAAGAAACAACTTCCTGGCTTCTTCTTTTTTTTTTGGTTGTGTGTGGATTAACATATAACGTCAGCATAACTTTTTGAAGGATAAAACCTACAAAAAAGTCTACATACGAACACAAATGGTGACAAATCCTATTTCCTCAACAATCTTATAATATATGCTCGTGTATACATAAAGAGTGGCCCCGTATGCAAAGAATCACAAAAACATCTACCTATGTACATGATTGAAATGGATCACTAGAACCACAAAGTAGGGATCATACTAATGATGATGATACAGTTTTAAAAAGAGGGATAGAGTCAAGTGACATTCTATTTCCAAATATATCTTTAATATGGTAGTTTTCTCTTAATGAGAAGGTGTGTGTGTATATATATAACTGGGTTTGTAACCATAGATCTAATAGAGGTTTATAAGGATAAAATGGTAAGATGGAAATATGAAAATCTTACCAAGGTTCGATCAGAACCAAGTATTTGGTCCTTGATCTTGAAAGTAGGCTTTCTAGGAAATCACAAAGGGTATGGAAAAAACATTTTTATGAGGAGACTCATATAAATTATTCCACAGCAAGGATATACAAAATTATTCATTTTACCATGTGCAAACATACAAGATAAGTTATATTATATGGAATTCTCTTGAGTGGCCTGGCCTGGAGGATCATGGAGCAATACCCTTGAGTGGGCTTGTAGAAATTTGACTGG
Organism: Corymbia calophylla; assembly: GCA_014182845.1. Lineage (NCBI taxonomy): Eukaryota > Viridiplantae > Streptophyta > Magnoliopsida > Myrtales > Myrtaceae > Corymbia > Corymbia calophylla. The sequence goes on along the minus strand of CM024703.1, from coordinate 1,026,542 downwards.
CAAATGTTTCCAGAAAGAGATACTTAGGTTTTCTTTTGGAGCTCTATGTTATATTATATGGAATTCTCGTAATGACGCCTTATTTCGGGGCAAAGTGGTGTCTCTTCCTTCTATGAAGCACCATATTATCAAATCTGTAGGGGACAAAGTGGCTGCAGGGCCGAAGGTTCAAGACAATATGGTTAATAGAAGGCTACAAAGAACTTGGGGATTTGAAGCCTCTGTTTTTTATGATTAATATCTTTTGTGGCTTCTTTTTGTAGCTTCTAATATAGATTTGCTCGGATTTTGACACCTTTCCACTCAGTAGTTTTTGTTATTCGAGTGTAAATAGGTGCCGTTATCCTCTAAGTTGTACAGTGGTTGTTTTGTTTATATACAAGCTTACCTTACCAAAAAAAAAAAAAAAAAAAAAAAAAAAAACATACAAGATAAGTTGCGGATAAACTTACTTTATGCCAAGTCAGTTATTGCATTTTTTTTTTGACAATTCAAGTGAAACCATAGAATGAAGAAATAATTTGCTTCATGAGAGCGACAGCTCCTGTCTTCTTACTGGTCAAATGCTATATTTGAAACTACACCAGGCTCGATAGAACTAAGATGATGAATGGTTTTGCATCTTTTTTGCTCATTCTTCACGTTAAAAAATAATTTATATCTCTAATTCACAATTAGCAACTTCCAAGGGACTTTTTTACAACATTTGTTCTACTAAACATCTAAATATATACAGAAAAATTGGGATCATGGACCTTCCTATTTCCTGCAGATCAAAGACTTTTTCTCTTTGAATCTCTTGAAAACTTCACTTTCATAATTCTCTTGTTTGATGGAGATGCTTCTATGTGTGGTTTATTTGCATTGCAAGAGATAAAAAGATATGAGCTCAATTCTCAACGTGTTTCTTCATTCTTTTGAATCAATTTCAATTTGACCTCAAGATGATCTTTTAGGTTATTGAGTTGTGGATTTTCACAACATCCATACTCACTGAAGCTTGGTAAAATCATCAACATTTAAATATCAACTTAGTAAATCCTTTTGTCTGCGTCAATAGTGGGAAGACTAATGTCGAAGGCACATTCATGGATATATCTTTTGGCTAAGTTATAGCAAAATATGTCGCACTTTGGAAAATTGAACTTTTGCGGTGTTAATACACAAGAGATGCTTCATGGTTCTTAAGCATGAGGAATGCTGGGGATACCTTCTACATTGGTTTGCCAAGCGATGTGGCATTGCATAAGTGTGATTTAAGTTAGTAAACTCATTTAAGTACTTGACAGGAATCTACGTTATCACTTAGTAAATGAATATGTTTTTTGGTCATAAAGTGAACAAATTTTGAAGACAAGTCTTAATATGTCTAGAATTATTCTTTAAGTATGCATTATCTCTAATGAAACCAATTCTAATGCATTATCTCTTACGAACCCAATTCTAAAAAACTCATTTAAATTTTATACTTCGCAGCAAAAGTAAAGTGGCTAAAAATTTTGGTCTAGGACAGGAGGAAATTATTTGAGAGAGCTATCAAAGTGCTGTTATGATTAGATAAAGGGCTTGTGATATTATGCAAACCATACCACTCTTATTCTTGTGGTTTGGCCATGACTGGGAAGCAGAGAGGAGAAACTGCTGATATATATATAAAGAGAGACAAATCGGTTTCAAATTAATTAAAACATTAAAAGTGCTACTTTGATCTTTTTACTTGTCCTCAGGACGTTTACTGGTCCTCTAAATTGCTTTCAGCTTCTGAAATCCCACTCCTCATCCACCACTTGATACCTAGAAAAAATGCCGTCCTTGGGCATTTACATCTTATTGTTTTCTTGAAGGTTGTTTTAAAAGTGACTGTTGGTGTGAACCTCTATATATGTGTGTGCAGATAGTAATAATATGACTTTGTGCTGTTGATAAAAACCCTATTCTTGATCTCAAGAATCGACTATGGTTTACGTTGTCCAGCTACAGATTTTGCAAGAACATTAGGGTTCTTGTAGTAGCAATCTTAGTTTTGCAGGATCCTATGGTGTTACTGATTTGTTCGCTATGATTGGTTTTATCCATTACGTAATTTCAAAAATGTTCAGTTTGTATTGCTCCGTTCATTGGATTGAATATCACAATCTCCATAATTTGTGCAGCATCTGAAGCAAGAAACCATGGATATGGAGAGGAAGATTGAGCTTCTTGAAGTTTCTTTACGGTCCACAAATTTTGAGACTTCTCTCTTATATATTGTGGATTGAAATGGGTTCCTGATATATAATTCCCTAAACTATGGTACTCCGTTTCTTTTTTTTATTTCATCAGAAAGCTATCAGGACAATGTCTTGGATCTTGCTCGATCAACGAAATCCAAGAGATAGGGGATCAACTCGAGCGAAGTTTAAGCAGCGTTAGGGCAAGAAAGGTACATGTGCCTTTGGCATATTTGTCCTTTTCTTTGAGCCTAAAGATGTTTTGAGAACTTTTTCATTGAGTAGCCTGTGTCTTTGGAGGCATGGAGATGGTGAGAAGGGGAAGAAAACAAAGAGAAACAATTTCCCAAAAACGACTAACAGTGCTGATATAATATATACAGGAACCGAAACACCAGTTTGTAATTGCATTGGAAGATTGAAACTGAATAGACTAAATAGTTAAACTTGGCATTTGAAAGGAGAGAATTGGTTTTTGTCTGGGCATAAATGGCGTTTTCTGCCTTATATGAAAGACTGAAAGCACATTCACAAATGACCCTTTTTCTTCATTGTTATTGATCTGTTCTTTTTTTTTTTCCCAAAAAAAAGGAAAAGATCGTGGTTATTTTTCCATCATTAATTTTCCCAGAGTTATTTGGACGACCCTATTGTTCGTTTTTCCAAAAAAAAGGGGATATTTTTCAAGCCGGTAAACTTTTGAAAGAGTTGTACTTGACAAGAAAATTGTGATAAAAAAAGTTTCAAGTTGCTTGATTCTTAAGTAACTTGTTAACCTACCATTACTTTTATGAAATCACCAACTCCTTTTAAAAATGTACAATTATCAATATCTCTTTTTTTTTTATCAACTTTTATTTTATTTTCTTATCATTCCTTTAAATTTAATAGCTCTTATTTATATTTACCAATATTTATTTGAATAACTTACGGACTTATTTTTTCACTTAAATTACTAACTCCTATCTATATTTACCGATATTTATTTGGGTGTTTCTTTGTGCATTTTTTTCCTACTTTAACCATTTCCTTAACTACTCTTGAGATAGAATGAAAACATTTTTGTTATCGTGGAGAGTGGGGTCTACTCTTTCCCTTCCATCTCAGTTACCAACGACTTCACCAGATGCTTCTCCTCTTTATCGTCTTCTTAGTGCATTGTGTTATCGTGGAGAGTGGAGTTTACTTTTTCTCGTCTTTCGTGCCAGCGACTTCAGCAGATTTTTTTTCTCTTTACCGCTTTCTTAGTTATAAAATAATTATGTTGATAAAAGCACTTTCTCTCCTATTCACTCTACACTTATAAGACTCATACAAACATAAATGTTTGTCTTACTTTCGAAGCCAACCACCAGGAATTACGAATCTTAATTATAGACGTTACCAACTTTTCTCTGATTAAATTACCAACGAATTTTGTATCACCAACTCTTATTTGATTAGTTAACAAGTTTATTTGATTTGGTTAAATGACTAACTTCTCTCTATCTCTAACAAAAAAAGAAAGAAAAGTCATCAATCATTTTTATCAATTGTTTCTTGACACTGACTGACACGAATTGATATTTATTAACACAAAATAATAAAAAAATCGGTATTCTTTGGCACAAAACAATAAAATACTGCAAGTTTTTTGGTTTATTACCCTTGCTGATTGTCGTGTACAACTTCTCACTTGAATTGCATTTATCAACTAGTTACAAAGCATAGTCCTTTCATTTTTATTGTTCATCATCTCAATTTATTTCTCATTTTTCAGTCATCTTTTACTAAGAAAAATGTCGAGACAACATCCACACTCACGAAAGTTAAATTGGTTGTATGGATCTTTTTATAGGCTCAATTATTCAACGATCAGATAAAGCAGTTGCAAGCAAAGGTAAGTGGAGGAATATGATAAATACATGTCCGGTCTCATCAGGCATTGTTATTTTCCTGGTTATATTAATCTAACAACATTGTTTGGTGTCATTCAGGAGAGGTCTCTGAAAGAAGAGAACGCAAAGCTTCTTGCAAAGGTGAACCCTATTTCTCATCTATGCTTTTCTTGCTTTCCTATTACTTGCCATGCATCATCACTCTTCTGTGCATAAATTAACCACTTTCCTCAACCTTACCTACAATAGAATCTCTCAATGAATTTCATGCATGATCTAGCAGTGCAGTTTTATGATCTGCTAAGACCAGAGAGAGGCCTTTATTGATTAAGAACGTTTTTTGCCCTTATGTCTTATAGGCCTGTGTGTTGAAGAAGCTTGTTGCTTTTGTCCATCAAACCAATATTAGTAGATTATGTGCTGCACATTTTAATGTACTGGTCATCAGTTTGTCTTGCTCTCTATCTGTCCTGGTGTTAAAACCTTTAAAGGGTACTGCAACATGATCAGTTATTATGAAAAGGAAAATGCATCAGGGGAGATGCTTAATTTCAGGGTTCTGTGCCAGTATTTATATCGAACCTTTCTCTATCTGTGAGGAGTTCTTTTTTTGGATAGCTTAAGTTAGAATGGGCAGATACGTTGAACATCACCAAATAATTCTACGATCTTTAGACGGTATGACCTGCTTGAAACTTATTACTAGCACTAAGCTACTAATCCATGTTGAGAAAAGTACCATCACACTGAGAAATTTACTGTCACGAGATACAATTCTACTTTTCTTATTTAGACGGAACTGTAGACAAACTCAAATCTCTGTATCTTTCTATGGTCCTGCACTTGATCTGCAAAGAAATTGATCGACTCCATCATAGAAGCTAGTAATATAGAGTTACTAACTCATGTTGGAAGCACAAATTTTAGGGAAATTACGATCATTAGATACAATTATTTGTATGGCACTGTAGGATTGTAGACGGACCCTAATCTGTCTTTCTGTGATCTTGTGACCATTACTTGATATGCTTGGAAAGTTACTGACTTGAAAATAAAAACGGTTACTAGCACTAAGTCAGCAAATTGCATTGTGAAATATCACCATGTTGAGAATATTGTTTTCATAGAAGAATATATTGTGTTTTCCAATTGGGACTATAGACAAATCTAGAGTTCTTTGTGATCACATTTGGTATACCTAACCACTTTTTGAGCTTTTTTTTTTTTCTCTCTTTTTTAAGAACCGAACAGAGAACCCCTTCTAGAGTTAGTTATTGGGAAATATTCTACTTTCCTTGTGAAAATATTGGAAAGTTAGTAATTGCCAATATGGAAATAAAATTAGTAGCACAATGTTTTTAAGTAATTAATGTTGAGAAAACTATTAGCCAACCTACTATCATCGGGTAAAATTCTATGCTTCTAACATGGGATTGTCGAAGGATTGAAAGTTTTTGTGTCTCTATAGTTTTGTAACCATTAGTTGATCTGTTTACAAAGTACTTACTCGATAACATAAACTAACAGCCTTGAAATACGACCCCTGTTGAAAAAATTACAACGACATAGAGAATATTACTATCACGAGATACTAGTCTGTACTTTAAACATGGACTATAGGTGGAACCAATATTTCTAGTGATGTCTGGTGTAGCTAACCACTTTTGGAGTTTTTTTTTGTCCCTCCTGGCAAAGCAGGAGAGAACCTCTTCTAGAGTCAAATGTTGGGAAAATTTGAAATTTCCCAATGACTATTGGTAGATGTCGGTGCATACAGATGCTCGCATCACCTAATTTAGATCCAGCGAAAGGCTTGTTCAATGCCAGTAAATCTTAAGTTGCACTTTAGCTTTTCCCCATTAGTGAAAGTTTCCAAATTAGAAAGCACGGACATTCTTCGAGAGCATCGGTGTCGTGTTGGATAGGAGGCGGTCAACCAGTGTCGAAAAATCCAACACATGGTCAACTGTTCTGACAACTCCAATATGGGAGTTCGGAATTTCGATATATGATTCCAACAAAAATAAGGTCAATTTTAAAAAATTTCAATAAATGAGGAGTCAAAATATAAATATATTAAAATAATAAAATAATAAATGAGGAAAGAAGAAAAATCCTAATTTCTTCTCATTTCCATTCCACAAAATTTCCTCACCCCCTCCTCTTCTCTCTCTCATCAATCGATTCTAGCAAGAAGGAATCCAAATTGAAATCAAATGTAGTTGAATTTGTTAATTAAAACGATGAATAATATTAATAATTAGTGGATTAATATTTTTAATGTAAATTCATTTTATGCTTTATTTATTTATGTATAAATTCGAATCAAATTTATTTGATTGAAATAATCATGATAATTTATTACGTATATATAAAAATAATTATTTAATATATAGTGTGTCTTAACGTGGGAATTCTTTATATTTTGAGAAATAAAGTGTCGACTTATTGTGTCGTGTCACGTATTGATGTGGGTGTTACTTGATTTTTAGGTACCCATCATCGTTCAATTGCATTCGTTATTTCATTTATTTAACAGAATGTTTAGTGTTCTCTTTTTTCTTCCAATTTCAGTGCCATGAAAATCCTTGGCAGTCAACAGCTCATCCGAGAGCAGCAGCAATACGAAGCCAGAGCAGCCGGAGTACGGATGTTGAGATCGGGTTGTTCGTCGGATTGCTGGAAAGTTAAACTGAATCGCCGACACAAAGTCTAATAATACCTGTTCAATAGAATATAATAAGAGTTACAGCAATATCACTCAGCGAGATCTTTACTCAGCTGGATTCTCGTTAGCCTGTCACGACAAGATATCACGGGATTCATGGTAGTCATTTCAAAAATCTGCTAGTAAGAATAGCTGGGAGAAAGAAAGATCAGATTAGAAATGACCAATGACAAGGACCAATATACGAGGAAGAATCAGTGAAACAGAAGAAATAACTTACCTGCACCTTGGGCTTCACTTTTGAATCACTGACTCCAAGAAAGAAACGTCTCTGTTGAGCATACTTTCAAAGTCTGCTTGCGGACATTTCAACGACATCATTCGACACCTATTTAAGGTTTTCTTATATTATCCTTTGTTCTGAGAATGCCTCTTTAAGGTTTTGTTTTGTTTTGTTTTGTTTTGTTACACCTCTTTAAGGCTGGCTAACCCAAAAAAAGTTCATCCATCACCTCTATGGTTTTCTTCAACGTAGACATATGCAGACATAAGGGTTAGGTTGCAACATGAAGCTACTCAGTAGACTTGTGACTTTTCCCAAACAATGAGGTCCAACTTTTTTCATCTTAATGAAGTTAGCTTAAGAACTCACGGGCGATGACATGTTCCCTAGGCGATTCCTTATCTGAAAGGGATTGCAGAAATAGATATTCAAGAATACTGAGTGACATGAGATGACTCAAATGTACAGTGCGTCCTTCTAAGCAATTAAGAAGAGATATACAATTAAATCAGAAAAAGGAAATAAAACCTATGTAGAAGCTTTCTATCTACCGACCAAAAATAAAACCTTTCAACTTTTCCTTTTTCGTCATTGAAAAATCTGTGTATAAGGTTGGATTAAAAAGACTACAGGCTACTCTCCCTGGTCACTTGTTAGGAATGAATTTGGGTGGGTCTACATTAAGATCCATGGCCAGCTTGTCAGCTATGATCCAATCCTAATGTGATTTTTATGATAAAGCATCATATTACAATAATTCCTTTCCTTAAAACAAGAACACTATCTTGGATGAGTTAATCCCATGCCAATAAAAGTACCTTAATATCTTTGTAAATAAGAAATAGGAATTTTGTGCTTCAAATAAACCCTTGAAAGTGACATGTGAGGAAACAAATCAATATCAATTGAGAGTACTTTTCAATGCAAATTTTGTTAGGATCAATCCGTATAATCAAAGTGATAAAATCCCTTTTAATTTTTTTTTTATAGTACAATTGGATTATCTATATATGCAAAATGCTATTTGTAAAGAGTAGTTCTTTTTCAACCATTTTAGCCAACCTACAAATAAAACCAAAAGATGACTTTCCACAACACTCCTTTTATACATGTTGAAATAATGACTCACGGATTAAAATCATTAATCAATCAACGATGTGTAATTATGCCGTTGCTTGATTTGGCATTACTTCTCCAAAACTTAACCATTACTTAATTTAGACACACACACACACACATACTTTGGTTAGAATCAACTACTATATATAGATACTATGAGTAGCAGGAAGATAACCGCAAATGTATGATAGAGTTTCTAAGAATACTATTTGTCAACCCCACTTAAGTTAGCTGGTTTGCTAAACGAGAAAATATCCGCCGTCTCAACTGACAAAGATTTGCGTGATTGCTATGATATTTAGATTTCTGAATCTTGCTTAGGAACCTTTTAGCTCTGTATAAGGTTCACTAAGAATGTTATGATTGCCTTTTTTCTGAGAAACTCAATTAGTAATAGCAGTTGTGGAAGTTGGATTGCATCTTTGTTTTGAAGACATGCCTCTCTATTGAGTTTGTAGGGGGAAGATACTCTCCAGCTATTCTAATGTTTGCGCTATAAAATGTACTTAATTATTGAAAAAAATGTGGAATAGTCTAGAGGGTCAAGATTTTTTTTTTTTTTGGTAAGGTAAACTTGTATTAAACCAACCAGCAACTGTATAGACTAGGGATATCGGCACCCATTTATACTCAATTTAGGCAATCCTACTGAGTGGAAAGGTGCCACGATCCGTGAACACTAAGAGTAGCAATTCAAGCAAACAACCAGGGACAATACACAAGGCTTTATACAGCAAAAATGGAGGTACTCAATCCCCACATTCTCTAAAGACGCCTATTCACCATGTTGTCTTGAACCAATGGTCTAAATAGCACCATTTCCTTGACGGCCTTGAGGATGTAATGCTTCATTGAGGGAATGGAGACCATCTTACCCTAAATAAAGCATCATTACGAGATTTCCATATGACATAACACATAGCAGCAAAGGAAAACCTAGATATTTCTGTCTGGAAGCCTTTCCCATATAAGTTGTTACTGGCCCACTCCATGGTATTACTCCATGATCCTCCCGACCAAGCCAAATTGCACTTGCCCGCCCAAAAAACAGTAAGAGCATGCGTAACATGGCAATAAAAAAACAAGTGATCAACAGTATCCAGTCTATAATTACAAAAAATACACAGTGTGCCAGAAATCCTCTCAATCGAGAGAAGGAACATCTGAGTAGGTAGACGATTTCTAGCAATTAACCAAAGTAAAGACTGATATCTTGGCACTAAGGTTTTGTGCCATACTAAAGAACCCCATTGGACATGCATAGCCTTAATCCTAATAGTATCCCACGCCGACGCCATAGAGAACTCATCCGAAGAACAAGGCTTCCAAGTAAGTACATCCAGTCTATTGTTGAGGAGCAAAACTGGATGAGACCAGCTTTGGATATGATGAAGAACAATCACCCCATTCGGAGAGAAAATGTCCACCACCTTTGCATCCCTAGTGAGGCTAGACCGGTATATGAAAGAGTTAGAGAAGACCAAATTCAGCGGACCTACTAGATGCCAAGGGTCAAACCAAAGCGAAACCGAGGTTCCATTGCTGATCCGCCAACCAACTAGGCCAATAATTTCCGGTCTTAATGCGAGAATTTTCCTCCAGACCCAGGAACAAGTTGTAGGTGTAGACATAGTCCAAAAGTTCTTGTGCTTTAAATAAGTAGCATGGATCCACTTGCACCAAAGCGACTCATTGTCGGTAAACAATAGTCAAATATGTTTCATTATAGCTGCTCGATTGCTTTCCCAAAGCTTTCTCACCCCGAGTCCTCCTTCAACCTTTGGGAGACATACATCCTCCCAAGCCACCTTAGCACCACCTGTACCTAGACTAGGGCCCTTCCACAAAAACTGTCGACAAATTTGTTCAATCCTCTTCAAGACCGAGCTTGATAAGATAAAAATACTAGCCCAATATACTTGGATGGCATGAAGGACCGACTTGATAAGTAAAAGTCGACCAGCAAAGGACAAAAAGCGATGGGTCCAAGAATGGACTCGGGCAGTAAGGAGACTAACCAGGGCAAGGCAGTCTGATTTGGCCATCCTCTTTGTAATAATAGGAACGCCAAGATATTTCACTAGAAGGGACCCCAATAGATGGTCAAGATTGTTGTGATGTAGAAAAATGATGAACATGCATATTTATCAAATGCTAACATGCGTGCTTTGGCTTAATATATTAGTAAAGATGACATTATCGATATGTGAAATAGTTAAAATTCCATGCTATTTTGTTGTCCTCACGAATCCACATTGCATTAGCTACGTTGTCCTCATCTTTTTTATTTTACAATTGATATGGTGACTTATCCATCGAAATTTTTGTAAAATTAATGTAGAAAATATTGGATCTTGCAAATTAAATCAATGGAAAATTACCAGAAAAATAAGTCAAGACTAAGAAAAAAATCAAGAATTTTCGTGGTTTGGTCTACGTGTCAGTAACTCCTCAATAAGGAGAGTTAGCACCAAATAATCTACTAATAATTGGATAGCCATAGAGTTAATAATCGCCCACACACTTGATTGTTTACCACGCCTAAATTATACCCAAACCCAGAGTATTTATAAATAAACAACTCAATTGCAAGTAAAACTTGTAGCAAAAGTCAAATCAAAAGCTCTTCATACAGTTGATCCAAGAAGCGTTTTTGATATTGTTTCTTCTTCTTTGTTGCACGCAAATCTTTCATCTCAAACTCAACATTCAATTGCCTCTTCAACACATCAATTTCAGACATAATCTTAACTGCTATTGACATGTTATCAACAAATGGTAATAGATAAATCAAATATCCATTCTCCCATTTCCTAAGGTAAACATAGTTGTCCAACTAACTTTTGTATAGTCATAACTATTCATAAAAGCATTAGGAACAACTATACCACAGCCTAGTAGACTCTTGCAACCCTTATAAAGATTTCTTCAATAAATAAACGTAGTCTTCCTTATCCAAAATATCAAATTTCTTTTCACATGTAATTGTTCCAACTCATCATGAAGAACTGTCATTTTCACATCTAACTATTCCAATTCAAGATCATGTGTAACAATTAAGACAAGAAATATTCAAATAGAAGTATGTGTTATAATAGGAGAAAATATCTCATTGTAACCAATGCCCACTCATTGTGTATACCCTTTCGCAACAAGTCTCACATTATACCATATTGCCTCATTCCATTTGTAGACCATTTGTTTCCATTGATCTTCTAGCTCTTGGGAACTTTAACAAACTCTCACGTCCAGTTTCAATGGAGTGATTCCTTCCATTCACTCATAGCCTCTTGCCATTGTAATGATTCAGCATTGGCTATCGCCTTAAAGTAAGATGAGGGCTCACATGTTTCCACCTTATTATTTTAGATCAATGCATAAGTAATATATGTATCATCATAACATATTGGCCCAATTTGTCTTCCTCGTCTAGCCATGATTGTGGAGTACTATGATTTTGCTGGTTGTTCAGTATAACTGATTTAAAAAACTTCGACATTATCTGTAGTCTCAACCTATGTTACCTTAGAGGTCTCCAAAATCTCTAAGCTCCACCTCGCTACTAACACCGTAATATGTTTGTTCTGCTGGTTGTGTTTCAGGACTTCTTTGTCAAAACATAACAATCTTGTCAGATGTCACATCAATGCTAATTAGAAAATCCAGTGATTTAGGTTTAGTACACCATAATAAGTAGCCTTTGATATCCCATTTGCATAACAAACAAAAAAAAAAATCCGAACCAAACCGTCAAATTTCTTGAATTTCTTTATTTATTATCCAAATCGAAATTTTCAATTCGATTGGGGTTTTTATGACACCCCTAAATAATGATGAATTATAAGAAGAAAATAAAGAAAACATAAATTAAAAGAAACACCTGTATTTATTTTATCCATGCATTTATCATGGTAATAATTTCGAGTGCTCCTAGTGCTCATGAACCCATTAGGGAGGAACCGGTTGAAGAAGAGCCCCGAGGCTGTTGCTAAGAAACCCGAGTAAAGGACAGGGTCTCTTTCCATTGGTCGAGTGGAAGGCCCACTGAGCTTAAGTGACAGAAAATGTTTTCCCACTCGTCAACCTCCCATTGCTTACCTGCCCACATCATGGTACGACGATGTCCACAATTCCCATATTTATCGTACCGCCTTTTCCTCTTCCCTTTCACCCGTTTCGTTTCTTGGTGCTCTCTCTTTCGCATGTCCCAGTGTCCACGGCTGAAGCTGAAACCCACTGGCAAAATATACGTTTTTTCGAAAAGAACAAAAAAATCTACTCTCTCTCTCTCTCTCTCTGCATCTATCTTTACTCTCTTTTTCTCGATCTACCAAAACAAGATAATTCATCTGCTTCTTTGAATCTTCATTACCAAATTAACATGCCATTTCGGTCGAACTTGAATGCTTTGCTCTCCTCCTCATTTCTTTCATTTTTTGTTTGCATTGTCCTTTTTATGGGTACATCACACCATATTTTCCCTGATTAGAAGATCCTTGAAATCTGAATAATGACTTTCTTCCGTTTTATGTTCGTGGCCACAAAATAAAGAGACAGATCCATCAACTACCCATGTATCCTTTGCGTTCAACCCAGTTTTGTTATTTGACTTGGCCCTCTCATCCCCCTTTAGGGTTTCTGAATTCATCGTGGTTCATTTTCGGACATAGAGTAGAGAAGCTTCTCCTTTAATACGCTGGGCAAATCTATATTTCTCCGACCGTTGATTTTATGAAATCTTTATCCTGTGGTTTTTGACTTGTGCTCGAATGATGATATAGTCCATGTCTGTTTGAAAAAAAGAAGTGCGATTTCTCTTGCAGTGTTTTTAGCTTCTCAAGTACTGCTGTCTAAGATCTAGACGATAAAAGGGAGAAAAAAGGGTAAATCTTCAGCTGGTTGAAGCTGCACAAAGTCGCTGGTGAGTTGTTGTTTTTGATCGTCGAGGTATATTTGTTGAATTCATCGCTATGTTTAAGTACTTGTCATTCTAGGGTCGATAACCATCATGTATGTAGGGAGAATTCGATCATGGCCAGAGGCAAAATTCAGATGAGGCGGATTGAGAATCCGACGAGTCGGGTCACCTTTTCGAAGTGCCGGAACAGGCTACTGAAGAAAGCTTTCGAGCTCTCAGTCCTCTGCGAGGCCGAAGTCACCGTGATCATCTTTTTTGCAGAAAGGAAGCCTTTACGAGTTCTCGAGCAATTCTGAGTACGTTTGCATACTGATTTTTCATTTCTGGATTTGATTTTAGATGGGGAACATGATTGAGCCTTGTTAACATTCTTATGTCCAAAATAAGGGCATATGCACATATATATGCGGTTTGTAAAGTGTAAACAAGGGACAGCATCATGGCATGGGTTTTTTCTCTTATTCTCCTTTTTCTTTTCTACCATGTTTGGTTTTGGTCTAACGTTTAGCGCTTTTCCCCTTCGATCATGGACTGAACCAATCATGATGACCAATATAGTTCTCATTTGCAGACAATTTTATAAACAATATGACTTCTGTTCAGATATCCTAATCGGAAGTAGCTGAGACAAAATCTAATGTTCACGCTTTTTAATTGGGATAGTCAATGTACTGAGGTGTACCCTAATCAAATGGCTAGATATGGGGGATTTGATGATCAAAGGCATGCAATGTGTACGCTGTTGCATTGGAGTTGGGCTTCTTCTCTTGGTCCATGTGAGAAAACTAATTGTTGAATATCTTGAAAGTACTGATCTCCTCCAGCTACTTCACATGTTAGGATAATTGGTGCTTTGTCTTGGGGAGTGAAACATAATTTGATGTTAGTGAATCTAGGGACTGATATTGTTTGATCCTTCTGGTTTTGACAAGTTACAATTCAGCCTTCACCCCAATTCCACGTTGATATGAAATGAACATGCGGTTTAGTGTTCCTTTTGGAAGTGTTATAGGTTTTAAGGCTGCTTCTAGGGATTGATCTCCATTAACTAATGCCTGGGTCATGATGATATTAAGTGTATTTGCAGTTATGTATTATTCTATTCGAAGGAGATCTTTTCCAAACAATTTGATTGCTTGAAAAATTGTTGAAAAAAACCAAACTTAAGTTGAAAAGGGTGAAGCCTTCAAACCATACCTTGTTGGACTCAGTTCGTTGTAATTATACCACTTAGACGTGAATTAAGACTATTTTATGTACCCTATCTGATGATGGTCATCTTACAAATCATACAAATCTAATTTCAAGTTTAAGACCACACCACAAGGCATAAACTAGAAATTTATTATGAAACACACTACATTAGTTGGGAAATTGAATAATGCGTTACCTATCTACCACCATAATCAAGAAGCATTTCAAATCATGTTCAGTCAAATCGAAACTTAAAGCATAGTTAATCTCTTTTCCGAATAAAACAAAACCTGCAGAAGATTTTAAATTGATTTTTAGTGGTACTTTAAACCTGAACAAAAGCCTGTCAAACGAGTCCTGACATCTTCAACTTTAGGTACTTTTAATTGTATGGTGCTTTGAAAGATGAATAAGATTATGGGCTTGTCTAGATTTATGTAGTCATGATTTTATGGGATCGAGTGCATTCTTTGGTATAGTAAATGGAGGCGAACATGACACAACGCATTGATCTCTTGGATTTGTTACTCTCAGAGTATTTATGTCAAAAGTGACTGCAATGTACATGTTTGCCATTTTAGTTGCTCCACCATGTAAGTATTCCCTGTTCTTCATTTACCGGGAAAAAAAGTACTTGAAGTCACAAGTTAGGTGTAGGTACAACTGCTTGCTCTTATAATCTCTCAGACGCAGTGAGTCCTTGTACTGCTTCACAATGCAACTGATGATTTTACAAGCATTATGTGCTGTTCTTACTTCTTACTGACATGGAGTGGCATGTGGAATCCTGAAGACTTTGGGCTTGGGCAAAAAACATTGCATTAATTCACTCTGCGCTCACATATAAATATAATGTGCAAACTGAAGTTTTCATGCCAAAATTTGAAGA
Organism: Corymbia calophylla; assembly: GCA_014182845.1. Taxonomy (NCBI): domain Eukaryota; kingdom Viridiplantae; phylum Streptophyta; class Magnoliopsida; order Myrtales; family Myrtaceae; genus Corymbia; species Corymbia calophylla. Next base: position 1,011,384 of record CM024703.1, on the reverse strand, counting down.
AAAGTATTGGTGGCGTGATGTTTGATGCCGGAGCATTTCATTAATTCAGAACTAGTAAAACTAGGAGACTTACAACGAACTACATTTATTTCTCATATATTCAGGGTCTAGAAAATGTCGTTAAATTTCCGGAGTCCTGATTTAATTATAGTTGTTTTTTTAGTAAAACTAGTCTTGTCTTTCCTATGAGTCTTTCTGTGTTTCCAATTAGTCTTGATAATTACTCATACTTGGAGGGTTACTCCAAACTCATCTATACAGGCATGCTATGATGAATGCGAAGGTAGACTTGTTTTGGTTCATAACTTACTTAACATTTGGCTCGAGAACAAGAAAAATTTCTTGTTTTGCTCTTATCTCGTGGGTGGATTTCTATGTGTGACGAGTGTGTTATCTATTTAAGTTCTCACTTGTATTACCTCCCGCTTTTCTACACTCCCTCTGGGGTCAATTATTTACGAAGTATAAGGTGGGCATCCAAGACTTTTCCAAGTACTTCATATCTTCGCAAGTAAGTTGCTGAGAGGCTAAAAGCTTCTTGCAGAGGCTTATGCCTCTTGCGTATTCTGCTTGTGTGATAGTTATACATATTCACTGGAAGTCATGCTTGATTCACAAAAATGATCATTAATTTGTTTAATGTTCCATTACTTTTGCTTTGATGATACCTGATCAATTTGGAGAATGTCTTCCCGGTGGCTGAGCTCATATGCTGTCTTTGCAAGTTCTTCAGAATCCAAAAGACAATCGATCGATATCGTAGATCTACAAATGATGCAGATATGTACGAGGCTAATATGGAACAATATATTCTGGTTAGTGCTCTAACCTTTCCATGATAATACATTAGGTGCATTCGTAAGGAGTTCAGTGAGATTCTCAGACAAGTTGCCATGTTTGTTAGTCAAAAGAAGTCAAAAACGCCGGACTGGTGATATTTTAGCTATTCAAGCACAACTTTTAGAGTTTAAACAAGTTGAACAGTTCGATTTTTATTCATTTTGCTGTATGAAAGAAAGCAACTTCCTGGCTTTGTTTTTATTTTTTTATTATTTGTGTGTGGATTAACATATAACATCAACATAACTTTTTGCAGGATAAGACCTACAAAAAAGTCTACTTACGTGGGTATGTTGTATAATTTTTGCTGTATAATTTTCTGTCTTTTGTTCTGCTGCTGGTCGATCAGCTTTTGCCGTTTGTATGTTGCCTTAGTTTGTTTCAGATCTCAGCACCATTCCACTCATTAGTTATGCTTTGATGAGTGTAAGTGGGTGCCGATCTCTTCTAGTTTGTACTGTTGTTGATTGGTAATTTTACACGCTTACCTCACCAAAAAAAAAAAAGTCTACTTACGAACACAAATGGTGACAAATCCTATTTCCTTAACAATCTTATAATATATGCTTGTGTATACATAAATAGTGGCTCCATATGCAAAGAATCACACGAACATCTACCTGTGTACATGATTGAAATGGATCACTAGAACCTCATAGTAGGGATCATACTTATGATGATAATATAGTTGTAAAAAGAGGGATAGAGTCAAGTGACATTCAATTTCCAAATAAATCTTTAATATGGTAGTTTTCTAACAAGGTGTGTGTATATATAACTAGGTTTGTAACCATAGATCTAACAAGGGTTTATAAGGATAAAACAGTAAGATGGAAATATGAAAATCTTACCAAGGGTCGATCAGAACCAAGTATTTGGTCCTTGATCTTGAAAGTAGGTTTTCTAGGAAATCACAAAGGGTATGGAAGATTGGTTATGAGAAGAAACATTTTTCTAATATGACTCATATAAATTACTCCACGGTAAGGATACACAAAATTATTCACCCTACCATGTGGAAACATACAAGATAAGTTGTGGATAAACTTACTTTATGCCAAGTCTGTTATTGCATTTCTTTTTAACAATTCAAGTGAAACCATATACCGGTCCGTTGAATGTGTCCTGGGCTTGGAGGAAAATTCTAGGCTTGGAGGAAAATTCTTGCTGTGCATCCTGATATTCTTAGCTTAGTAAGGTGGCAGGTTAGCAATGGACGCTCGGTTTCACTATGGTCATGATATTCTTAGCTTGGAGGAAAATTCTTGCCTTGCGTCCTGATATTCTTAGCTTAGTAAGGTGGCGGGTTGGCAATGGACGCTCGGTTTCGCTATGGTTTGATCCTTGGCATCCTATAGGTCCATTGAATGTGTTGTTCTCTAACTCATTCATAAACCGGTCCGGCCTTACTAGGGAAACAAAGGCGGCGGACCTCTTCTCACCGGTGGGGGCCACTGTTCTTCAACATCTTCGAAGCTGGTCTCATCAGACTCTCCTCCTCAACAATAGCCCGGACGTGTTCATCTGGAAGCCTCTCTCATCGGGTGAGTTCTTGACGGCCTCGGCTTGGGAATCTACTAGGAATCGGGCTTTGCGAATCCATTGGTCTTCCTTAGTGTGGCACAAATCTTTAGTGCCAAGGCATCAGTTTTTACTTTGGTTGATTGCTAGAAACCGTTTACCTACCCAAATGTTCCTCCTATCGATTGGGAGGCTTACTGGTGCTACTTGTGCCTTTTGTAATTCTTGTCCAGATACTATTGATCACCTATTTTTTGATTGCCATATAACGCATGCTCTTGCTGTTTTTTGGGCGGGCAAGTGCAACTTGGCTTGGCCGGGAGGATCATTGAGTAATACCATGGTTTGGGCTAGTAATAATTTTTTGGGTAAAGGCTTCCAGAAGGAAATTCTCAGGTTCTCCTTTGCTGCTCTTTGTTATATTATTTGGAAGTCTCGTAATGACATCTTATTTCGGAGTAAAATGGTCTCCATTCCTTCAATTAAGTATTATATCTGCAAGGCTGTCAAGAACAATGTGCTGTTTGGACCATTGGTTCAAGACAATATGGTGAATAGACGTCTTTAGAGAGCGTGGGGGTTGAGTGCCTCCATTTTTACTGGTTAAGTCCTATGTGATGTTCTCCTGGATGTTGTGTTGTTGTTTTGATTGTGCAACTTTTAGTTGTCTTTGGATTCGGCTTCTTTCCACTCAGTAGTCTAAGCTGAGTGCAAATTGGAGCCGTCATCCATTAGTTTGTACAGTTGTTGGTTGGCATTAATACAAGTCTACCTTACCAAAAAAAAAAAAAAAAAATTCAAGTGAAACCATAGAATGAAGAAATAAGTAGCTTCATGAGAGCAACAGCTCCTGTCTTCTTACTGGTCAAATGCTATTTCTAAAACTACACCAAGCTCGAGAGAACTAAGATGATGAATGGTTTTGCATTTTTTTGCTCATTCTTCGCGTTAAAAAATAATTTGTATCTCTAATTCACAATTAGCATCTTGCAAGGGACTATTTTACAACCTTTGTTCTACTAAACGTCTAAATATATACAGAAAAATTGGGATCAAGGGACTATTTCCTGCAGATCAAAGACTTTTTCTCTTTGAATCTCTTGAAAACTTCACTTTCATAATGCTCGTGTTTGATGAAGATGCTTCTATGTGTGGTTTATTTGCATTGCAAGAGATAAAAAGATATGAGCTCAATTCTCAACGTGTTTCTTCATTCTTTTGAATCAATTTCAATTTGACCTCAAGATGATCTTTTAGGTTATTGAGTTGTGGATTTTCACAACATCCATACTCACTGAAGCTTGGTAAAATCATCAACATTTAAATATCAACTTAGTAAATCCTTTTGTCTGCGTCAACAGTATATTTCTATTAATGGGAAGACTAACGAGTCGAAGGCACATTCATGGATATATCTTTTGGCTAAGTTATAGCAAAACATGTCGCACTTTGGAAAATTGAACTTTTGCAATGTTAATACACAAGAGATGTTTCATGGTTCCTAAGCATGAGGAATGCTGGGGATACCTTCTACATTGGTTTGCCAAGCGATGTGGCATTGCATAAGTGTGATTTAAGTTAGTAAACTCATTTAAGTACCTGACAGGAGTCTATGTCATCACTTAGTAAATGAATATGTTTTTAGGTCATAAAGTAAACAAATTTAGAAGACAAGTCTTAATATGTCTAGAATTATTCTTTAAGTATGCATTATCTCTAATGAAACCAATTCTAATGCATTATCTCTCACGAACCCAATTCTAGAAATCTCATTTAAATTTTATACTTCACAGCAAAAGTCAAGTGGCTCAAAATGTTAGTCTAGTACAGGAGGAAATAATTTGAGAGAGTTATCAAAGTGCTGTTATGATTAGATAAAGGATTTGTGATATTATGCAAACCATACCACTCTTATTCTTGTAATTTGGCCATGACTGGGAAGCAGAGAAGAGAAACTGCTGATAAATATATAGAGAGAGACAAATCGGTTTCAAGTTAATTAAAACATTAAAAGTGCTACTTTGATCTTTGTACTTGTCCTCAGGACGTTAACTGGTCCTCTAAAATGCTTTCAGCTTCTGAAATCCCACTCATCATCCACCACTTGATACCTTGAAAAAATGCCGTCCTTGGGCATTTACATCTTATTGTTTTCTTGAAGGTAGTTTTAAAAGTGACTGTTGGTGTGAACCTATATATACGTGTGTGCAGATAGTAATAATATAACTTCGTGCTCTTGATAAGAGCCCTATTTTTTATCTGAAGAATGGACTATGGTTTACGTTGTTCAGCTACAGATTTTGCAAGAACATTAGGGTTCTTGTAGTAGCAATCTTAGTTTTGCAGGATCCTATGGTGTTACTGATTTGTTGACTATGATTGGTTATATCCATTATGTAATTTCAAATATGTTCAGTCTGTATTGCTCCGTTCACTGGATTCATGAATATCACAATCTCCAAAATTGTGCAGCATCTGAAGCAAGAAACACTGGATATGGAGAGGAAGATTGAGCTTCTTGAAGTTTCTTTACGGTCCACAAATTTTGAGACTTCTCTCTTGTATATTGTGGATTGAAATGGGTTCCTGATATATAATTCCCTTAACTGTGGTACTCCATTTCTTTTCTTTTTTCATCAGAAAGCTATCAGGACAATGTCTTGGATCTTGCTTGATCGACGAAATCCAAGAGATAGGGGATCAACTCGAGCGAAGTTTGAGCAGCGTTAGGGCAAGAAAGGTACATGTGCCTTTGGCATATTTGTCCTTTTCTCTAAGCCTAAAGATGTTTTGAGAACTTTTTCATCGAGTAGCCTGTGTCTTTGGAGGCATGGAGATGGTGAGAAGGGGAAGAATAAAAAGAGAAACAATTTCCCAAAAACGACTAACAGGACTGATCTAATGTATACAGGAACCGAAACACCAGTTTGTAATTGCATTGAAGATTGAAACTGAATAGACTAAATAGTTAAACTTGGCATTTGAAAGGAGAGAATTTGTTTTTGTCTGGGCATACATGGCGTTTTCTATCTTATATAAAAGACTGAAAACACATTCACAAATGACCCTTTTTCTTCATTGTTAATCATTTGTTCTTCTTCTTTTTTCCAAAAAGAAAAGGTTAAGATCGTGGTTATTTTTCCATCATTATTTTTCCCAAAGTTATTTGGACGACCCTATAGTTCGTTTTTCCAAAAAAAAAAAGGATATTTTTCAAGCCGGTAAACTTTTGAAAGAGTTGTACTTGACAAAAAAATTGTGATAAAAAAAGTTTCAAGTTACCTGATTTTTAAGTAACTTGGTAACCTACCATCACTTTTATGAAATCATCAACTCCTTTAAAATGCACAATTATCAATATCTCTTTTTTTTTTCCTACCATTCCTTTAAATTTAATAGCTCTAATTTATATTTACCGATAATTATTTGAATAACTTGCGGACTTATTTTTTCGCTTAAATTACTCACTCCAATCTATATTTACCGCTATTTATTTGGGTTTTTGTTTGTGCATTTTTTTCCTACTTTAACCATTTCTTTAACTATTCAGCTATAATGAAAACATTTTGTTATCGAGGAGAGTGGGGTCTACTCTTTCCCTTCCATCTCATTTACGAACGACTTCACCAGATGCCTCTCCTCTTTATCGTCTTCTTAGTGCATTGTGTTATCGTGGAGAGTGGAGTTTACTTTTTCTCTCCTGTCTTTCGTGCCAGCGACTTCAGCACATTTTTCTTCTCTTTATCACTTTCTTAGTTATAAAATAAGTCATGTTGATAAAAGCACTTTCTCTCCTATTCACCCTACGCTTATAAGACTTATGCAAACTTAAATGTTTGTCTTACTTACGAACCCAACCAGGAATTATGAATCTTAATTATAGAAGTTACCAGCTTTTCTCTGATTAAATTACCAACGAATTTTGTATCACTAACTCTTATTTGATTAGTTAACAAGTCTACTTGATTTGGTTAAATGACTAACCTTTCTCTATCTCTAACAAAAAAAAAAAAAAAAAGGTCATCGATCATTTTTTATCAATGGTTTCTTGACACTCACTGACACAAAATGAACTTATTAACAAAAAATAATAAAAAAATCAGTATTTCTTTGGCACAAAATAATCGAATACTGCGAGTTTTTTGGTTTGTTACCCTCGCCGATTGCCGTGTACGACCTCTCACTTGAACTGTGTTTCTGTACAAGTTGCAAAGCATTGTCCTTTCATTTCTATCGTTCATCATCCCAACTTATTTCTCATTTTTTTAGTCATCTTTTACTAAGAAGGGTATGGAGACAACATCCACACTTACGGAAGTTAAAATGTTTCTATGGATCTCTTTTACAGGCTCAATTTTTCAACAATCGGATACAGCATTTACGAGCGAAGGCAAGTGGAGGAATATGATGAATACATGTCCGGTCTCATCAGGCATTGTTTTTTTCCTGGTTTTATTAATCTAGCAACATTGTTTGGTGTCATTTAGGAGAGGTCTCTGAAAGAAGAGAACGCGAAGCTTCTTGCAAAGGTGAACCCTCTTTCTCATCTATGCTTTTCTTGCTTTCCTATTACTTGCCATGCATCATCACTCTTCTTTGCATAAATTGACCACTTTGCTCAACCTTACCTACAATAGAATCTCTCAATGAATCTCATGTATGATCTAGTAGTGCAGTTTTATGATCTGCTAAGCCCAGAGAGAGGCCTTTAATGATTAAGAATGTTCTTTGCCCTTATGTCTAATAGGCCCGTGTGGTGAAGAAGCTTGTTGCTTTTGTCCATCAAACCAATATTAGTAGATTATGTGCTGCACATTTTAATGTACTATTCATTAGTTTGTCTTGCTCTCTATTAGTCCTGGTGTTAAAACCTTTAAAGGGTACTGCAACATGATCAGTTATTAGAGTTAAAGGACAACACATCTGGAGAGATGCTTAATTTCAGGGTTCTGTGCCGGTATTTATATCGAACCTTTCTCTATCTGTGAGGAGTTCTTCTTTTGGATAGCTTAAGTAAGAATGAGCAGATACGTTGAACATCACCAAATAATTCTACGATCTTTAGACGGTATGACCTGCTTGAAACTTATAACTAGCACTAAGCTATTAATCCATGTTGATAAGAGTACCATCACACTGAGAAATTTACCGTCACGAGTTACAATTCTACTTTTCTTATTTAGACGGAACTATAGACAAACTCAAATCTCCGTATCCTTCTATGGTCCTGCACTTGATCTGCTAAGAAAGTGATCCACTTCCTCATAGAAGCTAGTAATATAGAGTTACTAACTCATGTTGGGAACACAAATTTTAGGGAAATTACGATCATGAGATACAATTATTTGTATGGCACTGTAATTTTATAGACGGACCCCAATCTGTCTTTCCGTGATTTTGTGACCATTACTTGATATGCTTGGAAAGTTACTGACTTGAAAATAAAAAAGAACTACTAGCACTAAGTTAGCAACCTGCATTGTGAATATTGTTTTCATAGAAGAATATATTGTGTTTTCCAATTGGGACTATAGACAAATCCAGAGTTCTTTGTGATCACATTTGGTATACCTAACCACTTTTCAAGCTTTTTTGTTGTTTTTTTTTTTTCCTTTTATCTTTTTTGAGAACGGAAGAGATAACCACTTCCAGAGTTAGTTATTGGGAAATATACAACTTTCCTTGTGAAAATATTGGAAAGTTAGTAATTGCCAATATGGAAATAAAATTGGTTGCACAATATTTTTGAGTAATTAATGTTGAGAAAACTATTAGGCAACCTACTATCATCGGGTAAAATTCTATGCTTCTAACATGGGATTGTCGAAGGATTGAAAGTTTTTGTGTCTCTCTATAGTTTTGTAACCATTAGTTGATCTGTTTACAAAGTACTTACTCGATAATAGAAACTAACAGCCTTGAAATACGACCCCTATTGAAAAAAAATACAATGACAGAAAATATTATGATCACGAGATACTAGTTTGTACTTTAAACGAGGATTATAGGTGGAACCAAAGTTTATAGTCTTGTCTGGTGTAGCTAACTACTTTTGGAGTTTTTTTTTGTCCCCCCTTGCAAAGCAGGAGAGAATCTCTTCTAGAGTCAAATGTTGGGAAAAATTGAAATTTCCCAGTGGTAGATGTCGGTGCATACAGAAACTTGCATCACCTAATTTAGATCTAGTGAAAAGCTTTTTCAATGTCGGCAAATCTCAAGTTGCACTTTAGCTTTTCCCCATTAGTGAAAGTTTCCAAATTAGAAAGCATAGACATTTTTCGAGAGCATCAGTGTCGTGTCGGACAGGAGGCAGACAACCGGTGTCAAAAAAGCCGGCACATGGTCAACTGTTCCGACTACTCCAACATGGGAGTTTAGAATTTCAACATGTGATTCCGACAAATATAAGGTCAATTTTAAAAATTTTCAATAAATGAGGGGTCAAAATATAAAAAAATAAATGAGGAAAGAAGAAAAATCCTTATTTCTTTCTCATTTCCATTCCACAAAGTTTCCTAACCTCCTCCTCTTTTCTCTCTCTCCCCTCTCTCTCTCTCTCTCATCGATCGATTCTAGCAAGAAGGAACCCAAATTGAGATAGAATGTAGTTGAATTTGTCAAATTAGAAGGATGAATAATATTAATAATTAGAAGGTTCAAGACAATATGGTCAACAGAAGGCTACAAAGAACTTGGGGATTTGAAGCCTCTGTCTTTGATGATTAACATCTTGTGTGCTCCTTTGTGTAGTTTCTAATGTATATTGCTTGGATTAGGGCACCTTTCCACTCAGTAGCTTTTGTTATTTGAGTGTAAATAGGTGCCATTATCCTTTAGATTGTACAGTAATTTCTGATTATATACAAGCTTACCTTACCAAAAAAATAAATAATAATATTAATAATTGGTGGATTAATATTTTTAGTTTAAATTCATTTTATGCTTTATTTATTTATGAATTGGAATCGAATTAATTTGATTGAAATAAGCATAAAAATGATAATTTATCAAGTATATATAAAAATATTTATTTAATATACAACGTGTCTCAATGTATGGGAATTCTCTATATTTTGAGAAATGATGTGTCGGCGTATCGTGTTGTGTCACGTATTGGTGTCGGTGCTACTTGATTTTTAGGTACCCATCATCATTCAATTGCATTTGTTATTTCATTTATTTAACAGAAAGTTTAGTGTTCTCTTTCTTCTTCCAATTTCAGTGCCATGAAAATCCTTGGTGGTCAACAGCTCATCCGAGAGCAGCAGCAATACGAAGCCAGAGCAGCCGGAGTACGGATGTTGAGATCGGGTTGCTCGTCGGATTGCTGGAAAGTTAAACTGATTCGCCAACACAAAGTCTAATAATACCTGTTCAAAAGAATATAATAAGAACTACAGCAATTAAACTCAGCGAGATCTTTACTCAGCTGGATTCTCGTTAGCCTGTAACGATAAGATATCATGTGATTCATGGTAGTCATTTCAAAAATCTGCTAGTAAGAATAGCTGGGAGAAAAAAGAAAGATCAGATTAGAAATGACCAATGACAAGGAGCAATATACGAGGAAGAATCAGCGAAACAGAAGAAATAACTTACCTGCACCTTGGGCTTCACTTTTGAATCACTGACTCCAAGACAGAAACGTCTCTGTTGAGCATATTTTCGAACTCTGCTTGCGGACATTTCCACGACATCATTGGACACCTATTTAAGGTTTTCTCATTTTATCCTTTGTTCTGAGGATGCCTCTTTAAGGCTTTGTTTTGTTTTGTTTCTTTTTTTTGGTCGGACACTTTTTTTTTTTTTGTGGATAAGGTAAGTATTATAAGCTTTCGAACAAAAGAACCTGTACAAGGAAGGTGAATCACGGCACCAACAATCACTCAGCGTGACAACAAGTCACTAGAGTGAGGGGGTACCACGATTGCTACGTGGATTTACAAATAGAAAGAAAACTAGACAAAGAACCTCTATGGCCCTTTCTTGAGACTAACTCGGCATAGCATCGAAGATGTAGTCATTGATGCCTCAACTCCGTTGCATCCTCCTGTTACTGGGATTATCCTTAACCCGTTTGAACACAAGAGATTTGTCCTTTACTGCCTTTAAAAGGTACATCTTCAAAGACGGGATGAATAAATTGTGAGCTCGGAAGAGGATATCATTTCTTGTCATCTAAATTATATAGCATAGGGCGCCCAAAGAGAAACGAGTGATCTCCCGAGAAAACCCTCTACCTGATAAAGAGTTAATGGCCCAAAGGAGATTGTTCGTCCAGGAGGAATTACACCATGGAAGATTGCATTTGTGGTCGGACACCTATTTAAGACCGGCTAACCCAAAAAAGGTTCATCCATCACCTCTATGATTTTCTTCAACGTAGACATATGCAGACATAAGGGTCATGTTGCAAGATGAAGCTACTCAGTAGACTTGTGACTCATCCCAAACAACGGGGTCCAACTTTTTTCATCCGATAAAAGTTAGCTTACAAACTCACGGGCGCTGACATGTTCCCTAGGCAATTCCTTAACTGGAAGGGATTGCAGGGATAGACATTCAAGGATACTGAGTGACACATTAGATGACTCAAATGTACAGTGCATCCCTCTTAGCAATTAATAAGAGATATACAATTAAATCAGAAAAAGGAAATAAAATCTATGTATAAGTTTCTATCTACCGACCAAAAGCAAAACCTTTCTACATTTCCCTTTCTTTTCCTTTTTCGCGATTGAAAAATCTATGTATAAGCTTGGATTAGAAAGACTACCGGCCACTCTCCCTGGTCACTTGTCAGGAATGAATTTGGGTGGCTCTACATCAAGATCCATGGCCAGCTTGTCAGATATGATCCAATCCTAATGTGATTTTTATGATAAAGCTTCATATTACAATAATTCCTTTCCTTAAAACAAGAACACTATCTTGGATGAGTCAATCCCATGCCAAAAAAAGTACCTTAATATCCTTGTAAATAAGAAACAAGAATTTTGTGCTTCAAATAAACCCGTGAAAGTGACATGTAAGGAAACAAATCAATATCAATTGAGAGTACTTTTTAATGCAAAATTTGTTAGGATAAATCCGCATAATCAAAGTGATAAAATCCTTTTTGATTTTTCTTTTATAGTACGATTGGATTATCTATTTATGCAAAATGCTATTGGTAATGAATAGTTCTTTTTCAACCATTTTAGCCAACTTACAAATAAAGCAAAACATGACTTTCCACAATACTCCTTTTATACATGTTGAAATAATGACTCACGGATTAAAATCTTTAATCAATCAACGATGTGTATATTATGCCATTGCTCGATTTGGCATCACTTCCCCAATACTTTACCATTACTTAATTTAGACACACACATACATACTTCCGTTAGAATCAACTACTATGTGTAGATACTATAAGTAGCAGGAAGATAATTGCAAATGTATGATAGAGTTTGTAAGAACACTATTTGTCAACCCCACTTAAGTTTACTGGTTTGCTAAAGGAGAAAATATTCGCCGTCTCAACTGACAAAGATTTGTGTGATTCCTATGATATTTAAATTTTTGAATCTGGCTTATGAACCTTTTAGCTTTGTATAAGGTTCACTGAGAATGTCATGGTTGTCTTTTGTCCGAGAAACTCAATTAGTATTAGCAGTTGTGGAAGTTGGATTGCATCTTTGTTTTGAAGACATGTCTCTATGTTCAGTTTGTAGGGGGAAGATACTCTCCAGCTATTCTGATGTTTGCGCTATAAAATATACTTAATTATTGAAAAAAATGTGGAATAATCTATAGGGTCAAGATTGTTGTGATGTAGAAACATGATGAACGAGCATATTTGTCAGATGCGCATGCATGCTTTGGCATAATATATCACTAAAGATGACGTTATCGATCTGTGATGTAATTAAAAGTCCATGCTATTTTGTTGTCCTCACAAATCCACATCGCATTAGCTACGTTGTCCTCATCTTTTGTATTTTACAATTGATATGGTGACTTATCCATCGAAATTTTTGTAAAATTAATGTGGAAAATATTGCATCTTGCAAATTAAATCAATGCAAAATCACCAGAGAAATAAGTCAAGATTAAGAAACAAATCAAGAATTTACATAGTTTGGTCTACGTGTCAGTTACTCCTCAATAAGAAGAGTTAGCACCAAATAATCTACTAATAATCGGATAACCATAGAGTTAATAATCGTCCACGCACTTGATTGTTTCCCATGCCTAAATTATACCCAAACCTAGAGTATTTACAAATAAACAACTCAATTGCAAGTAAAACTTACAGCACAAGTCAAAACAAAAGCTCTTCATACAGTTGATCCAAGAAGTGTTTTTGATATTGTTTCTTCTTCTTTGTAACACCCAAATCTTTTATCTCAAACTCAACATTCAATTGCCTCTTCAACACATCAATTTCAGACATAATCTTAATTGTCATCGACATGTCATCAACAAATGATAATAGATAAATCAAATAATCATCCTCCCATTTCCTAAGGTAAACATAGTTGTCCAACTAACTTTCGAATAGTCATAACTAGTCATAAAAGCATCAGAACAATTATACCACTGCCTAGTAGACTCTTGCAACCCTTATAAATATTTCTTTAATAAATAAACTTAGTCTTCCTCATCCAAAATATCAAATTTCTTTTCACATCTAACTGTTCCAACTCATCATGAAGAATTGTCATTTTCACATCTAACTATTCCAACTCAAGATCATGCATAACAATTAAGTGAAGATATATTCAAATAGAAGTATGTCTTATAATAGGAGAAAATATCTCATTGTAACCAATGCCTACTCATTGTGTATACCCTTTCGCAACAAATCTCACATTATACCGTGCTGCCTCATTCCATTTGTAGACTATTTGTTTCCATTGATCTTCTAGCTCTTGGAAACTGTAACAAACTCTCACATCCAGTTTCAATAGAGTGATTCCTTTCGTTCACTCATAGCCTCTTGCCATTGTAACGATTCAGCATTGGCTATCGCCATAAAGTAAGATGAAGGCTCACATGTTTCCACCTGATTATTTATGATCAATGCATAAGTAATATATGTATCATCACAACATATTGGTGGCCCAATTTGTACTCTCCATCTACCCACGACCGTAGAGTGTTATGATTTTGTTGTTTGTTCAATATAACTGATTTCAAAAACTTCGACATTATTTGTAGTCTCAACCATTGTTGCCTTAGAGGTCTTCAACATCTCTAAGTTCCACCTCGTTAGTAGCACCATGATATGTTTGCTCTGCCGATTGTATCTTAGGACTTTTTTGTCAAAACATAACAATATTGTCAGAAATCACATTAATGCAAATTAGAAAATCTAGTGATTTGGATTTAGTACACCACACAATCAATAGCATTTGATATCCCATTTGCATAACAAAAATAAAATCCGAACTAAACCGTCAAACTTCTCGAATTCCTTTATTTATTATCCAAACTGAAATTTTTAATTTGATTGGGGTTTTTATGACACTCCAAAATAATGATAAATTACAAGAAATAAATAAAGAAAACATAAACTAAAAGAAACATCTGTATTTATTTTATCCTTGCATTTATCATGGTAATAATTTCGAGTACTCCTAGTGCTCATGAAACCATCTGGGAGGAACCGGTTGAAGAAGAGCCCCGAGGCTGCTCCTACGAGGCCCGAGTAAAGGACAGGTTCTCTTTCCATTGGTCGAGTGGAAGGCCCACTGAGCTTAAGTGACAGAAAATGTTTTCCCACTCGTCAACCTCCCATTGCTTAGCTGCCCACATCATGGTACGACGATGTCCACAATTCCCATATTTATCGTACCGCCTTTTTCTCTTCCTTTTCACCCGTTTCGTTTCTTGGTGCTCTTTCTTTCGCATGTCCCACAGCCCACGGCTGAAGCTGAAACCCACTGGCAAAATATACGTTTTTTCGAAAAGAACAAAAAAAGCTACTCTCTCTCTCTCTCTCTCTCTCTCTCTCTGTGCATCTATCTTTACTCTCTTTTTCTTGATTTTACCAAATCAAGAAAATTCATCTGCTTCTTTGAATCTTCATTACCAAATTAACATGCCATTTCGGTCGAACTTGAATGCTTTGCTCTCCTCCTCATTTCTTTCATTTTTTGTTTGCATTTTCCTTTTTATGGGTACATCACACCATATTTTCCCTGATTAGAAGATCCTTGAAATTGGAATAATAAGGACTTTTTTCCTTTTTATGTTTGTGGCCACAAAATAAAAAGACAGATCCATCAACTGCCGATGTATCCTTTGCGTTCAACCCAGTTTTGTTGTCTGACTTCGCGCTCTCATCCCCCTTTAGGGTTTCTGAATTTATCGTGGTTCATTTTCTGACATAGAGCAGAGAAGCTTCCCCTTTAATACGCTGGGCAAATCTATATTTCTCCGACCGTTGATTTTATGAAATCTTTATCCTATGGTTTTTGACTTGTGCTTGAATGATGATATAGTCCATGTCTGTTTGAAAAAAAAAGTGCGATTTCTCTTGCAGTGTTTTTAGCTTCTCAAGAACTGCTGTCTAAGGTCTAGACGATAAAAGGAGGAAAAAAGGGTAAATCTTCAGCTGGTTGAAACTGCACAAAGTCGCTGGTGAGTTGTGGTTTTTGATCGTCGAGGTATATTTGTTGAATTCATCGCTATGTTTAAGTACTCGTCATTCTAGGGTCGATAACCATCATGTATGTAGGGAGAATTCGATCATGGCCAGAGGCAAAATTCAGATGAGGCGGATTGAGAATCCAACGAGCCGGCAAGTCACCTTCTCGAAGCGCCGAAACGGGCTATTGAAGAAAGCTTACGAGCTCTCGGTCCTCTGCGAGGCCGAAATCGCCGTGATCATCTTTTCGCAGAAAGGAAGGCTTTACGAGTTCTCGAGCAATTCTGAGTACGTTTGCATACTGATTTTTCATTTCTGGATTTGATTTTAGATGGGGAAAATGATTGAGCCTTGTTAACATTCTTATGTCCAAAATAAGGGCATATGCACATATATATGCTGTGTGTTTGTAAACAAGGGACAGTATCATGGCATGGGTTTTTTCTCTTATTCTCCTTTTTCTTTTCTACCATGTTTGGTTTTGGTCAAGCGTTCGTGCTTTTCCCCTTCGATCATGGACTAACCCACCATCATGCATCGAGTTCTCATTTTTGGATAGTTTTTAAAAACAATATCACTTTTGTTCAGATATCCTAGTCGAAATTGGCTGAGAAAAGGAAGTATAAAACTATAAAATCTTCTCTTTCGCTGTCTTTTTGCATAGTCAATGCACTGGAGTGTACCCTAATCAAATGGCTAGATGCGGGGGATTTGATGAACAAAGGCATTCATTATGTATGCTGTGGTGTTGAGTTAGACTCACCCTTTCTTAATGGTTCTTCTGAGGAAACTAATTGTTGAATATCTTGAAAGTACTGATCTCCTCCAGCTACTTCACACGTTAGGATAATTGGTACTTGTCTTGGGGAATGAAACATTATTTGATGTTAGTGAAACTAGGGACTGATATTGTTTGGTCATTCTGGTTTTGACAAGTTACAATTCAGCCTTCACCCCAATTCCACATTGATATGAAATGAACGTGTGGTTTAGTGTTCCTTTCGAAATTGTTATAGGTTTTGAGGCTGCTTCTAGGGATTGATCTCCATTAGCTAATGCCTGGGTCATGATGATATTAAGTGTATTTGCAGTTAGGTGTTATTCTATTCGAAGCAGATCTTTTCCAAACAATTTTATTGCTTGAAAAATTGTTGAAGAAAACCAAACTTAAGTTGAAAAGGGTGAAGCCTTCAAACCATACCTTGTTTGACTCAGTTCGTTGTAATTATACCACTTAGACGTGAATTAAGACTATTTTATGTACCCTATCTGATGATGATCATCTTACAAATCATACAAATCTAATTTCCAGTTTAAGACCACACCACAAGGCATAAACTAGAAATTTATTATGAAACACACTATATTAGTTGAGAAATCGAATAATGTGTTACCTATCTACCACCATAATCAAGAAGCATTTCAAATCATGTTCATTCAAATCGAAACTTAAAGCATAGTTAATCTCTTTTCCGAATAAAACAAAAGCCGCAGAAGATTTTCAAGTTGATTTTTAATGGTACTTTAACCCTGAACAAAAGCCTGTGAAACAAGTCCTGACATCTTCAACTTTAGGTACTTTTAATTGTATGGTGCTTTGAAAGACGAATAAGATTATGGGCTTGACTAGATTTATATAGTCATCATTTTATGGGATCGAGTGCATTCTTTGGTATAATAGATGGAGGCGAACGTGACACGACACATTGATCTCTTGGATTTGTTACTCTCAGAGTATTTATGTCAAAAAGTGACTGCAATATACATGTTTGCCATTTTAGTTGCTCCACCATGTAAGTATTCCCTGTTCTTCATTTACCGGGAAAAAAAAGTACTTGAAGTCACAAGTTAGATGTAGGTACAACTGCTTGCTCTTATAATCTCTAAGACGCAGTGAGTCCTTGTACTGCATCACAATGCAACTGATGATTTTACAAGCATCATGTGCTGTTCTTACTTCTTACTGACATGGAGTGGCATGTGGAATCCTGAAGACTTTGGGCTTGGGGCAAAAAACATTGCAGTAATTCACTCTGCTAAAAGCCAACCATACAGCTATACAGAGGAGGTGAGACTTGGCACCAACCCACACTCATCAGGACAACATGTCGCTGGAGTGAGGGGGGCCAGGTTCACAAAAGGAAAAAAAAAAAAAAACACAAATGTGAGAAGCCAAGGTTAGCAGGGCTAGCCTCACTCACATTCCTACACAAAAATATTTGGGTCTAGCCCCCAACTATGCTGCAATATCCTATTTCTTGGGTTATCAACAATCGATTTGAGGGAGATAGCTTTATCCTTGACCGCCTTGGTGAGATATTGTTTCATGGCCGGCATAGAGAGATTGGATGACCGGAATGTTATATCATTTCTAGTCTTCCAAATCACATAGCAAAGTGCTCCAAAGGAGAGTCTAGCGATGTCCACATAGAAGCCACTACCTGAGAGGGTATTGCTTACCCAACTAAGATTTTCCATCCAAGATCGATTAGTCCATATGAGATTGCATTTTGCAGCCCAAAAAGTAGCAACCAAGTTGGAGACGTGACAGTCAAAAAATAGGTGGTTGATAGAATCTGGCCTGATATTGCACAATGCACAGTGTACCGGAGGTAGTCTACCATAGGCCAATAGGTGCAAATTGAAAGTTTCACTCCAAAATTTGAAGAAAAGTATTAGTGGCGTGATTTTTTATGCCGGAGCATTCCATTAATTCAGAACTAGTAAAACTAGGAGACTTACAACCAACTAAATTTATTTCTCATATTTTCAGGTCTAGCAAATGTCGTTAAATTTCCAAAGTCCTGATTTAATTATAGTTGTTTTTCTAGTAAAACTAGTTTTGTTTTTCCTAGGAGTCTTTTTGTCTTTCCAATTAGTCTTGATAATTACTCATGCTTTGATGGTTACTCCAAACTCATCTACGCAAGCATGCTATGATTAATGCGAAGGTAGACTTGTTTTGGTTCATAACTTACTTAGCATTTGGCTCGAGAACAAGAAAAATTTGTTGTTTTGCTCTTATCTCGTAGGTGGATGTCTATGAGTGACGAGTGATCTATCCATTTAGGTTCTCACTTGTATTACCTCCTACTTTTCTACACTCTCTCCGGGGTCAATTACTTACAAAGTATAAGGTTGGCATCCAAGACTTTTCCAAGTACTTCATATCCTCGCAAGTAAGTTGCTGAGAGGCTAAAAGCTTCTTGCAGAGGCTTGTGCCTCTTGCATATTCTGCTTGTGTGATAGTTATACATACTCACTGGAAGTCATGTTTGATTCACAAAAATGATCATTAATTTGTTTAATGTTCGATTACTTTAGCTTTCATGATACCTGATCAATTTGGAGAATGTATTCCCGGTGGCTGAGCTCATATGCTGTCTTTGCAAGTTTTTCAGAATCCGAAAGACAATTGATCGATATCGTAGATCTACAAATGAGGCAGATACGTACGAGGCTAATATGGAACAACATATTCTGGTTAGTGCTCTAACCTTTCCATGATAATACATTAGGTGCATTCGTAAGGAGTTCAGTGAGATTCTTAGTTTAATTAAACAAGTTGCCATGTTTGTTAGTCAAAACAAGTCAAAAACGTCGGACTATTGATATTTTTGCTATTCAAGCACATTTTTTAGAGTTTAAGCAAGTTGAGCAGTTCGATTTTTATTCATTTTGCTTTATGAAAGAAACAACTTCCTGGCTTTTTTAATACTTACCTTTACCAAAAAAAAAACTTCCTGGCTTTTTTTTTTTTTTTTTTGTGGATTAACATATAACGTCAACATAACTTTTTGAAGGATAAAACCTACAAAAAAAAAAGTCTACTTACGAACACAAATGGTGACAAATCCTATTTCCTCAACAATCTTATAATATATGCTCGCATATACATAAAGAATGGCCCGGTATGCAAAGAATCACAAAAACATCTATTTGTGTACATGATTGAAATGGATCACTAGAACCACAAAGTAGGGATCATACTAATGATGATGATACAATTGTAAAAAGAGGGATAGAGTCAAGTGACATTCAATTTCCAAATATATCTTTAATATGGTAGTTTTCTCTTAATGAGAAGGTGTGTGTATATATATATATAACTGGGTTTGTAACCATAGATCTAATAGAGGTTTATAAGGATAAAACGGTAAGATGGAAATATGAAAATCTTACCAAGGTTCGATCAGAACCAAGTATTTGGCCCTTGATCTTGAAAGTAGGCTTTCTAGGAAATCACAAAGGGTATGGAAAAAACATTTTTATGATGAGACTCATATAAATTATTCCACAGCAAGGATATACAAAATTATTCATTTTACCATGTGCAAACATACAAGACAAGTTATAGTTGAGGTAGTTCCTCCTGTCCTTCCCTGTTTTTTGACCATCTCTCATGTTTTTTGGCTGTTGGAATGTTAGGGGTCTCATGAACCCTATCAAGCAAGCAGAAGTTAGACAGTTTGTGCAACTTAACAATATTAGCTATGTTAGTTTATTGGAAACTAAAGTTCCAGCTGGAAATTTTGGAATCATTTCTTCTGGCTTGTTTCTTGGTTGGATTTGGCTGTTTAATTATGAGCACTCCCCTAGGGGACGTATATGGGTTGGCTGGAACCCACTAGTAGTGGTTTTCAACGTCATATTTAGTTCAAGTTAGCTTATTCATGGCAAATGCAACTTTTGTGAGTTCGGGGGCTGGCCTTATGTTCTCAGTAGTATATGGAGAGCATACCTTTGTCTCTCGGAGACCCCTCTAGAATTATCTCATCAGATTGAGCTCGGATCTCAAGGAAAGCCTTTGGATGGTTACCGGAGACTTTAATGCCATCCGGGACTCTTCGGATCGTATGGGAAGCCCAGACATATGGATTCCCGTTTTTGATGAGTTCAAGGACTGCCTGGACCAAGCCGAACTTATTGATCTGCATTATGTGGGCTTTCGCTTTACCTGGTCTACTTCTTTTGGTGCCCATAGGAAGCAAAGAAAGATTGATCGAGTGCTGGTCAATGACTGCTGGTGTATGGTGCATTCATTCTCAGAAGCCTCTTTTTTGGCCCCGGGTCTCTCAGACCATACACCGATGGTTGTTAAAATTTTCCCGCCTGCCTCCCGTCGGGTACCTTTTAAATTTTTAAACCTGTGGATGCACCATCCAGAGTTCTCCATGCTTATGACACAGGTTTGGGATACACAAGTTGGTGGCTCTCCTATGTTCAGACTTTACGCTCGTCTCAAGATTCTGAAAGCCTACTCGGACATTTCCATGAGAGTGGCTTCTTCAAAAAGGACTCTCTTGGCTACCCAGGAAGGTCTCCATCAAGATCCACAAAGAACTCCTTTGGCGGTAGAGGAACGTGCCCAAATCAAGAAGTATTATGAACTCCGGTCCCTTGAGGAATCATTTCTTAGACAAAAATCTCGGATTCACTGGCTCAAGGAAGGGGACCATAACACCAAGTTTTTTCACCACTCGGTCAATCATCGACACCTCTGTAATCGGATCCTTTCTATCAAGGACATCACCGGACTTATAGTCACAGAAAGGTTAGAAGTTCAACGTGTTCTTATCTCTTACTTCCAAGACCTTCTTGCTCCATGGCTTTGTCCGCAAGGCCATCCTCACAGGAGCTCCTGGAGATCATCCGCTCTCCTCTCAGGCCTGACCAGGTTAATTCCCTTTCTCGACCTTTCCTTCCTTCTGAAGTACGCGATGCCATGTTCTCTATTGTTGGGAATAAAGCACCTAGACCTGATGGCTATAATGCTGACTTTTTAAAAAAGAACTGGGATTTGGTTGGACCTTCTGTCACTGGAGCAGTAATAGACTTCCTAGAATCTGGCAATTTGCTTAAGGGGGTCAATAACACGATCATTGCTTTGGTGCCTAAAGTCCCCAATGCATCATCTGTGTCCGAATTCCGGCCAATTGCTTGTTGTAATACGATCTACAAGTGCATTACTAAGATTCTTGCTTCTAGAATTGCAGCAATTCTTCCTGACCTGATCAGTTAATCTCAAACTGCCTTTGTGAAGGGAAGGCGAATTAGTGACAATATTCTTTTAGCCCAAGAATTATTTAGTGGCTTTCATAATAAGCCCCACATTCCTAAATGTGCTATTAAGGTAGACTTCAGGAAAGCCTACGATACCCTGGATTGGGACTTCCTTGAGACCACCCTTCTAGCTTTTGGCTTCCCTGATCATCTCACTAGATTGATTATGATATGTGTTCGTACTCCAAGGTTCTCTATATCTATCAATGGTGAACTTCATGGCTTCTTCTCCAGCGGAAGAGGTATTCGACAAGGTGATCCTATGTCCCCACTTCTCTTCACCTTGGCTATGGAGATTTTCACTGGGATCATCGAGTCTAAGGCTAGGCTCCCGGATTACAGATATTACTGGCGCTATAAGGCCACGCAGTTATCTCACCTATTATTTGCAGATGATGTTTTCATCTTTAGTCAAGCGAGCTTTGCTTCCATCTCTCGCATTAAGGAGGGCCTCACGTTATTCTCCACATGGTCTGGATTGACACCGAATACCAGTAAGAGTGAAGTATTCATTTCAGGAGGGTCTGATACAATTAAGGATCAGATCTTACAAGCTCTTGGCTTCACTCTGGGTTCCTTTCCAGTTCGCTACCTAGGTGTGCCTATCATCACATCAAGATTAAACAAAGTGGATTGCAATGCCCTGGTATGTCATCTTACCAATAGAGTCCAATCTTGGACCCATCGTTTCCTCTCTTTCGCGGGTCGTTTACAACTTATTAAGTCTGTCTTACATGCCATACAAGCTCACTGGGCTTCCATTTTTTGGCTTCCATTTTTGGTAGTTAACAAAATAGAGCAAGTTTGTAGATAGTTCCTTTGGAAGGGACCTACCATGGGACCGGGAGGTGCAAAAGTATCTTGGGCTGATGTTTGTCTTCCCACTCTGGAAGGAGGTCTTGGGGTAAGGAGAATAAGGGACAGCAACAAAGCAGCCATGGCTAAACACATCTGGCTGCTCTTTATTGATAAAGAATCGCTATGGTGCAAATGGATTCATGCCACTTATCTCAAAAGGCAGAATTTTTGGATATCTTCTACTCCAACCCACTGCTCTTGGGCCTAGCGAAAGATTCTTGCCTTAAGGGACGAGTTCCTACCCCACTTCATATGGAAAATTGGAGACGGTGAATGCACATCGCTGTGGTTTGATCCATGGCTTGATATCGGCCCCCTCAACTTATTTTTCTCGGACAACTATATCTACCAATCGGATCTTACGAGGCAAGCAAAGGTGAAGGACATCTTTTCACTGGATGGGCTCCACACCCTTCAGGAGCTATTGGCATGGCAAATATCGATTCCCCATCTCTCGCAAGGTCAGGACACCTTCACCTGGAAGGAGGATTCTTCTGGAAGATTCTCAATGACTTCGGCATGGGCTTCTATCCGTAGGAATGCAAACCTGGTTCCTTGGGCCTCTTTTGTTTGGGATAAGACACTAGCCCCTAGACACCAATTCCTTTTTTGGCTTATCTCCAAAAACTGGCTTCCTACGCAGGTTTTCCTTATGTCCTATGGAAGAATCCCCAGCTCGGTATGTGCTTTTTGCAATTCTAGGCTTGACTCAGTCAACCACCTATTTTTTGACTGTCATGTCCCTCATTCCCTGGCTTCTCTTTGGGCCGCGAAATGTAATATCCCATGGACCAATTCTTCTTGGTTGGAGAACCTCCAATGGGTTCTTGCTGTTTTATCGAGCAAGGGGTTTTTCCGGGAGATAGCACGTTTCTCGTTTGGGTCTCTTTGCTATATCATCTGGAAGACCAGAAATGACATCATATTTTGTGGCCGTAACCTGTACATCCCTTCCATGAAGTTGCAACTCTTCAAGGCGGTCAAGGATAAGGCCCTTGCTTTCAAAAAGGTAGAAGACAACTCCATGAATAGGAGGATGCAACGTAGTTGGGGGTTAGACCCATGTATTTTTTATGTATAGCTGCTGTTGACCTAGTGCTAGGACTTGTTGGGCCCCTGTGGCATTTTGCTTCTAGCTTGCTTATGTTTCCTAACATTGTGATTGCGATACCCTGTCACTCCATTGACATGTTGTCTAGTTGAGTACTTGTTGGTGCCGTTTTTCACCTCTTTATACAGTTCTTTGGTCGATTATCTATATACATACCTTACCAAAAAAAAAAAAAAAAAAAAAAAAAAAAAAAAACATACAAGATAAGTTGCGGATAAACTTACTTTTACTTTATGCCAAGTCAGTTATTGCATTTCTTTTTTGACAATTCAAGTGAAACCATAGAATGAAGAAATAAGTTGCTTCAGGAGAGCGACAGCTCCTGTCTTCTTACTGGTCAAATGCTATATTTAAAACTACACCAGGCTCGATAGAACTAAGATGAAGAATGGTTTTGCATCTTTTTTGGTCATTCTTCACGTTAAAAAATAATTTATATCTCTAATTCACAATTAGCAACTTCCAAGGGACTTTTTTACAACCTTTGTTCTACTAAACATCTAAATATATACAGAAAAATTGGGATCATGGACCTTCCTATTTCCTGCAGATCAAAGACATTTTCTTTTAAATCTCTTGAAAATTTCACTTTCATAATTCTCTTGTTTGATGGAGATGCTTCTATGTGTGGTTTATTTCACTTTAAGTATGCATTATCTCTAATGAAACCAATTCTAATGCATTATCTCTCACGAACCCAATTCTAGAAAACTCATTTAAATTTTATACTTCACAGCAAGAGTCAAGTGGCTCAAAATTTTAGTCTAGGACAGCAGGAAATAATTTGAGAGAGCTATCAAAGTGCTGTTATGATTAGATAAAGGGCTTGTGATATTATGCAAACCATACCACTCTTATTCTTGTGGTTTGGCCATGACTGGGAAGCAGAGAGGAGAAACTGCTGATATATAGAGAGAGAGAGGCAAATCGGTTTCAAGTTAATTAAAACATTAAAAGTGCTACTTTGATCATTGTACTTGTCCTCAGGACGTTTACTGGTCCTCTAAATTGCTTTCAGCTTCTGAAATCCCACTCCTCATCCACCACTTGGTACCTAGAAAAAATACGTAAAAGATATTCTTTCTTTTCCATTGTTCCTTTTGTCTCTGCCTATTCGGTTAATTCAATAGTCTTTTTTATTGCTTTGCAAAATGAAACTCTATTCTTTAGCTGTCCGGCTATAAATTCTGCAAGAATATTAGGGTGCCCATAAGGGTTTGTAATTCTTATAATAGCAATGTTGAGTTTTCGGTTCACACAATTAAGTTCTTTTTGTACATTCATCTGTAATTCTTCGATTCTTCGCGTCTTGCCTTCTAGTAATAACTTTGGGAATCCCATATAGATTATGACTTGAATCAGATCAATTCTTTTTCGAATTTCTATGCGTGCAATTCCCTCCACACCAGAGGATATTCTCCTATTTTTTTTAGATAATTCTTGATACAATTTCGTATTTTTTGATCTTCTTGTAGACCCTCGGAATAATTTTTGGGTTGTGCAAACCAAATAGAATGATGACCTTGGGTTGTACCAAGTCTGAAACCAAGTGGGTAGAATGATGACCTTGGGCATTTACATTTTGTTTTCTTGAAGGTAGTTTTAAAAGTGACTGTTGGTGTGAACCTCTATATATGTGTGTGCAGATAGTAATAATATGACTTCGTGCTGTTGATAAAAACCCTATTCTTGATCTCAAGAATTGACTATGGTTTACGTTGTCCAGCTACAGATTTTGCAAGAACATTAGGGTTCTTGTAGTAGCAATCTTAATTTTGCAGGATCCTATGGTGTTACTGATTTGTTCACTATGATTGGTTTTATCCAATACGTAATTTCAAAAATGTTCAGTTTGTATTGCTCCATTCATTGGATTCATGAATATCACAATCTCCATAATTTGTGCAGCATCTAAAGCAAGAAACCATGGATATGGAGAGGAAGATTGAGCTTCTTGAAGTTTCTTTACGGTCCACAAATTTTGAGACTTCTCTCTTATATATTGTGGATTGAAATGAGTTCCTGATATATAATTCCCTGAACTATGGTACTCCGTTTCTTTTTTTTATTTCATTAGAAAGCTATCAGGACAATGTCTTGGATCTTGCTCGATCAACGAAATCCAAGAGATAGGGGATCAACTCGAGCGAAGTTTAAGCAGCGTTAGGGCAAGAAAGGTACATGTGCCTTTGGCATATTTGTCCTTTTCTTTGAGCCTAAAGATGTTTTGAGAACTTTTTCATTGAGTAGCCTGTGTCTTTGGAGGCATGGAGATGGTGAGAAGGGGAAGAAAACAAAGAGAAACAATTTCCCAAAAACGACTAACAGTGCTGATATAATATATACAGGAACCGAAACACCAGTTTGTAATTGCATTGTAAGATTGAAACTGAATAGACTAAATAGTTAAACTTGGCATTTGAAAGGAGAGAATTGGTTTTTGTCCGGGCAAAAATGGCGTTTTCTGCCTTATATGAAAGACTGAAAGCACAATCACAAATGACCCGTTTTCTTCATTGTTACTGATCCGTTCTTCTTTTTTTTCCCAAAAAAAAAAGGAAAAGATCGTGGTTATTCTTCCATCATTAATTTTCCCAGAGTTATTTGGACGACCCTATTGTTCCTTTTTCCAAAAAAAAAGGGATATTTTTCAAGCCGGTAAACTTTTGAAAGAGTTGTACTTAACAAGAAAATTGTGGTAAAAGAAGTTTCAAGTTACTTGATTCTTAAGTAACTTGGTAACCTACCATCACTTTTATGAAATCACCAACTCCTTTTAAAAATGTACAATTATCAATATCTCTTATTTTTTTTATCAACTTTTATTTTATTTTCTCACCATTCCTTTAAATTTAATAGCTCTTATTTATATTTACCGATATTTATTTGAATAACTTACCGAGTTATTTTTTCACTTAATTTACTAACTCCTATCTATATTTATTTGGGTGTTTCTTTGTGCATTTTTTTCCTACTTTAACCATTTCCTTAACTACTCTTGAGATAGAATGAAAACATTTTGTTATCGTGGAGAGTGGGGTCTACTCTTTCCCTTCCATCTCAGTTACCAACGACTTCACCAGATGCTTCTCCTCTTTATCGTCTTCTTAGTGCATTGTGTTATCGTGGAGAGTGGAGTTTACTTTTTCTCTCGTCTTTCGTGCCAGCGACCTCAGCAGATTTTTCTTCTCTTTATCGCTTAGTTATAAAATAAGTTCTGTTGATAAAAGCACTTTCTCTCCTATTCGCCCTACACTTATAAGACTCATACAAACATAAATGTTTGTCTTCCTTACGAAGCCAACCACCAGGAATTACGAATCTTAATTATAGACGTTACCAATTTTTCTCTGATTAAATTACCAACGAATTTTGTATCACCAACTCTTATTTGATTAGTTAACAAGTTTATTTGATTTGGTTAAATGACTAACTTTTCTCTATCTCTAACAAAAAAAGAAAGAAAGTCAACAATCATTTTTATCAATTGTTTCTTGACACTGACTGACACGAATTGATATTTATTAACACAAAATAATAAAAAAATCGGTATTCTTTGGCACAAAACAATAAAATACTGCAAGTTTTTTGGTTTATTACCCTTGCTGATTGTCGTGTACAACTTCTCACTTGAACTGCATTTATCAACTAGTTAGAAAGCATAGTCCTTTCATTTTTGTTGTTCATCATCTCAACTTATTTCTCATTTTTTAGTCATCTTTTACTAAGAAAGGTGTCGAGACAACATCCACACTCACGAAAGTTAAAATGGTTGTATGGATCTTTTTATAGGCTCAATTATTCAACGATCAGATACAACAGTTGAAAGCAAAGGTAAGTGGAGGAATATGATAAATACATGTCCGGTCTCATCAGGCATTGCTATTTTCCTGGTTATATTAATCTAACAATATTGTTTGGTGTCATTCAGGAGAGGTCTCTGAAAGAAGAGAACGCAAAGCCTCTTGCAAAGGTGAACCCTCTTTCTCATCTATGCTTTTCTTGCTTTCCTATTACTTGCCATGCATTATCACTCTTCTGTGCATAAATTAACCACTTTCCTCAACCTTACCTACAATAGAATCTCTCAATGAATTTCATGTATGATCTAGCAGTGCAGTTTTATGATCTGCTAAGACCAGAGAGAGGCCTTTATTGATTAAGAATGTTTTTTGCCCTTATGTCTTATAGGCCTGTGTGTTGAAGAAGCTTGTTGCTTTTGTCCATCAAACTAATATTAGTAGATTATGTGCTGCACATTTTAATGTACTGGTCATCAGTTTGTCTTGCTCTCTATTAGTCCTGGTGTTAAAACCTTTAAAGAGTACTGCAACATGATCAGTTATTATGAAAAGGAAAATGCATCGGGAGAGATGCTTAATTTCAGGGTTCTGTGCCGGTATTTATATCGAACCTTTCTCTATCTGTGAGGAGTTCTTTTTTGGATAGCTTAAGTTAGAATGGGCAGATACGTTGAACATCACCAAATGGTTCTACGATCTTTAGACGGTATGACCTGCTTGAAACTTATTACTAGCACTAAGCTACTAATCCATGTTGAGAAAAGTACCATCACACTGAGAAATTTACTGTCACGAGATACAATTCTACTTTTCTTATTTAGACGGAACTGTACACAAACTCAAATCTCTGTATCCTTCTATGGTCCTGCACTTGATCTGCTAAGAAAGTGATCGACTCCATCATAGAAGCTAGTAATATCTAGTTACTAACTCATGTTGGGAGCACAAATTTTAGGGAAATTACGATCATTAGATACAATTATTTGTATGGCATTGTAGGATTGTAGACGGACCCCAATCTGTCTTTCCGTGATCTTGTGACCATTACTTGATATGCTTGGAAAGTTACTGACTTGAAAATAAAAATGGTTACTAGCACTAAGTTAGCAACTTGCATTGTGAAATATCACCATGTTGAGAATATTGTTTTCATAGAACAATATATTGTGTTTTCCAATTGGGACTATAGACAAATCTAGAGTTCTTTGTGATCACATTTGGTATACCTAACCACTTTTCGAGCTTTTTTTTTTTTTTTTCTCTATTTTAAGAATGGAAGAGAGAACCCCTTCTAGAGTTAGTTATTGGGAAATATTCTACTTTCCTCGTGAAAATATTGGAAAGTTAGTAATTGCCAATATGGAAATAAAATTAGTAGCACAATGTTTTTAAGTAATTAATGTTGAGAAAACTATTAGCCAACCTACTATCATTAGGTAAAATTCTATGCTTCTAACATGGGATTGTCGAAGGATTGAAAGTTTCCGTGTCTCTCTATAGTTTTGTAACCATTAGTTGATTTGTTTACAAAGTACTTACTCGATAACATAAACTAACAGCCTTGAAATACGACCCCTGTTGAAAAAATTACAACGACATAGAGAATATTACTATCACGAGATACTAGTCTGTACTTTAAACATGGATTATAGGTGGAACCAATGTTTCTAGTCATGCTTGGTGTAGCTAACCACTTTTGGAGTTTTTTTTGTCCGTCCTGGCAAAGCAGGAGAGAACCTCTTCTAGAGTCAAATGTTGGGAAAAATTGAAATTTCCCAATGACTATTGGTAGATGTCGGTGCATACAGATGCTCACATCACCTAATTTAGATCCAACGAAAGGCTTGTTCAATGCCAGTAAATCTTAAGTTGCACTTTAGCTTTTCCCCATTAGTGAAAGTTTCCAAATTAGAAAGCATGGACATTCTTCGAGAGCATCAGTGTCGTGTCGGACAGGAGGCGGTCAACCAATGTCGAAAAATCCAACACATGGTCAACTATTCTGACAACTCCAATATGGGAGTTCCGAATTTCGACATATGATTCCAACAAAAATAAGGTCAATTTTAAAAATTTTCAATAAATGATGAGTCAAAATATAAATATATTACCACCGCCTATGGCGGCTGTGTTGGCTTTGGCCTCTCTCCCCCTCACGAAGGGGAAGAGTTCGAATCCCAACACTGGCGTTAGGGAGTCTTAAGTGTGATGCCGTGGTGGTGGATCCTGCACTAGCGTCACCTAGGGGTTTACATGGCGGCTGTCAGCCAAAGCGGTTCCTCCATCATCAAAAATTAAAAATTAAAAATTAAAAAATTAAAAAAAATAAATGAGGAAAGATGAAAAATCCTAATTTCTTCTCATTTCCATTCCACAAAATTTCCTCACCCCCTCCTCTTCTCTCTCTCTCATCAATCGATTCTAGCAAGAAGGAACCCAAATTGAAATCGAATGTAGTTGAATTTGTTAAGTAAAACGATCGATAATATTAATAATTAGTGGATTAATATTTTTAATGTAAATCCATTTTATGCTTTATTTATTTATGTATAAATTCGAATCAAATTTATTTGATTGAAATAATCATAAAAATGATAATTTATTACATATATATATAAATATTTATTTAATATATAGCGTGTCTTAACGTATGGGAATTCTTTATATTTTGAAAAATAAAGTATCGACATATTGTGTCGTGTCACGTATTGACGTGGGTTTTACTTGATTTTTAGGTACTCATTATCGTTCAATTGCCTTCGTTATTTCATTTATTTAACAGAACGTCTAGCGTTCTCTTTTTTCTTTCAATTTCAGTGCCATGAAAATCCTTGGCAGTCAACAGCTCATCCGAGAGCAGCAGCAATACGAAGCCAGAGCAGCCGGAGTACGGATGTTGAGATCGGGTTGTTCGTCGGATTGCTGGAAAGTTAAACTGAATCGCCGACACAAAGTCTAATAATACCTGTTCAATAGAATATAATAAGAGTTACAGCAATATCACTCAGCGAGATCTTTACTCAGCTGGATTCTCGTTAGCCTGTCACGACAAGATATCACGGGATTCATGGTTGTCATTTCAAAAATCTGCTAGTAAGAATAGCTGGGAGAAAGAAAGATCAGATTAGAAATGACCAATGACAAGGACCAATATACGAGGAAGAATCAGTGAAACAGAAGAAATAACTTACCTGCACCTTGGGCTTCACTTTTGAATCACTGACTCCAAGAAAGAAACGTCTCTGTTGAGCATATTTTCGAACTCTGCTTGCGGACATTTCAACGGCATCATTGGACACCTATTTAAGGTTTTCTCATTTTATCCTTTGTTCTGAGGATGCCTCTTTAAGGCTTTGTTTTGTTTTGTTTCTTTTTTTTGGTCGGACACCTCTTTAAGACTGGCTAACCCAAAAAAAGTTCATCCCTCACCTCTATGATTTTCTTCAACGTAGACATATGCAGACATAAGGGTCATGTTGCAAGATGAAGCTACTCAGTAGACTTGTGACTCATCCCAAACAACGAGGTCCAACTTTTTTCATCTTAACGAAGTTAGCTTAAGAACTCACGGGCGATGACATGTTCCCTAGGCGATTCCTTATCTGAAAGGGATTGCAGAAATAGATATTCAAGAATACTGAGTGACATGAGATGACTCAAATGTACAGTGCATCCTTCTTTGCAATTAAGAAGAGATATACAATTAAATCAGAAAAAGGAAATAAAACCTATGTAGAAGCTTTCTATCTACCGACCAAAAATAAAACCTTTCTACTTTTCCTTTTTCGTCATTAAAAAATCTGTGTATCAGGTTGGATTAAAAAGACTACAGGCTACTCTCCGTCGTCACTTGTCAGGAATGAATTTGGGTGGGTCTACATCAAGATCCATGGCCAGCTTGTCAACTATGATCCAATCCTAATGGGATTTTTATGATAAAGCATCATGTTACAATAATTCCTTTCCTTAAAACAAGAACACTATCTTGGATGAGTTAATCCCATGCCAATAAAAATAGTTTAATATCCTCGTAAATAAGAAATAGGAATTTTGTTCTTCAAATAAACCTGTGAAAGTGACATGTGAGGAAACAAATCAATATTAGTTGAGAGTACATTTCAATGCAAATTTTGTTAGGATCAATCCGTATAATCAAAGCGATAAAATCCCTTTTGATTTTTTTTTATAGTACAATTGGATTATCTATATATGCAAAATGCTATTTGTAAAGAGTAGTTCTTTTTCAACCATTTTAGCCAACCTACAAATAAAACCAAAAGATGACTTTCCACAATACTCCTTTTATACATGTTGAAATAATGACTCACGGATTAAAATCATTAATCAATCAATGATGTGTAATTATGCCATTGCTCGATTTGGCATTACTTCTCCAATACTTAACCATTACTTAATTTAGACACACACACACACTTTTGTTAGAATCAACTACTATATATAGATACTATGAGTAGTAGGAAGATAACCGCAAATGTATGATAGAGTTTCTAAGAATACTATTTGTCAACCCCACTTAAGTTAGCTGGTTTGCTAAAAGAGAAAATATCCGCCGTCTCAACTGACAAAGATTTGTATGATTGCTATGATATTTAGATTTCTGAATTTGGCTTAGGAACATTTTAGCTATGTATAAGGTTCACTAAGAATGTTATGATTGCCTTTTGTCCAAGAAACTCAATTAGTATTAGCAGTTGTGGAAGTTGGATTGCATCTTCGTTTTGAAGACATGCCTCTCTGTTGAGTTTGTAGGGGGAAGATACTCTCCAGCTATTCTGATGTTTGCGCTATAAAATGTACTTAATTATTGAAAAAAATGTGGAATAGTCTAGAGGGTCATGATTGTTGTGATGTAGAAACATGATGAATAGGCATATTTGTCAGATGCGTAACATGTGTGCTTTGGCTTAATATCTTAGTAAAGATGACATTATCGATATGTGATATAATTAAAAGTCCATGCGATTTTGTTGTCCTCACGAATCCACATCGCATTAGCTACGCTGTCCTCATCTTTTGTATTTTACAATTGATATGGTGACTTATCCATCGAAATTTTTGTAAAATTAATGTAGAAAATATTGGATCTTGCAAATTAAATCAATGGAAAATTACCAAAGAAATAAGTCAAGACTAAGAAAAAAATCAGGAATTTACGTGGTTTGGTCTACATGTCAATAACTCCTTAATAAGGAGAGCTAGCACCAAATAATCTACTAATAATTGGATAACCATAGAGTTAATAATCGCCCACACACTTGATTGTTCCCCACGCCTAAATTATACCCAAACCTAGAGTGTTTATAAATAAACAACTGAATTGCAAGTAAAACTTACAGCACAAGTCAAAACAAAAGCTCTTCATACAGTTGATCCAAGAAGCATTTTTTATATTGTTTCTTCTTCTTTGTAGCATGCAAATCTTTCATCTCAAACTCAACATTCAATTGTCTCTTCAACACATCAATTTCAGACATAATCTTAACTGCTATCGACATGTTATCAGCAAATAATAATAGATAAATCAAATATCCATTCTCCCATTTCCTAAGGTAAACATAGTTGTCCAACTAACTTTTGTATAGTCATAACTAGTCATAAAAGCATCGGGAACAACTATACCACAGCCTAGTAGACTCTTGCAACCTTTATAAAGATTTCCTCAATAAATAAACTTAGTCTTCCTTATCCAAAATATCAAATTTCATTTCACATGTAATTGTTCCAACTCATCATGAGGAACTGTTATTTTCACATCTAACTATTCCAATTCAAGATCATGCGTAACAATTAAGACAAGAAATATTCAAATAGAAGTATGTCTTATAATAGGAGAAAATATCTCATTGTAACCAATGCCCACTCATTGTGTATACCCTTTCGCAACAAGTCTCACATCATACCATATTGCCTCATTCCATTTGTAGACCATTTGTTTCCATTGATCTTCTAGCTCTTGGAAACTTTAACAAAGTCTCACGTCCGGTTCCAATGGAATGATTCCTTCCGTTCACTCATAGCCTCTTGCCATTGTAATGATTCAACATTGGCTATCGCCTTAAAGTAAGATGAGGGCTCACATGTTTCCACCTGATTATTTTTGATCAATGCATAAGTAATATATGTATCATCATAACATATTGGTAGCCCAATTTGTCTTTCTCGTCTAGCCACGACTATAGAGTGCTATGATTTTGCTGGTTGTTCAGTATAACTGATTTAAAAAACTTCGACATTATCTGTAGTCTCAACCTATGTTACCTTAGAGGTCTCCAAAATCTCTAAGTTCCACCTCACTACTAACACCGTAATATGTTTGCTCTGTTGGTTGTGTCTCGGGACTTTTTTGTCAAAACATAACAATCTCATTAGAGGTCACATCAATGCTAATTAGAAAATCTAGTGATTTGGGTTTAGTACACCACAATAAGTAGCCTTTGATATCCCATTTGCATAACAAACAAACAAAAAATCCAAACCAAACCGTCAAATTTCTTGAATTCCTTTATTTATTATCCAAACCGAAATTTTCAATTCAATTGGGGTTTTTATGACACCCCTAAATAATGATGAATTATAAGAAGAAAATAAAGAAAACATAAGCTAAAAGAAACACCTGTATTTATTTTATCCATTCATTTATCATGGTAATAATTTCGAGTGCTCCTAGTGCTCATGAGCCCATTAGGGAGGAACCGGCTGAAGAAGAGAACCGAGGCTGTTCCTAAGAGGCCCGAGTAAAGGACAGGGTCTCTTTCCATTGGTCGAGTGGAAGGCCTTTTTCTCTTCCTTTTCACCCGTTTCGCTTGGTGCTCTCTTTCGCATGTCCCACACAGCCCACGGCTGAAGCTGAAACCCACTGGCAAAATATACGTTTTTTCGAAAAGAAGAAAAAAAATCTAGTCTCTCTCTCTCTCTCTCTCTCTCTCTCTCTGCATCTATCTTTACTCTTTTTTTCTTGATTTACCAAAAAAAGATAATTCATCTGCTTCTTGGAATCTTCATTACCAAATTAACATGCCAATTCGGTCGAACTTGAATGCTTTGCTCTCCTCCTCATTTCTTTCATTTTTTGTTTACATTTTTCTTTTTATGGGTACATCACACCATATTTTCCCTGATTAGAAGATCCTTGAAATCTGAATAATAAGGACTTTCTTCCTTTTTATGTTTGTGGCCACAAAATAAAGAGACAGATCCATCAACTACCCATGTATCCTTTGCGTTCAACCCAGTTTTGTTGTTTGACTTCGCCCTCTCATCCCCCTTTAGGGTTTCTGAATTTATCGTGGTTCATTTTCTGACATAGAGTAGAGAAGCTTCCCCTTTAATACGCTGGGCAAAACTATATTTCTCCGACCGTTGATTTTATGAAATCTTTAACCTGTGGTTGACATGTGCTCGAATGATGATATAGTCCATGTCTATTTGAAAAAAAAAAGTGCGATTTCTCTTGCAGTGTTTTTAGCTTCTCAAGTACTGCTGTCTAAGGTCTAGACGATAAAAGGAGGAAAAAAGGGTAAATCTTCGGCTGGTTGAAGCTGCACAAAGTCGCTGGTGAGTTGTGGTTTTTGATCCTCGAGGTATATTTGTTGAATTCATCGCTATGTTTAAGTACTTGTCATTCTAAGGTCGATAACCATCATGTATGTAGGGAGAATTCGATCATGGCCAGAGACAAAATTCAGATGAGCCGGATTGAGAATCCGACGAGTCGGCAAGTCACCTTCTCGAAGCGCCGGAACTGGCCACTGAAGAAAGCTTACGAGCTCTCGGTCCTCTGCGAGGCCGAAGTCACCGTGATCATCTTTTCGCAGAAAGGAAGGCTTTACGAGTTCTCGAGCAATTCTGAGTACGTTTGCATACTGATTTTTAATTTCTGGATTTGATTTTCAATGGGGAACATGATTGAGCCTTGTTAACATTCTTATGTCCAAAATAAGGGCATATGCACATATATATGCTGTGTGTTTGTAAAGTGTAAACAAGGGACAGCATCATGGCATGGGTTTTTTCTCTTATTCTCCTTTTTCTTTTCTACCATGTTTGGTTTTGGTCTAACGTTTAGTGCTTTTCCCCTTCGATCATGGACTGAACCAATCATGATGACCAATCTAGTTCTCATTCGCAGACAATTTTATAAACAATATGACTTCTGTTCAGATATCCTAATCGGAAGTAGCTGAGACAAAATCTAATGTTCACGCTTTTTAATTGGGATAGTCAATGTACTGAGGTGTACCCTAATCAAATGGCTAGATATGGGGGATTTGATGATCAAAGGCATGCAATGTGTACGCTGTTGCATTGGAGTTGGGCTTCTTCTCTTGGTCCATGTGAGAAAACTAATTGTTGAATATCTTGAAAGTACTGATCTTCTCCAGCTACTTCACATGTTAGGATAATTGGTACTTTGTCTTGGGGAATGAAACATAATTTGATGTTAGTGAATCTTGGGACTGATATTGTTTGATCCTTCTGGTTTTGACAAGTTACAATTCAGCCTTCACCCCAATTCCACATTGATATGAAATGAACGTGCGGTTTAGTGTTCCTTTTGGAAGTGTTATAGGTTTTAAGGCTGCTTCTAGGGATTGATCTCCATTAACTAATGCCTGGGTCATGAAGATACTAAGTGTATTTGCAGTTATGTATTATTCTATTCGAAGTAGATCTTTTCCAAACAATTTGATTGCTTGAAAAATTGTTGAAAAAAACCAAACTTAAGCTGAAAAGGGTGAAGCCTTCAAACCATACCTTGTTGGACTCAGTTCGTTGTAATTATACCACTTAGACGTGAATTAAGACTATTTTATGTACCCTATCTGATGATGGTCATCTTACAAATCATACAAATCTAATTTCAAGTTTAAGACCACACCACAAGGCATAAACTAGAAATTTATTATGAAACACACTACATTAGTTGGGAAATCGAATAATGCGTTACCTATCTACCACCATAATCAAGAAGCATTTCAAATCATGTTCATTCAAATCGAAACTTAAAGCATAGTTAATCTCTTTTCCGAATAAAACAAAAGCCGCAGAAGATTTTAAATTGATTTTTAATGGTACTTTAAACCTGAACAAAAGCCCGTCAAACGAGTCCTGACATCTTCAACTTTAGGTACTTTTAATTGTATGGTGCTTTGAAAGATGAATAAGATTATGGGCTTGACTAGATTTATGTAGTCAGGATTTTATGGGATCGAGTGCATTCTTTGGTATAGTAAATGGAGGCGAATGTGACACAACACATTGATCTCTTGGATTTGTTACTCTCAGAGTATTTATGTCAAAAAGTGACTGTAATGTACATGTTTTCCATTTTAGTTGCTCCACCATGTAAGTATTCCCTGTTCTTCATTTACCGGGAAAAAAGTACTTGAAGTCACAAGTTAGATGTAGGTACAACTGCTTGATCTTATAATCTCTCAGACGCAGTGAGTCCTTGTACTGCTTCACAATGCAACTGATGATTTTACAAGCATTATGTGCTGTTTTTACTTCTTACTGACATGGAGTGGCATGTGGAATCCTGAAGACTTTGGGCTTGGGCAAAAAACATTGCATTAATTCACTCTGCGCTCACATATAAATATAATGTGCAAACTGAAGTTTTCACGACAAAATTTGAAGAAAAGGGTGATTTTTGATGCTGGAGCATTCCATTAATTCAGAACTAGTAAAACTAGGAGACTTACAACCAACTACATTTATTTCTCATATTTTCAGGGTCTAGTAAATGTTGTTAAATTTCCGAAGTCCTGATTTAATTATAGTTGTTTTTCTAGTAAAACTAGTTTTGTCTTTCCTATGAGTCTTTCTGTGTTTCCAATTAGTCTTGATAATTACTCATACTTGGAGGGTTACTCCAAACTCATCTATACAGGCATGCTATGATGAATGCGAAGGTAGACTTGTTTTGGTTCATAACTTACTTAACATTTGGCTCGAGAACAAGAAAAATTTCTTGTTTTGCTCTTATCTCGTGGGTGGATTTCTATGTGTGACGAGTGTGTTATCTATTTAAGTTCTCACTTGTATTACCTCCCGCTTTTCTACACTCCCTCTGGGGTCAATTATTTACGAAGTATAAGGTGGGCATCCAAGACTTTTCCAAGTACTTCATATCTTCGCAAGTAAGTTGCTGAGAGGCTAAAAGCTTCTTGCAGAGGCTTATGCCTCTTGCGTATTCTGCTTGTGTGATAGTTATACATATTCACTGGAAGTCATGCTTGATTCACAAAAATGATCATTAATTTGTTTAATGTTCCATTACTTTTGCTTTGATGATACCTGATCAATTTGGAGAATGTCTTCCCGGTGGCTGAGCTCATATGCTGTCTTTGCAAGTTCTTCAGAATCCAAAAGACAATCGATCGATATCGTA
Source organism: Corymbia calophylla (assembly GCA_014182845.1). NCBI lineage: Eukaryota > Viridiplantae > Streptophyta > Magnoliopsida > Myrtales > Myrtaceae > Corymbia > Corymbia calophylla. Next base: position 974,134 of record CM024703.1, on the reverse strand, counting down.
GATCTACAAATGATGCAGATACGTACGAGGCTAATATGGAACAATATATTCTGGTTAGTGCTCTAACCTTTCCATGATAATACATTAGGTGCATTCGTAAGGAGTTCAGTGAGATTCTCAGTTTAATTAAACAAGTTGCCGTGTTTGTTAGTCAAAAGAAGTCAAAAACGCCGGACTGGTGATATTTTAGCTATTCAAGCACATCTTTTAGAGTTTAAGCAAGTTGAGCAGTTCGATTTTTATTCATTTGCTGTATGAAAGAAAGCAACTTCCTGTCTTTGTTTTTATTTTTTTATTTTTTGTGTGTGGATTAACATATAACATCAACATAACTTTTTGCAGGATAAGACCTACAAAAAAGTCTACTTACGAACACAAATGGTGACAAATCCTATTTCCTCAACAATCTTATAATATATGCTCGTGTATACATAAAGAGTGGCTCCGTATGCAAAGAATCACACAAACATCTACCTGTGTACATGATTGAACTGGATCACTAGAACCACATAGTAGTAATCATACTTATGATGATAATAAAGTTGTAAAAAGAGGGATTGAATCAAGTGACATTCAATTTCCGAATAAATCTTTAATATGGTAGTTTTCTAACAAGGTGTGTGTATATATAACTAGGTTTGTAACCATAGATCTAACAAGGATATAAGGATAAAATAGTACGATGGAAATATGAAAATCTTACCAAGGGTCGATAAGAACCAAGTATTTGGTCCTTGATCTCGAAAGTAGGTTTTCTAGGAAATCACAAAGAGTATGAAAGAAGATTGGTTATGAGAAGAAACATTTTTCTGATATGACTCATATAAATTTTCATTCCTATCCTAATCCTTTCTTTCTGGCACCCCCTACTCCCTAGAAAGCCTTACTCCACGGTAAGGATACACAAAATTATTCACCCTACCACGTGGAAACATACAAGATAAGTTGCGGATAAACTTACTTTATGCCAAGTCAGTTATTGCATTTCTTTTTTAACAATTCAATTGAAACCATAAGATGAAGAAATTAGTAGCTTCATGAGAGCGACAGCTCCTGTCTTCTTACTGGTCAAATGCTATATCTAAAACTACACCAAGCTCGAGAGAACTAAGATGATGAATGGTTTTGCATCTTTTTTGCTCATTCTTCACGTTAAACAATAATTTGTATGTCTAATTCACAATTAGCAACTTGCAAGGGACTATTTTACAACCTTTGTTCTACTAAACGTCTAAATATATACAGAAAAATTGGGATCATGGACCTTCCTATTTCCTGCAGATCAAAGACTTTTTCTCTTTGAATCTCTTGAAGCTTCACTTTCATAATTCTCTTGTTTGATGAAGATGCTTCTATGTGTGGTTTATTTGCATTGCAAGAGATAAAAAGATATGAGCTCAATTCTCAACGTGTTTCTTCATTCTTTTGAATCAATTTCAATTTGACCTCAAGATGATCTTTTAGGTTATTGAGTTGTGGATTTTCACAACATCCATACTCACTGAAGCTTGGTAAAAACATCAATATTTAAATATCAACTTAGTAAATCCTGTTGTCTGTGTCAACAGTATATTTCTATTGATGGGAAGACTAATGTCTAAGGCACATTCATGGATATATCTTTTGGCTAAGTTATAGCAAAACATGTCACACTTTGGAAAATTGAACTTTTGTGATGTTAATACACAAGAGATGCTTCATGGTTCTTAAGCATGAGGACTGCTGGGGATACCTTCTACATTGGTTTGCCAAGCGATGTGGCATTGCATAAGTGTGATTTAAGTTAGTAAACTCATTTAAGTACTTGACAGGAATCTACATTATCACTTAGTAAATGAATATGTTTTTTGGTCATAAAGTAAACAAATTTACAAGACAAGTCTTAATATGTCTAGAATTATTCTTTAAGTATGCATTATCTCTAATGAAACCAATTCTAATGCATTATCTCTCACGAACCCAATTCTAGAAAACTCATTTAAATTTTATACTTCACAGCAAAAGTCAAGTGGCTCAAAATTTTAGTCTAGGACAGGAGGAAATAATTTGAGAGAGCTATCAAAGTGCTGTTATGATTAGATAAAGGGCTTGTGATATTATGCAAACCATACCACTCTTATTCTTGTGATTCGGCCATGACTGGGAAGCAGAGAGGAGAAACTGCTGATATATATAGAGAGAGAGAGACAAATCGGTTTCAAGTTAATTAAAACATTAAAAGTGCTACTTTGATCTTTGTACTTGTCCTCAGGACGTTAACTGGTCCTCTAAAATGCTTTCAGGTTCTGAAATCCCACTCATCATCCACCACTTGATACCTCGAAAAAATGCTGTCCTTGAGCATTTACATCTTATTGTTTTCTTGAAGGTAGTTTTAAAAGTGACTGTTGGTGTGAACCTATATATACTTGTGTGCAGATAGTAATAATATAACTTCGTGCTCTTGATAAGAGCCCTATTCTTGATCTGAAGAATTGACTATGGTTTACGTTGTTCAGCTACAGATTTTGCAAGAACATTAGGGTTCTTGTAGTAGCAATCTTAGTTTTGCATGATCTTATGGTGTTACAGATTTGTTCACTATGATTGGTTTTATCCATTATGTAATTTCAAATATGTTCAGTTTGTTTTGCTCCGTTCACTGGATTCATGAATATCACAGTCTCCATAATTGTGCAGCATCTGAAGCAAGAAACAATGGATATGGAGAGGAAGATTGAGCTTCTTGAAGTTTCTTTACGGTCCACAAATTTTGAGACTTCTCTCTTATATATTGTGGATTGAAATGAGTTCCTGATATATAATTCCCTGAACTATGGTACTCCGTTTCTTCTTCTTTTTCATCAGAAAGCTATCAGGACAATGTGTTGGATCTTGCTCGATCGACGAAATCCAAGAGATAGTGGATCAACTCGAGCGAAGTTTGAGCAGCGTTAGGGCAAGAAAGGTACATGTGCCTTTGGCATATTTGTCCTTTTCTCTGAGCCTAAAGATGTTTTGAGAACTTTTTCATCGAGTAGCCTGTGTCTTTGGAGGCATGGAGATGGTGAGAAGGGGAAGAATAAAAAGAGAAACAATTTCCCAAAAACGACTAACAGGACTGATCTAATGTATATAGGAACCGAAACACCAGTCTGTAATTGCATTGTAAGATTGAAACTGAATAAACTAAATAGTTAAACTTGGCATTTGAAAGGAGAGAATTGGTTTTTGTCTGGGGATACATGGCGTTTTTTATCTTATATGATAGATTGAAAACACATTCACAAATGACCCTTTTTCTTCATTGTTATTCATTTGTTCTTCTTCTTTTTTCCAAAAATAAGGTAAAGATCGTGGTTATTTTTCCATCATTATTTTTCCCAGAGTTATTTGGACGACCCTATTGTTCGTTTTTCCAAAAAAAAAAAAAGGATATTTTTCAAGCCGGTAAACTTTTGAAAGAGTTGTAATTGACAAGAAAATTGTGATAAAAAAAGTTTCGAGTTACCTGATTTTTAAGTAACTTGGTAACCTACCATCACTTTTATGAAATCACCAACTCATTTTAAAAATGTACAATTATCAATATCTCTTATTTTTTTATCAACTTTTTTTTTCCTACCATTCCTTTAAATTTAATAGCTCTAATTTATATTTACCGATAATTATTTGAATAATTTACGGACTTATTTTTTCACTTAAATTACTCACTCCAATCTATATTTACCGCTATTTATTTGGGTGTTTCTTTGTGCATTTTTTTCCTACTTTAACCATTTCTTTAACTACTCTTGAGCTAGAATGAAAACATTTTGTTATCGTGGAGAGTGGGGTCTACTCTTTCCCTTCCATCTCATTTACCAACGACTTCACCAGATGCTTCTCCTCTTTATCGTCTTCTTAGTGCACTGTATTATCGTGGAGAGTGGAGTTTACTTTTTCTCTCCTGTCTTTCGTGCCAGCGACTTCAGCAGATTTTTCTTGTCTTTATCGCTTTCTTAGTTATAAAATAAGTTATGTTGATAAAAGCACTTTCTCTCCTATTCACCCTACGCTTATAAGACTTATGCAAACATAAATGTTTGTCTTACTTATGAACCCAACCAGGAATTACGAATCTTAATTATAGAAGTTACCAGCTTTTCTCTGATTAAATTACCGACGAATTTTGTATCACCAACTCTTATTTGATTAGTTAACAAGTCTATTTGATTTGGTTAAATGACTAACCTTTCTCTATCTCTAACAAAAAAAAAAAAAGGGTCATCAATCATTTTTTATCAATGGTTTCTTGACACTCACTGACACAAATTGAACTTATTAACAAAAAATAATAAAAAAATCCATATTCTTCAGCACAAAATAATCGAATACTGCGAGTTTTTTGGTTTGTTACCCTCGCCGATTGTCGTGTACGACTTCTCACTTGAACTGTGTTTCTGCACAAGTTGCAAAGCATTGTCCTTTCATTTCTATCGTTCATCATCCCAACTCATTTCTCATTTTTTTAGTCATCTTTTACTAAGAAAGTTATGGAGACAACATCCACACTTACAGAAGTTAAAATGTTTGTATGGATCTCTTTTACAGGCTCAATTATTCAACGATCAGATATAGCATTTACGAGCAAAGGCAAGTGGAGGAATATGATGAATACATGTCCGGTCTCATCAGGCATTGTTATTTTCCTAGTTATATTAATCTAGCAACATTGTTTGGTGTCATTCAGGAGAGGTCTCTGAAAGAAGAGAACGCAAAGCTTCTTGCAAAGGTGAACCCTCTTTCTCATCTATGCTTTTCTTGCTTTCCCATTACTTGCCATGCATCATCACTCTTCTGTGCATAAATTGACCACTTTCCTCAACCTTACCTACAATAGAATCTCTCAATGAATCTCATGTATGATCTAGTAGTGCAGTTTTATGATCTGCTAAGCCCGGAGAGAGGCCTTTAATGATTAAGAATGTTTTTTGCCCTTATGTCTAATAGGTCCGTGTGGTGAAGAAGCTTGTTGCTTTTGTCCGTCAAACCAATATTAGTAGATTATGTGCTGCACATTTTAATGTACTGTTCATCAGTTTGTCTTGCTCTCTATTAGTCCTGGTGTTAAAACCTTTAAAGGGTACTGCAACATGATCAGTTATTAGAGTTGAGGACAACACATCAGGAGAGATGCTTAATTTCAGGGTTCTGTGCCGGTATTTATATCGAACCTTTCTCTATCTGTGAGGAGTTCTTCTTTTGGATAGCTTAAGTTAGAATGAGCAGATACGTTGAACATCACCAAATAATTCTACAATCTTTAGACGGTATGACCTGCTTGAAACTTATAACTAGCACTAAGCTACTAATCCATGTTGAGAAGAGTACCATCACACTGAGAAATTTACTGTCACGAGATACAATTCTACTTTTCTTATTTAGACGGAACTGTAGACAAACTCAAATATCTGTATCCTTCCATGGTCCTGCACTTGATCTGTTAAGAAAGTGATCGACTCCATCATAGAAGCTAGTAATATAGAGTTACTAACTCATGTTGGGAACACAAATTTTAGGGAAATTACGATCATGAGATACAATTATTTGTATGGCACTGTAGGATTATAGACGGACCCCAATCTGTCTTTCTGTGATCTTTTGACCGTTACTTGATATGCTTGGAAAGTTACTGACTTGAAAATAAAAAAGAATTACTAGCGCTAAGTTAGCAACCTGCATTGTGAAATATCACCATGTTGTGAATATTGTTTTCATAGAAGAATATATTGTGTTTTCCAATTGGGACTATAGATAAATCCAGAGTTCTTTGTGATCACATTTGATATACCTAACCACTTTTCAAGCTTTTTTGTTGTTTTTTTTTTTCCTTTTATCTTTTTTGAGAACGGAAGAGATAACCACTTCCAGAGTTAGTTATTGGGTAATATACAACTTTCCTCGTGAAAATATTGGAAATTTAGTAATTGCCAATATGGAAATAAAATTAGTAGCACAGTGTTTTTGAGTAATTAATGTTGAGAAAACTATTAGCCAACCTACTATCATCGGGTAAAATTCTATGCTTCTAACATGAGATTGTCGAAGGATTGAAAATTTTTGTGTCTCTCTATAGTTTTGTAACCATTAGTTGATTTGTTTACAAAGTACTTACTCGATAATAGAAACTAACAGCCTTGAAATACGACCCCTGTTGAAAAAAATACGACGACAGAGAATATTATGATCACGAGATACTAGTCTGTACTTTAAACATGGACTATAGGTGGAACCAAAGTTTATAGTCTTCTCTGGTGTAGCTAACCACTTTTGGAGCTTTTTTTTGTCCCCTTGGCAAAGCAGGAGAGAACCTCTTCTAGAGTCAAATGTTGGGAAAAATTGAAATTTCCTAGTGACTATCGGTAGATGTCGGTGCATACAGATACTTGCATCACCTAATTTAGATCTAGCGAAAGGCTTTTTCAATGTCGGTAAATCTCAAGTTGCACTTTAGCTTTTCCCCATTAGTGAAAGTTTCCAAATTAGAAAGCACGGTCATTCTTCGAGAGCATTAGTGTTGTGTCGGACGGGAGGCGGTCAACCGGCGTCGAAAAAGCTGGCACATGGTCAACTATTCTGACTACTCCGACATGGGAGTTTGAAATTTCGACATGTGATTCCGACAAAAATAAGGTCAATTTTAAAAAATTTCAATAAATGAGGGGTCAAAATATAAAAAAATAAATGAGGAAAGAAGAAAAATCCTAATTTCTTTCTTATTTCCATTCCACAAAATTTCCTAATCTCCTCTTCTCTCTCTCCCTCTCTCTCTCATCGATTGATTCTAGCAAGAAGGAACCCAAATTGAGATAGAATGTAGTTGAATTTGTCAAATTAAAAGGATGAATAATATTATAATTGGTGGATTAATATTTTTAGTGTAAATTCATTTTATGCTTTATTTATTTATTTATGAATTTGAATCAAATTAATTTGATTGAAATAAGCATAAGAATGATAATTTATCATGTCTATATACAAATATTTATTTAATATACAACGTATCTCAATGTATGGGAATTCTCTATATTTTGAGAAGTGACGTGTCGGCGTATCGTGTTGTATTACGTATTGGTGTCGGTGCTACTTGATTTTTAGGTACCCATCATCATTCAATTGCATTTGTTATTTCATTTATTTAACATAAAGTTTAGTGTTCTCTTTTTTCTTCCAATTTCAGTGCCAGGAAAATCCTTGGCGGTCAACAGCTCATCCGAGAGCATCAGCAATATGAAGCCAGAGCAGCCGGAGTACGGATGTTGAGATCGGGTTGCTCGTCGGATTGCTGGAAAGTTAAACTGATTCGCCGACACAAAGTCTAATAATACCTGTTCAATGGAATATAATAAGAATTACAGCAATTAAACTCAACGAGATCTTTACTCAGCTGGATTCTCGTTAGCCTGTCACGACAAGATATCATGTGATTCATGGTAGTCATTTAAAAAATCTGCTAGTAAGAATAGCTGGGAGAAGAAAGAAAGATCAAATTAGAAATGACCAATGACAAGGAGCAATATACGAGGAAGAGTCAGCGAAACAGAAGAAATAACTTACCTGCACCTTGGGCTTCCCTTTTGAATCACTGACTCCAAGAAAGAAGCGTCTCTGTTGAGCATATTTTCGAACTCTGCTTGCGGACATTTCAACACATCATTGGACACCTATTTAAGGTTTTCTCATTTTATACTTTGTTCTGAGGATGCCTCTTTAAGGCTTTGTTTTGTTTTGTTTCTGTTTTTGGGTCGGACACCTCTTTAAGACTGGCTAACCCAAAAAAAGTTCATCCATCACCTCTATGATTTTCTTCAACGTAGACATATGCAGACATAAGGGTCATGTTGCAAGATGAAGCTACTCAGTAGACTTGTGACTCATCCCAAACAACGAGGTCCAACTTTTTTCATCTGATAGAAGTTAGCTTACAAACTCACGGGCGATGACATGTTCCCTAGGCGATTCCTTAACTGGAAGGGATTGCAGGGATAGACATTCAAGGATACTGAGTGACACATTAGATAACTCAAATGTACCGTGCATCCTTCTTAGCATTAATAAGAGATATACAATTAAATCAGAAAAAGGAAATAAAATCTATGTATAAGCTTTCTTCTACCGACCAAAAATAAAACCTTTCTACATTTCCCTTTCTTTTCCTTTTTCGTGATTGAAAAATCTATGTATAAGCTTGGATTAGAAAGACTACAGGCCACTCTCCCTGGTCACTTGTCAGGAATGAATTTGGGTGGGTCTACATCAAGAGGGTCTACATCAAGATCCATGGCCAGCTTGTCAGCTATGATCCATTCCTAATGTGATTTTTATGATAAAGCATCATATTACAATAATTCCTTTCCTTAAAACAACAACACTATCTTGGATGAGTCAATCACATGCCAAAAAAAGTACCTTAATATCCTCGTAAATAAGAAACAAGAATTTTGTGCTTCAAATAAACCCGTGAAAGTGACATGTAAAGAAACAAATCAATATCAATTGAGAGTACTTTTCAATGCAAAATTTGTTAGGATAAATCTGTATAATCAAAGTGATAAAATCCCTTTTGATTGTTCTTTTATAGTATGGTTGGATTATCTATTTATGCAAAATGTTATTTGTAATGAGTAGTTCTTTTTCACCCATTTTAGCCAACTTACAAATAAACCAAAACATGACTTTCCACAACACTCCTTTTATACATGTTGAAATAATGACTCACGGATTAAAATCTATCAATCAACGATGTGTATATTATGCCATTGCTCGATTTGGCATTACTTCCCCAACACTTAACCATTACTTAATTTAGACACACACATACATACTTCTATTAGAATCATCTACTATGTGTAGATACTAAAAGTAGCAAGAAGATGACTACAAATGTATGATGGAGTTTTTAAGAACACCATTTGTCAACCCCACTTAAGTTTTCTAGTTTGCTAAAGGAGAAAATATTCGGCGTCTCAACTGACAAAGATTTGTGTGATTCCTATGATATTTAGATTTCAGAATCAGGCTTAGGAACCTTTTAGCTTTGTATAAGGTTCACTAAGAATGTCATGGTTGTCTTTTGTCCGAGAAACTCAATTAGTATTAGCAGTTGTGGAAGTTGGATTGCATCTTTGTTTTGAAGACATGCCTCTCTATTGAGTTTGTAGGGGGAAGATATTCTCCAGCTATTCTGATGTTTGCGCTATAAAATGTACTTAATTATTGAAAAAAATGTGGAATAATCTATAGGGTCAAGATTGTTGTGATGTAGAAACATGATGAACAGGCATATTTGTCAGATGTGCATGCATGCTTTGGCATAATATATCACTAAAGATGACGTTATCGATCTATGATGTAATTAAATGTCCATGCTATTTTGTTGTCCTCACAAATCCACATTGCATTAGCTATGTTGTCCTCATCTTTTGTATTTTACAATTGATATGGTGACTTATCCATCGAAATTTTTGTAAAATTAATGTGGACAATATTGGATCTTACAATTAAATCAATGCAAAATCACCAGAGAAATGAGTTAGGACTAAGAAACAAATCAAGAATTTACGTGGTTTGGTCTACGTGTCAGTAACTCCTCAATAAGAAGAGTTAGCACCAAATAATCTACTAATAATATGATAACCATAGAGTTAATAATCGTCCACGCACTTGATTGTTTCCCATGCCTAAATTATACCCAACCCAGAGTATTTACAAATAAACAACTCAATTGCAAGTAAAACTTACAGCACAAGTCTAAACAAAAGCTCTTCATACAGTTGATCCAAGAAGTGTTTTTGATATTGTTTCTTCTTCTTTGTAACACCCAAATCTTTCATCTCAAACTCAACATTCAATTGTCTCTTCAACACATCAATTTCAGACATAATCTTAATTGCCATCGACATGTCATCAACAAATGATAATAGATAAATCAAATATTCATCCTCCCATTTCCTAAGGTAAACATAGTTGTCTAACTAACTTTCGAATAGTCATGACTAGTCATAAAAGCATCAGAACAATTATACCATTGCTTAGTAGACTCTTGAACCCTTATAAAGATTTCTTTAATAAATAAACGTAGTCTTCCTCATCCAAAATATCAAATTTCTTCTCACATCTAACTGTTCCAACTCATCATGAAGAATTGCCATTTTCATATCTAACTATTCCAACTCAAGATCATGCGTAACAATTAAGCGAAGATATATTCAAATAGAAGTATGTCTTATAATAGGAGAAAATATCTCATTGTAACCAATGCCCACTCATTGTGTATACCCTTTCGCAACAAATCTCACATTATACCGTGCCGCCTCATTCCATTTGTAGACCATTTGTTTCCATTGATCTTCTAGCTCTTTGAAACTTTAACAAACTCTCACATCCAGTTCCAATGGAGTGATTCCTTTTGTTTACTCATAGCCTATTGCTGTTGTAACGATTCAACATTGGCTATCACCATAAAGTAAGATGAAGGCTCACATGTTTCCACCTGATTATTTATGATCAATGCATAAGTAATATATGTATCGTCATAACATATTGGTGGCCCAATTTGTACTCTCCGTCTACCCACGACTTTAGAGTGCTATGATTTTGCTGTTTGTTCAATATAACTGATTTCAAAAACTTTGACATTATTTGTAGTCTCAACCATTGTTGCCTTAGAGGTCTTCAACATTTCTAAGCTCCACCTTGCTAGTAGTACTATGATATGTTTCCTCTATCGGTTGTGTCTCAGGACTTTTTTGTCAAAACATAACAATATCGTCGGAAATCATATTAATGCAAATTAGAAAATCTAGTGATTTGGATTTAGTACACCACAATCAGTAGCCTTTGATATCCCATTTGCATAAAAAAAAAATCCAAACTAAATCGTCAAACTTCTCGAATTCCTTTATTAATTATCCAAACTGAAAATTTTAATTCAATTGGGTTTTTATGACACTCCAAAATAATTATAAATTATAAAAAGAAAATAAAGAAAATATAATCTAAAAGAAACATTTGTATTTATTTTTTCCTTGCATTTATCATGTTCATAATTTCGAGTACTCCTAGTGCTCATGAACCCATCTGGGAGGAAACGGTTGAAGAAGAGCCTCAAGGCTGCTCCTACGAGGCCCGAGTAAAGGACAGGGTCTCTTTCCATTGGTTGAGTGGGAGGCCCACTGAGCTTAAGTGACAGAAAATGTTTTCCCACTCATCAACATCCCATTGCTTAGGGTCTGCATGGTAATGCTCCCGGGAACAGCTGTTTCTGTTCTTTTGTTCCCAGGAGTAGATTTTTTGTTCTCGGGAACATAAATGCATTTGGTAAATTTTTTGTTCCCCGGAATATGTTTGGAATAGAAATTAGAAACAAGAAAAAGTTGCTTATTGTTTCTGGGAACAATTTTAAGAAACATTTTTTTTTCCTTTCTTTTTTTTCTTTTTTCTTTCTCTTTCCTTTTCTTCTTCTTCTTCCTCTTCCTCCTCCCACCCCTTAGCCGCCCCATCGCCGCCGCCGGCGAGCCGCTGGGCGAGGTCCAGTGAGGTCCGGCAAGCTCGCCGGAGCCTCGCCCAGGCGGTGCCTAGCTGGCCGAGCCTCGCCTAGGCGGCGCGAGGCCGGGCGAGCCTCGCCTCACCCAGATCTGGGGAGGCGAGCCACGACTGACCACCGGCGAGGCTCAGCCTCGCAGATCGGGCTCGGCCGCCACCGGCGAGGCTTGAGCCTCGCAAGCCGGGATGAGGCTCGGCCTTGCGTCACCGGGCGAGGCTCGAGCCTCACTGGTGGCGGCCGGGCAAGGCTCGGCCTCGCCCAGATCTGCGAGGCCGAGCCTCGCCGGCGCCTGCCAATAGGGAGGAAAAAAAAGAAAAAGAAAAAAAGAAAATTAAAAGAATTAAAATATTATAAATTTTTATCAAATGCATTTTTGTTCTCAGAGTAAAAATTTTGAACAGTTATCAAATGCCTCACATGCTCAAAAATTGTTCCTGAGAACAAAAATAAAAAGAATCGTTTCGGCGGCTGCTCCTAACGTAAACGTTGTCATGCGCGCCCTTAACTGCTCACATCATGTTACGACGATGTCCACAATTTCCATATTTATCGTACCGCCTTTTCGCTTCCTTTTCACCCGTTTCGGTTTTTGGTGCTCTCTCTTTCGCATGTCCCACAGCCCACGGCTGAAGCTGAAACCCACTGGCAAAATATACGTTTTTTCGAAAAGAACAAAAAAATCTACTCTCTCTCTCTCTCTCTCTCTCTGCATCTATCTTTACTCTCTTTTTCTTGACTTGACCAAAACAAGAAAATTCATCTGCTTCTTTGAATCTTCATTACCAAATTAACATGCCATTTCGGTCGAACTTGAATGCTTTGATCTCCTCCTCATTTCTTTCATTTTTTGTTTGCATTTTCCTCTTTGTGAGTACATCAACCGTATTTTCCCTGAGTAGAAGATCCTTGAAATTGGAATAATAAGGACTTTCTTCCTTTTTATGTTTGTGGCACGAAATAATGAGACAGATCCATCAACTGCCGATGTATCCTTTGCGTTCAACCCAGTTTTGTTGTTTGACTTCGCCCTCTCATCCCCCTTTAGGATTTCTGAATTTATCGTGTTTCATTTCTGACATAGAGTAGAGAAGCTTCCCCTTTAATACGCTGGGCAAATCTATATTTCTCCGACCGTTGATTTTATGAAATCTTTATCCTGTGGTTTTTGACTTGTGCTCGAATGATGATATAGTCTTTTTTTTTGGTAAGGTCGAATGATGATATAGTCCATGTCTGTTTGGAAAAAAAAAAAAAAAAAAAAAAAGTGCGATTTCTCTTGCAGTGTTTTTAGCTTCTCAAGTACTGCTGTCTAAGGTCTAGACGATAAAAGGAGGAAAAAAGGGTAAATCTTCAGCTGGTTGAAGCTGCACAAAATCGCTGGTGAGTTGTGGTTTTTGATCGTCGAGGTATATTTGTTAAATTCATCGCTATGTTTAAGTACTTGTCATTCTAGGGTCGATAACCATCATGTATGTAGGGAGAATTCGATCATGGCCAGAGGCAAAATTCAGATGAGGCGGATTGAGAATCTGACGAGCCGGCAAGTCACCTTCTCGAAGCGCCGGAATGGGCTACTGAAGAAAGCTTATGAGCTCTCGGTCCTCTGCGAGGCTGAAGTTGCCGTGATCATCTTTTCGCGGAAAGGAAGGCTTTACGAGTTCTCCAGCAATTCTGAGTACGTTTGCATACTGATTTTTTATTTATGGATTTGATTTTAGATGGGGAACATGATTGAGCCTTGTTAACATCCTTATGTCCAAAATAAGGGCATATGCACATATATATGCTGTGTGTTTGTAAAGTGTAAACAAGGGACAGCATCATGGCATGGGTTTTTTTTCTTATTCTCTTTTTTCTTTTCTACCATGTTTGGTTTTGGTCTAACGCTTGGTGCTTTTCCCCTTCGATCATGGACTGAACCCATCATGATGACCAATCTAGTTCTCATTTTCAGTCAAATTTATAAACAATATGACTTCTGTTCAGATATCCTAATCGGAAGTAGCTGAGACAAAATCTAATGTTCTCGCTTTTTAATTGGGATAGTCAATGTACTGAGGTGTACCCTAATCAATTGGCTAGATATGGGGGATTTGATGATCAAAGGCATGCAATGTGTACGCTGTTGCATTGGAGTTGGGCTTCTTCTCTTGGTCCGTGTGAGAAAGCTATTAGTTGAATATCTTGAAAGTACTGACCTCCTCCAGCTACTTCACATGTTAGGATAATTGGTATTTGTCTTGGGGAATGAAACATAATTTGATGTTAGTGAAAATAGGGACTGATATTGTTTGGTCCTTCTGGTTTTGACAAGTTACAATTCAGCCTTCACCCCAATTCCACATTGATATGAAATGAACGTGCGGTTTAGTGTTCCTTTCGGAAGTGTTATAGGTTTTGAGGCTGCTTCTAGGGATTGATCTCCATTAGCTAATGCCTGGGTCATGATGATATTAAGTGTATTTGCAGTTAGGTGTTATTCTATTCGAAGCAGATCTTTTCCAAACAATTTGATTGCTTGAAAAATTGTTGAAGAAAACCAAATTTAAGTTAAAAAGGGTGAAGGCTTCAAACCATAACTTGTTTGACTCAGTTATACCACTTAGACATGAATTAAGACTATTTTATGTACCCTATCTGATGATGGTCATCTTACAAATCATACAAAGCTAATTTCAAGTTTAAGACCACACCACAAGGCATAAACTAGAAATTTATTATGAAACACGCGATATTAGTTGGGAAATCAAATGGTGCGTTACCTATCTACCACCATAATCAAGAAGCATTTCAAATCATGTTCATTCAAATCGAAACTTAAAGCATAGTTAATCTCTTTTCCAAATAAAACAAAACCGGCAGAAGATTTTCAAGTTGATTTTTAATGGTACTTTGATCCTGAACCAAAAACCTGTGAAACAAGTCCTAACATCTTCAACTTTAGGTACTTTTAATTGTATGGTGCTTTGAAAGATGAATAAGATTATGGGCTTGACTAGATTTATGTAGTCATGATTTTATGGGATCCAGTGCATTCTTTGGTATAATAGATGGAGGCAAACGTGACACAACACACTGATCTCTTGGATTTCTCACTCTTAGAGTATTTTTGTCAAAAAGTGACTGCAATATACATGTTTTCCATTTTAGTTGCTCCACCATGTAAGTATTCCCTGTTCTTCATTTACCGGGAAAAAAAGTACTTGAAGTCACAAGTTAGATGTAGGTACAACTGCTTGCTCTTATAATCTCTCAGACGCAGTGAGTCCTTGTACTGCTTCACAATACAACTGATGATTTTACAAGCATTATGTGCTGTTCTTACTTCTTACTGACATGGAGTGGCATGTGGAATCCTGAAGACTTTGGGCTTGGGCAAAAAACATTGCATTAATTCACTCTGCGTTCACATATAAATATAATGTGCAAACTGAAGTTTTCACGCCAAAATTTGAGGAAAAGTATTGGTGGCGTGATTTTTTATGCCGGAGCATTCCTTTAATTCAGAACTAGTAAAACTAGGAGACTTACAACGAACTACATTTATTTCTCATATTTTCAGAGAGTAAATGTCATTAAATTTCCAAAGTCCTGATTTAATTATAGGTTTTTTTCTAGTAAAACTAGTTTTGTTTTTCCTATGAGTCTTTTTGTCTTTCCAATTAGTCTTGATAATTACTCATGCTTGGAGGGTTACTCCAAACTCATCTATGCAAGCATGCTATGATGAATGCGAAGGTAGACTTGTTTTGGTTCATAACTTACTTAGCATTTGGCTCGAGAACAAGAAAAATTTATTGTTTTGCTCTTATCTCGTAGGTGGATGTCTACGAGTGACGAGTGATCTATCCATTTAAGTTCTCACTTGTATTACCTTGTACTTTTCTACACTCTCTCTGGGGTCAATTACTTACAAAGTATAAGGTTGGCATCCAAGACTTTTCCAAGTACTTCATATCCTCGCAAGTAAGTTGCTGATAGGCTAAAAGCTTCTTGCAGAGGCTTATGCCTCTTGCATATTCTGCTTGTGTGATAGTTATAAATATTCACTGGAAGTCATGCTTGATTCACAAAAATGATCATTAATTTGTTTAATGTTCCATTACGTTGGCTGAGCTCATTTGCTGTCTTTGCAAGTTTTTCAGAATCCGAAAGACAATTGATCGATATCGTAGATCTACAAATGATGCAGATACGTATGAGACTAATATGGAACAATATATTCTGGTTAGTGCTCTAACCTTTCCATGATAATACATTAGGTGCATTCGTAAGGAGTTCAGTGAGATTCTCAGTTTAATTAAACAAGTTGCCATGTTTGTTAGTCAAAAGAAGTCATTAACGTCGGACTAGTTATAGTTTAGCTATTCAAGCACATTTTTTAGAGTTTAAGCAAGTTGAGCAGTTCGATTTTTATTCATTTTGCTGTATGAAAGAAAGCAACATCCTGGCTTTTTCTTTTTCTTTTTCGTGTGTGGATTAACATATAACATCAACATAACTTTTTGCAGGATAAGACCTACAAAAAAGTCTACATACGAACACAAATGGTGACAAATCCTATTTCCTAACAATCTTATAATATATGCTCGTGTATACATAAATAGTGGCCCCGCATGCAAAGAATCACACGAACATCTACCTGTGTAAATGATTGAAATGGATCGCTAGAACCACAAAGTAGGGATCGTACTAATGATGATGATATAGTTGTAAAAAGAGGGATAGAGTCAAGTGACATTCAATTTCCGAATAAATCTTTAATGTGGTAGTTTTCTCTTAATGAGAAGGTGTGTATATATTTAACTAGGTTTGTAACCATAGATCTTACAATGGTTTATAAGAATAAAACAGTAAGATAGAAATATGAAAATCTTACCAAGGGTCGATTAGAACAAAGTATTTGGTTCTTGATTCAAAAGTAGGTTTTCTAGGAAATCACAAAGGGTATGGAAGAAGATAGGTTGTGGGAAGAAACATTTTTCTGATAAAACTTATATTAATTACTCCACAACAAGGATACACAAAACTATTCATCCTTCCATGTGGAAACATATAAGATAAGTTGCGGATAAACTTACTTTATGCCAAGTCAGTTATTGCATTTCTTTTTTAACAATTCAATTGAAACCATAGAATAAAGAAATACGTAGCTTCATGAGAGCGACAACTCCTGTCTTCTTACTGGTCAAATGCTATATCTAAAACTACACCAGGCTCGATAGAACTAAGATGATGAATGGTTTTGCATCTTTTTTGCTCATTCTTCATGTTAAAAAATAATTTATATCTCTAATTCAATATTAGCAACTTGCAAGGGACTAGTTTACAACCTTTGTTCTACCAAACGTCTAAATATATACAGAAAAAATGGGATCATGGACCTTCCTAATTCCTGCAATCAAAGACTTTTTCTCTTTGAATCTCTTGAAAACTTCACTTTCATAATTCTCTTGTTTGATGAAGATGCTTCTATGTGTGGTTTATTTGCATTGCAAGAGATAAAACGATATGAGCTCAATTCTCAACGTGTTTCTTCATTCTTTTGAATCAATTTCAATTTGACCTCAAGATGATCTTTTAGGTTATTGAGTTGTGGATTTGGACAACATCCATACTCACTGAAGCTTGGTAAAAACATCAATATTTAAATATCAACTTAGTAAATCCTTTTGTCTGTGTCAATAGTATATGTCTATTGATGGGAACACTAACGTCGAAGGCACATTCATGGATATATCTTTTGGCTAAGTTATAGCAAAACATGTCGCACTTTGGAAAATTGAACTTTTGCGATGTTAATACACAAGAGATGCTTCATGGTTCTTAAGCATGAGGAATGCTGGGGATACCTTCTACATTGGTTTGCCAAGCGATGTGGCATTGCATAAGTGTCATTTAAGTTAATAAACTCATTTAAGTACCTGACAGGAATCTACGTCATCACTTAGTAAATGAATATGTTTTTTGGTCATAAAGTAAACAAATTTAGAAGACAAGTCTTAATATGTCTAGAATTATTCTTTAAGTATGCATTATCTCTAATGAAACCAATTCTAATGCATTATCTCTCACGAACCCAATTCTAGAAATCTCATTTAAATTTTATACTTCACAGCAAAAGTCAAGTGGCTCAAAATGTTAGTCTAGTATAGGAGGAAATAATTTGAGAGAGCTATCAAAGTGCTGTTATGATTAGATAAAGGACTTGTGATATTATGCAAACCATACCACTCTTATTCTTGTGGTTTGGCCATGACTGGGAAGCAGAGAAGAGAAACTGCTGATATAGAGAGAGAGAGAGACAAATCGGTTTCGAGTTAATTAAAACATTAAAAGTGCTACTTTGATCTTTGTACTTGTTCCCGGTAGGACCGGTTCCCCATTTTGGTCCATTTTGGTCCAGTCCAATTCCGGTTCCCTGGCCGCTCAAGGAAACCAATAAGAATGAATTTCCCATTGCCTTAACAAAAAGCATTTGCTCTTGGCATAAAAAGAACAAAATGCTGCAAAAATCTTGCGAACTTCACACAATTAATAAAACACTTTACCTTTCTTAAAAGACTTAAAAAAACATGCTTTGATTGAAGTATGGCTTGGGTTTTATGCACAACTCCCCTCACATTGAATGGGCACACAAAGAATGTGTGGGGAGTTGTGCATAAAAGCCAAGCCATACTTCAACCGAAGCATGTCTCTTTTGGCTTTTTGTTTAAACTTGTGCATCTCTAGAACATATGGAGTACCCCTAATAATTAAGGGTTAAAATTATTTCTTTAAATTATTAAAGAAATAAAATCAAAATCTCAAAAATAATTGGTTCGGTTCGGGCGGTTCCACCCTTGGAATCGGGAACTTGATCGATTTCACCGATTCCCATTTCCGGTTCCTCGGGAACTGTACTGGTGCCCTTTGGGACCAGACCGAATCGAAGTGGAATCGGGAACCGAACTGATTTCACCGATTCCCAAAATGGGAACTGGGAACCGTACTGGTGCCCTTTGGGACCGGACCAAACCAGCCGGTTCGGTTCGGTCCGGGCAGTTCTTGGGTTGGGCGGTTCTTTTTACTCAACCCTATTGGTATGAACCTATATATATATGTGTGTAGATAGTAATAATATAACTTCGTGCTCTTGATAAGAGTCCTATTCTTGATCTCAAGAATTGACTATGGTTTACATTGTCCAGCTACAGATTTTGCAAGAACATTAGGGTTTTTGTAGTAGCAATCTTAGTTTTGCAAGATCCTATGGTGTTATAGATTTGTTCACTATGATTGGTTTTATCCATTACATAATTTCAAATATGTTCAGTTTGTATTGCCCTGTTCACTGGATTCATGAATATCACAATCTCCATAATTGTGCAGCATCTGAAGCAAGAAACAATGGATATGGAGAGGAAGATTGAGCTTCTTGAAGTTTCTTTACGGTCCACAAATTTTGAGACTTCTCTCTTGTATATTGTGGATTGAAATGGGTTCTTGATATATAATTCCTTGAACTATGGTACTCCGTTTCTTTTTTTTATTTCATCAGAAAGCTATCAAGACAATGTCTTGGACGTTGCTCGATCGACGAAATCCAAGAGATAGGGGATCAACTCGAGTGAAGTTTGAGCAGCATTAGTGCAAGAAAGGTACATGTGCCTTTGGCATATTTGTCCTTTTCTTTGAGCCTAAAGATGTTTTGAGAACTTTTTCATCGAGTAGCCTGTGTCTTTGGAGGCATGGAGATGGTGAGAAGGGGAAGAAAACAAAGAGAAACAATTTCCCAAAAACGACTAACAGGACTGATCTAATGTATATAGAAACCGAAACACCAGTTTGTAATTGCATTTTAAGATTGAAACTGAATAGACTAAATAGTTAAACTTGGCATTTGAAAGGAGAGAATTGGTTTTTATCTGGACATACATGGCGTTTTCTACCTTAAATGAAAGATTGAAAGCACATTCACAAATGACCATTTTTCTTCATCGTTATTGATCTGTTCTTCTTCTTTTTTCCAAAAAAAAAAAAAGGGAAAAGATCGTGGTTATTTTTCCACCATTATTTTTCCCAGAGTTATTTGGACGACCCTATTGTTCCTTTTTCCAAAAAAAAAAAAAAAAAAAAAAAGGATATTTTTCAAGCAGTAAACTTTTGAAAGAGTTGTACCTGACAAGAAAATTGTGATAAAAAAAGTTTCAAATTACCTGATTCTTAAGTAACTAAGTAACCTACCATCACTTTTATGAAATCACCAACTCCTTCTAAAAATGTACAATCATCAATATCTCTTATTTTTTTGTCAACTTTTATTTTTCTTCTTACCATTCCTTTAAATTTAATAGCTCTTATTTATATTTACCGATATTTATTTGAATAACTTAAAGACTTATTTTTTCACATAAATTACTGACTCCTATCTATATTTACCGATATTTATTTGGGTGTTTCTTTGTGCATTTTTTTCCTACTTTAACCATTTCTTTAACTACTCTTGAGATAGAGTGAAAACATTTTGTTATCGTGGAGAGTGGGGTCTACTCTTTCCCTTCCATCTCATTTACCAACGACTTCACCAGATGCTTCTCCTCTTTATCGTCTTCTTAGTGCATTGTGTTATCGTGGAGAGTGGAGTTTACTTTTTCTTTTCTGTCTTTCGTGCCAGCGACTTCAGCAGATTTTTCTTCTCTATCGCTTTCTTAGTTATAAAATAAGTTCTGTTGATAAAAGCACTTTCTCTCCTATTCACCCTACACTTATAAGACTCATGCAAACTTAAATGTTTGTCTTACTTACGAACCCAACCAGGAATTACGAATCTTAGTTATAGAAGTTACCACCTTTTCTCTGATTAAATTACCAACGAATTTTGTATCACAAACTCTTATTTGATTAGTTAACAAGTTTATTTGATTTGGTTAAATGACTAACTTTTCTCTATCTCTACCAAAAAAAAAAAAGGTCATCAATCATTTTTATCAATTGTTTCTTGACACTTACTGACACGAATTGATACTTATTAACACAAAATAATAATAAAAAATCAATATCCTTTGGCACAAAACAATAAGTTACAAAGCATCGTCCTTTCATTTCTATTGTTGCAATATTTATGGTTTATTACCCTTGCTGATTGTCATGTACGACTTCTTACTTGAACTGCATTTCTCAACAAGTTACAAAGCATCGTCCTTTCATTTCTATTGTTGATCATCTCAACTTATTTCTCATATTTTTAGTCATCTTTTACTAAGAAAGGTATGGAGACAACATCCACACTCACGAAAGTTAAAATGTTTGTATGGATCTCTTTTACAGGCTCAATTATTCAACAATCAGATACAGCCGTTACGAGCAAAGGCAAGTGGAGGAATATGATGAATACATGTCCGGTCTCATTAGGCATTGTTATTTTCCTGGTTATATTAATCTAGCAACATTGTTTGGTGTCATTCAGGAGAGGTCTCTGAAAGAAGAGAACGCAAAGCTTCTTGCAAAGGTGAACCCTCTTTCTCATCTATGCTTTTCTTGCTTTCCTATTACTTGCCATGCATCATCACTCTTCTGTGCATAAATTAACCACTTTCCTCAACCTTACCTACAGTGGAATCTCTCAATGAATTTCATGTATGATCTAGCAGTGCAGTTTTATGATCTGCTAAGACCAGAGAGATGCCTTTATTGATTAAGAATGTTTTTTGCCCTTATGTCTTATAGGCCTATGTGGTGAAGAAGCTTGTTGCTTTTGTCCATCAAACCAATATTAGTAGATTATGTGCTGCACATTTTAATGTACTGTTCATCAGTTTGTCTTGCTCTTTATAAGTCCTGGTGTTAAAACCTTTAAAGAGTACTGCAACATGATCAGTTATTATGAAAAGGACAATGCATCAGGAGAGATGCTTAATTTCAGGGTTCTGTGCCGGTATTTATATCGAACCTTTCTCAATCTGTGAGGAGTTCTTTTTTTGGATAGCTTAAGTTAGAATGGACAGATACGTTGAACATCACCAAATAATTCTACGATCTTTAGATGGTATGACCAGCTTGAAATTTATTACTAGCACTAAGCTACTAATCCATGCTGAGAAAAGTACCATCACACTGAGAAATTTACTGTCACGAGATGCAATTCTGCTTTTCTTATTTAGACGGAACTGTAGACAAACTGAAATCTCCGTATCCTTCTATGGTCCCGCACTTGATCTGTTAAGAAAGTGATCGACTCCATCATAGAAGCTAGTAATATAGAGTTACTAACTCATGTTGGGAACACAAATTTTAGGGAAATTACGATCATGAGATACAATTATTTGTATGGCACTGTAGGATTGTAGACGGAGCCCAATCTGTCTTTCTGTCATCTTGTGACCATTACTTGATATGCTTGGAAAGTTACTGACTTGAAAATAAAAAAGGGTTACTAGAACTAAGTTAGCAACCTGCATTGTGAAATATCACCATGTTGAGAATATTGTTTTCATTGAAGAATATATTTTGTTTTTCAATTGGGACTATAGACAAATGCAGAGTTCTTTGTGATCACATTTGGTATACCTAATCACTTTTCGAGCTTTTTTGTTGTTTTTTTTCCTTCTCTTTTTTGAGAACAGAAGAGAGAGCCACTTCTGGAGTTAGTTATTGGGAAATATTCAACTTTCCTCGTGAAAATATTGGAAAGTTAGTAATTGCCAATATGGAAATAAAATTAGTAGCACAATGTTTATGAGTAATTCATGTTGAGAAAACTATTAGCCAACCTACTATCGGTAAAATTCTATGCTTCTAACATGGGATTATCGAAGGATTGAAAGTTTCTATGTCTCCCTGTAGTTTTGTAACCATTAGTTGATTTGTTTACAAAGTACTTACTTGATAACAGAAACTAATAGCCTTGAAATACAACCCCGTTGAAAAAATTACAACGATATAGAGAATATTACTATCACGAGATAGTCTGTACTTTAAACATGGACTATAGGTGGAACCAAAGTTTATAGTCATGTCTGGTGTAGCTAACCACTTCTGGAATTTTTTTTGTCCCCCCTGGCAAAGTAGGAGAGAACCTCTTCTAGAGTCAAATGTTGGGAAAAATTGAAATTTCCTGGTGACTATTGGTAGATGTTGGTGCATACAGATGCTTGCATCACCTAATTTAGATCCAATGAAAGGCTTGTTCAATGCCAATAAATCTCAAGTTGCACTTTAGCTTTTCCCCATTAGTGAAAGTTTCCAAATTAGAAAGCACAGACATTCTTCGAGAGTATCAGTGTTGTGTCGGACAGAATGCGGTCAACCGGTGTCGAAAAAGCCGACACATGGTCAACTATTCTGACTACTCCGACATGGGAGTCTGGAATTTCGACACATGATTCAAACTAATAATAGGTCAATTTTAAAAAATTTCAATAAATAAGAGGTCAAAATATAAATATGTTTAAAAAATAAAAAAATAAATGTGGAAAGAAGAAAAATCCTAATTTCTTTCACATTTCCATTCCACAAAATTTCCTAACCCCCTCCTCTTCTCTTTTCTCTCTCTCTCATCGATCGATTCTATCAAGAAGGAACCCAAATTGAAATCGAATATAGTTGAATTTGTCAAATTCAATTGATGAATAATATTAATAATTGGTGGATTAATATTTAGTTTAAATTCATTTTATGTTTTATTTATTTATGAATTTGAATCAAATTGATTGAAATAAGCATGAAAATTATAATTTATCATGTATATATAAAAATATTTATTTATTATACAACGTGTCTCAACTTATGGAAATTCTCTATATTTTGAGAAATGACGTGTCGGTGTATTGTGTCATCTCACGTATTGGTGTCGGTGCTACTTGATTTTTAGGTACCCATCATCATTCAATTTCATTTGTTATTTCATTTATTTAACAGAACATTTAGTGTTCTCTTTTTTATTCCAATTTCAGTGCCATGAAAATCCTTGGCAGTCAACAGCTCATCCGATAACAGCAGCAATACGAAGCCAGAGCAGCCGGAGTACGGATGTTGAGATCGGGTTGTTCGTCGGATTGCTGGAAAGTTAAAACTGATTCGCCGACACAAAGTCTAATAATACCTGTTCAATAGAATATAATAAGAATTACAGCAATATCACTCAGCGAGTTCTTCACTCAGCTGGATTCTCGTTAGCCTGTCACGACAAGGTATCATGTGATTCATGGTAGTCATTTCAAAAATCTGCTAGTAAGAATAGCTGGGAGAAAGAAAGATCAGATTAGAAATGACCAATGACAAGGACCAATATACGAGGAAGAATCAGGGAAACGGAAGAAATAACTTAGCTGCACCTTGGGCTTCCCTTTTGAATCAGACTCCAAGAAAGAAACGTCTCTGTTGAGCATATTTTCGAACTTTGCTTGCGTACATTTCAACGACGTCATTGGACACCTATTTAAGGTTTTCTCATTTTATCCTTTGTTCTGAGGATGCCTCTTTAAGGTTGTCTTTTTTTTTGGTCGGACACCTCTTTAAGACTGGCTAACCCAAACAAAGTTCATCCATCACCTCTATGGTTTTCTTCAACGTAAACATATGCGGACATAAGGGTCCTGTTGCAACATGAAGCTACTCAGTAGACTTGTGACTCATCCCAAACAACGAGGTCCAACTTTTTTCATCTGATAGAAGTTAGCTTAAGAACTCACGGGCGATGACATGTTCCTTAGGCGACTCCTTAACTGGAAGGGATTGTAGGGATAGACATTCAAGGATACTGAGTGACACATGAGATGACTCAAATGTAAAGTGCATCCTTCTTAGCAATTAATAAGAGATATACAATTAAATCAGAAAAAGGAAATCAAACCTATGTATAAGCTTTCTATCTACCGACAAAAAATAAAACCTTTCTATGGTTCCGTTCGTTTCACAGAAAATAACTTTCAGGAAAATGTTTTCCGGATTTTCCAACGTTCGTTTCGCGGAAAATAAATTTATTGGGGTAAACATTTTTCATGAAAGAAAAAAAGTCTTATCTCATACCCCTCATTAGTTCTCACTTCTTTCTTTCTATTTTTTTAAATTTATTTTTTTATTTTTTTCATAAATTCGAATTTTTTTGTAATTTTTAATAAAATCGATTTTTTATAATTTTTTATTTTTCTTTTATTTTTCTATCTTTCTTTTTCCTGTTTTTCTTTTTCGGCCAATCGTCGGCCACAGCAACGGCCGGCGACTGGCAACAGGCGAGCCGAGCTCGTCGATTTGGTCTCGTCAGACGATGGCGAGGCTCGGGCCTTACCGAGATCGGGACCCCTCGCGGAGCCGCCAAATTGGTGACGCTCGAGTGTCGCTAGACGGCGGCAAGTCTCAAGCCTCGCAGATCGGCGATGCTCGAGCGTCGCGAGGATCGCGCCAAGGCTCAGGCATCGTTGATCTACGAGGCCCGAGCCTCGCCGTCGTTTGGCGACGGCGAGCCTGGCGAGGCGTGGCCGCCGCCATGGCCAGTGACCGGCCAAGAAAGGAGAGAACAAAGAAAAATAATAATAATTTAATAATTAATTTAAAAAAATAATAAATAACGATTTTAAAAAATAAAATAATTGAAAAATAATTTATAAAGGAAAATATTTTCCCAAGCGAACAGTAGAAAATATTTTCCATTTCAAAATCAAGTTTGATCTGAATACCGGAAAATAATTATGTTTTCCTGGAAAATAGATTCTTGGAAACTATTTTTTAGAAAAACAACATTTTCCGTGAAATGAATGGAGACTACTTTTCCCTTTCTTTTCCTTTTTCGTGATTGAAAATTTTCGTGATTGAAAAATCTATGTATAAGCTTGGATTAGAAAGACTACAGGCCACTCTCCCTGGTCACTTGTCAGAATGAATTTGGGTGGGTCTACATCAAGATCCATGGCTAGCTTGTCAGCTATGATCCAATCCTAATGTGATTTTCATGATAAAGCATCATATTACAATAATTCCTTTCCTTAAAACAAGAACACTATCTTGGATGAGTCAATCCCATGCCAAAAAATGTACCTTAATATCCTCGTAAATAAGAAATAGGATTTTGTGCTTCAAATAAACCCGTGAAAGTGACATGTGAGGAAACAAATTAATATCAGTTGAGAGTACTTTTCAATGCAAAATTTGTTAGCATGAATCCATATAATCAAAGTGATAAAATCCCTTTTGATTTTTTTTATTGTAAAATTGGATTATCTATTTATGCAAAATGCTATTTGTAATGAGTAGTTCTTTTTCAACCATTTTAGCCAACCTACAAATGTACCATAAGATGACTTTCCACAATACTCCTTTTATACATGTTGACTCACGGATTAAAATCTTTAATCAATCAATGATGTGTATATTATGCCATTGCTCGATTTGGCATTACTTCTCCAATAATTAACCATTACTTAATTTAGACACACACATCTATACTTCTGTTAGAATCAACTACTATGTGTAGATACTATGAGTAGCAGGATGTTAATTAAAAATGTATGATAGAGTTCGTAAGAACACTATTTGTCAACCCCACTTAAGTTTGTTGGTTTGCTAAAGGAGAAAATACCTACCGTCTCAACTGACAAAGATTTGTGTGATTCCTATAGTATTTAGATTTCTAAATCTAGCTTAGGAACCTTTTAGCTTTGTCCAAGGCTCATTGAGAATGTTATGGTTGCCTTTTGTCTAAGAAACTCAATTAGTATTAGCAGTTGTGGAAGTTGGATTGCATCTTTGTTTTGAAGACATGCCTCTCTGTTGAGTTTGTAGGGGGAAGATACTCTCCAGCTATTTTGATGTTTGCGCTATAAAATGTACTTAATTATTGAAAAAAATGTGGAATAGTTTAGAAGGTCAAGATTGTTGTGATGTAAAAACATGATGAATGGGCATATTTGTCAAATGCATAAGATGCATGCTTTGGCTTAATATATCAGTAAAGATGACGTTATCGATATGTGATGTGATTAAAAGTCCATGCTATTTTGTTGTCCTCACGAATCCACATCGCAATAGCTACATTGTCATCATCTTTTGTATTTTACAATTTATATGGTGACTTGTCCATCGAATTTTTTGTAAAATTAATGTGGAAAATATTGGATCTTGCAAATTTAATCAATGCAAAATTACCAGAGAAATAAGTCAAGACTAAGAAAAAAATCAGGAATTTATGTGGTTTGGTCTACGTGTCAGTGACTCCTCAATAAGGAGAGTTAGCACCAAATAATCTACTAATAATTGGATAACTGTAGAGTTAATAATCACCCACACACTTGATTGTTTCCCACGCCTAAATTATACCCAAACCCAGAGTATTTACAAATAAACAACTCAATTGCAAGTAAAACTTATAGCACAAATCAAAACAAAAGCTCTTCATACGGTTGATCCAAGAAGCGTTTTTTATATTGTTTCTTCTTCTTTGTAGCACTCAAATCTTTCATCTCAAACTCAGCATTCAATTGCCTCTTCAACACATCAATTTCAGACATAATCTTAACTGCTATCGACATATCATCAACAAATGATAATAGATAAATCAAATATCCATCCTCCCATTTCCTAAGGTAAACTTCATTGTCCAACTAACTTTCGAATAGTCATAATTGGTCATAAAAGCATTAGAACAACTATACCATTGCCTAGTAGACTCTTGCAACCCTTATAAAGATTTCTTTAATAAATAAACGTAGTTTTCCTTATCCAAAATATCAAATTTCTTTTCACATCTAACTGTTCCAACTCATCATGAAGAACTGCCATTTTCACATCTAACAATTAAGACAAGAAATATTCAAATAGAAGTATGTCTTATAATAGGAGAAAATATCTCATTGTAACCAATGCCCACTCATTGTGTATACCCTTTTGCAACAAGTCTCACATTATACCATGTTGCCTCATTCCATTTGTAGACCATTTGTTTTTAGTGATCTTCTAGCTCTTGGGAACTTTAACAAACTCTCACATCCAGTTTTAATGGAGTGATTCCATCCGTTCACTCATAGCCTCTTGCCATTATAACGATTCAGCATTGGCCACCGCCTTAGAGTAAGATGAAGGCTCACATGTTTCCACCTTATTATTTATGATCAATGCATAAGTAATATATGTATCATCATAACATATTGGTGGCCCAATTTGTCTTCTCCATCTACCAACGACTATAGAGTGCTATGATTGTTCAGTATAATTGATTTCAAAAACTTCGACATTATATGTACTCTCAACCTCTGTTATCTTTGAGGTCTTCAAAATCTCTAAGTTCCACCTCACTGCTAACACCTTGATATGTTTGCTCTCCCGATTGTGTTTGGTTGTGTTTTAGGACTTTTTTGTCAAAACACAACAATCTCATCGAATATCACATTAATGCTAATTAGAAAATCCAGTGATCTAAATTCAGTACACCACAATTAGTAACCATTGACATCCCATTTGCATAACAAAAAAAAAAAATCTGAATCAAACCGTCAAACTTCTCGAATTCCTTTACTTGTTATCCAAACTGAAATTTTCAATTCGATTGGAGTTTTACGACACCCCTAAATAATGATGAATTATAAGAAAATAAAGAAAATATAAACTAAAAGAAACATCTGTATTTATTTTATCCAAGAATTTATCATGGTAATAATTTCGAGTACTCCCAATGAGGAACCGATTGAAGAAGAGCCCCGATGCTGTACCTATGAGGCCCAAGAAAAGGACAGGGTCTCTTTCCATTGGTCAGGTGGAGGCCCACTGAGTTTAAGTGACAGAAAATGTTTTCCCACTTGTCGACCTCCCATTGGTTAGCTGCCCACATCATGGTACGATGATGTCGACAATTCCCATATTTATCGTACCACCTTTGTTTCATCCTTTTCACCCGTTTCGTTTCTTGGTGCCCTCTCTCTTTCGCATGTCCCACAGCCCACGGCTGAAGCTGAAGCCCACTGGCAAAATATACGTTTTTTTCGAAAAGAACAAAAAAATCTACTCTCTCTGTCTCTCTGTCTCTGTCTATCTATCTATCTTTTTTTGGTATGGCTCTGTCTATCTATCTATCTATCTATCTTTACTCACTTTTTCTTGATTTTACCAAAACAAGAAAATTCATCTGCTTCTTTGAATCTTCATTACCAAATTAACATGCCATTTCGGTCGAACTTGAATGCTTTGCTCTCCTCCTCATTTCTTTCATTTTTTGTTTGCATTTTCCTTTTTATGGGTACTTCACACCATACTTTCCCTGAGTAGAAGATCCTTGAAATTGGAATAATAAGGACTTTCTTCCTTTTTATGTTTGTGGCCACAAAATAAAGAGACAGATCCATCAACTGCCGATGTATCCTTTGCGTTCAACCCAGTTTTGTTGTTTGACTTCGCCCTCTCATCCCCCTTTAGGGTTTCTACATTTATTGTGGTTCATTTTCTGACATAGAGTAGAGAAGCTTCCCCTTTAATACGCTGGGCAAATCTATATTTCTCCGACCGTTGATTTTATGAAATCTTTATCCTGTGGTTTTTGACTTGTGCTCGAATGAGGATATAGTCCATGTCTGTTTGAATAAAAAAAGTGCGATTTCTCTTGCAGTGTTTTTAGCTTCTCAAGTTCTGCTGTCTAAGGTCTAGACGATAAAAGGAGGAAAAAAGGGTAAATCTTCAGCTGGTTGAAGCTGCACAAAGTCGCTGGTGAGTTGTGGTTTTTGATCGTCGAGGTATATTTGTTAAATTCATCGCTATGTTTAAGTACTTGTCATTCTAGGGTCGATAACCATCATGTATGTAGGGAGAATTCGATCATGGCCAGAGGCAAAATTCAGATGAGGCGGATTGAGAATCCAACGAGCCGGCAAGTCACCTTCTCGAAGCGCCGGAACGGGCTACTGAAGAAAGCTTACGAGCTCTCAGTCCTCTGCGAGGCCGAAGTCGCCGTGATCATCTTTTCGCAGAAAGGAAGGCTTTACGAGTTCTCCAGCAATTCTGAGTACGTTTGCATACTGATTTTTTAATTTCTTTAGTTGATTTTAGACGGGGAACATGATTGAGCCTTTAACATTCTAATGTCCAAAATGAGGGCATATGCACATATATATGCTGTGTGTTTGTAAAGTGTAAATAATGGACAGCATCATGGCATGTGTTTATTTCTCCTTTTCTTTTCTACCATGTTTGGTTTTGGGAAGCGTTTGTGCTTTTCCCCTTCGATCATGGACTAACCCACCATCATGACCCATCTAGTTCTCATTTTTGGATCGCTTTTAAAAACAATATCACTTTCGTTCAGGTATCCTAGTCGAAATTGGCTGAGAAAAGGAAGTATAAAACTACAAAATCTTCTCTTTCGCTTTCTTTTTGGATAGTCAACACTGGAGTGTACCCTAATCAAATGGCTAGATGCGGGGGATTTGATGATCAAAGGCATTCATTGTGTATGCTGTGGCGTTGGAGTTGGACTCGCCCTTTCTTAATGGTTCTTCTGAGGAAACTAATTGTTGAATATCTTGAAAGTACTGATCTCCTCCAGCTACCTCACATGTTAGGATAATTGGTACTTTGTCTTGGGGAATGAAACATAATTTGACGTTAGTGAAACTAGGGACTGATATTGTTTGATCCTTCTGGTTTTGACAAGTTACAATTCAGCCTTCACCCCAATTCCACATTGATATGAAATGAACATGCGGTTTAGTGTTCCTTTTGGAAGTGTTATAGGTTTTGAGGCTGCTTCTAGGGATTGATCTCCATTAACTAATGCTTGAGTCATGATGATTTTAAGTGTATTTGCAGTTAGGTATTATTCTATTCGAAG
Source organism: Corymbia calophylla (assembly GCA_014182845.1). Lineage (NCBI taxonomy): Eukaryota > Viridiplantae > Streptophyta > Magnoliopsida > Myrtales > Myrtaceae > Corymbia > Corymbia calophylla. The sequence continues at coordinate 943,781 of CM024703.1, read as the reverse complement.
TAGATCTTTTCCAAACAATTTGATTGCTTGAAAAATTGTTGAAGAAAACCAAACTTAAGTTGAAAAGGGTGAAGCCTTCCAACCATACGTTGTTTGATTCAGTTCGTTGTAATTATACCACTTAGATGTGAATTAAGGCGATTTTATGTGCCCTATCTAATGATGGTCATCTTAAAAATCATACAAATCCAATTTCAAGTTTAAGACCATACCACAAGGCAAAAACTAGAAATTTATTATGAAACACATTATATTAGTTGGGAAATCGAATAATGTGTTACGTATCTACCACCATAATCAAGAAGCATTTCAAATCATGGTTCATTCAAATTGAAACTTGAAGCATAGTTAATCTCTTTTCCGAATAAAACAAGACCTGCAAAAGATTTTAAAGTTGATTTTTAATGGTACTTTAACCCTAAACAAAAGCCTGTGAAACGAGTCCTGACTTCTTCAATTTTAGGTACTTTTAATTATAATGTACTTTCAAAGATGGATAAGATTATGGACTTGACTAGATTTGTGTAGTCGTGATTTGATGGGATCGAGTGCATTCTTTAATATAATAGATGGAGGCGAACATGATGCAACACACTGATCTCTTGGATTTCTCACTCTTAGAGTATTTATGTCAAAAAGTGACTGCAATGTACCTGTTTGCCATTTCAGTTGCTCCACCATGTAAGTATTCCCTGTTCTTCATTTACCGGGAAAAAAAGTACTTGAAGTCACAAGTTAGATGTAGGCGCAACTGCTTGCTCTTATAATCTCAGAAGTAGCGAGTCCTTGTGGTGCTTCACAATGCAAGCGATGATTTTACAAGCATCATGTGCTGTTCTTACTTCTTACTGACATGGAGTGGCATGTGGAATCCTGAAGACTTTGGGCTTGGGCAAAAAACATTGCATTAATTCACTCTGCGTTCACATATAAATATACTTCACGTGCGCACATAATATGCTTTTATAATATGAAATTGAACGTTTTCATGCTAAAATTTGAAGAAAAGTATTGCTGTCATGATTATTGATGCCGGAGCATTCCGTATATTCAGAACTAGTAAAACTAGAAGACTTACAATGAACGATATTTATTTCTCATGTTTTCAAGGTCTAGTAAATGTGTTAAATTTCCAAAGTCCTTATTTAATTATAGTTGTTTTCTAGTAAAAGTAGTTTTGTCTTTCCTATGAGTCTTTTTTTCTTTCCAGTGAGTCTTGGTAATTACTCATGCTTGGAGGGTTTCTTCAAACTTATCTATATAAGCATGCTATGATGAATGCAAAGGTAGACTTGTTTTGGTTCATAACTTATTTAGCCTTTGGCTGGAGAACAAGAAATTTTTTTTATTTTGCTCTTATCTCTTAGGTGAATTTATGAGTGAAGAGCAACCTATTCATTTAAGTTATAACTGCTGTTACCTCCTACTTCTGTACACTCTCTCCGGTGTCAATTATTTACAAAGTATAAGATGGGTATCCAAGACTTTTCCAAGTACTTCATATCGTTGCAAATAAGTTGCTGAGAGGCTAAAAGCTTCTTGCAAAGGCTTATGCCTCTTGCATATTATGTTTGTGTGATAGTGATACATATTCACTGGAAGTCATGCATGACTCACAAAAATGATCATTAATTTGTTTAATGTTCAATTACTTTAGTTTTGATGATACCTGATTGATTTGGAGAATGTATTCCCGGTGGCTGAGCTCAAATGCTGCTTTGCAAGTTTTTCAGAATCCAAAAGACAATTGATCGATATCGTAGATCTACAAATGATGCAGATACGTACCAGGCTAAAATGGAACAATATATTCTGGTTAGTGCTCTAACCTTTCCATGATAATACATTAGGTGCATTCGTAAGGAGTTCCGTGAGACTCTCAGTTTAATTAAACAAGTTGCCATGTTTATTAGTCAAAAGAAGTCAAAAACGTCGGACTAGTAATTTTTTAACTATTCAAGCACATTTTTTAGAGGTTAAGCAAGTTGAGCGGTTCGATTTTTATTCAATTTGTTGTATGAAAGAAAGCAACTTCCTGCTTTTTTTTTGTTTGTGTGTGTGTGCGGATTAACATATAACATGAACATAACTTTTTTCAGGATAAGACTTACAAAAAAGTCTACATACGAACACAAATGGCGACAGATCCTATTTCCTCAACAATCTTATAATATATACTTGTGTATACATAAATAGTGGCCCCGTATGCAAAGAATCATATGAACATCTACCTGTGTACATGATTGAAATGGATCACTAGAACGACAAAGTAGGGATCATACTAATGATGATGATATAATTGTAAAAGAAGGGATAGAGTCATGTGACATTCAATTTCCATATAAATCTTTAATATGGTAAGTTTCCTATTAATGAGAAGTATATGTGTATAAACTTACTTTATGCAAGTGAATTATTGCATTTCTTTTTTAACAATTCAAGTGAAGTCATAGTATGAAGAAATAAGTAGCTTCATGAGAGCGCAGCTCCTGTCTTCACATAGAGGCTTACTAGTCAAACGCTATATCTAAAACTATAGCAGGCTCGATAGAACTAAGATGATGAAAGATTTCGCCCCTTTTTTGCTCATTATTCATGTTAAAAAAAAATTATATCTCTAATTCACAATTAGCAACTTGCAAGGGACTAGTGTACAACATTTGTTCTACTAGACGTCTAAATATATGCAGAAATATTGGGATCATGAACCTTCCTATTTCCTGCAGATCAAAGACTTTTTCTCTTTGAATCCCTTTAAAACTTCACTTTCATAATTCTCTTGTTTGATGAAGATGCTTCTGTGTGTGGTTTATTTGCATTCCAAGAGATGAAAAGATACGAGCTCAATTCTCAACGTGTTACTTCATACTTTTGAATCAATTCCAATTTGATCTCAATATGATCTTTTAGGTTATTGAGTTGTGGATTTTTGACAACATCCATACTCATGGAAGCTTGGTGAAAACATCAATATTCAAATATCAACGTAGTAAATCCTTTTGTCTATGTCAACAATATATTTCTATTGACGGGAACACTAACGTTGAAGGCACGTTCATGGATTTATCTTTGGCTAAGTTATAGCAAAACAGTCACACTTTGGAAAATTGAACTTTTGCGATGTTAAAATACATATACATGATAAATGTGCTTTGGTACACGAGATGCTTCATGGTTCCTAAGCATGAGGAATGCTGGGGATACCTTCTACATTGGTTTTCTAAGTGATGTGGCATTGCATAAGTGTTATTTAAGTCAGTAAATTCATTTAATTACCTGACAGGAATCTACGTCATCACTTAGTAAACACATATGTTTTTTGGTCATAAAGTAAACAAATTTAGAAGACAAGTCTTAATATGTCTATAATTATTCTTTAAGTATGCATTATCTCTTGTGAAACCAATTCTAACACATTATCTCTCACGAACCCAATTCTAAAAAACTCATCCAAATTTTATACTTTACAGCAAAAGTCGAGTGGCTCAAAATGTTAGTCTAGTACAGGAGGAAAAAAATTTGAGAGAGCTATCAAAGTGCTGTTATGTTTAGATAAAGGACTTATGATATTATGCAAACCATACCACTCTTATTCTTGTGGTTTGGCCATGACTGGGAAGCTGAGAGGAGAAACTGCTGATATCAAATAGGTTTCGATTTAATTAAAACATTAAAAGTGCTACTTTGATCTCTGTACCTGTCCTCAGGACATTAACTGGTCCTCTAAACTGCTTGCAGCTTCTAAAAACCCACTCATCATCCACCACTTGATACCTTAAAAAAATGCCCTCCTTGGGCATTTACATCTCATTGTTTTCTTAAAGGAAGTTTTAAAAGTGACTGTTGGTGTGAACCTATAAATACGTGTTTGCAGATTAATGTAACATCGTGCTCTTGATGAGAACCCTATTATTGATCTCAAGAATTACTGAGGTGGTGGGCCATAGAATCGACTATGGTTTACATTGTCCAGCTACAGATTTTGCAAGAACATTAGGGTTCTTGTAATAGCAATCTTAGTTTTGCCGGATCCTGTGGTGTTACAGATTTGTTCACTATGATTGGTTTTATCTATTACGTAATTTCACATATGTTCAGTTTGTATTGCTCCGTTCACTGGATTTATAAATATCACAATCTCCATAAATGTGCAGCATCTGAAGCAAGAAACAACGGATATGGAGAGGAAGATTGAGCTTCTTGAAGTTTCTCTACGGTCTACAAATTTTGAGACTTCTCTCTTATATATTGTGGATTAAAATGGGTTCCTGATATCTAATTCCCTAAACTATGGTACTCCTTTTCTTTTTTTTCATCAGGAAGCTATCAGGACAATGTCTTGGATCTTGCTCAACCGACGAAATCCAAGAGCTAGGGGATCAGCTCGAGCGAAGTTTGAGCAGCATTAGGGCAAGAAAGGTACATGCGCCTTTGGCATATTTGTCCTTTTCTCTGAGCCTAAAGATGTTTTGAGAAATTTTCATCGAGTAGCCTGTGTTTGGAGGCATGGAGATGGTGAGAAGGGAATAAAAACGAAGAGAAACAATTTCCCAAAAACAACTAACAGGACTGACCTAACGTATACAGGAACCCAAACACCAGTTTGAATAGAGACTATAATTGTATTGTAAGATTGAAACTGAATAGACTAAATATGTTAAACTTGGCATTTGAAAGGAGATAATCGGTTTTTCTCTGGGCATACATAGCATTTTCTACCTTATATGAAAGACAGAAAGTACATTCACAAATGACCTTTTTCTTCATTGTTATTGACCTGTTCTCTTCTTCTTTTTTCCAATAAAAAAGGAAAAGATCATGGTTATTCTTCTATTATTATTTTTCCCACAGTTATTTGGACGACTCTATTGTTCCTTTTTCCATAAAAAGAAATTGGATATTTTTCAAGCTGGCAAACTTTTGAAAGAGTTATACGTGACAGAAAAACAATAATAAAAAAAGTTTCAAGTTACCTGATTTTTAAGTAACTTGGTAACCTACCAACACTTTTATGAAATAACCAACTCCTTTTAAAAATTTACAATCATCAACATCTCTTATTTTTTATCAACTTCTTTTGTTCTTACCATTCCTTTAAATTTAATAGCTCTTATCTATATTTACCGATATTTATTTGAATAACTTACAGACTTATTTTTTCGCTTAAATTACTAACTCCAATCTATATTTACCGTTATTTATTTGGGTGTTTCTTTGTGCATTTTTTCCTACTTTAACCCTTCCTTTAACTACTCTTGAGATAGAATGAAAACATTTTGTTATCGTGGAGAGTGGGGTCTACTCTTTCCCTTCCATCTCATGTGCCAACGACTTCACCAGGTGTTTCACCTCTTTGTCGTCTTCTTAGTGCATTGTCTTATCGTGGAGAGTGGAGTTTATTCTTTCTCTTCTGTCTTTCGTGCCAGCGACTTCAGCAGATTTTTCTTCTCTTTATCGCTTTCTTAGTTCTAAAATAAATTCTGTTGATAAAAGCACTTTCTCTCCTCTTCACCCTACTCTTCACCCTACACTTATGAATGAGACTCGTACAAACAAAAATGTTAGCCTCTCTTACGAACCCAACTTGGAATTACGAATCTTAATTATAGAAGCGACCAACTTTTCTTTTATTAATAGCTCCTACTTAGCGTGTATGCTTTACACTTTGTGAATGTGGTACCCCTCCACTCTAGGGACGTGTTGTCCAGTTGAGTGCCTGTTGGTGCCGTGTTTTCACCTCTGCTGTATAGTTAATTTAGTTGAAAGCTTATAATACTTACTTTACCAAAAAAGCAAAACTTTTCTCTTATTAAGTTACCAAGAATTTCTGTATCACCAACTCTTGTTTGATTAGTTGACAAGTTTATTTGGTTTGGTTAAATGACTAACTTTTCTCTGTCTCTAACCAAAAAAAAAGTCACCGGTCATTTTTATCAATGGTTTCTTGACACTTATTGACACAAATTGATACTTATTAACACAAAATTCTTTGGCATAAAATAATAGAATACTGCGATTTGGTTTATTACCTTTGCTGATTGCCGTGTACGACTTCTCACTTGAACTGTGTTTTTGAACAAGTTGCAAAGCATTGTCCTTTCATTTCTATCGTTCATCATCTCAACTTATTTCTCATTTTCTTAGTCACCTTATACTAAGAAAGGTATGGAGACAACAAGCACACTCACGAAAGTTAAAATGTTTGTATGGATCTCTTTTACAGGCTCAGTTATTCAACGATCAGATACAGCAGTTACAAGAAAAGGTAAGTGGATGAATATGATGAATGCATGTTCGGTCTCATCAGGCATTGTTAAATTCCTGGTCCTATTAATCTAGCAACTTTCTTTGGCGTAATTCAGGAAAGGTCTCTGAAAGAAGAGAACGCAAAGCTTCTTGCAAAGGTGAACCCTCTTTGTCATCTATGCTTTTATTGCTTTCCTATTACTTGCCATGCATCATCACTCTTCTGTGCATAAATTGACCACTTTCCTCAACCTTACCTACAATGAAATCTCTCAATGAATTTCATGTATGATCTAGTACTGCAGTTTTATGATCTGCTAAGCCCAGAGAGAGGCCTTTAATGATTAAGAATGTTTTTTGCCCTTATGTCTAATAGGCCTGTGTAGTGAAGAAGCTTGTTGCTTTTGTCCATCAAACCAATATTAATAGATTATGTGCTGCACATTTTAATGTACTGGTCATCGGTTTGTCTTGCTCTCTATTAGTCCTGGTGTTAAAACCTTTACAGAGTACTGCAACATGATCAGTTTTTATGAAAGGACAATGCATCGGGAGAGATGCTTAATTTCAGGGTTCTGTACCGATATTTATATTGAACCATTCTCTATCTGAGAGAAGTTCTGTTTTTCAATAGCTTTAGTTACAATGAGCAGATACGTTGAACATCATTAAAGAATTCTATGATCATGAGACCGTTTGACCTGCTTGAAACTTATTACTAGTACTAAACTACTAATCCAGGTTGAGAAAATTACCATCACAATGAGAAATTTACTGTCACGAGATACAATTCTACTTTTCTTTTTTACACGGAATTATGGACAAACTCACATCTCTGTGTCCTTCTATGGTCCTGCACTTTTCTTTTCTTTTTGTTGGTAAATGGTCCCGCACTTGATCTGTTAAGAAAGTGATTGACTTCATGATAGAGGTTAGTAACACAAAGTTACTAACTCATGTTGGGAACGCAAATTTTAGGGAAATTACGATCATGAGATACAATAATTTGTATGGCACTGTAGGATTGTGGACGGACCCCAATCTGTCTTCTGTGATCCGGTGACATTACTTGATATGCTTGGAAGTTATTGACTTGAAAAGAAAAAGGTTACTAGCATTAAGTTAGCAACCCGCATTATGAAATATCATGATGTTGATTATATTGTTTTCACGGAAGAATATATTATGTTTTCCAATTGGGGCTTATAGACAGATTTAGAGTTCTTGGTAATCACATTTGGCATACCTAACCACTTTTCAAGTTTTTTTTTTATTTCCTTTTGTCTTTTTTAGAACGGAAGAGAGAATCACTCATGGAGTTAGTTGTTGGGAAGTATTCAACTTTCCTTGTGAAAATATTAGAAAGTTAGTAATTGCCAATATAGTAATAAAATTAGTAGCACATTGTTTTTGAGTAATTAATGTTGAGAAAACTACTACCCAACCTACTATCATCGGATAAAATTCTATGGAAGGATTGAAAGTTCTTGTGTCTCTATAGTTTTGTTACCATCAGTAGATCTGTTTACGAAGTACTTACTCGATAATAAAAACTAATAGCCTTGAAATACGACCCCAGTTGAAAAAATTACAACAACATAAAGGATTTTACTATCACGAGATACTAGTATGTACTTTAAACATGGACTATAGGTGGAACAAAAGTTTGTTGTCATATCTAGTGTAGTTTCATTTTTGTAGATTTTTTCCTTTTTCTGGCAAAGTAGGGGAGAGCCTCTTCTAGAGTCAACTATTGGGAAAAATTGAAATTTCCTAGTGACTATTGATGGATCTCAGTGCAGAGACAGATGCTCGCACCACCTAATTTAGATCCAGTGAAAGGCTTGCTCAATGCCAGTAAATCTCAAGTTGCACTTTAGCTTTAACCCATTAGTGAAGGTTTCTAGGCTAGGAAGCACGGACACCCTTAAGGAGCCTCCATGGCGTGTCAGGCTTCGACACGTAGTCAACAGGTGTTAGACAATCCAACACATGGTCAGCTCTTCTGATGCGCAAGTCCGGAATCCTGACACGCGATTCCAACACATGGAATCAATTTTAAAAAATTTCAGTAAATAGGGACCAAAATGTAATTATATAAAATAAAATAAAAAAGTAAAGGGGGAAAGAAGAAAAACCCTCATTTCATTCTAATTTTGATTCCACACAATTTCCTGACACCCCCCTTCTCTCTTATCAATCAATTCTAGTAAGAAGAACCTAAATTGGAACAGGAATTTGTTAAATTAAAACAATAAATGATACTAACAAATGATAAATTAATATTTTTAGTGTAAATTTATTATATATTCATTTTTCATTATTTATTTGTGATTTGAATTGAATTAATTTGTTTGAAATAATCATAAAAATAATAATTTATTATGTATACATAAAAATATTCATTTAATTTATATTATGTCTTAACGTATTGAAATTCTCTATTTTTTTAGAAATGTCATATTAATGTATCGTGTCGATGTTACTTAGTTTCTAGGTCCCATCATCATTCAATTGCATTTGTTATTTCATTTATTTAACAGAGCGTTTTGCGTTCTTGTTTTTCTTTCTGCCAATTTCAGTGCCATGAAAATCTTTGGCCGTCAACAGCTCATCCTAGAGCAGCAGCAATACATAGCCGGAGCAGCTGGAGTACGGATATTGAGACCGGGTTGTTCATCGGATTGCCAGAGAGTTAAGACTGATTCGCCATCACTCGACAGAAAGTCTAATAATACCTGTTCAATAGAATGTAATAAGAATTACCGCAATATCACTCAGCGACATCTTTACTTTGCTGGATTCTCCTTAGCCTGTCACGACAACATAAACATGGGATTCATGGTAGTCATTTCAAAAATATGCGAGTGAGAATAGCTGGGAGAAAGAAACATCAGATTAGAAATGACCAATGACAAGGACACGTATACGAGGAAGAATCAGTGAAAAAGAAGAAATAAGTTACCTGCACCTCGGGCTTCACTTTTGAATCACGGACTCCAAGAAAAAAATGTCTCTGTTGAGCATATTTTCGAATTCTGCTTGCGCACATTTCAACATCATCATTGGACACCTATTTAACGTTTTCTTATTTTATCTTTTGGTCTGAGGATACCTCTTTAAGGTGTTTTTTCTTTTTTGGTCGAACACCTCTTTAAGGTTGGCTAATCCAAATAAAGTTTATCCATCACCTCTATGATTTTCTTTGGCGTAGATATATGCCGACATAAGGGTCATGTTGCAACATGAGGCTACGCAGTAGACTTGTAACTCATCCCAAACAACGAGGTCCAACTTTTTTCATCTGACAGAAGTTAGCTTACGAACTCACAAGTGATGACATGTTCCCTAGGTAATGCCTTAATTGGAAGGGATTGCAGGGACAAACATTCAAGGATATTGAGTCACACATGAGATGATTAAGATATACAATGCGTCCTGCTTGGCAATTAATAAGAAGATATACAAATAAATCAGAAAAAGAAATAAAACCTATGCATGAGCTTTCTATTTTTCCCTTTCTATTCTTTTTTTGTGATTGAAAAATCTATGTATAAGCTTGGATTAGAAGGACCACGAACCACTCTCCCTGGTCACTTGTCAAGAATGAATTTGGGTGGGTCTACCTTAAGATCCATGGCCAGCTTGTCAGCTATAATCCAATACTAATGTGATTTTTTTATAAAGCAACATGATGCAATAGTATAATCAAAGTGATAAGAATCCCTTTTGATTTTTCTTTAAAGTACAGTTGGATTATCTGTTTATGCAAAATGCTATTTGTAATGAATAGTTCTTTTTCAATCATTTTAGCCAACCTACAAATAAACCAAAAGATAACTTTTCCCAATACTCCTTTTATACATGTTGAAATAATGACTCACGGGTTGAAATCTTTAATCAATCGATGATGTGTATATTATGCCAATGCACGATTTAGCATTACTTCTCCAATACTTAACCATTACTTAATTTAGACAAACACATACATGCTTCCGTTAGAATCAACAACTACATGTGGATACTATGAATAGCAGGAAGATAACTGCAAATGAATGATAGGGTTTCTAAGAACACTATTTGTCAACCCCACTTAAGGTTGTTGGTTTGCTAAAGGAGAAAATATTCACTGTCTCAACTAACAAAGATTTATATGATTCCTAGGGTATTTAGATTTCTAACTCCAGCTTAGGAACCTTTTAGCTTTGTATAAGGTTCATTGACAATGTTATGGTTGTCTTTTGTCCAAGAAAGTCAATTAGTGTTAGTGGTTATGGAAGTTGGATTGCATCTTCGTTTTGAAGACATGCCTTTGTACTGAGTTTGGAGGGGGAAGATACTCTTCAGCTATGTTGATGTTTGCACTATAAAATATACTTAATTATCAAAAAAAAAAAAAAAGTGGAGTAGTCTACAGGGACAAGATTGTTGTGATATAGAAACATGATGAATGGGGCATATTTGTCATATGTGTAAGGTGAGTGCTTTGGCTTAATATATTAGTAAAGATGACGTTATCAATATGCGATCTATTTAAAGGTCCATGTTATTTTGGTGTCCTCATGAATCCACATTGCATTAGCTAAGCTATGCTCATCTTTTGTATTTTCCAATTGATATGGTGACTTGTCCATTGAAATTTTTGTAAAATTAATGTGGAAAATATTGGAGGATCTTGCAAATTAAATCAATGCAAAATCACAAGAGAAATAACTCAAGACTAAGAAAAAGCATTAGGAATTTACATGGTTTAGTCTATGTGTCAGCAAGTCCTCAACAAGGAGAGCTAGTAGCACATAATCTCTTAATAATTGGAGAATCAAAGAGTTAATGATCCGCACCTAAATTATACCCAAACACACAGTATTCACAGATAAACAACTCAATTGCAAGTAAAACTTATAGCACAAGTCAAAACAAAAGCTCTTCATACAATTGATCCAAGAAGCATTTTTTGTATTATTTCTTCTTCTTTGTAGCATCCAAATATTTCTTCTCAAACTCAGCATTCAACTGCCTCTTCAACATAGTTTTTCTCCAAAAAGTCAACTAAAGAAGACGGTTCTCTCTATTCTGCTGGCGACTGACCACTATTCCTCGCCGTCCTGGGCTCGCTGTTCCGGTGGCCGTGGGAGGCTTCAAGGCCTGGAATTCGGAGGTTCTCTTCGCGCCTTCCCCCTCATCCTCCTCTCCGAAGATCTCCTCCTGTCTTCGCTCAGATCCGGGTGGTAGGAATGTCCAGCTGAGTGTAGATCATAGGCTGCTAGTTCAAGCGGGTGTTGATGGTAATCGGAATGGGTTAGAGCAGGGGTCCGAATCTGTTCTGGGGGCCAACGGAATGGCTGATGTTGGGGTAGAATGCCCGCCCCAGGTTGCTGGAAACAAGGTTCCTGCGCATCATTTGGCTGCTGTACAGAAGGGGAACCTGCAGGGGAAGGTGCTCCAGGCGGATGAAGGGAGGCGGTCCTATGGGAATGGATCCAACGCTGATTTGGGGTCAATTGCTGCTGCTGTTGGGACTGTAGGAAGGTCGCAAGCTGCTGATAACAGATTCCCTGCTGGGCATAGAGCTGGTTCACAGGGGTTTTCTCAGCAAGGGCAGCTGTCCAAGGTTGCTGCGCAAGGAGTTGCTGTGGGTCCTCCACATTTGAAGCAAAGTGGACAGCAAGGACGCCCCTCGGTTGATCGTTCGTGGGTCAATGTAGCTAGGACGGCCATGAAGGGATACAATCTTACATATGTCAAACCTTCATGCATCAATGACAAGCTGGTGGCTGAGGTGTCGGATGAGGTTTTGGGCGCATCAGACCCGATTTGGAATGAATGTGTTGTGGGGTACTTGGTAGGGAAAAAACTACCTTTTAGGCTGGTTGAATCTGCCATTAAACATGTATGGGGAGACAAGCTAGTGGATGTCAAAGCCAATGACCAAGGCTTTTTCTTCTTCCATGTTCCGGATCATGAGTACCGGAGGAGAGTGCTAGAAGGGGGGCCTTTGACAGTAGCCCGTGTGCCACTTATGCTTCAACAATGGCGACCACTACTTGAGCTCTCGAAGGATCTACATTCTACGGTTCCGGTGTGGGTTCGTCTCAAAAACATTCCTTACGCATTATGGTCTGCCCCGGAATTAGTGTAGTGGCTAGTGTACTGGGTAAGCCGCTCTATGTTGACCAACGCACTGAACAAATGAAGTTGCTTTCTTTTGCTCGGGTTTGTGTAGAGATGTCAGCCAAGGCGGAGTTTCCATTGTCTGTTGATGTGCTTATCAGCGGAACCATGCGTAAGGTAGATGTTGAATATGAATGGAGGCCTGTTTGCTGCCCGCTATGTGTTTGTTTTGGGCATAAATGCCCACCCAAGGCTCCTGTTATGGAGGGTGCGGTTTTCGCCTCCCATTCCCAAGATGAAAGAGCTTCCCCCGGCGATCTTTGTAAAGATTGGTGCTGGCCCCTCCGGTCCAGCCATGTGTCGGCGGGAGTTGGTGAAGGGACTCGGTCATGCAGTCCAAGAAGAGGACACAGCTAAATTACTCGCTTCTGATAATGAGGAGGAAGGATGGAAAAAGCAGAAAAAGAACAAATGGAAGACAGAAATGCAACCTGGTTCAGTCAACACTTGCTCCACCAGCACCTCCATGGCTCGGCCACAGCAGGAACCGGGCCCTCTGTCTGCTCATTCTTCATCATCTGCATCTCTATTGTCAGATGATGGCCTGGATGAAGATGTGGATTTGGGTAGCAGCTCTGACGTGGAACTTCCTGAGGTAGGTAACACCAAGCATCATCAGCATTTGTTAAGAACTGCGGCTGACCTGATTATTCAGATGCCCGAGCTTCCTCCGCCGAAACCTGTTGCTGATTTGGCTAGTACGGGGAGCAAAATAGCTGTCACGAAACATGTTGTTGATCCCAGTGTGATATGCCCTATTCGGATTGAACCGACGCTTGTGGTGGGTCCTTTTCCCTCGCAGGCGTCCAAGAAAGCCCCTAGTGCGTCGGTCTTGAAGAGTCAACGACGTACAGGTTGCCACAAGTGAGGTTATCCTTGATGCTTTTAGTTATATATGTATATAGGTATATGGAATATTAGGGGGCTAGTAGACCCGGTTCGTCAAGCTGAGGCCCGCAATCTTGTTCGTACTCATAACCTTTGTTGTATAGGTCTTTTGGAGACCAAGGTTCCTGCTGATCGTTTTGAGGCCATCTCATCTAATACTGTCCCCGGTTGGCTTTGGATTTCAAATTATACATACTCCCCTAGGGGACGGATATGGGTGGGTTGGGATCCTAATAGAGTGAATTTTGTTGCCCTCCTAGCTCATGGTCAAGCAATTCATGGTAAACTGTCGGACCTTAGATTTGGTATATCCTTTAACTTGTCGGTCATCTATGGGGAGCACACCTTTGTGGCTCGTAGGTTGCTATGGGCTGACCTGGTTCAATTGAGTTCCTCTTGGAATAATTGTGCGTGGATAGTTGCAGGGGATTTTAATGCCATTCGTGACCCCTCGGATAGAGTGGGTGGCTCGACTGCTTGGATCCCCTCCTTTGATGAATTGAAGGATTGTCTGGCTCAGGCTTTGCTTAATGACCTTAGGTATGTTGGATACCGCCACACGTGGTCGGCCTCCTCAGGAGCTAATCGGAAAATTCGCAAGATTGATAGAGTTGTGGTGAATGGCAAATGGTGTCAGGACTTCTCTTTCTCTGAAGCTTCCTTTATCGCACCAGGTATCTCTGACCATACTCCTATGATTGTGAAGATTGCTAACCCGTCGTCCAGAAGGAAACCGTTCAAATTCTTCAATTTTTGGATGGAACATCCCGACTTCCGGCCCCTTCTTAACCAGGCCTGGTCTATCTCGGAAGCAGGTACTCCCATGTATCGTCTATACTTCAGATTAAAAGCAATGAAGATTCTCCTTAAACAGTTGAACAAGGATGTCTTCTCTGACCTATCTACACGTGTAGCGGTTGCTAGGGGGCACTAAAGGCTACTCAGGATGCCTACCGGTTGGATCCGCTTAATGTTGACTTGGCGGAAATGGAGAAAACACAGCTTAAGCAGTTTTATGAGCTCAGATCTCAGGAGGAATCCTTCTTCCGCCAGAAGTCCAGAATACGCTAGCTAAAGAATGGGACCTCAATACAAAATTTTTTCATCACTCGGTAAATAATCGCCATCTCCGGAATAGAATACTGTATATTAAGGATAATATGGGCAACTTCATATCAGGAATTCCACAACCTCTTTATTCAGCACTTCTAGGAGATGCTTGGCCCGGTGAGTACAGAGCTTCGGCCGTCTATATTGGAAATAAAATCTATGTTGAGTGCTAATATTACAGATGACCAGGTTCATTTGTTATATAGTCTTGTTTTTTCTTCTGAAGTTCATGATGCTATATTTTCAATTGCGGGAAACAAGGCCCCGGCCCCGATGGTTTTAATACTGATTTTTTCAAGAAGAATTGGGAAGTAGTAGGCCAGGATGTGGTTGAGGCTGTTATGCACTTTTTCAGTACTGGTAGTCTTTTAAGGGAAGTGAATAATACTATCATTGCCCTTGTGCCTAAAACTCCCAATGCTTCTTCTGTGGGGGACTTTAGACCGATTGCTTGCTGCAATACTATCTATAAATGTATTACCAAAATTATTGCTAAGAGAGTGGCTGCAGTTACCCCCTCCCTAGTAGGCCCTGTTCAGAATGCCTTTATCAAAGGTCGGAGAATTAGTGATAACATTTTACTAGCTCAGGAGTTATTTACCCGCTTTCATGTAGAGCCGTACCTCCCTAAATGTGCTGTCAAGGTGGACTTTCGAAAGCTTATGATACTCTCGGCGGGATTTTCTTGAATTAACCCCGCATGCTTTTGGATTTCCTAGATGGTTGGTGGACCGTATTATGATTTGCGTGAGAACTCCTAAATTCTCTATTTCTATCAATGGAGAGCTGCATGGGTTTTTCCCAAGTGGGAGGGGGTTAAGACAAGGGGATCCGATGTCTCCCTATTTATTCACACTTGCTATGGAGGTCTTTTCGAGTATCTTGTCTCGACAGGCTAGTCTTCTCGGGTTCAAGTTTTTTGGAGATGTAAGTCCATTCGGTTGTCACATTTATTTTTTGCAGATGATGTATTCCTCTTCTGTGAAGCATCTATGCCTGCATGCATATGCCTTAAGGAAGGGTTGCAACTATTCTCCACCTGGAGTGGTCTAAAGCCGAATCTGAGTAAAAGTGAGGTGTTCTTAGTTGGAGGTTCTGCAAGCACTCGGGATCAAATTTGCCAGTTGTGGGGGTTTCAAATGGGGACGCTCCCACTAACATATCTTGGAGTCCCAATCATTACTAAGAGGATGGCTAAAACAGACTGCGTTGCACTGGTTAGTCTTCTTATTGCTCGGGTCCATTCTTGGACTCACCATTTTTTATCATTTGCTGGTCGGCTATTACTTATCAAATCGGTCCTTCATGCCATCCAAGTATATTGGGCTAGCATTTTTATTTTGCCAAGCTCGGTCTTGAAAAGGATTGAACAAATTGTCGGACGGTTTACGTGGAAGGGTCCCGTCTAGGATCTGGTGGTGCGAAAGTGGCCTGGGAAGAAGTGTGTCTTCCTAAAGATGAAGGAGGTTTAGGGGTTAGGAAGATAAGAGAAAGCAATAGAGCTGCCATGATGAAACATATATGGCTATTGTTTACTGATAAGGAATCGCTTTGGTGTAAGTGGATCCATGCCACTTACTTAAAGCGCGAGAACTTTTGGAACATGTCTACGCCGACAACGTGCTCCTGGGCTTGGAGAAAAATTCTTGCATTGCGTCCTGATATTCTTAGCTTAGTAAGGTGGCGGGTTGGCAATGGATGCTCGGTTTTGCTATGGTTTGATCCTTGGCATCCTCTAGGCCCGTTGAATGTGTTGTTCTCGAACTCATACATATACCGGTCCGGCCTTACTAGGGAAGCCAAGGTGGTAGATCTCTTCTCACCGGCGGGGGCCACTGTTCTTCAACATCTTCGAAGCTGGTCTCATCAGACTCCCCTCCTCAACAATAGCCCGGACGTGTTCACCTGGAGGCCTCTCTCATCGGGTGAGTTCTCGACGGCCTCGGCTTGGGATTCCACTAGGAAAAGGGCACTGCGAATACATTGGTCTTCCTTAGTGTGGCACAAATCTTTAGTGCCAAGGCATCAGTTTTTACTTTGGTTGATTGCTAGAAACCGTTTACCTACCCAAACGTTCCTCCTATCGATTGGGAGGCTTACTGGTGCTACCTGTGCCTTTTGTAACTCTTGTCCGGATACTATTGATCACCTATTTTTTGACTGCCATATAACGCATGCTCTTGCTGTTTTTTGGGCGGGCAAGTGCAACTTGGCTTGGCCGGGAGGATCATGGACCAATACCATGGTCTGGGCCAGCAATAACTTATTGGGTAAAGACTTCCAGAAGGAAATTCCAAGGTTCTCTTTTGCTGCTCTCTGTTATATTATTTGGAAGTCTCGTAATGGAATCCTATTTCGGAGTAAAGTGGTCTCCATCAATTCAATGAAGTATTATATCTGCAAGGCTGTCAAGGACAAGGTGTTGTCTGGACCGTTGGTTCAAGACAATATGGTGAATAGACGTCTTCAGAGAGCATGGGGGTTGAGTGTCTCCATCTTTACTGGTTAAGTCCTATGTGATATTCTCCTGAATGTTACGTTGGTCTTATTGTACTTCTTTTAGTTGTCATTGGATTCGGCTTCCTTTCACTCAGTAGTCTAAGCTTAGTGCAATTTGGAGCCGCCATCCGTTAGTCTGTACAGTTGTTGGTTGGCATTAATACAAGTTTACCTTACCAAAAAAAAAAAAAAAACTGCCTCTTCAACATATCAATTTCAAACATAATTTTAACTACTATCAACATGTCATCAACAAATAATAATAGATAAATCAAAGATCCATCCTCCAAATTCCTAAAGTAAACATAGTTGTCCAACTAACTTTCAAATAGTCATGACTAGCCATAAAAGCATTAAAACAATTATACCATTGCTTAGGAGATTGTTTCAACCCATATAAAGATTTCTTTAATAAATAAACATGGTCTTTCTTATTCGGAATATGAAATCCATTTTCACATCTAATTGTTCCAACTCATGAAGAACTACCATTTTCATATCTAATTATTCCAACTCGAGATCATGTGTAACAATTAAGACAATTAATATTCAAATAGAAGTATGTCTTATAATAAGAGAAAACACCTCATTGTAACAAATGCCCCTCGCTACTTATACCCCTTAGCAACAAGACCTTATACCATGTTGCCTCATTCCATTTTTAGACCCATTTGTTTCCATTGATCTTCTAGCTCTTGGGAACTTTAACAAACCCTTGCGTCTGGTCCCAATGGAGTAATTGCATCTATTCACTCATAGCCTCTTGCCACTATAACGATTCAACACTAGCCATCACCTTAGAGTAAGACGAAGGCTCACATGTTTCTACGTTATTACTTATGATCAAAGCATAAGTAATATACGTATAATCATAACATATAGGTGGCCCAATTTGCCTTCGTTGTCTATCCACGACTGTAGAGTGCTATGATTTTGCTCGTTGTTTAGTATCACTGACTTCAAGAACTATGACATTATTTGTAGTCTCGACCTCTCTTACCTTTGAGGTCTCTAGAGTCTCTAAGCTTCATATCACTGCTGACACCATGATATATTTGCTCTCCTGATTGTATTTCAGGACTCTTTCATCAAAACATAACAACCCCGTTGAAGATCACATTTTTGCTAATTAGAAAATCAAGTGATCTAGGATTAGTACACCCCAATTAGTAGCCTTTGATCTCCCACTTTCATAACCCAAAAAAAACCAAAACTTGAACCAAACCACCAAACTTTCCAAATTCCTTTACTTATTATCCAAACCGAAATTTTCGATTTGGTGCAGTGTATTTTTTACATCCCTAAATGATGATGAATTATAAGAACATAAAGAAAAGATAAGTGAAAAGGAGACATCTGTATTTGTTTTATCCTTGAATTTATCATGGTAATAATTTCGAGTACTCCTTGTGCTTATAAACCGATTAAGAGAGGAGCGGATTGAAGAAGAGCTCCGAGGCTGTCCCTATTTGACCCAAGAAAAGGACAGGGTCTCTTTCCATTGGTCGAGTGGAGGCCCACTGAGTTTAATTGAGAGAAAAAATTTTCCCACTTGTCAGCGTTCCATTGGTTGGCTGCCCACATCATAGTACGATGACGTCGACAATTCCCATATTTATTGTACCAACCTTTTTCTCTTTCTTTTCACCCGTTTCGTTCTTGGTGGTCTCTCTCTGTCGAAGGTTACAGGCCACAGCAGCTGAAGCTGAAACCCACTGGCAAAATACACGTTTATTAGAAAAAAGACAGAAAATCTTCTCTCTCTCTCTCTCTCTCTCTCTCTCTCTCTCTCAATCTTTACTCTCTCTTTTTTAATTTTACCAAAACAAGATAATCCATCTGCTCCTTTGAATCTTCATTACCAAATTTACCATGCGGTTTCGATCGACTTGAATGCTTTGCTTTCCTCCTTATTTCTTTCCTTTTTGGTTTGTTATTCCTTTTTATGGGTCACACCATATTTTCCTTGAGTAGAAGATCCCTGAATTTGGAATAATAAGGATTTGTTTTCTTTTTATGTATGTGGCCACAAAATAAAGAGAGAGATCCATCAACTGCCAGATATCATTTGCGTTCATTCCAGTTTTTTTGTTTTGTCTTCGCCCTCTCATTCCTCTTTAGGGTTTCTGAACTTAGGGGGGTTCATTTTTCTAACGTAAGAGTAGAGAAGCTTCTCCCTTTAATACGCTGGCCAAGTCTATAATTCTCCGACCATTAATTGTGAAATCTTTATCCTGTTGTTTTTCCTTGTGTTCGAATGATGATATAGTTCATGTCTGTCTGAAAAAAAAAAGTGCGATTTGTCTTGCAGTGTTTTTAGCTTCTCAAGAACTTCAGTCTAAAGTCTAGACAATAGGAGGACGACAAAAAGATAAATCTTCGGCTGCTTGAAGCTGCTCAAAGTTCCTGGTGAGTTGTGGTTTTTTATCGTTGAGGTATATTTGTTGAGTTCATCGCTATGTTTGAGTACTTGTCATTCTAGGGTTGATGACCATCATATATGTAGGGAGAACTCGATCATGGCGAGAGGCAAAATTCAGATGAGGCGAATTGAGAACGCGACAAGCCGGCAAGTCACCTTCTCGAAGCGCCGGAACGGGCTACTGAAGAAAGCTTACGAGCTCTCAGTCCTCTGCGACGCCGAAGTTGCCGTGATCATCTTTTCGCAGAAAGGAAGGCTTTACCAGTTTTCGAGCAATTCTGAGTACGTTCGCATACTGATTTTTTAATTTCTTGAATTTATTTTAGATGGGGAACATGATCGAACCATGTTAACATTCTTATATCCAAAATGAAGGCATATGCACATATATATGCTGTGTGTTTGTAAAGTGTAAATAAGGGACAGCATCATGGCATGGGTTTTTTCTTTTCTATCATTTTTGGTTTTGGTCAAACGTTTAGTGCTTTTCCCCTTTGATCATGGACTGAACCAATCATGATGACCAAACTAGTTCTCATTTTCAGACAATTTTATAAACAATATGGCTTCTGTTCAGATATCCTAATCGGAAGTAGCTGAGACAAAATCTAATGTTCTCGCTTTTTAATTGGGATAGTCAATGTACTGAGGTGTACCCTAATCAAATGGCTAGATATGGGGAATCTGATGATCAAAGGCATGCAATGTGTACGCTGTTGCATTGGAGTTGGGCTTCTTCTCTTGGTCCTTGGGAGAAAACTTATTGTTGAATATCTTGCGAGTACTGATATCCTCCAACTACTTCACATGTTAGGATAATTGGTACTTCGTCTAGGGGAATGAAACATAATTCGATGTTAGTGGAACTAGGGACCGATATTGTTTGGTCCTTCTGGTTTTGACAAGTTACAATTCATCCTTCACCCCAATTCCTCATTGATATGAAATGAACATGCCGTATAGTGTTCCATTTTGAAGTTTTATAGGTTTTAAGGTTGCTTCTAGGGATTGAGCTCCATTAACTAATGCTTGGGGCATGATGATAGTAAGCGTATTCATGGTTATGTATTAATCTATTCAAAGTAGATCTTTTCCAAACAAATTTCATAGCTTAGAAAATTGTTAAAGAAAACCAAACTCTAATTGAAAAGGGTGAAGCCTTCAAACCATACCTTGTTTGATTCAGTTTGTGGTAATTGCACCGCTTAGACATGAATTAAGACTATTTTATGTACCCTATCTGATAATGGTTATCTTACAAATCATACAAATCCATGTTAAGACAAAAAACTAGAAATTTCATGTGTAACACATTATATTAGTCAGGAAAGAAAATAATGTGTTATCTATCTACTGCCATAATCAAGAAGCACTTCAAATCGTGGTTCATTGAGAACAATAATTAAAGCATAATCAATCTCTTTTCCAAATCAAACAAGACCTCCAAAAGATTTTCAAGTTGATTTTGGTGCTTTGACCCCAAACAAAAGCCTGTAAAACCAGTCCTAGACCCCCTTCAACTTCATATATGTTTGGTTATATGGTGCTTTGAAAGGTGAATAAGAGTATGGGCTTAACTAGATTTGTGTTGTGGTGATTTTATGGGATCGAGTGCTTTCACTAGTATAATAGACAAAGGCTATCATGACACAAGACACCAATCTCTTGGATTTCTTATTCATAGAGTAATAGTGTCAAAAAGTGACCGCAATCGTGCATGTTTTTCATTTTAGTTGCTCCACCATGTAAGTACTCACTGTTCTTCATTTACCGGGAAAAAAAGTACTTGAAGCCACAAGTTAAATTTAGGTGCAACTGCTTCCTCTTATAATTTCTCCGAGAAGTGGTGAGTCCTTGTACTGCTTCACAATGCAACTGATGATTTCATAAGCATCGCGTGCTGTTCTTACTTCTTACTGACATGGAGTGGCATGTGGAATTCTGAAGACTTTGGGCTTGGGCAAGAAAAATTGAATTAATCGACTGTGCGTTTACATGCAAATATACCTCACCAGAACACATAATATACTTTCGTAGTGTGAACGTGGACATTTACACGCTAAAATTTGAAGAAAAATATTGCTGGTATGATTATTTACATTTTATAAGGTGGCAGCCAAGACTTTTCCCACTTCATTTCATTGGAAGTTTCTTAGAGGCTAAAAGCTTCTTGAAGAGGCTTATGCCTCTATTTGCGAGTGACAAGGGAACATATTCACGGGAAGTCATGCATGATTCACAAAAATGGTCGTTTATTTGTTTTTTCACTTTAGTTTTGATGAAACCTGATTAATTTGGAGAATGCATTCCTGGTGGCAGAGCTCATATGCTGTCTTTGCAATTTTCCAGAATCCGAAAGACAATTGGTCGATACCGTAAATCTACAACTGATGCGGATAAGTACCAGGCTAATATGGAACAACATATTCTGGTCAGTGCTACCTTTCCATGATGCTACATTAGGTGCATTCATAAGGAGTTCGGTGAGGTTCTCATTCTAATTAAATGAGTTGCCAAATTGGTTAGGCACAAGTCAATAATGTCGGACTAGTAATATTTCAAGCATTTATGCACAATTTGTAGAAGTTAAGCAAGTTGAACACTTCGATTTTTATTTATTTTGCTGTATAAAAGAAAGAAACGTCCTGGTTTTTTGGTGTGGATTGACATAGAACATCACAGTAGCGATCATACTAATGATGATGACATAATTTGAAAAAAGAGGGATAGAGTCGAGTGACATTCAATTACAGAATAAATCTTTAAGGTGGTAAGTTTTCTTTCAATTAGAAGGATATATAAATATATATATTTATTTATTTATATTGTCCCAAATCAATTATCGTGTTTCCTTTTGATCAATTCCAGTGAAACCGTAGAATGAATAAATAGCTATCTTCATGAGAGTGACAGCTATTGTTTTCACATACTGACTTACCTGTCATATGCTATATCTAAAACTATACCTGGCTCGATAGAACTAAGCTGATGAATGGTTTTGCATCATTTTTTTATCATTCTCAATGTCTTAAAAAATTCTCTCTCTTTAATTTATCATATATCTAATTCACAATGAGCAACTTGCAAGGGACTGGTTTACAACCTTTATTCTACTAAACGTCTAAATAGATAAAGAAAATTTTGGATCCTGAACCTTCCTATTTCGTGCAGACCAAAGACTTTTTCTCTTTGAATCTCTTCAAAACATCACTTCCATAATTCTCTTGTTTGATGAAGATGCTTCTTTGTTAGGTTTTATCTGTGCATTGCAAGAGATGAAAAGATGTGATCTCAACCTTACCAAAAAAAAAGATATGATCTCAATTCGCAATGCATTATTTCAAACTTGGAAATCTATCCCCTTTTGAGTTTGTTGTAATGATTTCTACTATATTGATGATAAATCATTAATGTATAGCCGCTAATGCAGTTAACGAGATCAAACAAGTCAATAGTTGTTCAAGTACTGATGTTTTTACAAAGCTTTGATGAGGATGGACGTTGCAGGCTTGCAACAACTAGGATTTGGATTCTTCTTTTAGTTCAATTAGGACTTGAGTTCCTGTGGATTTTATCTGATTTTTCTAGTTATGTCATAAATGTGACATTACATTTCTTGTGAAGATGAATTCTATTTCAATTATATTTCTTCTTTGGAGTGTTCCTATTTAGTAGTATGATTGATTCTAGAAAAGTTTTATATGGATGACTGTGACTCGTCCTAGTTGATTGGATTGATGAAAGCTAATGAATTTTAACGAGCATTGCTATGAAATGTGATTGAAATGGTCTCTTAAGTATGAAACCTGTAAAACCTTATGGGTAGATGCTTGGGGAGTTTTATCTAAAGCACCCAAGGCATCACAAATAGAGTGTCTTAAGCATCGCACGTAAGAGAGATATTGCATCATGAATTTAAGCAATAATTGCTAAAATTTAATGTATCAGCTTGATGGATAGAAAGAATTACAGTCACATATATAACCTATTTTAGAAATCCTACTCTTACTTAAGTTGGGAAACCTCTCAACAAGAAGGATGATTGAAATTGGAAACATCTACACAAGAAACACAATATCCAACCACTGGAATAAGAAACTTAATGAAATCCTATAAAGTACTCAAATCTTAATTGATAAGATCACTGATTCAACTAGAAGAAGAACCCTAAATCTTTTTAGAATCTTATTTTAGTTGTGGACTCTCACAACAACTATCTTCGCTGCAGCTAGGCAAAACGATCAATATTTCAACTATTAAATTAGCAAATCTTTTTGTCTGTGTCAGCACTCTATCTCCATCGATGAGGACACTAACATAGAAGGCACATTCACGGATACATCTTTTGGCTAAGTTATAGCAGTACACGTTGCACTTTGAAAAAATGAACTTTTATTTTGTAAATATGATCTTCATGGTTTTTAAGCATGAGGAATGCTGGAGATATTTTCTAAAGTGGTTTAAGATTTGGCCTCGTCACTTCAATCCTTTGACTTTATTCCTTTTTGAGCTTCTTGTTATGATTTCTACTATATTGAGGATAAAAAAATCATTATAGCCACTAATGCAGATAACAAGATCAAACAAGTCGATATGTGGTCAAGTATTGACGGTTTTACAAAGCTTCAATAAGAATGGACGTTGCAAACTTTCGACAACTAGGACTTGGATTCATTTTTGAGTTGAGATTTATGGTAATCTTATCAATTAGGATTTGAGTATGGTTGAGATCCTATTAGTTTTTATACTTGTGTAGATGAACTCAATTATATTTCTTGTTTTGAGTCTTCCTATTTCAATTAAGAGTATGATCAATTCTAGAAGAGGTTATACTGATGATTGTGACTTGTTCAATTTGATTGAGTTGATGAAAGTTATTGAAATTTAACGATGTTTGCTATGACATGTGATATTGTTAATTAAGTGTACAACTTATGAAACCCTAGGTGAGATGCATAAAAACTTTAGATGTGATGCCTAAAGAAAGGTACTCAAATTTAGTTCTCATTCATTGGAAATTCTCTACAAGTTCGCTATTAAGTTGACGCTCATTACTCAAGACATATCATATCTGTTGTGATATTGTTATATAGGATGATATGTCTTGAAATAGCAAGCTCAACTTACTAGAGAACTGGAAGAATTTTTTTTTTTTGTCGGTCTTACTTTATTCTTATTCTAACTTTCACTATCAAACTTTTGCCCTGCGTCCTTATAGGGTGTGGAAATCCCCAGCCCGACCCCCCTCCCCCCTCGAGAAGGTGGGGATTCGAACCCCCCACATTCCCCTTTCTATGTAGGAAGGGCGGCCACTAGGACAAACCCCAATAGTTAACTTGAAGATTTAATGAACAGCAATTAAAAATGGACAAATTTCTTTAGGCACCACACTACAAATAAAACTTGCTAAACATCCTAAATAGAGTTTCTTAAACATCTCACGTCAGAGAAACATTGTATCACAACTTTAAAGTAAAAGTTACTCAAAATTGGATAATATGCATCAACACCATGGATAGAAAAAATTAAATTAATATAATGTATATATCTATTCTAGAAATTCTACTCCTACTTAAAATGGGAAACCTCTCTCCAAGAACATGATTGGAATAGGAAACATCGTTACAAGAAAAACAATGTCCAACTACTAGAATAAGCAACTTTATTACATCCTAATAATACTCAAATCATGATTGATAAGATTGCTAATTCAAATAGAAGAAGAATCCTAATCTTTTTAGACTCTTATTTGAGTTGTGAATTTTCACAACATCCATCTATACTGAAGCTTGATAAAAGCATTAATATTTCAAACATGAACTTAGTAAATCTTTTTCCCTGCATCAACAGTATATGTTTCCATTGATGGGACACTAGCATGGAAGGCATATTCATGGATACATTTTTTGGCTAAGTCAATAGCAGCATAAATTGCACTTTGGAAAAATTGAACTTTCACACTGTTAAATATACATATGATACATGTGCTTTGGCGCATGAGAGATGCTTAATGTCTTTTAAGCATGAGGAATGCTGGGAATACTTTCTAAATTAGTTTACTAAACAGTGTGGAATTCCATAAGTGTCATTTAAATTAGTAAACTCATCTTAATACTCATCAGAAATCTGGTAATCACCTAGTAAACAATTTTAGGAGACGAGTCTTACTATGTCTAGAATTATTCTTTAGTATTCATCTTCTCTTGTGAACTCAAAACTAGCAATCTTATGCACATTTTATTCTTTACAGCAAAAGTCTAAGAATCTCATTAGAAATGTTAGTATGGTAGAGGAGAGATCAATTTGAGAGTGCCATCCAACCTGTGCTATCAAAGTGCTGTTATGGTTAGATAAAGGACACGTCGTATATTTGAAAGCCAAGACACTCTTACTCATGTGCTTCGGCAATTGAACTGGCAAGAACAGAGGAGAAAACTGCTGGTATAAATAGCGAGACAAATACGTTTGAAGTTTATTAAAACCCTTAAATATGCTACTTGGATCTATGTATGTCCAACCGGACATTGACTGGTCCTCTAAAATGTCTTCTGAAATCCCACTCATCATCCACCACTTGATACACCCTCCATGGGCATTTACATCTTATGGTTTCCTTGAAGGAAGTTTTAAAAGTGATTGTTGGTGTGAACCTATATATATGGGGAAAAAATAAAGAAAAAGAAAAAGAAACATAAAAATTCAAACAATTATTTAAAGGCCAGATGGACTCAACTAATAAAAGGTGAGAAAGTTTAGAATTTAATTAACAAAATTGAAAAGTTTAGAACTAAATTGGCAAAAGTACAATGGGTTTAAGATTTTTTGATATATACATACATATACATATATATATATATATATATATATATATATATATATAAAATTGTAGGAGTAAAGTACCATGTTTTGGAAAAGAACCCTATTCTTAATCCCAAGAATTACTGTGGTGGAGGGCCCTAGAATTGACAATGGTTTAGATTAGAGGTGTGTATGGTTCCAAGATAAAATGTAGAACCGAAGAACCAGATCAGTGGGAGCCTGTCCAGTTTTAGGTTTCAAGATATGAAGAGTAGGTTCCAGAAAAATTAAAAAACCTATTTGACTGGCAAGTTCAGTTTCTAGAACCTAAAACCTTGAATAAGTTTTTATGTTTTTCTTTATCTATGTATTCAAGCAATCCTATGGTATTCCAAGGTGTCTGATGATAAATGTATAATATGGAACCATTAGTCTAAGTTTTCATTTTATAATTGAGACTTTTACTTTGTTAATATTTCGTATTTTTTGTGTATCTAAATATAAGTGGTGGTCATTAAAGGTAATGATTCACTATAATTATTCAACTAATAATATAGATGAAACCTGGGTAGGGCTTAGAACTTGTGACAAAGTAGGTTTTAGGTTCCAAGGTATGCTATATAGGTTTCAAATTCCAAAAAATAAGGAATATATTTGAACTAGTGAGTTTTAGATTTTAGATAGAGCCTGTACAGAACCTATAATAGCAATTTTAGTTTAGCAGGATCCTATGGCGTTACATGATTTGCTTGCTATGATTGGATTTATCCCATTATATGATTTCATGTATGTTCAGTTTGTATTGTTCGGTTCACTGGATACATAGTTATCACAATCTTCCATAAATGCACAGCGTTTGAAGCAAGAAAACACGGATATGGAGAGGAAGATTGAGCTTCTTGATGTTTCTCTACGGTCTGCAAATTTTAAGACATCTCTATCGTTAATAGTGGATTCAAATTGGTTCCTGATATCTAATTCCCTAAACTATGATACTCCTTTTTTTTTGTCACCTCAGGAAGCTATCAGGACGATGTCTTGGATCTTGTCCAATCAGCGAAATCCATGAGATTGGAGATCAGCTCGAACAAAGTTTGAGCAGCGTTAGGGAAAGAAAGGTACATGCCTGTTTGGCATTTTTTTTTCATTGTGCCTAAAGATGTTTGAAAACATGACTGATCTAATTAAAATAGGAACCAAAAACCAATTTCAATAGAGACCAAGATCTAAACTGAATCGACTAAGCACATTAAGCTTGGCGAGTGAAAGGAGAGAATCAACATTTATCCGAGCATACATGCCATTTTCTACCTTACATGAAGAAAGCACATTCTTAGATCACCCTCTTCCTTCATTGTTATTGACCTGTTCTCCTTTTCCAATAAACAAAGATCATGATTATTTTGTTATCGTTATTTTTTTTTCCGGAGTTATTTGGACGATTCTACTGTTCCTTTTCTTGAAAAATTCGATTTTTTTTTTTTTTTTTTTTGAGCCAATAAACTCTGAAAGAGTTGGTATGTTTCAAGATTTCAGCGATTAAAAGTTGCCGATTTCCTGATTTGTAAATAGCTTATTGACAGCTCATCGACACTCTTGTGAGATCACCAATTCCTTTTGGCAGTTTGCAAATAATCGATCTTCCTTATTTTTTGTCGACTTTTCTTTGATTTTCTTGTCAACCCTCTAAATATATTGTTCTTATATGAGTTCATTAATATGATCTAAATAACCCACTGACTTACCGGTGTTTCTTTGATTTTTTATGAGTTCATTAATAGAGGGTTTTGATTTATTGACTTACCGACGTTTATTTTACTGTATTAAAAATTACAAATTTTTCTATTGAGTTACCAACTTTCATTTGCCTCACTGATTTTTGCCTGATTACGTGTAACCACGTTATTTGGTTTTGTTAAATGATCAACTTCTCTTATCTCTACAAAAAAAAAAAAGATAATTAACTTCTCTATCTTTCACAAACTTGTTATATATTTTTTCTACCAACACCTTAAATTTACCAACTATTAAATAAAAAAGATAATGAAACCATCGGTCCTTGAACTTTTACTGGATATTCAATTTAGTCCTTAAACTTATTTTTTCAATGTTATCCTTTTAAAATTGATGTAATGTGATCCTTCCAACGGATTAAGAGAAATTGCTGAAGTGGCACTTGAGGCAACCGTCCGCTAAATATCCAAAGTTGGCATTTGACTTGTCAATTGAATGGTCGAGAAAAATTGATAAATCCCTTAAATTAAAGTTGGAATTTTGGTATTAGAGTTGGTAAGAAAGGACTCAATTGGACCAAATGAGTCAAGTTTTACAATTTAAATGTATGAAATAAAATTTTGAAAACTTTAGTGCACGTCATCGACAAGTTTAGAACTTGCCTTAGTATTATACCAGGAAAAGTAAACTTGGTAAGTAATCCAAATCTAAAACTTAATCGAAGAAAGGTTGGTAAGTCATTTTGAGCAAGACTAGTAATTTCTAAAAAGAGTTAGTGTGTGTGTGTGTAAAAAGCGTTGCTAAAAGTTGCAATTAAACCATTGTCAAAGATAAGAAAGCTGGCAAACGAAGAAAACCGAATAAGTATCGTTAAATAATTGAAATAAGAGCCGACTACTCAGTAGTACGAGGCAAATTGATGAAAACAAATTTGTAAATTGCGCTACTTTAGGTTAAAAATCTCTATAAAAAAAAGGCTTAGAAAATGCAAGGGGTCGCTAATCGAGGCAAATCAAGTTGTTCATTCAATATGAAATTGGTAAATTAGAAAAAAGTTAAACGTTGGTAAATAAGTCAAGTTAAAGTTGACAATCTAAAATTAGTTGGTGATTAATTTGACAAAAGTTTAAAAGTCATTCTAATTTAAGTTGGTAATTTCAGACACAGTCAAAGTGCCAGTAAGTTATGAAAATAAAAGTTGATGAATTAATACAAAATGTGATAGTTTGTAACTGATAAAAAAACAGTTATTCTACAGAAGTGTTTGTGATTTACCAATAATTTGGCTAGTAAAAAGTCACCAGTCATTTATTTTTTCAATAATTCCTTGATACTTATTAAAACTAATTGAAATTTATCAGCATGGCAAAAATCCGTATTTTTGGCACGGAACAATAGAATTCTGTGAGTTATTTTAGTTTATTAACCACGCCGAAATCCCTCTACAACTCATCCCTTAAAATGTGTTTCTGAACATATTGCAAGGCATTGCCCTTTCCATTCATTAGTTCATCATCTCAACTGATTTTCTCATTTTTCCCTTTTACTAAGAAAGGTGTGTGGACGACATGCACACACATGAAAGTTATGATGTTTGTATGGATCTGATTTACAGGCTCAATTATTCAACGATCAGATACAACAGTTACAAGCAAAGGTAAGTGGAGGAATATGATGAATGCATGACCAATCTCATCCAGCATTTTTAAATTCCTGGTAATATTAACCTGGCAGCTTTGCTTGGTGTAATTCAGGAGAGGTCTCTGAAAGAAGAGAATGCAAAGCTTCTTGCAAAGGTGAACCCTCTTTCTCATCTATTCTTTTATTGCGTACCTATTACTTGCCATGTATCATCACTTTTCTGTGCATAAATTAACTACTTTCCACAAACTTGTAAAACATACAATAGAATCCCTCCATGAATTTCATGTATGATCTACCAGTGTAGTTTTATGATCTGCTAAGACCAGAGAAAGATCTCCAATGATTAAGAACGTTTTTCGCCCTAATGTTCAAATAGGCTTGTTTAGTGAAGAAGCTTGTTGATTTTGTCCATTAAACCAATATTAATGGATTACATGCTGCACAGTTTAATGTACTATTTAAAATTCTGGTCATCAGTTTGTCTAGTCCTGGTGTTGAAATCTTTAAAGATTACTGCAACATGATCGGTATTTATGAAAAGGACAATGCATAACAAGAGATGCCTAATTTAAGGGTTCTGTACCAGTTTATATATTGAACCTTTCTTTATCTGTGAGAAGTTTCCTTTTTGATAGCATAACTCAGAATGAGCAGATACATTGAACATCATGAAAGAATTCTATGATCTTGAGACCGTTTGATCTGCTTAAAAAGTAATTACAAGCACTAAGCTACTAATCTATGTTGAGAAAATTACCTCCACATTGAGAAATTTACTGTCCCGAGATACAATTCTACTTTTCTTTCTTACATGGAACTATAGACAAACTCAAATCTCTCTGAGTTCTTCTATGGTCCTGTACTTGATCTGTTAAGAAAGTGATTGACTGAATAATAGAATTTACTAATACAAAGTTTCTAACTCATGTTGAGAAATTACCGTTGAGGAAATCACGATCATGAGATACAATTATGTGTATGGGACTGTAGATGGACCCAAATTTCTGTGTGTTCCTGTGATCTCTTGAACATTACTTGATCTGCTTGGAAAGTTATTGGCTTGATAAGAAAAGTAACTAGCACTAAGTTTCGACCCCCATTGTAAAATAGCATTATGTTGAGAATATTATTTTCACGGCACTGGGGACTATAGACAGATCCAAATTTCATAGTGATCACATTTGGCATGCCTAATCACTTTTTGAGATTCCATTTTTGTCCTATCTTTTGTCTTCTTTGAGAACAGAAGAGGGAGCCACTTATGGAGTTAGTTGTTGGGAAATATTGAAATTTCCCAATGAAAATATCTAAATGTTTTTATTTATCAATACGATAATAAAAATTAGTAGCACAATGTCTCTTGAGTAATTATTGGAAAACTACAACCCAACTTACTATCATGTTGTACAACTCCATGCTTCTAACATGGGATTGTAGAAGGACTGAAAGTTCCGTGTCTTTCTATGATTTTGTAACCATTAGTTGATCTATTTAGAAAATGCTAGCTTGATAACAAAAACTACTAGCCTTGAAACACCAACCCATGTTTAAAAATTGACAACAAACGTAGAGGAAATTACTATTACGAGAAGTCTATACTTCAAATATGGACTATAGGTGGAACCAAAGTTTATAGTCATGTCTGGTGTAGCTAACCAACATTATAGTTTTATTTCGGCAACGTAGGAGAGAACCTCTTCTAGAGTTAGATGTTAGGAAAAATTGAATGTCCCAGTGACTATTGATAGATTTGGGTGCATAGACAGATGCTTGTATCATGTTTTGTTCCCATTTATTTCTGTGAAGGTTTTTCAGGGCCCCCATCATCATCCAGTTGCATTTGTATTTCGTTAATCTAACAGAGCGTTGTGTGTTCCTTTTTCTTTTTCTTTTTTCCAATTTCAGTACCATGCGAATCCCTGGCAGTCATCAGCTTATCCGGGAGCAGCAGCGATACATAGCCACGGCAGCCGGAGTACAGATGTCGAGACCGAGTTGTTCATCGGACTGCCCGAGTTAAACTGATTCGGCCATCACCCGACACGAGGCTAATAATCCCTGCTCAATAGATAAGAATCATAGCAATATCACCAAGTGATATCTCTACTCAGCTGGATTCACCTTACGGTTCATGGGTTCCAATAAGGATTAGACAAAGTTCCCAGTCCCGATCGTGCTCTAGTCTCTTAAAGAGTAGTCTAGTGTACATGCTTGGAAACCATCTGAGTATATATGACGACCCAAAGCTCTACCAAATAAAGACAATGGACAGATGAAGCATGAATGAAATAAAATCGCATCGTTTTTAATAGTGGAACTAAAGGTCCAAAGTTCCCAGTTCGGCATTCTTTATCATTCTACCATTTTACGGGGCGATTATGATCACTAGTAGATTCGCTATCTCCAGAACACACGTTTAGATAATGAGACCTATATACACAAGGAAGTAAGGGTGTGTTGGGTAATAATTGCACTCAGCTCAGAAGTGATTTTTCTCTATTCTATTTCCTAAAAGAGTTTTTGAGTATTTGAAAGAGTTTGATAACTGTCCAAAATTTATATTCCCGAAATAAAAATACATTTGATATAACCTTAAATTCTTTTGTGATTTATAATTTTTTTATTTTTAAAATAATTTTATTACATGTTTATCTTCCTCCTTTACTTGGTCGCCACTTGCTAGCCTTGGCCATGGCTGACAATTGGCTAAATGAGGGCTAGCAACCTCGTCAGAGCATAGCCAACCCTAGGTGAGGCCAAGCTCACGATGGCCCGATGAAGCCGAGCATCGCCCCAGCTCGTCTAGATTTGGCATGGCTGAGCTTGCTTAGCCACCAGCAAGGCTCAGCCTCTTCATGGCCAATTGTGAGCCGAGGGCCAGTGACCGTGTCGTTGGCCCTCGTCTAGTCGGTCACCAACCGCAGACAAGGATAGCGACCAACTAAAGGAGGAAGGAGTAGAAGAAAAGGAAAAAAGAAAAAAAAGGAGAAAAAAAAAGAATCGGGATTGATTCTGAAATTATTTCCGAGATCAAAGAATCAACTTTTTTTTTACTTCTTAATTCTCTTCCAAATCTATTATTTTGTTCCGAGGAACAAAAGAATAAAATCAGACACTATTTGGTATGTTACCAAATATGCCATAGGTGGTCAGTAATTCTTTTAAGCTGCATTGAAACTTTGTCCAAATAATAAATTGGGGGTTGAGACACTAAGAGTGCCAAAACTTTCACACGGCGCTCATTTTGGTGCTAAAACTTTTTTTTTTGGCTTACTTGAATGTCACAAATTTGAAAAAATGTTCACTTGAGTGCCACTTCCAATTTGGCCATCGAAAAAGCTAACATAGTTGCCAGAAAGCTGATGTGGTCGTTGATGGATAATATTTTTATTAATTTTTTTGAATTTTTTGAATTTTTTTGCATTTTCTCTTTAAGGCCGGTGAGGGTCATGAGTCACCCTCACCAACTGCAGAACCCTCGCCCTCAGTCGCGAAAGCCCGGGATGAGGCTGTCGGAGCTTCGTTGGCCACTAGTGAAAGCCGTCATGGCTCACCCGCAGCTGGCAAGGGTCTCGCGGCCTTACCCAAGGCCTTTGTGGCCATATTTGGGCAAGGGCCGCCTCACCCTCACCGTACACATTGTAGGTGAGGCCGTTAGGTCTGCGCTGACTGTTGGTAAGGCCATGATGGCCCTCACCAGCTCTAGGCAGTGGGTCATGAGGGCCGCCTAGTTTAGACAAAAAAAAAAAAAAAAACGAGGGCCGCCTAGAGTTGGCAAGAGCCGTTGTGACCTCGCCAGCGGTCGGTGAGGACCCAACAACCTCACCCATGACACCTACAATGAGGGCAAGGCAGCCTTGCCCTAATCTAACCACAAAGGCCTTGGGCAAGGCCGCAAGACCCTCGCCAGTCGCAGGCGAGGCCGCGACGACCTTGCCCTAGGCTTTTGTGGCCAAGGGCAAGGCAACCCTTGCCCAATCTAGGCGAGATTTTTGCGGTCGATAAGGTTATCAATGACCCTCGCCGGCCCTAGAGAAAAAAATAAAAATAAAAATCGAAAAAACTAATAAAGTATTTTTAAAATATTAAATTATTATCCATTGACGGCCACGTCAGCTTTCCGATAGCCAAATCAACTTTTCTGGCCATCAAATCGGAAATGGCACTCAAGTAAGGGAAAAAAAGTTTTAGTACAAAAGTGAGCATCGTACATTCTTCTGCCTAATAAATCGTTATAAAATTTTTTGTTCCTGATCAACAAAATTGGAAAAGTAGACAAATTAAACAAAAATCTCGTTTTAGCAGTGCGTAAATATTGTGAGAGTAGAAAAAGAACCTTATTTGATGATTCCATCGAGCACCCAAAGGCCACTATGATTCTTTTATTATTGTTATTTTTTGAAGTTCCGCACCACATCCAAGATGATATGCTAGAATACATCTATCTCCATAGCTCATGAGAGAAATATTTTCCAATTTTATAAAATTCAGAAACACATCTTGATCAGGTAATATAGAGGAATTATCAACTTAAACCAAGTTTTTTTTTTTTTTTTTTAACCAAAAGAAACAAGTGATATTATAGTAATAAAGATGTAAGGCATAGAAGGAAAATTAAGGGGTCAAATTGAAATAATCGAAATGCATGAAATAATATTTTATGTCATGAAAAAGAAAATATTTATCTTTTTGTAATAGAGTGTCTTTGGTGATTTTAATAGTAATAGTAGTAGTATTAGGGGTAAATTGGCAATGCCCCGGATAAGATAAGACTTTCTAGTTATAAAAAGTTATCAAAATTATATTATTAAAAATAAACAAATATCACAAATAGTTTTAACTCAATGATTGAATATCCACCTGGAAGTACAAAAGTATGGCATTTGCATACCAACTGAGAATGCTCGGATGGGTAAATGTTGCAACGAAATTTTCTGGGCAACAAAAAAGAATAACAAAGTCGTGGTGGCTCCGCTGGATAAGGCTCCCATGATCCTTGACGAAAAGGGGAGGGGTTCGAATCTCGGCGGAGCAGCGACTTACCCTACAAGACGTGCAGTGCGCGTGTGTGGCAAGACGTTGCGCGTGTCGCAGGGGTTTCACCCGGATGCCGGCCGTGCGGGGTTCCCAGGTCAAAAAAAAAAAAAAAAAAAAAAACAAAGTCGTGAACTAGGCATTTGTCAAGTTCTACCGTCCACATCAAAGCCCGCCCCCGTCCAACCAGGACCAGGAGGCCCCCTGCCCTTGGGAACAGCCCCGATTCCCTTCCCTCTTCCCTGAAACTGGACCTTCTTTCTCCCTCTTTCTTCTCCGTCGGCAGATGGCTGTTGGCTCGGCCCATTCCCATTATTTCCTCGGTGGGTTGAGTTGTCGACCGCTTGACCTGCTCCTGATGCGTGAGGAACTGCAGGAGTGGGAGCATCAGCGCCTGTGCCACTCGGAGCAGCCTGCACACATTTCCCGTCCCACATACCCAAAAGCAAAGTCTTTAATCACATGCTGTGTATGATATTATGCAAGTGTCTACATCTATGGATAAATACCAAAGGAATTCCAAAGGAATTATGTTACTAATTGAATCCTAGATGTGTCGCCTGTTTGATTGAATCACAACAAGTGTATGGTATAGTATTGCGACAAGAACGCTTTAATTCTAAGTCAGGCTTTCTCTCTTTCGGATTCTTGAGGCCTTGACCTCCTTATTTTGCAACCGAAAATAGTGTGTCAAACCAAGCAAATGCAACAATGCCTGACGTCAGAGCATTAATGTGGAATCCCAGGTTCGGACAGATCATGGCTGCCAATACCACAACATTCATATTTAAGATATCTACGTATGAAAGAGCTAGAAGTAGGAAGAGCTCCCTATTCACTAGATAGGAAGAAGGATGATTGCTAATAGATGCTGTCATCCCGCCACTATGTTTTGATCTAAGTATGCAATCCATCCTGATTAACAGTAACATTTGCTAAAGGTAAAGATTAAGAGACATTCCGCTACTATCTAGCAGATGAAACACGAACTTCAACAACAAAGTCAGATGCGTACCTGAGGACTAGATACTGATGTCCTGCTTGGGTTCAGAGCTGTAAGTCGTCTCTTCAGTTCCTCTAGTCTATTAAACTGAGAGTTGCTGCTTTCTTGGACCTATCAAAATACAACACTGTCTAAGACAACTGCATGTGACATGGCATTATATGCGCCCAATCAGTAGAGATAGGTACCAGATTTGATAAGTCATCACAAAGCTTCTGCTTCAGTGCTTCCTCATCCTTCAGAGCCTTGGATGCCGCTTCCCATACCTGATATATATGATAGGCAGCTTTCATGTGCCAGTCAAGGAAATTGGACAAGACAACTGAAACTCCTCTCACCCCCAAGTGAAGAGAGTGACATTAAACAGGACATCCCTCGTGGTGGTTGAATTTTCACTTCTTCATTCAGAATGGTCATGCCAACAAAAGTAAGCCTCTATCGATGGGGTAGATCCTGACCATGCCATGGGATGCTTACAACCGGGGTCAATTTATTCATGGCATGTTTAGAATTGAAGATATCATTCGGTTCTAACAGGGGAAAAGTGTACATTGTAGGAAGACGAGGCTAGGAGATGCTAGAAACAATTCTTCCATTCACATTTACAGCTGAGATGAGAAAAATGCCCACAAGCATCATGAGGGAAAGGCCCTGGAACTGGCAAAAACATCATCAGAGATGACAACTAAAAAGCAACAAACCTTGCGTGCTTCTTCTTCCTTCAGCTTTGCAACTCGAATTCTCTCAGTTGACTCTTCAATTTTCTTTCTCAGGTGTTCAAGTGCTTAACATATGCACAAAAGCAGGCGACTGTACGCATCAGCGAAAAACAGAGGCAGCAAAAGCAAAAAGTAGAAACGCATGAAGGCAAATTGATGGCCCCAGCATATATGAATACCGCTCACCTGCTTTCTTTGGTCCAGCGGTGAGCTTCATCTCCATTGACAGATTCGCCAGCTCCCGCTCGACAT
Organism: Corymbia calophylla; assembly: GCA_014182845.1. NCBI lineage: Eukaryota > Viridiplantae > Streptophyta > Magnoliopsida > Myrtales > Myrtaceae > Corymbia > Corymbia calophylla. The sequence continues at coordinate 907,261 of CM024703.1, read as the reverse complement.
CACGAATTTTAGAGTAGTTTTCTTCTATGTATCTGGAGCACAGAAAGTCAACGAGCATCATCAGATCCGGGATGCGACTGTCATAAAACTGACGAGAAGCCAGATCGACGTCGGCTCAAGTGAGCACTGTCAGATTTCAAGAGCCATTAGTTTACGAGGGTCAGGCGTTCAATCGGACATCAATTGAGAGCGCCAATCACTTCATCGACTGCAGCATTATCATCCAGATTCAAACGAACAAAAAATCGAGCCAATGCATGACCTAGTGAGCGGATTACTGATACGAATCGGCAATACAGAAAGGAGAGGCAGAAGCAAACACAAATCCATCAGACTATTAAAGAGATAGAGAGAGCGAGAGAGAGAGAGTTACTTCTTCAATTGAAGCTGTTCTTCCTCGATTATCTGTCAAGAGAAGCGAGAAGGGAGAAGGAGAAGGAACAATCGCATCAACAACATCCATTTCCCGTTCGAAAATCGAAGAGAGAGGGAGAAGCGGAAAAGGCAGTGAGATCGAGAGAACCTTCTCGGTGTAGGCGATGACGGGAGCTTCCCTCGGGAGGCCGTCGGGTCCGATCTCGGGCAGCAGAGAAGGATTCGTCGCCATTGCAGTTGCAGAGCGGTACCGGCGGTCCTCCTCCTCCTCCGATCCGATGGCCGACGAGCCGAATCAAGCGCGCGTCTCGCAATTGCCGCCGCCGCAAGAGTCGTCGTCGTCGTCGTCGACGACGAAGAAGAAGAAGAGACGCGGAATCCGAAATCTGCAGGCGAATGTCGCAATCATTCGAATCTCATCTCCTTTCCATCTTCCATGGATGCGGAAAAACCCGCGGGTCTTTCGGGAATCGGCGGGCTCTCGCCGGTTCTTTGCTTTCGCCCGGTTCGACGGGCCACCCTCGTCGTCGACCGGCAGCTGAACTTTTTGAGATCACGTGCGCCCCGCGCGTTGGGTCCCACACCTGATCAGACGATCGCGATTGTCCCGCGTCCGTCGATGTGATAGGAGCCTCACTCCCGACGTAAATCGAGCACGGAAAACGAGCCATCACCTATCTTTGATTCCCGATTGCTTAGACTATCTTGTGACTTTCAAATATGACATCGCAATGTTGGAGAGATAAACTCATTAAGAGTGAGATGTTTTAAAATTTTAAATGTGAAGTTAGTTACAATAACATGCGAGAAATGGGAATTAATGTGGCGTGGGTTTCATCATATCGAACCAATTTAAATTCAATGAGAAAAAAGATGATCAAAAGATACATATAATCCCCGTTTTTTGCATACCTTAGACCATTATATATATATATATATATATATATATACTTCATTCCTTTCTTTTAAGTATGTGATTTAGCCTCATTGATTCTTTAGGATTTTCTTGCTAGTGTATCACTTCTCAAAAAAGAAAAAGGAAAGGAAAGATATATCCTATATTAAGGAAAAAAGAATAGATCCAACAAATTAATTTAGTCGAACATTCAACAAAGCCGTGTCATGTCAAGTTATAAAATGATTTTACAAATAAATCTTTACACTCTCGATACTTTTTTTTTAGGCTTTATATATAAATTGAAAGGATAATAGCACAAAAGAGTCCATGAATTTTAGTCTAATGTGTAACATCGTTTCCGAACTATTAATAAATATTCAATGTAGTCTTTTCGCTGACGCCATTCTCACATAGTACAGCGACTAAATTAAATATTTATCAATAGTTCAGGGACTCCATTAAATAAATTAAAAATTCAAAGACGACGTTATTTATTGAGTCAAAATTCATGGATCACATCGAATAGATTAAAAATTTGTGGACGTCGTATCGTGACATTTTTCCTAAATTCAACATCATGCCACCTAGATGTTGGCAAAGCGCACATGAGAAAAGCATGTGGGATTGGGAGAAAGCAACGCCGACAAATTTGCCCAAAAGCATTTGCATTGCACCGCTTGATGGGGTGGCCTGCCACGAATGCACCGGACGAAGGCGGAATGTAAAAGCAAAATAGCCTATTATGCTCAATTCCGGAACCGAGAGCTCACCACTAGAAAAGCCAGAAATTACAGCTTCTTCTCCCAGTCGATTCGTGACTTTGCCTTCCTAGGACATTTCACAGTTGGTTCTCACCCATTGCTCAACAGTGCTGAGGATCCATCAAAATCTTGAAATCTGGCTAATCTATAGCTATGCTCTTTGGCGGGTGTTCTTGAATGCGATCGCTAGGACGGACTGCTTTTGCTTCTGATGCGCGGTCGAGACTGATGCTATGAGGATGGGCATATGTCCCAAGTTAGGGATCGGTCCCGCAAATACCATAACCAAATTTATCGAATAATCCGTCATGTTCAAACAACAGCAGAACGAACGCCATAGCTAAAACACACTGCTTAAAGCATGACCACAAGCACGAGTAATCCAAGGTTCCGAGTTGTTCTATCCCACTGAATCCTGACTGACTGGAATTTTCCCTGTTATGGTAATTTTCGAATTCCTGGGTTGGGCAGTTGGGCTTTGCCCCAGCATCATTCATGCAGGCAGTGTTCAAACTGCAAGTTCGTACAGATAATCTGCCAGAATAATTTCAAAGTAAACTGTCTTCATCACTTCCAGCATCCCATTAAGGGTGAAGGTTTCCTGCTAAGTACCTAGACAAGCATCTCTAGCCACAGAAAGTTGGATCTAAGAAGATTCAGTATGGCAACGATTCGTTTTGAAGAAGATATTAATGACTGCTTAGCAAGGCTAAGCACTTCAATTCTAGAGGGGAAAAGAAAAAGAAAATCAGAAGTCAGAGAAATGAAATGCGCAACCAGATGTGACTCAAAGGGTAAACTTGAGTTACACAAGCTTGGAACGAGTTTTGAAAGAACTAATCAAGTTCGACTTTTATCTCCATGTTCATCATGAAGCAGCTTTAGCTCGTTGGAATTCTAAAACAGCCTCTTTCGTAGGTAGTGCAGGGATTGCTCCTCTTTTTGTCACTGAGATAGCACCACAGACATTTGCAAAGTATAGAGCTTCTCTCAATCTCTTCTCATCCTGCCTCAATAACCAGGACAAGGAATTAGAGGCTGAGCCTAGCATAGCTAAACCTTGTCATGCAGGTAAGCCTATTGCTAGAGTAGTGTAATTCCCTGATGAAGCAGTAGAATTCTTATGTTTTCAGACCACTTGAGACATCATGCGAAGACGTGTTTATTCTCTCAGAAGTAAGCAGTGCAATACCTTGTACAGGTTGAGGTCGGAAGCTAAGCAGTACAGGATTCCACCTACAAATGCATCTCCTGCACCAGTTGTGTCCAGAGTCTTAACCGTGACACCACCCACTCTGCCTTTGAAGTCCTGCCAGACCGTAATTGTATTGAATTTTGTTATCAGTGAGCCATGCAATCCATGAGCAATTAGCCAGAGTGCCAGAGAAGAACAATATGCAAATCAATCAGTATTCAGCAAACTGCAAATTGCTTTCTAGAAGCACTGATAACTGCCCGACACTGGACAGACTTTGTCTCAACTGCCTCCGGCTTCAAACATACCAAAAACATTTATCTAGAATGTCTTTCGAATTCAGATCCTATGATTATAGTTTGTGAAGTGCACTAAGAAAATTTAGTTCTGCTTCTGAACAAAATTAAGAAATGAATGAATTAATGATAATCCAATGCTTCTGCTTCTCATGATACACTTGAGGGACAAGCAAGAACATGAAAAGTCAAGCATTTTTGGAAGCTTGCCTTGGTGAAATATCTGCAGCCCTCAGACCCTTCAGTTACCAAAAGAAGCTTAAGATTAGGATGAAAGAGCTTCTCTAACACCACATTATCATCATTATGATCATCGCTTCCTGTCAGGAATGTAATTTCTTCTTCACTTATCTGCCAGTCAATTCACAAATCAACATGAGCACCATACATGGGAAACATGACGATCTGCTCTCACAAACAGTGCTCTACAAAACTGACCCTCTGTGCTTGAATATCTAAAGTAGAAATATATAAACATGTAGACGTTTCGGTATTTTAGATCATAGGAGGCACCTTAATTATGTCAGCTTGATCCCATATGCTCATTATTTCCGTCCGAGCAAACTCTGCTGATGGCCATAGGGGCAATCTCAAATTTGGATCATAAGAGAGCAGGCTACCTGACCTTTTGGCAATTTTCATCGCAGCAAGATGAGTTGACCGGCATGGCTCCTCAATCAAACTAATGGAACCGTAGTGAAATATCGCTGCCTGTAACCACCCACTTTAGGAAGGGCAAATCTCATAAGTACATTTAGCAGTAAGTAGAAAGAGATAAGGTACCTTCTCAATGAGGCTTACGTCAAGTTCTGATTCACGGAAAAGCATATCAGCACTCGGATGACGGAAAAACAGGAATTCTCGCTCTCCATCCTCTCTCAGTGTTACAAAAGCCAGTGCAGTTTTTGCATTTTGGTCAAAGCGCACTCCAGAATTGTCGACATTATTTTGCTTCAAGATGTCGACCAGCATGTGCCCAAACTCATCACCACCCACCTGATACACTGACGTCAACTCAGATATATTGTGGTTGCTACCGAAAAGGCATAGCTGAAACTTAAAGCTTGTGCTGTTGAATAAGAAGCCAGTCCGTGACACAGCAATTGAGCCCACTCAAAGAATATCCAACTCAGAGATAAGTCTAAGTGCAGAATGCTAATAAATTATATCCAACCCAGCAGTAGAAATGTTAAACTGCACCTTTCCGATAAAGGCTGAAGAGCCTCCTAGCTTTGATATGCCAACAGCCACATTAGCTGGAGCACCGCCAGGAGCTTTCTCAAATGCAGGTGCATCGGCTAGGGAAACTCCACCAACAGTTGGAACGAAGTCAATCAACATTTCACCGAAGCATAGGACTAGCAAATTGCTATCTCTAGACTCTCTGTTGGCATGGAAGGATTCACTGCGATCATCACCTACAACAATTTCACGGCTGGAGGTCAGTAAAAGCAGAATTGAAAGGATATCACGGGCAGTGACAATTCTGAAAGGAAAATTCTTATATGAAATTGTATTATGTTGCAATCCGGAAAGACATTCAAGGGTTTGGATATGATTTCAGAATAGCCAAGCTCGGTCGGCGGATTTATCATTCATTAAAGCCACAAGGCAACTATCCATCGTAGCCCATCCTCTGCCTGCCATAAAGGTTTCACGTGTCTGAACAGCACTTTCACAACATGAATAATCCAACTATGGAACTGTACTTGTCCAAATTTTCCGATCACTCAGCTTCCTAAAATGGTTTCACTTGGGATCACTCCACTCCAAACAACCTTCGTCCATTTTCATTAAACATTGTACCACGAGAAGCCCTTGAGCTGATACTTCCATGATGACGGTTTAGTTAGCTCGAAACCAAACATGGATTAGTGACCCAACCAAGCACAAGTCACCGATAGGTGCAACCATGGCGTGGGTTGTGGACCAGGAAACTGAATATTCAGTACAATCATTGGTGATCTTTAAGTCCCAAAACCGATGAGACAAGGAAGAAAACTCCATGGCAAAGCATGATATACCAGTGAAGAAACCCATGAACTCAGTGCAGCAAAGAAACAAATCTGAGCTCCGACCCGTGTTCATTGACACGATATCACGAAGCAACTGGATGAATCTTTGTGGCTGGACGAAGAAAAACAGGACCTTCGCGTGCCTAACAAAGCAGAGACGCGAACATGGGTGCAAACAGGACTAACCAGAAGATAATTTCGTGGCCATCTCTCAGATGTTGTAGAGAAAAGAAGAGATGGGACGAGAGAAAATGGGTGGTTCCGATGTTGAAGGATCGATCCAAGTTTGACGACGTATCGAATGGATGGAGTTGAGCAGTGCTGTCGAAGCTCGGAGCATCAAAGCGCGAAGTCTCGTATATACAAGCCAAGTGTTCTTGCCAGTTTTTAACTCACTGGGAATGCTGGGAAAAACACTCTTTTTCACTTTTCCATCAAAATTTAAAATAAATAAAAATATGAAGAATCATATTAATATATATACATTATCGATTTGCAAGTTTGACAACGCCTAATAATAATATAGAACTCTCTTAACTTTCCAATTTTCACGGTATCTTCTCAGTTCTCACCACCACATAGGTACATAAGTTAGATAAGCTATTTGTTGCTTCCTGCTTAAGAGCTATTTAAGGAGAACCAGCCGAGCATTTTGATTTTTTTTTTTATCGGTCCTACTCTATTCCTATAACTTTTATTCTCAAACTTTTATCTTATCTTTTGGTTAACTCTTGTTTTTATGTTCTATTGTCTGGCAAAGAGAATTTTGACCTTCTTTTTAAATGGTACATGATTATTCTTGACTCTATTTTTATAAAAAAAAATCTAAAAAAAAAAAGAAACATTTCGTGTCAATTTAAAAGGGACTTGAAGTAGTTACCTTGACAAATAAATCTTTTTGAATAATGTAAAAGATAGACATAGCTCCGCTAAAAATTAATAAAATCTAACTAAGATTAGTACACCTGATCACTTTTTCTCTACGTAGCTAAGCATATGGATTTTTTGTTGCACCGTTTCGATAACTTATGAATTGAAAGTGAGGATGCATTTGTTTGTTTGGAGGAAACTTTCACAATAAAGTAAAATATTTTTTAGGAAATCATCTTTCAAGAAAATAGTTAATTTTTCTTTATTTGATAATATGTGAACAAAAACATGTTTTGGTATTTGAATTTCATTTTAAAAATGATTTTAATTTTTTTGACTTTATCTCATGCAAAAAAAAATTGAACTTTTAAATATATTTTATTCATTTCTCGCTTTTTTTCTTTTCCTTCACCCTCTGCCAGCTGTCGAGCCTCGGTGATGGTTGACGAGGCTCAGCCTCACCAGTTTAAGGTGAACTTAGTCTTGTTGGGATATGTCTCAATTTTCAACTCATGACCAGAAGCATGCATGCATGTGTTTCCTATATTGCAAATATGTAAATCCGATTCGCTCAAATGATAAAATATCTGTTTTTTTTGTTAATTTCATAAACTTCCCAGAAACTCAAGCCTCGCACAGGCCATACGTTCCAGAACAGAACCTGACCTTGTCAGCCATCACCCTCCCTCACCGCTAGCCACCAATAGCCTTATCAACGCCGTTGTCTCCTTTTCGACGCCATTTCTCTTTCTTTGCCCCAAGTTGGCCTACCCCTCTCTCTCTCTTTCTCTCTCCCCGTGCAATTCTTCTCTCGTCTATAATTGAACCTGGCGCTCTTACTACCAAATTTCGATATCGACAGCCAAATTGGGCTGGTACCAGGCAAAATACAATTGTTCGCAACTATATCTTTCTTTTCTTTTTTTAATTGGTTATTAATTTGATTAAAAAATTTGGAAAAAAAAACTCACTTCTCTATCTTACTTTTTTGAGTCTTCACCAGACCAAAGTGAAGAAACAAGCAGGATATCTGCCCCAAGATGAAATATCTCGCAATGTCACTTATCATATAAATATGAGTAGATTATTAAAAGGCTCAAGGGAGAATTATCTACTCTACTTCGCAATGTTACATTTCATATTCCTTGATTAGTGGAAAAGAAAAACATCCACCAACCAACAAGGGATATTTAGCGTGCAAATATCGGCATGTTAAAATAAGAAACGCATTTCTATTGGAGCTTTTCTTAGGATTTCCCAAGCAACCCTTACAAATGGGAAGCCACCCAAGTCTAGGGTGAGGTTGGGAAAAGTGATACTTGAACTCTTCTCTTCTCAACCCATGATCTCTGGGTACACTCTTAATTTCAAGTGTCAAGTAACATATCCCTAAGCTACTAGGGAAATATTTTTGTGGGTATCCATTTTCCTTTAATTATTAAAGCATCCACACCACTCCCTCTGCTTTTTCTTTACTCTCTCGTCCACATCAAGCACCAAATGGCTCCCCCATCGACGAGCCTCTATCGTCCATCTCTTTCACCTTAGTTTCCACATGATGAGCTCTACTTTCATTTAGCTTTGTTGGGATGGCGACTTTACATATACTTGGCTTCATCGTAGTGGTGCAGCGTTAGAGAGGGAGGTGAGAGCATCGAGTGCAAGAAAGGGAAGTGAGAGGCCGAAAGCATCGAATGGGCGAAAGGGAGGTGAGAAGATAAGGTATCGGATGGAGAGAGAGAGATCTAATTTTAAAGGGTCGTCTCTCATTAGTTTCATCTGTTCGATTTGATTTTGCACAAAGAATTAGGAATATGAGCGATCTCTGCGAGAACTATTTAGAATCGGCCGATCTGAGGTTAGATCATACCAATTGACATCTCTATCTACAACTAGTCTTGGATCTAAATTAGGAATAGGAGCAATCTCTGTGGGAATCATCTAGAATCGGCTGATCCAGTCTGATTCTCGGGTTAGACATACCAATTGACATCTCTATCTACAACTAGTCTTGGATCTAAATTAGGAATATGAGCAATCTCTGTGGGAATCATCTAGAATCGGCTATCCAGTCTGATTCTCGGTTAGACATACCAATTGACATCTCTATCTACAACTAGTCTTGGATTTAATACTATTGCTATGTCTTTCACAGGGTCCAATCAACCTCAACTCTATTTCTGAAAAATATCAATACATTTAAAAAGTTGTAAGCAACAAATAACATCGGTAGGTTCAAAGAAAAGTAATTAAAGTTACAAAAAAATAATTAAATATAGATAAACCATAACTAGTAAATAACTAATTAGAGAATTGTTGATAAGCCACTCAATTAAAGTTTGGTAAATTTAAGGCAACGGTGAAAGAAGATAAATAAAAGTTTGTAAAAGATGATAAATTTTATATATTTGCTGGGGATAAGAAAAGTTGGTATTAGAAAAAAAGACAAACAAATGTCAGCAACTAACTCAAGTGGGAGTTAGTAATGCATAATCAATTGGTAGCTTTCAATTAAAGTTGGTATAATTAGTATATTTATCGGGCTGATGAGTGAGGAAAATAAAAATTACTGATTCAATATGTTAGTATACTTTATCCCAATAAAAACATAACTAAAGGTCAGTAAGTAATTCAAATGGAAGAGTATAAACTAAAACTAATTAGTAAACTAATGAGAGAAATGTTGGTAAATCACATGAATAAAAATTTGGTAAATCTATACAATAGTTGATAAAGTTAAGCTGTTTGTGATGATGAAATGAATTGTTACTATGTCAATAGTGGTGAAATTAGACTTTAATCACCTTAATAGGTGAAAAGCAAAGGAAGCGTAAGTTTTGGTAAATATAATGGGAAAGCTAGATTATCTATTGCTAACTATGCATAAATCAAACAAAAGAATCTTAAACTTGTTGCATTGGTACCAATTTAGGTATAGACCTTTCAATTGAGCCAATTTATTCATAATTTTTTTTTGTATTTGCACTAATTGAGTCCATCTGATTAATTTAAGTTGGAAATCGTTGATATGGATATCGATCATCGCACAATGAACGTTGGCATGAATATTTTTTTAATATAATTTTTATTTTATTTTATTTTTTAATTATTTTTATCATTTTTTCTTCTTTTTTTATTATGGCCGGCGAGGGTTGCTAGGGCTCACGGGCCATTGGGTAAGGTAGCCGCCTAGCTTGCCCTAACCCTCTCCTCCTTCTAAAAAAATCTTAATTTTGTGAATTTAACTAATTCAACTAATTAATCAATAATTTCTTATCCAATTTAATTGAACCATTATTCAATTTTTAGGCTTTGTTCGTTTCGCTGGACACTACTTGATATATTTGGCACTATGTGAAAGTAAGATAAGTGTTTGTTAGAAAAGAAATTTTAGTTTATCTACATAAGAGTCAAATAATTGGTCATGTCGGCTCAGAAAAGTCTATAGTGAACTATTGCCAATAATGTTTGGCTTTTGTTTTACATGTACTTTTGTGCCTATATAAGGCAAGACATGTAAGGTTAAGGGGCAAAACGCACCCTCCTAAAAAATAATATTGTGTGATTTGCTATAAATTCCTAAAACTCTCTTTTCTCTTCCTTTTATCTAGTATGATTCTCTAAAATTAGGGATGTTTAATCGATCATAGTAGTATGCTTTGCACTTGCCATAATGTGGAATTTATGCATCAAAATTCTACTACCTTAATTTTTTTTATAATATGAGTCAAACAACAAAGAGGAATTTGGTGGTTATTGCCTGTTCGAGGCCACGAAAGGGTTGTGTGTGTGGTATAACATATATGCCATAAATTCTATTTTCGCTTCCCCCGACTCATAGAATAGAACAATATTTTTCTAGAAGTCATTTTCTAGGTAAATGACAATATTTTCTGATGTATGATTGAAACTTGAAAAAGTCTCGAAAAATATCTTTCAATGTTCGGTAAAGAACATGTTTTCCAAACTTCACCAATTGGGCATGCATCGCTCTATCAACCTATAAATCCATCGAATTTGAACTTGTCTTTAAGGTTAGGCAAATTTGCTCGGCATCTTTGTTCCTTCATTGCCGCCAAGCAACCATCCTTTCTTGGAAATGTTCATATGGATTTTACATTTCTCTTGAAAATCTACAATTTTGAACAAATGATGTGTAGAGTGTGCTTTACAAGATAAAAAATTTAGTGCTAGAGTTCAAGTACAACATACATTTGGTACGAGCATTTTTCTTCCGCTCACAAGAAAATCTAAAGAAAGACGATGTGAGAATGCTATAGATCCACAATGATTAAGAAAGGAAATTATTTTCCACAAATTTAAAAAGAGATTTTCCATTGATTAAAAATATTTTCTTTGACTATTTATTTGCCCTCCTCAAATATTAGAGATTATGGAAAATACTTTTCAAGAAAATGTTTTAAATTTAAGTACATCTTGAGATTTGGCTCTATAAATTTACACTCGTTGTTGTCCATGTGACTTTTGTTTACGAAATTATCATTTTTCTTCCAAAACCCCCCAAATCAACCGTAAATCTAACCACGTTAAACCCTAGCTCAGCAGCTATCACCGTCGTCACTCCACCGCCCCCTCACCACCACGACGAGGACTTCCGCCGTCATTGGCGGCGACAACCTTCTCGCCGTACCTCAGAGCCAGCGACCCTCGATCCCTCGATTCGACATTCCGTAACTGTGGCCTGATCTCCTTCGTCTCCGTTCCCATCGAATCGACGAGGATTCCGAGCACGCTTCGTTCCATAGCCTAGTGGAACGAACATGCCGCGCACGACGACGGTGGAGTCCCCCGGTTGCCCTCCGTTTCGGGCCCTAACCTTCGATGTTCTTGGCCTCGTGAAAGGTAAGAGCCGCTCGTCATCGCTAAAAGACGCTGGCTTTTGGCCTCGAGATGCTGTGTGATGATTGACACTTTTGGTGGTGCTCGGCGATGGCAGTTGTTGAAGCTAGAGGTAAGCAAGGAGGCGTCCCTAAGGTGGTCGAGCGATGGGGCGAGCCGGAATCGCGTAAGTGCGTGCTTGCCGCATCCATTGACGGCCGCAAGCCCGAACCTGTATGTATTCTTGCCACTTGTTAGTGTTGTAGTGCTACTGGGACTTGGATAACTAGTGCCTATGCTTATGTTAGTATGTTCGAGTGGATTGGCAATCATTTTTCATGCCTGCGTAATTGTTTGGTGGAATGAATGCCTCTTCTTAGCTGAATTTATGTTATTGGCTTCTTATGTCAGCTACTTTTGATTAATTCTTAAGGTGGGTTATTTTTTGTTCCTAGTCAATATGCTGGACAATTCGTTTAATCCCTGTCTATTCTTTTGGAGGGTCTATGAGGGGTTCTTAATCGTGAGTTGGAAGCTTTCAGCTATTGAGATTATATTGACAATGGAAAGATGTGTTTTAGGCTTCTCAATTTAATAAAGAGGTGGACATAATCATACAACTGGCCGCATTTGTTGGAAGAATGCATTTGCGCTTCCAATGAGACTTCGGAGGGACACAATTATCGAGTAATGATTTTGTGGAATGTAACTTATTTGTCTCATGATTCAGTAGTTTTGCAGAGTCTAGGCATTACTTTTTGAGTGCTTTGACAGTATTTTTATCACAAAGATCACTAATTCTTTAGGAAAAAAATAGCTGATTTGTGTGGTGACTTGACTGAATGGAATGCTTGTTATTGCATCGGATATGCTGAAGCTCCTTCAATATGCCTCACTGTTGGAACTGGTTTGGCTCACGTTTTGAGCACATTTCTTTTGTTTTACTATTAAGAGCTTATACCCTCACTCTTTACATATCAAGCGTTGAGCCCATTATGTCATTCGCATTTTTATGAAGCTTTTGTAGCTTGTAATATGTTGCTTAATTTGTCAATTGGGCTGCCTTTTGATCATGCAGATGCTAGCAATTGCCAGGAAATGTGGTAAGGTAAATCACATCATGAAGGACTCTGCATATATATTGTTATTCCACCTGGTGATGCCAGGTGTAAGTGGCCCTCTATTGATCATGTATCTTTCAAGTTCATTTGACAGATTGAGCTCCTCAACCCTCTTACTGGGGACACTCGAGTTGAAATTTCTGATGCTGGTGACACAAAACCTGAAGATGATCCTATTATTGGGTTACATCTTTTCAGAAGAGAGAGAACAGAGGAAAGATCCAGGTAAACCATTTTTGTTATGTTATGCTTCCATCCATTCATTTCAGATTGCAACTTTACTGGCTATGCTAATATAACTCATACGATCCATCTTCTTGTCTCTGTTTGTAAGTTTAATACTTTGTTAATAATTTTTCTGAAATTCTTTCTCTTGTCATAAGGTTTCTGTGCGGTTCCTTTATGCTTTCACCTGACATTTACATTACATTATCTTCTGATTCTCATCCACATGTATATTTTTGTAATGTTTTCCTTTGGCTTCATCAATAGGTCGTGCACTGTACTTTCATGTTCAACAAAGGGAAATGCAGTTATTAGATCCTTTGAAGTTACAGATTCACCTGAAGACTCTGTCCCAACTAGCTCAACCAGTAAATGGAATGTATGTGCTGCAGGGAGTGTATTGTGTTGTAAAGTGGATGGAAGTGAAAATTATGCCGTAATAGGGGGGTGAGTGCTCTCTTGTCATTAAATCCAGTGGCAACAGCAAAAAATCTAGTTATCTGATCCCATGGTTACCTAGTTTTTGTGCTTGCGATGGCCATTGTTTGGTAAAGCGTATCCTTTCCCATTTTAATTTTTTTCAGGTAAATCGAATTAATGGACTTTGTTTCTTTGAAATCAGCAAAGGGGTTGAAGTTAACATTTGGGATCTTGACAAGTGTAGTAAGATGTGGACTGCAAAAGCGGTGAGTGTTTCACAGCCTTTATAACTACATTAGTGGATGAGTCTTGCAGCTGTGTCTTTCCATTCAGCATGTGGCTTTGGATTAATTGCTATGTATTTCTGACATTGTAGCCCCCAAAGAACAACCTTGGAATTTTCACGCCTACTTGGTTTACATCAGCAACATTCCTTTGCAAAGACGACCATCGTAAAATTGTGGCTGGTACTAACAGTCATCAGGTAAGTTTCATAAGCTTCTAATTCTTTAAGTTATGAGATAGTGGCTGGTTCTTAAAGGTATCCTGGAAGCAAGATTCCCAGGGAATTGTGATTGAGATTCCTTCTTGACCTTAGATCTACTTTTTTGAGAATAGGTTGTTCAAGAATACTTTGATATCTTTGGAATATGGTGTTGTAGAAAGAAAAACCTAGATTCAAGGGAAATATATGTTGTTTTTCATAGCAAATGGCATATCTAGATGAAGAAAAGCAAAAGGCTGATGATAATGTTAGTCTGTGAGTTCCACCTTGTTGAGAGTGCTCCTTGGCCTCAGTATGTGTTTTGTTTTATCAGAAGCCTTGTTTTTTAATTTATCTGGTCCAATTATGCTCATTAAGATAAGATAAAAAATGAAGCTGTATGGTGGTTTTTGGAGGTTGAGATGGAAGGCACTGTGTTTTCCACACTTACACAGTATGATTGTGCATTTTAGTATTTTGTAGAACATGTCGCTGAAATAACACATGGGTGTTTCCACTTTGATGACAGGTCCGCCTCTATGATATTTCTGCTCAGCGCAGACCTGTTTTGTCATTTGATTTCCGGGAAACTCCCATTAAAGCAGTTACTGAGGATTTAGATGGTTATACAGTCTACGTTGGGAATGGGTCTGGAGATCTTGCATCATTTGACATGCGCACAGGTACTTACTGAGATATATGGTAATAATTTGACACAAATCTGCCTTCTGGTCGCATGTCCTGACAGGCCTGACAAGTCTGTCCATTTGGGAGGGCTATACTTGGGTTTTGGCCAGTGGTGCAAGAACCAGATCCAGCCTGCCCTGAGCCCTTCACGTCTAACCATGCTTTCTTGCAAATGATATTTCAAGGGCGGGCTTAAGCATTGGTTTTACTTGATGCTAGGCTTGGGCTTGCACTATTCCAGTGTCAGGGCATAATATTTGTCAAAAGGCTGGGCCAATGATAAAGATACCTTTTAATATTTTGGTTTCTCTATGAATGTACTAATGGTATAATTTTTTCCAGGAAAATTGTTAGGATGCTTCCTGGGGAAGTGTTCTGGAAGCATCCGATATATATCCCGGCATCCGGACTTCCCAGTGATAGCATCTTGTGGTCAGTACCTGTGTTCTGAACTTGCTGTTAAGTTTGAGTCAGGAACTTTTCTCTTTTAATGTTGGAGTCTGGCAAGGCTAGCGAATTTTTGTTATTTTATGTTTGCTTCTATGCTCTAATCTAGCACTTAGTTGAAAGCTTGATTTGCTTCTAGGACTCGATAGCTATTTGCGCCTTTGGAATGTGAAGTCGCGACAACTCCTTTCTGCGGTATGTTACTTTTGTCTCTTGACCTTTTTTAACATATTGCAATTGCTACTAAATTATGCTAGTCTGTTGCTGGAAAAGATCTGGAATGTGTAGCAAGAACTACGTGGATTGTGACACAAGAATTGCGTTGTATGTTATAAAATTTAAGTAAACAAGGATGTAAACAATTACATGTGCATTTTCGGTCTATAAATGGAGAACATAGTTTCACATTTATGACCTTGTAATACTGATTTGAATACTTGTCAGAATTTTTCTACTTTAGGTAAGCCTTTTATGTGGAAGATAGTACAAATTCTGTATGTGAACTTTAATCTTTCAATTTTAGAATGAATAAGAATGTTTTGGTCAAAATTGGTGGAGAAGATTGTACTATGAAGAATGATTGATGAAACTGACCTTTAGCAAGGAATCGGACACCATTATCTTGTCTTGAGTACAATGTTAGCTCTTCCTGGGAAATTTAAGTCATATCTTTGGGGTGGAGGGCATCAACTGTAGCTGAGAGTGCAGCAGCAATAGTTTGATTATTCCTGTAAAATTCATGAAGGGAAGAAGATGGTGTCACTTCTTGAAGTTGAGAGTGTTTTATAGATCAAAGAGGGCAATTACCATTACAGTTTGAAGGGATGATTTCATCATATCCATTGGCTGAAGAGTGCCCTAATAAACTAGCATGGATGTGGTGTTTTGGTTTCATCAGTAGAAGCACTGATCTCATTTTGTTTGGAGGATTTAATTGATGACATTAGGGAAGTTGACTTATTAGAACAGAGGCTCATATTGGTACAAAAGATGAGTAATCTCCATCAGCCCGTTGCATCTTTTTGGCTTCAGAACTCCTCTTCCTCAATTAATATGCCAATTTCGTTCCTGTCTATTGTACGACATTGTATGGACATATATTGTCTTTGTATGATTACTTAGGCCTCATGTTGACTTATCTTGTGATCTGTATGATTCCTCACGCCTTAAATTGGGTTGGAGTGTCAATAGTATCTTTATGGCATTTTGTACTCCGTCATTGATTTAGCATGCATCAATGCACACAGGTCTTTTTGAAACAGCAGCTCAACACTGTCCTCTTTGATTCTGGTTTTGCTGATGAAGGTAACATCCTCATTACTTGCTGTAGTGACTTGGGAAACTTCCTTCTCTCTTTTGGTTCTGCTTATTGCCTAGATTCTGAGCGGCCAGTAATTATATGCTCTACATTTGGATATACGTCTCCACAAAAGTTCAGAGGGACGTTGATCAAGAACGCAAATTGTCTACAGTTGATTGTTCTTCTTTTTCCTTAGCTAAACCAAAAGAATGCGCTACTATTAGATCACATATCCTGGAGTTCAAGTTTTGAGCTTGATCTAATGTCTCAAGAAGTGGTCACATTTTCTTCATTAGCCATTAATTTCGATAATGTGTGATTTACTTTGGTGATGGATCTTCACTGTGCACATGCTTGAGCAGAGCCTGTCCAAAATGCACTGGACGTGCCAGAAAATGAGGCCCAGAGGCAGAGGGTAGATGAAACCCAATTTGAAGATGACGAAGGAATGCTTCGAGTGAAGAGGAAGAAGAAGAAGAAGAAGACACGTAAAGAAGGCAGAGATCATAAGACATCCGGTGAAGAAAATGATGGAATTGAAAAGTTGAAGCATAAAAAGAAAACCAAAAGAGCAAAGACATTAGCCGGTGACGAAGCATAGTGACCAGAGATACTATGCAGCACTTGCAGTTGACAGTTACTGTGATTGGGTGATCGTCAGCCTTTGTGAATCCATTGGATACTCATGAGGAAGTTAGATACCAAGCGACAGCCAGTCAAAAGTTGTGTTTATTAAAAGTTTTGGGTGAAGTTATGCCATCCTGTCTCAATTACTAACACAGTAACATAGTTAGGAAAAATCTCCGTGAAGAGTATCTTTGAATGTATCCATCTAAAAGCACTCGTGAAGATGGAGTTCGTGTTATAACATGTGTACAACTGGAAAAAAGAGAGAGAAAAAGAAAAGACATGGGAATGTGCCGTGAATGAACATTAAGATTATCTTGTTGACGAGAAGGATGCTAAGATGAGCGATGGAGGGATCGGTTCTTGAAGAATTCAATGGCTTGAGCCAAAAGCTAGTTCTCTTGTAGAATAGTTCAAGAGTCACATGCATCTAGCTAAGGATGCCCTAGACTAATGTTCCCTTGTGGAAAATTACTGAGTTGTCCTTTTTCTTTTTTCTTTTTTTGGAGAATTGAAAGTCACAGAATTTATTAACAATAATCTTAAAGATACGTAAAACTTAAAATTATGTATGGTAAAATGGATATAGTTTTGAATACGATCGAAATTTGGAATTGTTTAGATAAAATAAAACCTATCAAGGAATGTGATATATCTAGACAGAATTTTTAAAAAATAATTAAAAGAGAATGAAAAATAGCGGCTTCCTTGCCTTCTTAGACACCATAGGCATCACCATACCATAAACACCGTTGGTGAATCCTGATTGGTGTTTATTACTCTCAAGCGACTACCACGAGATTTAAATCTCTCGTGACTCAATCCACGAACAATGTAGACGGTTGCCTAGTGGCCACTCGTCGTTGGCAAACATCCCATGGTTGCTTGAGTCTTGGGTCTCAATCTAAATCTGGCAACTTGAGTCTGCAATCACCCCACAATGGTCGAAGATCGCACTCCCTAATTGACCACTACAATCGTGGTGGCCAATGGATTGGCCTCCTTGGCTGTGATGGCTATTGCAATGGATCTAGGATTTTTTTTTCCTGTTTTCAGTACTTTTTCCAATCTTGTCATAAGTGTACCAAGCACAATATGATATTCATCCACAAATGGGGAATTTTTTTATATTATTCTACTTGATCGTATCATATTCAAATTTGTACCTCACTTATCAAATGGAACCAAAATGTTAGCAATCATATTATTCGAGTGAAAGCTTGAATAACACATTTAAGCTAAGCCTAAATTGAGAGTTTTCAAGATGGATAGGCATCGACAAATGACCCTACAAGGGGCCTAGCTTGGCATCCCGAATTCAAAAACATTTGTAATGAAATTCTATAAACTTGATATAATTGTTAAACCTCTAATTTTTTTCTGAAAATGTAGAAGCACTCATCTTTTAATTTGGTGTTCTTTTTGGTTGGCTTGGCGAATAAATAAATATTGACCGGATTAAAGATAATATCCAATCAATTGTAATTTAAGGTGGCACTCAGGAGAAAGAAAATCCCTAATTAAATTGAAGATGAAGCATTGTTATTCACGGTAGTTCAAAGTAGGGACGGTCACGCACCGTGCGAGATTCAGATCGCATGAAGTGATTATCACTACAAACGAACTCTTTTGAGTAATATAAAGACTCCCCTCCTGAGTTCACATGCATTTTATTGCTTGTTGCTTGATGAACGAATAGGATGCGAAATCAAGAAAAGGCGAAGAGCGGGCACAGGTGTGCGAACGAGGGGCGATCCGCTCGTGCATAGATCGAGAAGTTTCAGGTAGAGATAAGCCCAATCTCTCCCATACTGTCTTTCTACTCTTTCTCTCTCTCTCTGCACATGTGGCGACTGGCTACCATGGATTTCCTCGCTTCTCCCACTGGTGTCAGAACTCTCTCTCGCTCTCTCCTCTGGGATCTTTCTTTCCAGATCCTCCCGATTCTTTAATTCTCTCTCTCTCTCTCTCTCCCTCTGTCTCGGACGGTCGCGCACTCTTCAAGAAGGAAAAGAGGACGAGAAGGAGAGCCATCGTCCAAGAATGGCCTTCTCTTTGAAGCCCCACAACCGTCACCTTCTCTACTCCTCCTGCGCCAAGATGGCCCCGCCCTCGAACTCCAATGCCGGCAATGTCGTCTTCCCTCCAGTCTCCTCATCTCTCTCTGCCCTCTCTTCTTCGGCTCAGCTCGTCCCCGCCAAGTCTCCTTCCATCAGAGCACCGCGGAAGCCTTTTGTGGTCCGGGCGTCGTCCTCTGCCGCCGCCATTGCCGAGCCCGAAGGCATCAAGGTCGGTCCTTTACTTTTTCGTGCTCGAAAGTTGACGTTTTTAGCTTAGATTTCTCAGTCGTTCGCAAAAGGGTCGGCTCGCTTGCGTGAGATTTTCTTCCATGGCGCTGTTTTGGTGACGAGCGGAGAGTTCATACCGTATGATGTGTCTGTGTAGTCACTGAATTTGGACTTTGAGTGTTTCTATGTATAGCCGTGTTCTAATGCAGAGGTGCTAATACTTTTAATGTCGTGATTGGTCAGATTAATTCGGTTCCAACGAAGCCGATCGAGGGCCAAAAGACCGGAACCAGTGGTCTTCGGAAGAAGGTCCATTCTTCTCATCGTCTTCTTCTTCTTCTTCTTCTTTTTTCCTTTCTGTTTTTGTTATACTAATTGTTCTAATTGTTGCTCACATGGATGTTCCTCTTCTTGTTTTGTGTAAATGATGGTGGAATTAGATGGTGCGACTCCATTTCTTGTTCCTTTTCTTATCCGAGTGCAATAATTAATCTAAACGTGGATAATAGGTGACTGTAATTGAGCATTTACGCATTATATATGTTTAAGGTCTCTAAATGATTTATTTTCTCTTGATAGAGTTCCTAAAAGAATATAAGAAAAGAAGTGGAGTTGGCTTTGGTTTAATTGACTCCTCCATTGATTCCCTTGCAGGTTAAAGTTTTTATGCAGGAAAATTACCTTGCCAATTGGATCCAGGTGAAATTTTGTTTTATCTTTGTAAAGTCAATGTCTTGGTTATTTTATGGGTTGCTCTTACACCACGTCATTGAATTGAAGGCACTATTCAATTCATTGCCACCCGAAGATTACAAGAACGGGGTGTTAGTATTAGGTGGTGATGGCCGATATTTCAACCGGGAAGCTGCACAGGTGTTTTGACTCATATTCTGAGCATTATTTGTGACAGACATTTCATATTTGCCTTTTAGTTGCTCCTCGTGTTTCGGATAGCTAGATCCTTCTAACCTCAGGCATTTTAACCTCCATTTTATATGTTTTGCATGAAATGCAGATAATAATAAAAATTGCAGCTGGAAATGGCGTGGGCAAAATTTTGGTTGGCCAGTAAGTCTCTTAATTTGTATGGAGCATTATATGATAGCTATGATGATAAACTCTACTATTCTTCCCGGCAACTGGCTTTCTTTTTCGGGAAGATTCCGTCACAGCATAAATGAACCTAAGAATGGTTATTTGTGATTAGGGTTTTAAATTTCATCTGACAGAATCCATCGCCTCAACAGGCTGGTCTGTTCTAATAATGTTCTCAGTCATGCACTGCCTAAAAGGCTGTGGCTTTCTGTTATCTGAGTTTAGACTGTACTAGCTATTGTTTCTGAGCTAGGGGTTGGCTTATCTTTTTTACCCACATGAAATTTTGCATCGCCGTTATTTTGAAATAACTATACCATGCCCTTCTGCTTGTGGCAATTGGAGGACTAATGCGCTTGATCTGTCACTATTTTCAGCTTCTTTCACTCAAAAATTAGGTCATAAAGAAGTAGCAAGCTATATTGGACCCTTGGCTATAACTTAGACTTCTTTCTTCTCGCTGTCTCTATGTCTCTCTGTTTGTCTCACCAATTTACCTTTTTTCTGAAAAAGAATACTTAATGATACTTTCCACCAACCCAGGGACGGCATTATGTCAACACCTGCTGTTTCTGCTGTAATACGAAAGAGGAAGGTGATCATATCTTATGCTTCCACTGGGCTATCAATTTTTTGGTCTTTGATTCCAAGTTTATTTTATATGAATGGGGCTCCTGAAATATCTGACTTTGGCAGGCCAACGGTGGATTTATAATGAGTGCCAGTCACAATCCAGGCGGGCCTGAATATGACTGGGGTATCAAGGTGATTTTTAAATCGATTGATGAGTGATGCTCTAATAGTGCTAATTTTCATGACCGTTTTCTCAAATTCTCTGACTGTGCATCTAGACAGCCTGGCAAAATTCATCTTTGTATATCTTCAGTGGTAGATATTGTATGATTGTTAGATAATGGTCACCCAGACAGTGTTGTTATCTACTGCCATCAAGTCATCTCTCATAGATATTTCCCTTCTTGCTCTCCACAATTGCCAGTTTAATTACAACAGTGGACAACCTGCGCCCTGAGTTGATTACGGACAAGATATATGGAAACACGCTTTCTGTGAGTATCATGAATTATCAGTTTAATTACAACACTGGATGATACCCATTGTTAATCATTCTCCCTTCAACCTCTTTACTGAATTAGCGCATGACTTTCTGAGATACAGGTTGATTTGTGTGTTCTATTCCAGTGGTCAGTTTATGTTCTTTTCATGTTTAATCTTGTCTATTACCATGTTAATCAATATTGATTCTTCTTTGGCCCTCAAAAGTAGTCATGGACTGTGTCCCTTGGATGAAACATGTTAAATTACACAGTTTCAAGGGCCAAGATGCATGTTCAAGATGTGGTAAAGTGCGTGGGTGAACTTTTACTATTTACTTGCTTTTCGCTTAATCTTAATCTTGTGGAGGACGCACTTTGCAGTTTTTATAACCCTAAACACTTGTAAGTTTGACCCATATACAAATGTTGACGTGTAAATTCACATATGCTTTTCCTTAGTTTTTTGAAATTGAGATAATATTTTTAACTATGGAGGGGAAGCATAAAAGTGCCTTTTAAGTATACTTAACTCTAAGCAAGCAAGCCCTTAACTTCTCGATTCTTGTGTCATCTACTAACTGCCTATTTTCTGTGGACCTAGTTTCCCTTTTTTCCTCCTTTGTAGAATGTGATGAATGTCTACTAGTAGAGCACTTTAAAGAACTTGTGAAAGTAGATGCAGGCTGTTTAATTGCAAATTGTGAGAATGGTGTTGGCAGTAGTTAAAGTTTGACATTGAATGATTGAAATGCTTATTGGAGGTACATGTTAGCACACTTTTGATACGATCTTATTGTTCCATTGTACAAACTCCAAAAGGAATTTTATTGAATCTTATGCACAACAAGCGCACATGCAGCTACTAGGATTTTCATACTTCAATTTCCAAGGGGGCTGATGTGCGATTTTTGTCAGAAAAAAAAAAAAACTGATTCTGCAAATTCATCTCGTGAATTATTAATAATGTGAATCCTATTTAAGTTTAGGATCTTCTGGGAAATCATGTCGGCAACAGTAGTTGTAATGTGGACTAATTACGCAAGCTTGCATGGTGTATCTTCTTTAATCTATCTCAGGCAGCATCTATTTGGGCATAATGAGATCTGCACCTGTCTATCAATTTCAGATATCTGAAATTAAAATGGCAGACATTCTGGATGTAGACCTTTCTCGGCTTGGAACTACGAAATTTGGAAATTTTATTGTGGAAGTGGTTGACCCAGTTTCTGATTATCTTGAGCTTATGGAGGTATGGACAAAAGTTAGCTTAATGCTTAAAGAAATAGTTCTTGTTGACACTACATTGTCACTTCTGTGGTGCTTTTTGCAGAACGTATTTGACTTTCGACTGATAAAAACTCTTCTGTCACGCCCAGATTTCCGGTATGGATATATCTATATGACTTCTGTGAAGTTTGTTTGATTACTCTTTCTGTTTTATTGAGTTTGTAAGGTTGTTGAAGCCATTTAATTATGTCATGTTTTATTACTGCTCTTCTGCAAGTTTACATCTAGCCAATGCAGATTGGGTTCACGGGATTGCACAATTCGAGTGCAATAATAGAGGCAATAATCAGAAATAGGGAATCAGAATTGTAGTACCAATCTCAATACCATGCTTCATTTATAAGTTGAATTGGAGTGAAGGAGCTATCAGTCCAGAATAATATTATTCAAGAAGTATGCAAAAGTTCAAAACTGTGGTCGTCTGAAAGTTTGTTAGAAATATCTAATGCTCACCAAACCAGTAGCTCTATAGAATTTCCAAAATATGTATTCTTACTTGCATACATTCATAGTGAAATCAAAAGAAGTGCCTATCCTTGCTTGCATTGGTTTTGTCATCTTGTGGTTTTAATCCACCACCTCTATCATTTAATTAACTTTTAAGGGGACTTCAAATCCTGAAGTTATACTGTAGTTCGAGAGAGAGACAGGAAAAATAAACAAAAAAAATGAGGCTACAGTTGTACAAGATAAGAATTAGCATATTTCTCTGTCTAAAGAAGGTCGAATGCCTCCATCACTAATGGAGGCTGATAAGAGACTCTACGTCTCTTAGTCGGACTGCTTTGAAAATGGAAACCGAGAAGAGTATGAAGTGAGAGGCCTGTCATTTTGCCATTACTCGCAACTGATCCCACTATTCCCACCTCATGCATGAATATTATACTGAGATATTCAGTGAGAATCTTATTTGCATAGCTTTTACTGGCATGCTCATTCTTTTCCTGTGGCCAAACATACGAAGGAATTGCTATAGTGTTCCCATCGAATGCCTTTTAGTGCAAAGTGTCCAAGACCAAAGTATCATTCTATGCCAGGCTGTTAATCGTTTCAGTTGCAGAACTGCGTGGTTTACACATTAATATATATGGAGGATCTTGTTTAAAGTTACGGACTTACACATTTCGCACCATGAAGCTGCAAAATAACCCTTTGCTATGTCAAAGACGTATGTGTAGTACATATTTCTTATGAGTGCATCCTTCCAGAGTTAGGAGCATGATAACTAAATTTCTTTTGATTTTGGTGGCTTCATCTTTGCCATGCTCTTTTTTATCCCTGTTTTCTTTGCGTAACTTATGTTAATCCTTATGTATGGGCATGTTCATACTTCTCTGTACTTTAGATACCTAACATGCATGAGCATGGTACAGATGTGCAGCATCAAACTATTTCACATCTGTTTTTACTTTTTAGGTTTATATTTGATGCTATGCATGCAGTTACGGGTGCTTATGCAAAACCCATTTTTGTGGACACGCTAGGCGCTAGTCTGGTATGTGGTGTTCATAAGTTGGTAATTGACTGTGTCATTAGATTGAAGTAACTAAATTTCCCTTCAAGTTCCTGAGGATACCTTGTTTTCATTTCATGAAGGATTCAATTTCGAATGGAGTTCCTTTAGAAGATTTTGGCCATGGTCATCCTGACCCCAATCTCACGTAAGAAGCAATATTGATAATGAACCATCCTCATCTAACATTCAACATAATTAATTTCCCAAATTGTGCAGATATGCTAAAGATTTGGTGAATATTTTGTATGGTGAGAATGCACCTGATTTTGGAGCTGCAAGTGATGGTATGCTAAACGATTGGTGATTTGTGTTCATTAATTTGGTATGATGATATATGCTGATGGATTAGGTTATTTATTATTTCGACGTGATAGATCTGGTCTTATTCAAGGTTTGGTCCTAAAAAGGAAAAGGCGAAAATTTTGAGCCTTTCTTCCTTATTTTTGAATGTATGGTTCTGAAAAGCTTTTGTTTTGATATCATGTATCTGCATGCGTACTTTAGGTTTATATACCAAAATTTGTTATCTTGTTGATAGGTATTAGTAATGTTATGTTGCAATATTAGTGTGAAGTCCTTATTAAGCATGTTTATCATTGTGCAGGAGATGGGGACAGAAATATGATTCTTGGTAAAGGTTTTTTTATAACTCCTTCAGACTCTGTGGCAATTATCGCTGCCAATGCTCAACAATCGATTCCATACTTTCGGAATGGTCCTAAGGTTCTGTTTCAGTTGTCTTGAGTTATTCTATCCTGAAGTCGCCCACCTCAAAGGACAGCTCTAGTGATATAATTCTTGTGTGATAATGCAGGGACTTGCTCGATCAATGCCTACAAGTGGTGCGCTTGATCGGGTTGCACAGAAGTTGAATCTTCCTTTTTTTGAGGTCTAAATTTTGGAAACACTAGTGCCCTTGTTATATTTTTGTATATAAAGTTTAGTGTACTAGCCCCACATGAACCTCCCTTCGCACCTCCAGGTTCCAACAGGTTGGAAATTCTTTGGAAATCTGATGGACGCAGGGAAGTTGTCCATTTGTGGAGAAGAGAGCTTTGGAACAGGTTCAGATCATATACGTGAGAAGGATGGTATATGGTAATGCTTCCCTTTTGTTCTGTCGGTGTTTATATTGCATGTTATATTTACCTAATGTCACAGCTTTAATTTTCAATGCTTTGGCCCCTTAAATGGCCTCTCTGAGTAGAATCTTTGGACAATTGCACAAAATTCATCATCTAGAAATGGTAAATTTGCATGGGTCCAACTGGTGTTTAGTGTGCAAGTTCCTTTTGATTGCTAGACACTCCTTTTGTTCCCAAAGGAAAGAGTAGGATGGCAACAGACCAGACTACTGTTGCGCAGATTTCTTCATTGATTCAATTCTAAGATTTTTCCAGGACAAGCCTCTAGCTGCTGTTGAATCTTAGAAACATATTTTTTTCACCTTTAATTGGAAGAACTTCCTGCACAATTCTTTAAGACCTCCCTTATAGCGACTTTATCCTCGTATGAGTGTGCTCTTTGTTGACGGCTGTTTGTTTTTGGGGCCATCATTTGTTCGTCAATTTAGAATATCATGAACAATCTCGTGCATTCAAATTCTTTATGTAGGGCTGTATTGGCTTGGCTTTCTATACTCGCATACCGCAACAAAGACAAAAAACCGGGGGAGCAATTGGTTTCTGTCTCTGATGTAGCAAAGGAACATTGGGCTACTTATGGAAGAAACTTCTTTTCTAGATATGACTATGAGGTATGCACTAAAGGAGCTTTAGCACTTCTGGTTCTCTTCTTGACACTTTGATTGTTCCAAAGTTCCGAGACTTGGTAAATCGCCGAGGCTTGGGCAAGAGCTTCAAGTTTTTGATAGATTTTGCATTATTCAGGAGTGTGAATCTGAAGGAGCCAACAAAATGGTAGAATACCTCAGGGATTTGGTCTCTAAGAGTAAAGAGGGCGAAAAGTATGGTATGATCTCCAACTAACATAATCTTTCATGATACTCAAAATTAGTGCTAAAAAAGCTTGTTGTATCATAGGCGATTACGTCCTTCAGTTTGCAGATGACTTCACCTACACTGATCCGGTGAGTTCAGCGTCTTGATCATATGATTATTTACCTGATTATGACTTTTTACTAAATAATAAATCTCAAACTGTCTATTCTGATTTTTAAATTCGATTTTTATTAAAAAAAAATGTTTAGGTGGATGGCAGTGTTGTATCTAAGCAAGGTGTACGTTTTGTCTTCACCGATGGATCAAGGATCATATATCGCTTATCAGTATGTAGTCACCCACACTTCTGCTTTCATCTTTCACATAAAAAGTGGACAGTCTGGAAGAATTGAAATATAATCTATGTATATTTACAATTTTCCAGGGAACTGGGTCAGCAGGTGCAACAATTAGGATTTACATAGAGCAGTTCGAGTCGGATGCCTCGAAACATGATGTGGATGCCCAGATTGCATTGAAACCACTAATTGGTAATTTGACTATTCACTCCCCATGGTTTTTTTACAATACTGGGATTTCTTTAACCCTATTATTCTTTATTTTGTGATCTTTGCTAGATCTGGCATTATCCATATCAAAGCTGAAGGAGTTAACTGGAAGGGAGAAGCCTACAGTCACCACATAAGCTAGACGCTTATGCTAATTTCCACCTTATCAAACATGAGCGGGCAGTCACTCATTTTTGGAGTGACAGCTGAAGCATGCTGTCTCCGCCATTTGGAGTTCATAGCAAGTGGTCCGGCTGAAAATGAACAGGGGGTAATCCATGTAATATATATATGAAGAGAAAATTTTCCTTTGCAAACCTGTAATTCCTTTTTCATTTTGTTCCGTTATAGAAGCAGAAAATGAATTTCATCCTCGATACCAGAGGCAAGGTTGCAGAAAACATCTATAAGACGCCGAACTGTATGTGTATGTATATTTTTATCCTTCCATTTTGTTCTGTTTTAATTTTCCTTGCCCAGTATTGTCTGATTCTATTAATCCACATCCGTCAACCTTTCTTGAAGTGCTATGTTAATCCTCTGGAACAGCATCTGAGATTTTTCATGTCTGAGCTTCAATTATGTACTTCCTGTTCAAGATAGGCGTTAAATCTGTGAGCTTGTAAAAGCCCCTATGCTCGAAACAAACTGATAGTTTCGAGTTTCATCATGACACTAGCAGAACGAGCTACTACTTAAAACTTCTAATAGAAAGGCAAAGTCTCATGTATCGTTTGGTTTCTGTGATCTGATGAGACAATGCCTCTTGGGGTGCTGATAAGGCATTACACTTTCATTGTTTGATACCTACAAGGGCAGCACCTGGTACATAAACACCCAATATCAAGGATTCTGTCTTTGTTTCTAGTCACACCCAGGTGGGGCTTATACTACATGAACTTTCTATAGCACATGGCCATGGTCCCTCCTCGAAGAGACATTTGTGGGTGGTGATTCTTCTTGTTTATATGCGTGATAGAAGCAGATGTCGTACTTCCTTGTTAATGGCTAACGTAGACTCCATCAATTCAATAATGATCGAGGCGGCCAGTCGGGGCCTGTGAATATGGGATCTGAGTGTACAACTACAATAAACAGAGATGGTTTGAGACTGTCCAAGTCCACTTGACTCGCCTACACTTCCCAAATCTCTCGATCTCGACCTGAATCGCCGCCAGTCGCATCATCCGCTCGTGCGCTGGTACTGTTTTTGTCCTTTTAAGAGAACTTCAAAATCACTTTCGTCTGCTTTTTGTCCGTGGAGAGTTGCTGCTCTTTTCCAGGACATGACAATGTGCAGTTGCCACTCACCTGTGCTCGACATTCTTTTTACTCACTGAGACAACTGGAAACGTGACTTTTGCTCCCACAGACCGATGATCTGCAAAAAGTTCCCCCACTTTCTTTATCCCTGATCGGATTGATTTGAGAAGAATGCTTTGAGTTGTGATGCAAGATCCTAGGCTGGGGTCTCGAGAATCCTAGGGCCTGTTAATGGGCATTGGATTGAAATTGGTATTCGAATGCATTTCTGAATTATAGCTACCCAGCCTTGTTTAAAATCTTTAAATCCCACTGTCCACCGTCACTCGCCGCCATACCACGATCTCCTATGTTTGCTATTATCATTGTCCTTGCCACCTTCACATTGTTTCTAATCAAATCAACGTCGCCATCTCGACTGCCACCACTACTAACAAGCCATCGCTCCACCACTGCAACAAAACGCTACAGCCACCTCGGCATCACCAGAGGATTGTGATGGTCTAATCAGCAGCATCCTCTGGTGAAGGTCAAATCCGTGGCATTCTAAACATGAATGAATTCATGAAGATATCATAGAGAAACATAAACCGAAACAAGATCCAAATCAAAGCCAAACTCAAATGTACTTTCAATTTACATGAGTGTGTTAATGCAACCTGAAAGAGAGAGGATAAATCACACCCTAGTTTCTGTGAAAAATTTTCCAATACCAGTGCAAAATCAAGACTAGACAGACGGGAAGTTCATTGGTTTTTCCCTTTACCATAACTCTTAGGAGAACATACTTTTGATATTATTATTGCCACAAAGAAGATTGCTCCATTTTCTCTGAAAAATCCAGAATCAAATCAGATCCCGATTATCTTTGCTCCCCATTTCTAATGCTAGCTCTTGATCTAGATCCTCCACCTAGGCCCTCCCAACCAAGTAATGGTCGATCAGAGACACGTGAAAATCCTTTCTTTATGAAATCTCTTTCTCGTAGTGGATAATAAGAGGACATGAGGATGGAACTGTACTTGTCCTAATTGTGACTCACCACTTCTTTCAAACTAGTAGTCATCATAAAAGAGAGATCCAACCTTGTCGGCTCTATCTATCAATATCATGGAATATGTTTTTTCTCTTATGTGGGAACTCAGCTTGTCCCCCCAGTCACTCTTTCTTCTTCTTTTTTAGTTTGCATTAGAATTCATGACAACTCCACCATCATGTTAGTTGCCTCTAGTGATGGACCTTAATGTCTCCCTCCTGCCCAATCTTCTCCACCCATCATTTTGTTTTCTAGCGAGGACTCCGAGGGGCAAAGAATAATGGAAATTCAAAAGGGACTTGACCACAAAGAGACTTAAAACTTCAATGATGTATGAGTTCTCGCGGAACGGGTGGTAATGGGTATGTGAAAGTATGTTCAAGATTTGCCAAACCTCGAGTTCCTACTACTTTTATTTGTTTATTTAGTCGTGCTGTTTTTGGCACTGCATGTCCAAGAAAGACGAGAAAGAGTATTTTTAGGAGAAGCAAGTTGCTACATATGGATAAATTCGCATTCGACAGAGAAGCGGGTGGGGATTATATGTGTTGGCTAATTAAAGAGTAAAATGTGGCTAAAAGCAATTTGCCATGTCAAGAGCGCATGGCCTTTGTTGAGCATTTTAGACAAAACGTATATCCAAGATGATCAATATTCCCCACAAGATCTTGTCGGGCTCATGAGCAAACCAAGCCTGTACTGTTCGATAGCGATGGTTTTGTATGATGTGATTTGACTAAGAGAGATAATTGGTTTTTGTTCTGTTTGTTTTCTCTTCCCTCCCACGTATACATTGGTCAGAAATCATCTGTTCCTAATTCTTGCTTAAATTAATCTTAAACGTCGCATTTTGATATATGCTTTACAATCAATATAATGGGAAGAATAGAAGTTAACTCTCTCTCTCTCCCCCGATATTATTTATAGGTTCAAGTCTCGTCATTGATACTTCCCCACTTCGTATTTTTGATAAGAAAGAAAACAAAGCTAAGTACGTGAGCTACATGCAACTCCATTAAGTATCAATTATTCAGTCTCCCAACGTCAAAAACCTATTCAATCAGATTGTAAGTGCTCCTACACATGTTTCCATTCCCTATTTCCCTTCCCACCTTTTGAAATCTCCTCTTCCGACAGGAGTAGCTTTCTTTAACAGTTGTCAGAACTTTATGCTATTTTCCCGGATGCATTGATCATCATGAGAATAGGTTCATTTCACAAGCAAGGGTCCATGTGGAGAGATATATGTGAAAGTTTTCATTTCAAGTTAACTCATAATCTATTGCACCAGCCAGTGGAAATAGTTAAACAGTCTGTTAAAAAGCCCAAACTAACTAAAGCAATACATTTTGCCTCGGTTCCATAAATCTAAATTAAGTATGCGGGCGCTCGGCATATGAAAGCATGATTTAAAAAAAAAAAATTGCCCTCGACTGATTAACATGTCATCTTGATTGGTGACATGCATGCAAGTTGCCAAACTATAAAGATGAATAATGCGCCCCAAAAGCGAATGGGCATTGAAAGACATAAAGAGAAGGTGCTGGACAGGTCGCATGGCCTTGTTGACATTATATCAATATAATTTCACAACATATCTTCGCACCTGAGGAGTGGTCCTACGGACTGGTTCTCCGGTTTCTCTCCTTTTGTAGATTCTGGAGACACACTAAGTTGCTGAAGTACAAATTGACAAAGGAACTTGTTGAAGTGCTGAAAATGGTCAGAGGCCTCGGATTACAAAACCCCTAATTGATAAAATATAACGTCGTGCACACAGCTTGTGTGTCGATAACTCTTTGATCTCATCATGTATCAACTCAACAGTTAGTTGACAAGGATGTCCGACCTCTAGGGTTTTGATGGCAAGGAGAGGTGAGCTTCAAGTGTCTCCTTTAGAGATGATACGTCAACGTCTACACACACCTACGGAGATGTTCTCAAATAGTCAACCCCTTCCCTTTCGTGGGAAAGCACGAATGAAGAATAAGAATTCATCAAGATAAGGTCAAACTGAAAAGGGGAAAAACAGGGTTTGATATAAAACGTATTTTACTGTGAATTGACCCTCTACACGCCTAACATACTAATTCAAGTCCCTTTTATTGGTCTTGTTTCTCACTTTCTTTTGGCCCTCGGGGCGTTTCTTGCAGTAAGTTATGTCCCATGGCCGATGTAGAACTTGGATTGGGACGAACGAGATCAAATTTTTGCAAAAAATAACCCTAATACGAGAGGACTTTAATAAACTATAAAAGGATATATATATATATAGTGAGCATCCACGACGGAGGATGGATGCGGCCGGCAGCCCCTTGGGCCCGCCGCTGGTTGTGCGCTTGATCAACTGATTGAAATGTCAACGTTCGTGGGCGTAACTTCTTAACAACAGATGAATTCAGCTCTTGCCACCATTTTTCTTTCCATTATTCCAAAACTATGTGCATAAAATGTTGATTTGACATCTCCCCCACCCCCACCCCCTCTTTCTATCTCTAACTTCCTTTTCTTTTAATATTTTCAATATTTCGCACCTTTATTTCCTTTTTGGGAGGGGTGGCAATGCCCATGACTTGTTGAGCCCACATAAGTGGGATAGATGTGCATATTCTTGTGTTTTTTGTTGAAAAATGTTGAAGCTGGACCAATTGAAAATTTGGTGTCTCTGTACCCATTTTCTCACAAAAGTCTAAATTGACATCTGACCCACCCGCAAGATCATGGCCTTTTCCGGGGGAAACAAAAATCTCGTTAGTGGATAACGATGGATCACCTCCATTAAGCTTAATGGTCAATAACATCTTTCGTCATGTCATTATTCTTCTTCCTGATACTAACCTTTTCTGTTGTTGTTTAGAATGACAAGTTTTTCACTTATTAAGGCACTTAAAGTCGTTGAGTGCGTGTGTATATTGATTACGTTGACAAACATTTAGATCACTTTGTATTTCTTTTCCCTTATTTTCCTTTAAAAGAAATGCTTTGTTTTCTTTTTGACAAGAGAGTGATATACATTTAAACAAGTGCAGCCTCTGAACCACCCAAAAAAAAAGTGCAACCAATAAGTTTCAAATTCACTATTGAAAATATCTCATGTTGTTTGATAGTGAAATTTTATATATATGTGGTCTCCCTGTATATATTAGCTTAAACTTTTTTGCTAGACTTTTTAACATTGTATCAAAAATTAGCTTCTATCCCCTTCACATGTATGTCCACTCCTGTAAGTCAAATCCTATGTACCACTCCTCCTAATCTCTTTTTCAGGTTGGACTTTCTAACACCCATGAATTAAGTACTCTTTTTGAGCATATGCTTCAATGGTTTGCTAGGCCATGTGTGGGGAATGAATTCTCAAGATTGAAGAATAATGGAGGAACTAAACTTTTGCCCTTGTAGGGTATGCTTGGTTCGGGTTTAGAGAAAAGTCTTTGGCAAAATACAAAACCCTTTAGGTTAAAGACGTTTTCCGAAATGCAAATAGTATTTGATAAAATATATTTTAACAACACATTTGGAATAAACTTTGACTTAAATGCCATTTGAAAAAAGATGCACTTTGTAAAGGGTTTTCGTTCTTATTTTCAAGAAAATAAATTCCCAAACTATTTGCTAGTGGAACTTAACTATCGGCGAGTCAAATTGGCCACATACCAACGTCGTTTGAGATCGTGCAACCTTAAGCATCGCCTAGGTTGCACAACCCAAGCAACACCTAAGGTTGCTCAACCTTAGACAACGTTTCCTAGGGTCACCACCTGAGGTCACACAACCCCTGGTAATGGTTCCCATGACCTAGGCCTTGCCTGATGTCATGTGACCTTAGGTGTGGCTGGCCGATGCTAAACTGGCTTGTTGGCAGCCAGATGTGGCCTCGCTGGTGATTTGAACCCTTGCTAGTGAAATCATGTGAGGTGGGAACAATTTCAAAATTATGAAAGTTGAGTGAGGGTAAAGTTAGAAGAAAAATTATATTTGCATTCTAAAAATACTCAAAGCTCAAAGAACCGTTAGACTTATCTCGGGCCAAAGGTTCTCAAAGGCCTTTGAAAATGCAATTGTATTTTCTCAAAACTTTCCTTAAAAATAGTCAAATGGTACTTGCATATGCTCAAGGGGTTTTGGGAAAATGTTCCCAAAAGGCCCCCTTAGCCTTGACCCACGGTCAGAAAAAAACTTTCCTCTGGACCCATAAAGGTTGCATTAAGTGGAAACAATTAGCAAACTGCGCAGCTAGTTTGAGTTGGTCATTTCAGACAATCATAAACTCTAGGTAAATGTAATAGACATGGTACGTGTACATAATGGCTATAGAGCTTGTGTTATTTAATTTTTGACAGAAAGATCGACCCCCTAACTTATATTGAGAAAATTTCTAGTAAGTTGGCCTTAAGTAAAAATTGATGAATTAACAAGGATCGTAACTTGGTTGTAAGCTTGGGGGTGACCGATCACTTTTTTACAAGATTAGGATAGACCAACAATTGAAAGGAGAGACTGAGTACTTAACATGATATTGAAATGTGTGTGTTAGAAAAGCTTCATATCAAATAATTGGCGTAGCACAAAATAGTTTTACAATCTAATTGGCTCATAATTCATTGGTTTAAACTTCTGAGTAATAGTAAATCCAATTTAACATGTTGACGGGATTGTACTTGGTGATCTCTCCAAGTGGAGATACCGAACTTCTACTGTGTGCCAAATGATATCAGAGTCGATTATTAATTGGTGATCTACTCTCAATATGTATTGATGTTTGATAAATATCTCAATGAAAACATGTTTTCTGAGCAAAGCTTCATGGTTCGCACTTTAACTTCCTCTTGGTGATCTCTCCAAGTGAAGGTATTGAATTTTTACTATACATTCCCAAAACTTGATAATAGTTGTATGGGGGAAAAACATATTTTTTTTATTAGTTATTTCCCAAAGAATAGAAGTAATGCAAAAT
This sequence comes from Corymbia calophylla, assembly GCA_014182845.1. Lineage (NCBI taxonomy): Eukaryota > Viridiplantae > Streptophyta > Magnoliopsida > Myrtales > Myrtaceae > Corymbia > Corymbia calophylla. The sequence continues at coordinate 873,698 of CM024703.1, read as the reverse complement.
ATATATATAGTATACTTTTTAGTACAGTACAATCACATAACAATTCTATTTAGGATACCTTCTACTTTTTTTATATTTATCTTTTTGTCGCAACATCCGCGTCTTTTGCAATTTGACCTTTATATTGACCTGAAATGCTTCACATGTAAAGTATTTTCTATAGAGCATGCATAATTCAAGAGAAAAGTGATAAGTAAAATCACAACTAAAAGTAAGAGAAATTAGAACTAAAAGTAAGGGACCAATTTGTCATTTCATTTTTCTCTCGTCAGTCTAATTGGGTTACTTGGAGCCAATTATTGATGGCCAACTTAGACAGTATCGAGCTGAGGCAATTTTTTCGAAATGATTGCGGAGTTGACCGCACTAAATAAAACGTTTTAGGGTTTGATTGAATTTTTTTGTATAAGATTAATGATTTGTAACGCAATTTGCCATTATTTTCGAGCATTTCAAATGACGGGAAGGCAAAACGGTGTCTCCTCCATTTTTAACATGCTTATCATTAGCCTCCTTATTCTTTCCAAGTTCGAATATTCCTATAAAGTTTCCAAAAACAACATTAAATTATTCGAACACGCATGGCCTGAACAGGGGCAACTCGGCCCCCAAGTCGAATTAAAATGCTTGAAACCCTCGACGACGCACGACACTAAATTTTATTATGGGATACCAAGTTCGGGAAAAATTATCGAATCTTTTATAAACATACTACATGGATGTCGACTAAGTCATAAAATTTTTAATTTTTCCAATTTAATCCTCAATATTGACACGAAATTCCATTGATATCGTTTTGGTCAATTTTCATCATATATTACTAACGCGATGATTAGTCATCAGGCCATCCTACATGGCACATTAATGACTTCCGGAAAAAAAATTAATTGGATGGATTACGTTGGAATTTCTCATAAAGGTTTATGATTAAATTAATAAAATTGAAAAGTTAATGACTAAATCGGTATCCGTACAATAAGTTTACTATTGGTTGGAAAATTCTCCCCTACCAAGTTTTGGCTTTTGCGTTTTCAAGTTGGAGCAAAACTAAATTGAAGGAAGCGACAAAACATTTGATTTCGAGAGAATATAATGTAAATGAGGACATATAGCAAACGAATGGACATAGAATTCTTGTTATCGTATTTTTATGCCATTGTAAAGATAATTAATATGACTCTACTTATATATCATTTGAGAATATGATAAATTAGATTAAATTGGAAAGTGCATATTCCAGCAGTATAGGAGGATGATAATTGTATCTTGGAAAAAAGAAAAGAAATAAAAAGGGCATTAAAGGATGAGCTAATGATTATAGTGAGACTCAAGTGATTTAGGACGTGTTTGGTAACCATTATATTCTCGGGAACAATTTCTTCTCAAAAATGATTATTTCTGATTATGTTCCAAGAATGAGTTTTTTGAGCATTTAAAAGCGTTTGATAACTGCATAAAATTTATATTCCTAGAATAGAAATGCATTTGATAAGACCCTCAAATCTTTCGTGACTTCAATTTTTTTAAAATTTTTTTAAAATTTTATTACATTTTTCTCTTTTCTCTTTTTTTTTTTTTTCTTTTTTTCCTTTTGTTCTTCTTCTCCCTTTAGCTGGTCGTGGGCTTTGCCGACCCTCATCTAGCCAGTTGTCAGCCATCACTGAGGCCAGCAACCAGCTAATGGAAGAAGAAGAACAAAAAGAAAAGAAGAAAATAAAATAGAAAAAAATAAGAAAAGATTTGATTCTAGAATTGTTCTTGGGAACACATTTTTTTTTTTACTTTTAATTTCTATTCCAATTTTATTCCGGTGAACAAAAAAGTTATCAAATGGATTTTTGTTCTTTTTTTGTTACAAAGAACGAAAAAACAGAATCATGTATTATTTGACTGATTACCAAATAGGGCCTTAGAGTCGCTTAAAAGCTAATATAGTGATAGGTTGGGAAAGGTTTTCTAAAAATCAATTCTTTGAAGAGCAAATTGTTTGCCATAAATCAAAGAAAAAGGGGAGGATATTTGGGTTACATTTATTTCGTTGAAGATAGATAATTTGAAAATTATTTTCCTTAAAATGATCTTCTATATCGCTTATAAAAATTGGTGATCAAAAAATATTATCAGCATCTATGAAGGTGTTTAAACATAAATTGATATGAACCTCGAGGTAATCTACTACATTGGAAATTATTTTATGGATACAAAACATAATTTACGAACTTAATTTTGCATCTAGGACACAATAAGGTATTTTACAACGATTATATTTTGTTAATGATTTGCTAAGAATAAGTAACATTACCAATATGAAGAATTGGCAATCACCTAGTTTACTACTTTTGAGGTGAATTATCCTATAAAGTGACTTCATTTTAAAAGATGTTACCACTTTCAAGGCAAAGCACTAATTTCACACTTTTTATAAGGTAAACTATTTCATCCTACGCTCCGTTTGTTTTGCAAAATCGAGAAGTCATTTTTCAAGAAAATAACAATATTTTTTTATATTTGGCTAAGGCCTGCAAATGGCCTGGACAATATTTTTCATTATTTGGTAAGAAAAATCTCATTTGGTCAAAAATTGCTAACATGAATATTGACCCTCCAACACGGCATAGCTGCTTTGACTTAGACATTTTTCTCTATTTTTTTTAAAATACAATTTTTAAATAAGTTTTCTTTTCTTTTCTCCTACTTCCTCGGTCACTAGGTCTTGACGGTGGTTGACAACAAACCACAGGCAAGGGCCAACCTTGTAGGCTGAAGCTAGCTTGAGCTTTGTTGGGATTTAGCGTGGCTCGAGCTTGTTGGAATATGGCGAGGTCAAGCTCAAGCCTCAAGAACGCTCAATCTTGCACTATCTCAATGAGGTTGGCCTTCGACTGTGGTTGGTGCTAGCTGTTGCCGAGACCCGACAATTGGCGGAGGAAGAAGGAAAAAGAAAAAGAAAGAAAAGTAAAAAAAAATAATAATAAATTTGAATTTTAAAAAAATAAAATTAGCCTCAAAATGGACCCAAGCTCACTTTGATGTTCACCAAGCCTAGCTTCCCAGGCACATGCATTGGTGTCCAAGGCCAACCTCGATGGACCCTACGCAGCCTAAATGGACCTGGGTGCAACCTAGATGGATCTAGTCAAGGCACCAAGGACCCTGCTCCACTGCCAAGGGTCCAAAAATAAGTGTTGGGATTCTTGCGCCCAAGTGCAGAGTTTGTAGTCTAACGATTGATATCTAGTCATGTTTTCAAAAATGATTTCTAATTTTTTAAAGAAAAAAATCATTTTTCTGAATTTAACCTTTTATAGGAAAATATTTTTCATTGACTAATAATTTTTTTCCATTAACTCATCTTCCTAAATGATCCAAACATTGAAAATAGGAAAATATTTTTAATTTTCGCGAAATAAATAAACTTATAAGACATTATGACTTTCAACGTTAATTGATTATTTTAAAGTAAACCGTTTCTTTCAAGCTTTTTATAAAGTGATGTGACCTGTTTCAAGGTAAAAATTACTCCTTTTAAGGTTACTTACTTTTCTCAATCACTTTCTACTAAGAAGTTAATTCATCTTAAGAGATGTAACTCCTTTCAAATGTAAATTTATTTACTTCCGATTTGGCAAATGACTTCATCTTAAGAGATGCTACTCCTTTCGATGATATTGTATTTTTCCTTATAAGTCCATACCTTATAGTTTCATATACTTAGTAATATAAACTCTAACATTATAGTTCAACTGATCTCGTTGAATCTGATTACATTTATGATTAAATTCATGTAGTAATTGAGCTATAGACAATGCCAATCAATTGAGTGGCAATAATTAGTAAAAATCATAATGTTCAACCCAAATCATGCAATATATAGATCTTTTCAGTTATATATAGAGTCTATTTGGCAAACTTCCAAAATTGCTCAACGCTAATATTTCTTTGTAAACCGAGGTTAGCCTATGTGAGACTCTATTTAGGTGATGAGGACTTGCATATGCAAAAGTTGCTTTATGAGGGCAAAATATTCAATTTTTTTTTTAATTACAAGAAACGTATAAACCGGTACAATTACCGATATGAGTAATCAAGCTGATCGCAATATTAAGATCAGTAATATTGTAAGTGAGCTTATGGTGTTGTCTCCACTTTTTCACGAGATGTGATTGACTCGATCTTCAGAACATAATTGCATGTTTACTCAAGGCGACGAATGCAAACATATGCCAGAACAAGAAATGATCTACGTGCGTCTGAATTAACACCCCAAGGACCAGATCATCTCAAGTCTCAACTTATATATACAAGGACCAAAACCCCTCAGACCAACATATATGGTCGACCCTCTTCTCTGTTTCGACCCCTGCAACCGCAATGCGCAGATTCTGAATAGCAGACCTCAAAAACCAATCTCTGTCCGAGTCCTCTTGTGCTAAATGATTGTCCTCCCTCACACGAACGAATCATCATCATCATCTCTCTCTCTCTCTCTCTCTGGCTCATTCAAGGTCCTGTGCTTTTGCCTCAAGAACTTTGTAGCTTCCTCCAAAACATTCCCCTTGTCTCTTTTCCCAAAAGCAAAGTTCCCTGACCCCCAATCAAAATTTGATTTCTCAATTCCCCTCAAATAAAAGGGAAACGAAATCCTCAGCAGTTCTTACTCCCCAAATCACCATCAGTCCCAGTCCCTCCCTGCAAGAACTCATCGTTCTCTTTACCATCACAACAAAAGCTTCAACCTTCATTTCTTATTGTTAAAGATATTTCCTGCCCCATTATTTCTTCCCCCCTTATTTTAGCCACTTTGCTCTGTTGTGAGCCAAACTTGGCATGGCGTAGCTGATACTAAATGATTTTGATTGGGCAGATATAGAAGACAGGGTGACATTAGCACTCCTTCTCTTTCCTCCATAGAAACGCCAAAATGCCATTGGGAAAAGCTCTTTTGGCAACTACAGAAAGGACAACACTCCTAGAATCAAATTGGGGCATTATAATAGTGTGAAAATTACTTAAATCTTTTTTTCAAATTGACAAGCACCAACCGATGCAAATTCACTCTCTTTGTGGTCCTCGTTTGCAAACAAACAGCTTACACAGCCTCAGATAGAGAGCTATAAAGATTCCTACATTTTGTGCTCTCATCTCCCCCCATAAACGGCCTTGGCTTTTCTTTTATCCCAACTCTCAAACTTATTCCACGCCCCTCCCCCTCCCCCTCCCCTCCCCTCCCTCATTTCCCAACACAGGAAAATAGTTCACTCACATATATATAACATCTTGAATGCAATGGCAGTTGATTGCATCACAAGTAAAACCTCACCAACCATGCCTCCACAGCCCAAAGATGAAGCTAGAGAGGATCAAAAACCGCTAGTTTTTGATGCCTCAGTGATCCGGCACCAACTCGACATCCCAAAAGAGTTCATTTGGCCCGACGAGGAAAAGCCATGTGCAAATGCCCCGGATCTCCCTGTCCCGCTCATCGACTTGGGTGGGTTCCTCTCCAGAGACCCGAGCGCCTCTGTGGAGGCATCGAGGCTCGTGGGGGATGCATGCCAGAAGCACGGCTTTTTCCTTGTCATCAATCACGGCGTGGACACTGGCCTCTTATCGGACGCTCACAAGTACATGGACAGATTCTTCGGGTTACCGCTCAGCGAGAAGCAGAGGACTCAGAGGAAGCTCGGTGAGCATTGCGGATATGCCAGCAGTTTCACTGGCAGGTTCTCTTCCAAGCTCCCATGGAAAGAAACGCTTTCCTTCCGCTACTCTGCCGAGAAAAGCTTGTCCAATGTCGTCGAAGACTACTTCAAGAACACCATGGGCGAAGAGTTTGAGCAATTCGGGTAGGAAACCGATAGTCCATTTCTTTCACGACGATCTAGTATGTTCCCCGGTCGTTGAAAGAAAACATAATTTCTGCCAGACTTTATTAGCATCAATCTGTGAAAAACTTAGTCAATAACTTTGTAGTCCTATATGAAGCGTGTACTAAGACAAATGATGACCTTGGTTTTCGTGTGTTTCAGGAGGGTGTACCAGGACTATTGTGAGGCCATGAGCAGACTCTCACTAGGAATAATGGAGCTGCTAGGAATGAGCCTAGGAATCGGCAGAGACCATTTCAGGGAGTTCTTCGAAGACAACGATTCGATCATGAGGCTCAACTACTACCCTCCGTGCCAGAAGCCAGACCTCACCCTAGGAACCGGTCCCCACTGCGACCCGACATCCTTAACCATCCTACACCAGGACCAAGTTGGCGGGCTCCAAGTGTTTGTTGACAACGAGTGGCGTTCCATCAGCCCAAACTTCAATGCGTTCGTCGTCAACATCGGCGACACTTTCATGGTAAGTCTCACGGTATATGCATTAATTCGTGCCCATTGTCTAGTCAATAATTAGAGATCTATCCCCAAATTTATATCTATTTCGGCTAAGGGCTAATATAAAAGTAATTTTTTCTCTTTTTATTGTTGGGTCACAACAGGCTCTATCAAATGGGCTATACAAGAGCTGTTTGCACAGAGCAGTGGTGAACAGCCAAACTCCGAGGAAGTCCCTCGCCTTCTTCTTGTGCCCGAAGAACGACAAAGTGGTGACACCACCGAGCGAGCTAATCGGGACGTCCTGTCCGAGAGCTTACCCGGACTTCACATGGCCGATGCTCCTCGAGTTCACTCAGAAGCATTACAGGGCCGACATGAACACACTCCGAGTATTCACCAACTGGCTTCAAGAGAGAACATCTGAACCAGTCCGGTGATGAAGATTTGTCACAACTGGAGAGAATCTTTCTGGAGGGGCGAAAAGTTGCAGCGAAGAAAGGGGTAAAAGAACCTCTCTGCCAAAGGAAAGAAGATGACATTGTCGATGACGAAGACGATGATGAGAGATCAAAAGGGAAGTGGTGGGTTTTTTTTAAGGAGGTTGGAGAGGGACAAACAGAGACTTAAGAGGAAAAGCCAAAATATCTTTTACGTTCAAGGTTACATCTTTTGTAGCCAGATAGTAGTAGCACCGATGATGGTGCTGCTGCTGATGATGATGATCAGAAGGGAAGAGATCAAGAAACTTGAGAACCAATAAAGAGCTGGAATAGATCAGCTGATTTTTGTATTTTTTTTTTCTTCCTTCTCCATTTTATCTTTGGTTAATGTAGAAAAGTTTACCCAACAGTAGCGAACCTGCGTTGATGTAAATTATGCATTTTAGAGAATAGGTGCTTTATTAAATGTTCCCAGTTTTTTTTCATGTGCTCCCACCTCAAATATCCCAAAAAATTGTCAAATTGAATCGTCTCAGAGGACGAGATTTGAGAAATAACTTTGAAAACTGAAATCGTACTGAAACTTTAAAATGAATATGCTTCCCTGTCGCGACATGGTCTTTGGAAGATTTTAAAGTCTTTTCAATCGAGGCTTTGACATCACCTCTTGTATTAGGGGAAATTGTCTGAAAAGTCCTAAATTTATTGTACAATGGTCAATATAGTTTCCAACATAATTCTTCCAACTAATTTTAATCGATAATCACTGACATAGCAATCCAATCAACACTGGTTGTCCAATATGATATGGGCGACGCTACTATGGATGATTTTTGCATTCTTTTGAATTTTGTGAATATTTTTCATTTTTTTTCTTTCCTTTTTTTTCCATTGTTCACCTTCCTGCAAGGATGGCGATAGACAAGGGGGCCTTGGCGATGGCTAGCGCCCTTCCAGGTTGATGGAGAATGATAGGAAAGAAAAAAATAGAAAAGATAATAAAAATATATATAAATTTAGCAAATTTTAAGAAAAATTGCAAAAAAATTTCACATGGTGTCCAATAGATGACGGTCGACATCCAAATTAGTGATTTCCAGCCAAAATTGGCCGAAAAAATTATATGAAAATATCGTCAAAATGTTTAAAATTAAATTGGCTGAAGTAAACACTTTAAAATTGAATTTGCCACCGTACAATAGGTATAGAATTTTTGGGACACTTATCCCTCTTGTGCTATATTCTTCCTAGGGTGTAGATGAGTGAGAACTAGAGGTATTAACTACAATAGAAAATCAATTAATCAAACCGAACCAAATCAAATATTTTATTTCTCTTTTTGTCTAGACCTATACTATATCTATTTTACAAGCCACTATATATCCTATGTGCTATGTGCATGTTACGAAACCTTACTCCCTCACTCACTCATGCATCCCACTTTAGCACCTTGAGAAAGTGGGGAATTTGAACTCTCCACCCACTCCCCAAGTGGGAAGGATTAGAGGTGTGGAAGATAAACCATCCAAATCCGGTCTGATTTTTGGGAGTGTCAATCTAAGTTCTCAATTCCTAAAAGTGAAATTGATGTTTAGGTGGTCCAATTCCCAATTCCAAGAAAGAATCAAACTGAACCGACTATATATACATTTTTTTATTTCTTCAAAAATTATTAAGATACGAACTAAACACAACTCGTCCAATAGTATCACAAATTATTGCATAATTACTCTTCACTCATCTTTGCTTTTGTTAATATTATAAGATTTTTCATTTTCTCTTGTTATATATGACCACTCTTTAGTGGGAAAAAAAAGTGGTAACCGGATGGTCCAGTCCGGCCCGCAATTCCCCAAATTGGGAATCAGTCCTCCCAATCTAGTTCCAAGTTTTGATCAAACCAGACTAGGAACCAATTACTCCTACGAAGGATGGCCCTATGGCAATCCCCAAAGGTTTCAAATATATTATTTAAACATAGCAATTACAAAAGTATTAAATCAACAATTGGTTGACTGAGTGGTCAAACATTTGATTAGATGTGGTAGATCTCATGTTTGAATCATGTCATGACATTCCTTACCACCATATAGGGGGCACTTTTACTCATATAAATGTACGGGACAATTTATCTACACTTGAAAATCAATTTAATCAAAGATTTGAATTCAAGAACAAACTACTCAAGAGTACCAATAAGATGTACATCTTTACTTCTATCATGATCCGGCTCGATTATTGGGAGCCCAATCTCTTGAACGGATACGAGCAAGCCTTTCCTACCATGGAAAGATGGAGCTATTTCGTCCGCACAAAATTGTAAAAAGCGAAACCCTTTTATGGTTGGAAGAGAGAGTAAAACCAAGTATTCTCAACCCCTCCAGGAGGGACCTGTTCACCATCTTTAAAATATCATATTCAAGTGTGAGTTCGCCATACCTCCTACACGAGTTATTGCACCTCACAGGCATTTCAAAGATTTTCAATGGCAAACGAGTTTTGTCCTCTCGTGATCCAACGGTGATTGATCCCCCCTTCCCCGAAGAATCCGATCCTCAGATTCATATAAGCACCTCTCGGCGATAAGCACGCGCATAGTTAATTCAAAAGGCGGTGGGGGAGTGATTACTACTTGCCCTAGACCGTCCTCTCGACATGCATCATCACAATACAATATATCAATATATCAAGATCATAACCAATAATTTCCATTAATGTAACAACTTATGCTAAGTTGGATGGACCCCACGTTCACATACAACCAAATGGAAGTCCTGACCCGATGGAAAAATTGAATGATTCAGAGGAATAGGAGGAGCTGAACTCCACTGAGGATTGACAGAGCTTCCTCTGGAGCGTAGTCCAACACTTCTGCAACTCGTTTTGGTTTTCTTCTTGTTTTTTATTTCGTGTATCGTACCTTATATTATATACATATCTGGGGGATTTTTGGATGGGTTCTTGAAATATAAATTGTGAAAAAGAGGGAATGCATAGGAATGCTTGGGACAATTGTCGTTGCGCTTGTCGTGTTGTGCTGCAACATTCTCCTCCCCTGATTTAATAATTATTTGGTAATGTCCGCATCGCCACGAGTCCCTACCCAATCCATTCCTCCAATCCACCTTCGGAAAATAATTCAACCGCGAAGTAAATGCGTAAACGAAAGTAGATGTCCTCCAATATAATGAAGTAGACATGATCTGATGATCCTAATGTTTTCGATAAATTACTTGTCATTTTAGAAATATGCTGATGACAAGGAAGCTTGCCTCCTAGATAAATCCAAATTAATGATCCAAGAATATCGGATTATCTTGACTTTAATGATGTGACGAATTGAACTTATGTTGAGTGCTTAATTCACGCATGCATTTATACTTTTAATGACTAAATCAAATGCGTAAGGATGCTTTTATAGACATTGTAATGGCATTCTTGTCCTTCTCTTGCATGATACACCTTTTTGAACTTTTTAAATCTAATTTAATAGATCTTATTATAGAGATTACGAGTTTGAGGTTTAACATTTAAAGTAAAGAAACCCACAATAGTAAATTCCATTTCTTGAACCTTATAAATATAATTCATTTTTCGATTTCGAAATAAGTAAATATTATAAAAAAATTTACTTATATGTGATGATCCGAAGAAATCGGAATATTACAAAAGTCTTTTGAATTATTTTCTGGAAAATGGAATCTAGCAAATAGAAAAATACACCAATCTGAGAAGTATCGTACCATTTGTACCATAGATTCACCCCCACATGTTTTGTCCAGGCATTTATTTTCTTATCCCATATTGGCAAAAAGAAAATCGAAGAAATGGTGCAATATGGATTATAACTAAATTCAAGCTATTTCTACCTCACAAATAGTTTCGGACACCTCCTAAAATTTATATGGTTCAAAATTGCCCTCACGAAATCTTGTTAGTGATAAGATTGTTGAAAAAGAAAATATACATTTAATGTGGAGCAAATCAATTTAATGATTTTTATCAGCATTTTCTATTTCTTCTTTTGTGTTTAAATCGGAGAAGTTTACATGTCCATTCCTTTTTTACTAGAAACATTTGAGATTCAAGTATTTTAATAAATTTAGTAATCAGGGTTCTAACTAATTTGAAAGATTACGATTAAGGTACATTGATTTATAATGTTTCCCTAAAGCTCAATCTCTAATAATTCCTTGTAATATACAATTCTCTAGTCCAAATTTTTCTTAGATGAATTCTTTCATTGAAATTGTGAACTCCTTATGATTATAACTTATATTTAAGATGTGTCAGTTAACAAAGATTACCAACAATGTTCAATCTTGTTACGTATAGTCCTTTATAGAAATTAAGATTGAGCACATTAGTAAGTGAAAAAGAGGATATGAAATTTTGTGAGAAACTACCAAAAAAGAACATAAAGTGATGGAATAAAACATCATTGTTTTGATTAGTTAGCTCTCTTGAACTTATTTTCGTCAACTCAATAAATTAGAAAGTTTTACAATCATTTAGAGCGTGAAAATAGTGCTAACATATTGTTATTATTATTATTGAGGAATAATTTTCTCTCAACTAGGGGAGATTTAAGTAAAATAAAATCCCACCACTTCTTCCTTTTTCTTTTTTCTTTTAAAAAGAAAAAGAAAAGCTCTGGCTAACTAATATAGACATACACAGCCGCCACAAGTAAGGACAATGACAGTCCCATTCCCGTACTCCCTTCCAAAAGGCCCGCATCACGTGGACATCTTTTGTTGTTAATCGTGTCACATAAAAAATCGACAAAAATCTTTTTGTTTTTATAAATTAAACTTAAAAATTAAAATTTAATTTATTCGGGGGAATTTTCCATGCCACGAGAATCCCACCTGTCTTCCCTTCCTCATTATCTGTACCACTCTTGTTCTCATTAAGCCCCATAAAAATTTTAATTTTTCATCCAGCTGGATTACTTTATAATTTCGACCTTGCCGACCAGCTTAACTATAATCTTCGTAATTAATTACAGATGTCGTCAATAATCTTATAGTTATAAGCTAGCTAAACCGTTGTCCTCTAGCGAATGTTACCCAAGAGTAAATATCGCGAATTTTAATTAGGAAATTATAATTAAAGTTTAGTTGAATCCATCATGGATCACCTGATTGAGGAAATAATAATTTCATGTGCAACCCACGTGTAATTAACAATTCCAAATGGTAATTGCCAAATCTCTAATCAATGTAGACAACTTTTTGATCATTACCTTTGCGGTTTGTTTCTTTAATTTTTTAATTTTATCTCTGTTTTTTTTTTAACTTTGAGCAAAATGACAAATTCTCTTGACGAGTCTCCATCCAATATCCAACATCTCCCACCTTTGTTATCAAAAGGAGATCTTTCCTTTTGCCAACACCCTTCGAACGCGACAAAATCATAGACAGTTTTATTTTCATTGGTAGTTGCGTCACGAATAAAAAAAATGCCATGGTGGTATTACTAAGATGCGATTTTAATAATAATAATAAGAATAATTAATTGTATTATTTTTAATATAAGTTTAAATTTATTAATGGATAGAACAAATGATGCCTTAATGTCGACCAATAGGAATTCAACGGTCTAGCGATTGCACATCTGGATGTAGCATTTCTAGGGGTGGTGTCCCCTTTAGGGTTTGCTGCTTTTGAACTTTTTGAATGATATTCTTTTTCTCGTCCGATGTGATTTCCCGTGGCAGAGGCCAAAAGATCGCGCATTTCAATAAGTTTTAATTGATTTAGGAAATAACCCTCAAAAAAGAACCGCGAAAATGAAGAAGATCCGGTGGGAATTCCCTTGATCAGAGCGATGATAAGATATAAAATCTAATCCTCCCTCTCTCAAACAACATGCTATTGATATCGCCTCGTACTTTTCTCCCATTTGTCCTTTTTCCAAAGCAAATATAAGATCGACCGACACAAAGCACAAACTGAATAATATATCACTATATGCGTGCGTCGATGCATTCGTCTTTTTTAGATTTTGATATAACAAGCATAACGGTGTGATTACATCTTTATAACGTAGAGATACCGTCGCGATCATGGTTATTGTGCTTTGTGGGCCCCTATCTCGGTAGTGTTGGTGGTAGGATTCGAGAGTTATATACGGCATCCGGCCAAGGCCCAAACGGACAAGCGACATGATCAAATCGAGTTGTAATGCTTACTGTCACCCGATTAGATTAATGGGAATGATTAGGGCATTAGATCCTATCCCTCCCCCCTCCCCCTAATTACGTGCCAGGATGGACACCACGCACGACGAGGATTTTAATCAAAAGGGGAGGGGGGGCACAAAATCTAAATCCCCCTCGCATTTCGTTTGTCGTTTCTCTTGGCAGAGCAGCGTGATATTATGATGATAAAAGATATCATCCCAGCAAGCCGACGAGCTCCTTCTCCCTTTGTATTCTTCCCTTGTCCGGTTCCTTAATCTCTTTTCTTTTTCCCCTCTCTACCTCTCTTTCCTTCCTTGATTATGGCGGGCTGTAGCGGGAGATCGACACGCACGAAAGGGAAGATAACAAAGGAGGAGACACTTGAATTGATTTCGTGGGGAGTGACTCAGCTGTGGATCGCTGGGATTCGTTGTCACGGCACACCTGTAACAACTGAATTTGTTTAAAGAACGAGAAAAGGACATGAGTGTGCGGATTCGGATGGATGGAAGGGAGGAAGAGGCTCCAATCCATGATGACGCCACCGTGCGCTATAAGAGCTTTTGTATTCTTGCTGTTTTGGAATTATCTCGGAAGATTGAGACGACCATTTTGTTATCTTTATTTCCCTTGCTCATCCAATCGACACACGGTTGCAGCGACCGCGTGTCTCATTCACGAAACTTATATATGATCTCAGAGATACGTAATGTTGCTCTTCATTGATCCTCGATCGAATGGATCGAAGCTCTTCAGCTATATAAAGGCGGACATGGAGGCCGGGCCCTTCTTAATAAAACGTGATTAGTGCATGAGCCTCGTAGCAATAGTGATCAAAGGGTGTAATGTCTATTCTATATGAGCCTTCAGAAAAAAGTGATCGTAGGCCTCGGATTGGGAAAAACCAAAGCCAGCATAGGCAAGTTCTTGGAACTCCCTCTGAGCCCAATTGAGTTCCTATGGTAAAAATCTCTTGCACGTCGCTTTCTTAAGATCAAAAGAATGATCATACTTGTTTAGATCAGTTCAAGGACCAAAAGCAGAGTGCAAAATAAGATTACAATATAAATAAATAAAAATTCTGAAAAGGGCTTCGGCCCACAATGGCATGCTGAAGAAAAGAGCGTTCTTGAGTATCTTATGTCATTTTAGTTTCTGATTTTTAGAGTCATGGGCCGGAGAAGCAATTAACCGTGAGAAAAGTCATATAGAATGCAGCAGAAATGGGCTATTGGGTGCTCTCCTCTTTTCATTGGAGTCCCATCCATTAGGGAAATGCAAAGCAGTTTAGCCTAAAAAGCTTTTAGGGAATGCAAAGACTGTTTGGTAAATTCTACTTTCAAAAGCAACTTTGAGAGAAATTTTGTTTAGTAGAAAACACATTTGAAAAGCCCATTTGGTGATTACTCAAAATTTGTTAATTTTTATTTGTTTAAAATTTTAAAAAAATAATGTTTGCAACTTTTTTAATTTATATTTTGACAACAATGTTAAAGATGTCATGTAAATAATTTTATTTAAAATAAAATTTCTTTTTTTGCTAAGAATTATCAAATGGAAAAAAATTCTCGTGCTCTCTTTCTCAATTACAAGAAGAATACTTTTATTACATTAAACATGGTAACATATGCTTCGAGGAAAGAAACTCATTATCCTTAAAAATTACAAACATCCTTAACTATTTTCTAAATTCATATCGGATGTTACATCATCATTTAAAGCATTACTCCCCCTATTTACATCATCGGAATCCATTGCATATAAATTGAGATCCAAATCCATTTTAATAAAATATGCATCATTCATGGCATTTCTTCGTAATTGAGAAAATTAGAAAGAGGCAAAGACATTCATTGAAGGTAGTAATTTCAAGATGTCGCGGTTGCAATAGATATGATGTGCTCTTTTGGTATCACTTTGCTCAAGTTGTATAACCTCGTAGAGGAGAAAATATCACCCAAGATAAGTTGTAAATATCCTGGATAGTATTTACTCAAACTCTATAGGAATATATATATTATGTTTCTTGATATTCCTTCTCTTGAATAGACTTGGTAGCCTTCAGCTAAATCTCCGAACAAAAGTCTGAGTACGCACTCCATTTTTACACAAAATTTGGTACCAACAAGTGACAGATGATCACTCCTGCTGCTGAACAAAAGTATGCGTTGAGCTGGTCTTGGTCTTCGAAACCTGCATTTGGAATTTGAATACTTCATGGGGGAGGTAGTTTTCCACAAGAAGAATGGAGTTTGTTGATCACGGTTTGGAAAACCGATGTTATCCCAAAACACAGAAAATTATAGAGAAGCAATTCTTGTGAATCTTACCAAATGATTAATGGCACAATAACCATATGAAATCTCTTGCAATAGAGATTTCAATGCCCTGGACTCCGCAACCTCCACCACAAGTTGCTCTGATAGTCGCGATTGAGCTTTGTAACATTGCTTAAACTCCAGTTCCAAAGTCTCAGCCTTCTCTTTCCACCGGAACTCTACAGAGACAAGACCAACTCAATTGATTTCCAAAGAAAATCAAAAAAATATCTAGTGACGAAACTCTCGTCGCATTGATCTGAAGGTACTAATAATTACATCAATGACAATAACACTAGTACGATATAAGCCTTCTGGGCATTAGTGCAATGCCAGAACTACCTAAATCAACCATATTTAGCTAGGAAGCACTTGTTGTTTCTTGTTCTTTACGACATCAACCGCATTCAGCTAGGAGCTCTGAGTCTCTAAAGCTCCATCTGTTATGTTCACTATCTATTGCAGACAACTCCCATGAACTAACAACACTACAATCAGAGATCAAAACATGAAAGATCAAAAACGCTAATGGGTCAAGACTGGCCATCACCGTAACACTAACGCTAAAGATAGGCCAATCAAAATCTTGACAATGAGCTTGAGGAGACCCGCATTTCTCATTGACACAGCTGGCCTTTTGGATCCTGAAGAAGTTGATTATATTCTTTCGTGAAAATTCGACAAAAGAAAGGTATGATGGCGCAATCAATCACACCCACATCAAAAACCATATCTTGCACAACAAACAGACCAAAAACCAAAATAATGGTAACATTGCCAGACGCAGCTCCAAATCAAGCACCAAAGCTAGAACTCGCGGGATCTTTACTCATCTCAAGTGACCCTAAGAGAGAGAGAGAGTTAATGGCAAGCAAGGACAGACTTCAGGTTGTACATGCCGATGAAGGAATCCAATTTGGGGACTTTTAACAAATACCTGGAGTGCGGGTGCTCAAGAAAGCGATTAGGGTTGGCTCCCAAGACACGATCGAGTGGGAAACGATGCACATCACCAAATTCGAAATGCGAGATCAGCGAGACAGAGCCGCAATCTCCTAAGTCACGCCGGAAGCGAGCGACTCTCGTCAGAGACGGCTAGATTAAACAATCTAGCCAATGAGAGCGAAATCAAAGAACTACCTTGAACGAGAGACTAAGAAAGCAAGAACCTTGAGGAGATTAGAGCCAAAACCGGACGGGATCGGCATCAAGCACAAAGTCGAGAGTTTGAGAGAGAAAGGGAGAGAGGAGGAGGACGCATCATCATCAAAGATCCATAATCGTCACCGGATCCACCGGAGAGAGAGCGGGGAGAGAGGAGAGCCAAACTTGCACCATTTAGGGTTTAACTTCTTCAAGGGGGTAAAATTGGGTTCTTAGAAAAGTTTTGAGGGTAAAATAGGCAACTTACTAATTTTCATTAAATCAGCTCTTCAGCATTTTCGGAATCTTGGCAATGCTAGCTATTTGAAAATAGTTATTTGAAAATACTTAAAGCGGTTGATTTCCCTAAGGAGCTTTAGAGACTAAAAGCTCATTGGGAATGTTGAACCAAACGCACTCAAAGGATCCATTTGTTTGATAGATAATTGCTTTCAAGAATTTATTTTTTGAGTTTTTGATATTTGGACGATTAAAAATATTTTTTTGGACTGAAAACAACAGGCTCAAATTAGTAAGAAAGAAATCACTTTCCCTAAATCACAAAATAAATGAAAACTAATGATTTCCCTTAAAAATAATATTTATTGGAAGAGTTTCCCTTTATTATGAAATTTTCAGTGAAATGAACTTATCCTAAATGGATCCCCTTTTTCAATTAGACTTCTATTTTAGTCTCACTTATAATTGTTAGGTACAAACAAAGTACTTCTAAGTGCCATTCCCTTCAAATTCATTTAAGTATTTCCATGTACCGATTCTTGAATATCTATTTCGCTCACTTAGCGGAAAACTTTATAAAATATCAAATTCCCATTTCCTCTTTTCGGATTAAAAATCTTAATTACCCAATTACATCGGAAAAGTTAAACTTTTATGTGCTCCTAAAGTATATCATCCATCTAAACCAATCATCACACGTCCAAGCAAGATCGATTTCCCTAGTTTCTTCGAACTAAACATTATAAGACCGATATGAGTAGACGAGAATATCATCCCATCATTGATGCTGTTAAAAAACCCTCTCTATCAAAGAAAAGCAAGACCCACATCGGAGAATTCGACAAAGGAAAAGGGAAATCTGCTTCGAAATGGCTTTGGCACCAGAATATATTTTGTGCAGTACATGGAATATTTTCCCGAATAAGGGGACACGAAAGGCCACCAACATGAGAGCAAAAGGCCGGCCCCCACATAAGCAGGGGCAATAATGCAGGCCTTTTCTGCAGCAAAAATGCCCCTCTCCCACCTCCCACTCCTACCCCCCCACTGGTGAATCAAGGCAATACGTTGTCTCAGTGGACTCCACCTCAACATACCCATCTCCCCTCCCCTCCCCTCCCCTCCTCCCCTTCCACCATTATTCTTTTCTCTGTTCCCCTTTTTCTACATGACAGATATCCTCTGAAACTTTGACAACTCGCAGCTGCAGAGTTGTTCGTGTCATGTCACATAGAAACGTCTCTACACAACGACAAGACATACCCACATATTGGCGAATGCAGGGGGACACTGGTTGGTCGAGGTCCTCTATTGAATCGTATCTATTTCGGTACTGAGGACTCATTATCTCTAGAATATATGTGGAATTGAAGTTATTGATACATTTCACCAAAAATACGCCATTCAAGACCTTTTGGATCTTTCATGGATTGACATATATTAATAAAAGTTGTTGTGACGGGTCATTTGTTTATTTCGAAAAAGAAAGTAAATGACAAAGAATATAAAATACGACAATGAAAACGATCATTGCTAGTGTTGAAATTTGCAAAAGTAATGTTGAGCCACGTGATTGATGGGGATTTTTTAGAAAGTCAATAATGTGGGTATTTATAACCCATTGTCAATGGTTACACTTTTGAATTCAAATAAGCAAATAATTTTATGATCTTATCGACAATTACAAATAGTTGCACTATCCATTATCTCATACTATCAAACAACACTTATTCACAAAAAGTTATAAGAGTCCTAAAATAGTGGCAATAAAATATAATCACCCAGCAATTATGTTTTTGTATCAATTGCTCATTGTAAATGACTTTATCAATCAATTTTATAAGTTTTGATTAATGGTCTTGTTGATAACTGTCACGCTGTGTATTGTTGAATCTTCAAGTTATGAAATGTTTTGACCAAACTATTGGTATCAACATATGCCCAATTTTAAAAGAACGAAATGATTTATCAATCATTATATTTTTTTATAAACGAAATAATCAAGAGTCATCAATCATTTGGCAAAAGTGATTTTTCCTTGCCGAAGTACCTCTTGAATTGTTTTATTGAAAACAACACAATTGAATGTGTCATGGTTTCATGAATTGTGCCACTTGCAGTATCCTCTATTTGATAAATCTTATTTACATTACATGGCCTTCACTTAATTAACTAAGGCCATCTTCTAATTGAAGATTTCATCAAACTTATCAATAATGAGTGAGTAAACTTGAGTGTCTTTAACCTTAACCGTTATTTTTCCATTTATTTTTTTAAACTAAAAGGATCGACAAATGTAAGGCTTGTCGAGCACTATTTTTGCCACATTCATCTCAGTGTTTTCATCCTGGTTAGATTCATACTCTAACTCATAATTTTTGTATTAAAGCCACGTTTTGTGTAAAGTCTCGGGATAATGATAAACTCTGCAAGAATATGCAATTTGGTTCATGAACTTTCAATTTGTTCAATATAGTCCATGAATTTTAGTCGAATGTGTAATGTAGTCCTTGAACTTTTAATTTGTTTAATTTAGTCCCTAAACTTTTAGTAAATATTCAATATAGTCTCTAAATTGTATAAAAATATTTAATATAGTCCCTAATTTTGAATTAATGAAAATGGACTATATTGAATATTTTTATTCAGTTTAGAGATTATATTGAAATGTACCAAAAGTTATGAACTACATTGAATATATTAAAAGTGCAAAGACCATATTGCGCATTAGGCTAAAGTTTAAAGACCAAATTGAACAAATTAAAAATCCATAGATCAAATTGCACATTAAACCAAATTGCAAGAACTGTTTGTGTCATTTTCCCTAAAGTCTTCATGCGGCACTTTATCTTTGTCTTTAAGTAGTTACTCATATTTACAGCCTTTTGTTGCCAATTGAAATAAATCAACAAAGTTTTGGCCCTCAAATTAGTCTCATAGGTTAAATTTTGATCTATTGAAAGCCAAATTCGTGAATTATTTTTGAGAGAGCAAAGTGACGCATTAATGTATAGTCTTCTAAAACCTAGCAACAAACCGATGGATCGACTCATTATGATATTGATAGAGTATGCCAAATCAGCAATTGATATCTTCGATATCATTCTTATGAAGTCTTTCCATCTCAAGCCAAGCTACACATCAAATTAGGTGGCAAATTAGTGTTAACAATTTCGACAAAAACAAAGAAAATAACCAAAGTCTTAAAAACTCATCTATATTTGCTTCACCACATTGGGTTATGAATTGACCAACATGCTTGACAGTGAATTTTTCTTATTCGCCGATAAAATTGTAAAGGCAGGGATTTTGAAGCCTCTTGGACAAGGCTGATTATTGACCCATTCATGATATAATAACACCCCTATCTAATCCTAATTGTTGTCGAGCCTATTTGGCAAACTGTGTTGAGTTAAATTGTAGATTTGATTGGCCATCTTTCCCCCTAAGTGGTGATGTTGGTCTTGCCGGTTTATCTATGTTAATTGGCACGTTAGGTCTAATGAAAATATTCACATAGGTGGTACGTTACTAATTTGATTAGCCTAGTCTAATTATTCTCATTTATTCTGACCTTGGTTAGATGATTCAAAATTTTGATAATTCTTATAGGGGATTGATTATTCTGATCAACATTGTAAGCATCAATAAATGGAGAAGGACTGGGAACATACCCTATTACTGTTGGACCGACTTGTAATGGCAACGGTGGATTTGATGAACCTAGTCTCGATAAAGCATCATTCATAGCATTAATGACAATTGGCTTGATCACATTCAACATGTAGCTCATGAGGTAAAGCCATATCAGTTTGCTGTTCTTTGAGCAATTGTCTCACGATAGACACCATGTTAAAATTTCAAGCAACATCCTTTAATTGCTCTCCGGTGAGATACCTTGGAAGATCACAACATCATTTCTAGTTTGTGATATTGGATGGTCATTGCCAACAACATTGTCAAACTCTTGTTGATATTTGGTCTTTGCCATTGCAATCTCCTCAAATCAACATAATGTATTCCACTAGATGTACCAAAAAGATGTTACACAAAAAGCATGATGAAATGCTTTTTAGAATGTGAATGGATTGATATGAATCGATAAAAGTTGTGAATGGTACATTGTTGATTTTGGACAAGAAAGTAAATGACAAGTAATTTAAAGTACAAAATTAGAAACAATTGTTACTAGTGATGTATATTGTAGGAAATCTAAGATAAAGATATGCTAAGAGCATTGAGTTTTCTTGTTAATGGGGATCTTTTACAAAGAGTACAACATGCGTATTTTATAAACATATATACAAATAATAGTTATAAAAATCTTGAAGTAGTCAATCCGCTAGCAATTGTTATTTTGTGTCAATTACTTGCTGTTAAAACTTTGTCGAACAAATTTCTTAGTCTTAATGAAGGTTCTCATCGTTAACTTTCATATTACGAATTGTCAAATTTTTAAGATGTCGATTGTTGAAGTTTTCGATCCTCAATATCATCTTAAAAGCACCACCCCATGTGGTGGCTCCGCTGGCTTTGGGCTTTCCCCCCCTACCGAAGGGGAGGGGTTCAAATCCCAGCGAAGTCATTTGTGGACTTACCCTGGTGGCATGTGCTTGGTGGTGGCACGTGTCGCCCCCAGGGTTTACTTCCCGGCTGCCGGCCGTGTGGGGGTTCTCTGGGTCACCAAAAAAAATAAAAAAAATATCATCTTAAAAGCAGATGACTTGTCTTTTATCCTTTTTGAAGAAATTCATTCACTGGTATGTGCCCACGTTTATGTTAGTGCTCCCTGTTTTATTCCTATTCCCAAAGTGCCCGCCCAAGTGTGAATCACATTAATGCCTGATTTTCCGTTATCCGAGGTGTTGCAATGCTTTCTAATCAGCTGGTCTCTTCCAAGTGCCGAATCTATGCAGTATCCATCAGTACAGTACTCGAAGAAAACACAAATCTGTAGCGAACTTACTTTAAGGAGTTAGGTCTTCCTCAAAAGAAGTAATAATATATAGACGGATTTTCAAGAACTGAATTGATAAAAACAGAGGATTGTCAATGGAGAATATATTTCGTATGTAGGTGTATATATGAGGTTGAGGTTTATTATGCAAGGTGATCCTTGGAACTTGAAGTTATTAACCGTGATTAATGCATTCTACAAACATAAGTTAGGCAATGATTTATGAGACTAGACAATGAATGTGAAGAATCCACAATGAGTTTAGGCAATAAATTATGAGTCGGGACGGGTATTGGTGAAATAATTTGTATTCGACTCAACTAAATTGACCCAAATCATTCGTTACCTGAGTTTTATAGCACTCAAGTGATTGTTCAAAAAAAAATTGCACTATAAGAAGATATGAACCTTTAATATTCTTATCCTACAAAAAGTAAATACTCACGATCTTAAATTGTAAATATTAAAGATGAACACTGGACCACAAGCATTTTTTGGGAGCTCCTCCTTAACATGACTTATAAGTCACTTAACCATGTGCTTTTGTTTCTCCCTCTCTCCGCATCATCCATTGCAATTGATATGCGTCCACCATTTTAAACGGTAAAATTTTAAGGATCCCTAATCCTAGACTACATATGTTCTTTTAGACAATAAGATTAAATTTGACAAAGCATACGTAAACAAGCAAATTAAACTGAGTAAATAAAACTAACCCTTTTTTCCAATAATCTCGACACGTCGTTTCATAAATAATTTCTTTTTTACTGGCTCTTGAATAAGACTGAGATTTGACTTAATTAGGAGCTGCGTTTGCAGGGATGCCCCAGTACACACAGCAGCAGGAGCACCATGACACATCACAAAGACATTGGTAAAAAAAAATTATCCTATTCCCAAGAGATTCCAAGTTATATATATTCAAATTAAATGAAAAGAGAACCAAAAACCACTGTTCCACACCAGTTGAACATTGACTTGATGTGATGGATATACAAAGGGACGCGACCCCCTTTTCCCCCGCTCTGATCTCTCTGCTCAGCATATGTTTACGCACAGAGCGAGAGACAGAGAGCGAGATAGAGACATCAGCCGCCATTTTCTCTCCCTCCTCTCCGCCGCTCCGGAATCTCAGCAAAACTTCAATATTAAGGTATCAAAAACTGGCACCGCCCCTTACTTCCCTCTCTCTCTCTCTCTCTCTCTCTCTCTCTCACTGTGTTGAAACCTCCATCACCACCCCCGACGAAGTAGCCGCAAGTAAATAAAAGAAAGCGACAGATGTTTTTTTATTTATTTAGGAACGGAAAAGAAGGAAAGATGGAAAAAGAAAGAAAACCCAGATTTCTTTTCCTTACCGTCAGAGAAAAAGCTTTGGAATTCTGAAAGAGAAGCTGATCCTGCGAGCTGGGTCGCGAAATTTCGAGGTGCAAAACGAGAACGAAAAACAAAATCACATCTTTCTGAGTATGTATCGAGTTCTCAACCAATCCAATCAAATCAAAGTCAAACCGGCTCCTCCTCAGTACCCACCGCCGGTGGAGCCTCCGCCGCCCGCCGCGGACAGCGACGACTGGAGCTGCAGGAGGTGGTGGTAGCAGTCGGCCGCCGTCGGCCGGTGTTCTGGGTTCGTGTCCAAACACCTGCTTTGCAGGTCCCGCAGCATCTTCGGCAGGCCGCTCGAAGTCAACCCGCAGGTCTTGACCAGATAGCCGACCCCCCAGACGTCTACCTTCACCCCATGCAACCCCCTCCCCACCATCTCCGGCGCGTGGGGGCCGCGCGCCTCGCCTCCCCCGCCGCCGCCGTGTGGGTTTATCTGGGGGGCGCCCGTCGCGTTGTCGAACCCGCAGATGAACCACTCGCCCTCGTTGTCGCTCCTCCGCATGACCTTGTCCCAGCTCAAGTGCCTGTGCATGAAGGACAAGTCATGCAACGCGACCAGCGCTTTGGTCACGTACATGAGAGCCTCCACCAGCTGCTCGCAGTTAGCGGGCTTCGATTTGCACCCTCTCGGCTTGAACACCAGCGCCAGATCTTTCTCCGACGAGCGGCAAATTAACTCTGCATGCGGAACCCTGTGATCCAGGAAGTCGTATATTTCCTTCACTGCAATCCATTTTCTTTTGCTAGAGAAGAATCTCGTCACCATGTTCGGCGTCATTTCCACGACGTTTCCGTTCCCCAAATCGATCCTCTCGAAATCGCTGTATGGGAAAATGCTGTTCTTGTAATTCCCAACGTTGGCATTCATGTTGTTGAAGCACCGATCGGCCAAAAGGGACAGTAGACCGGCCACCCTATAGCACGGGACCAAGGCCTTGAGACGGTCTGCCTGCGACGACAGATCGAGTTTGTATAGATCAGTCCGGACGACGCGGGCATCCTGTGATCGGCTCAGCGCGCAGAATGTCACCGTGTGGCCGACGGCAAAGTAGCCCAAGATGTAAGGAAGATCCATGTATGTCCACATTAGCTTCTCTATGATCGACTCGGACGGATCTACTTGACCCTCTCGGACCTGGTCCGTCTCCTCTCCCCTCCACAAGCAGAAGCTCCTCACGAACCCTGTCAAGTTCGGCCACTGGTCTTGCAGTGCCACGTCGGCCGTAGCCACCGAGGGCTTTCGGATCATGACCGTCTCCACGGAGCAAAACTTCGACACAACCCGGTTGAGGCAATCGTCCCATAGCCCGATAAAGGAGTCGCGGGACGTGGCAGTGGATGAGGTGAGGCTAGGGTTGGTGCGTATGACGGAGCTCAAGATGTCCATCGTGAAGGATCTAGAGTCTAGGAGCTCGTGGGAGGTGGTGAAGAAGAGCTCTTTGCCTGGTGGCAAGTCTCTGTACACGTCTCTCCGGAGGGGGAGGCGAAGCTCCTCGGGCGGCGGCTCTTGGAGGTACCATGAGAGCTCGAACAATGTGGGGAGTGTCGTCGGTGGGACTCGCAAGCAACCGATGTAGTACTCTGTTGGATCTTGAAATTCCCACGGAGGAAGAGCTGCAACACCCGCAAAAAAATTGACAAATTCCCATTTTTTATCACATGAATAAGTTTAGATGTAATTTCCCATATCGATACATTTTAATATTCTTGAATTAATGGACAATCAACGTCCATCTGAAGTGAAGCCGAACACAGCGTTTTTCCATATAACCCAACATATGTAGAGAGGTTGAGTTGCAGTCACAAATTTCTGCCGACTAGGTTTATGATTTGACATTAGGAACATTTAGAAAATACAGAAAAATATTCATGGATAAATTATTTTGTAGGAATAATCATGCAATAAGATCGACATTCATAATTAATAAATAAAAACCTGGGGATACTCACATCTTAAAGAGGGGTCTGGCAGTGGAAGCTGAACTCTCTCTTGGAAACCTGGCGAAAATATACGAGGAAAAGAAAACGGCGTTCATGTACCAGAATGTAATAACAATATATGCCCGCAAAAAATATGTACTTAGAATAACCACACATTAAATAACAAGCTTGTTCTTGTACCAGAAGCTGCGGAAGAAGCAGAAACTGAAGAAGAAGAAGACGACTTCCTCCGGCCAAAGACTTTGACTTGCTGGCCGGGGACGAACCTGTCCACAGAGAACCCCCTGAGAGCTCCGTCTTCGAAAGCCTCCATCGTGCAGGCAACCATGGAGTCGTCGAAGAAGGTCAATTCATCGGCGTTCAAGAAGCTCGACCCTTGGAGTCTCACCCTCCCACGGTGGTGCTCGCCTTCCTCGGCCCACAGGCTCACCGACTCCTCCCACGTCATCCTTATCTTCCCAATGCGGCGAATCTCCCTCGAGGCCGAGGAAACCAAGGGGCCCGACCCGACGTCGAGCGACGACGGCTCGAATCCTAGAAACAGGCCTCCTCCTCCTCCTCTACTTACATGGTAGGATGAAGCTTCGACTCCACTGCTCATGACCAGCTGTTTTGTCCTAGCTGCGAGAAGAAGAATATGTATACCCCCAACACTAATTACAAGCGCAGTAGTCGGAAGCTGAACTTCATTTGGAACTATTAAACGTGTGTTTCTTACTAAAAGAATGTGCTTGTTTGATCACTGATGTTGATGAGAAGCAAAAGACAGGGACACAAGAACAGGAGGAAGAAGAAGAAGAAGAAGGTTCGCCTGCCTCTTACTTTCAAGAAACACCCACATTCCGATCAAAGGGTGGTTTTTAGCTACCCATTAATCCTTCCATTGATCAACACATGAATTGTGAGTAAGATCGCCCCACGAATTGAGTAAGATCGCTCGTAGAAGAATCTTACTGTTAACGATGATCCCCCGTTGGTACAAAGTAAAAGGGCAGAGGAAAAGATGATGCATTGAGGAGAATCACGTGAACATGACAGTGCATTACATACCAGTGAGTAGAGAAGGATCATCATCCCTAAAAGGAGGAGGCGGAGGAGGAAGAGCCCTAACGACGCCACTGCTGTCATCAGCAAAGACGGGCGAGACTCTGCTTTGTCCCGTCGTCCTCATCCTGGGGCCCATGAACTGCGCGAGCTCCTCGAACACCTCCTCGTCGAACGAAGCCGGCAATCGGTACACCTTCCTCTCGTAAGGAGACAGCCGGAAATAGCTCTTGCCGACCTGCTCTCTCTCGCCGCCCCTCTCCCACTCGTACACCTTCCTGAACTCCCCTAGCATGTTGTCCCATTTGGTCCCCGCCGTCTTTGCGTCCCGGTTTACCCCGTGCCGGTTCAAGAACTCCGCCACCTCCCTGTCCTTCTCCGCCCTCGTCTTCCCCCTCCCCGGCGCCCCCGCCGCGGCCGCATCTCCTCCGCCGGCTGCTGGGTTCTGATTAATTCTTGAATCCGACGACGACCCGCCACCACCACCTCCTTGGTACTGGACCCGCCAAGCCCTAGCGAGCCACAGCATCTCGTTGGGCTTCCAAACCGGGCTCACGTACTTGCCCTTCCTGAATTGGTGGTGGGTTTGCAATTGCTGCTGGTCTCCTCCACCTTCCAGCATGCTCGTTTCTTGGCTTGAGGTGGTAATGGTGGTAGTTGGGACACATGTAATCGGGGACTGAGTAGGCGATGACGCCGTGTCGGACGACGAGGCGGTGGTGGCGTGGACTTGCGGGTTCGGGTGGGTGGTCGGGGAAGGGCTCGACTCGGGGGGAGATGTCAGGATCTTCCATTGACCGACGCCAAATCTTGGCCTTTTGGGATTACTCCCACTCAGCGCCTCGAATTGAGGGTGGTGCTGGTCGAAGAAAGGGGCCGAGATGAAGGGCGTTGCGCCGGTGACGACCACCGCCGGAGACGGCGGTGGGGGAGGTCTGGGCTCGGCGGGGGTAGTTTCTTCGGTAGGAGAAGCGGAGATTTGCGGAGGTGGAGGTGGAGGTGGAGGTGGAGGTGGAGGTTGGGGCTTCTTGGGGGTGTCTCCAGTTCCCTTGTTGTCAGCCATTTTTCTCTCTCCCACGCACATTCAGATGGGCCCGAGAGAGGCCAAAAGACGAGGGGATCAGTTTCAGACGAGAATTGGCGAACAAGAACCAGGAAGATTACTGTAGGACTGGACTAGTTGAGAGCTTATCATTCTAGGCTTTTTTACTTATATATCATTAAGAAAAAGCTTTCGAGGCCAAAGGTTTCAAGGAGAGTGTTGTGGTTTTTTTCTTTTTCTTTTTTTTTGGGGGGGGTGTCTAAAGGTGTGAGCTGCGAGAGGAAATAGGGTATGTGTAGATTGATGAGAATTGGGAGAGAAAGCTGCGAAAATCAACACTATCAAGGAGAGAGTGAGAAGAGAGAAGAAAAAGAGAGAGAAAGAGAGTATGAATTCATTAAGAGATTTACAATTAGGCTTAATTGCAGAAGTACAGAATTTATCTCATAAGGGTACTGAGGCCTTTCAATGGAATGGACCAATCGTTCTGATTGCATCAAGTTAATTTGAACACAAAGGTTAATTAATTAGCAAATCGAGTTTCAGTTTTTCATTTTTTTGAATCGCGAATATCATTCCCATCTCATGAAATTTCTGAAAAATCCATCTTGATCGGCTCCGAGCTCAATGCGATGCTAATCATTTCGCAATTAACTCGGCTACCCCCTTTATATCCGAGTAAAAACTAAGATAACCAATCAAGAAGAGCCACAAATTGGGACAGAATAAAGGGGGACAAGATGATTAAAGCAAAAGGAGATTTTAATAGAGAGGATACTTCAAAAAAACAAAAAAGAAAGAATGAAAAGAAAGTGAGAAGATTGAGAGGGGGGGTTGGGTCCTTGGTGTGACAGACAGAAGAACAGCTCTGTGAATAAGACCCTTCAGTTAAACCGGATGATAATAAGACCAGACGATCCGAGCTTCGTGATGTGTCGTCTTGACAACTAAGAAGGAGGAGAAGAGACTAGGGTTTAGGGAGGGAAGAGGAGTGTAATGATTGTACTGAGACTGAGGAAAGCGGCTCTAAAAATTTAACATTGTTTTTTCTCGAGACTGCATTAAATGTTTTTTTGTTTTATTTTTTGTTGATGCTGATGTTCGTTGCTTCCTGTGCTTGTTTTGCTTAGCCTAAATCAATATTAAATAATTAAGTAAAAGTATAGAAGATGAAGAAAATAAGGAGGGAGGGAAGAGGGTTGGAGAGCCATATTGAGGGAGCTGAGTGGAAACAGAAAAAGGTGGGAGGGGGAAGAAGATTTTGCTTTTTGCCATTTGCTTTTGACGCTGCAGAGTTCAGAAGGGACGATGTGGACTTCTCGTATCAATGGCCCTGCTCCATCCAATGACTCCTTCCCCCCTCCCTCCCCCTTCCAAAGTCTTTTTTGGCCATTCCCTCTTGTTGTTCTCGTGCTCCTGCCTCTCTCTCTCTCCCTCTCTCTCTCTGTGAACTGCAAATCAAGGATCATGCGCAACCCTGCATCTCATTTTCAATGCGTTATCCAGAAACCCTTTTTTCTGATGATGAGCAATGCACACTGCTCCCGCTAGGGCAAATGATAATAATCATCAAGAGCACTTGAGCACAACCCCAATTACATCAAAAATGAAAAAAAATTCGAATATGACAATATGAGGTGTCTCTATCCCCTTTATTAATTTGGATTTCCACTTTTTCTTCTTTTCTTCTTTTCCTAAGACAATCATTTTGCTTATTAAATAGGAGTTAATCTACCGCAATGGTAATTTAAACGTAACATGAAAAATTTAGACATATCTCCTCCCTTTGCTAAAATGATGGTTTTATTTGCATTAAAGCTCTGGTGATTGTTATTCCTCCCACGTCAATTGATTGTTACTAATGCAAAGCCGACTTGTAGAGTCCTATTCATGCTATGTTCATGTTCAAGATGGCATTAATTCTCACATCAATCGTACTACAGAAACCAGCCATTCACATTCTCGTATACGAGCTTAAATCTGCTAAGCAGGTTTGTTAACGATTGATGTTGCATTAGAATGAGGGAAGGGTGTATTCCTAAACTTGATTTGATAGTAGAATTTGAGTGTATATAGATATTCTGATTTTTCTCACCATGTTTCTTGTCTTTCCATCTTAGAAGTAATAAATATTTGATATCTAATTGCTCCATCATATGAATTATTTTTGCAAAAGTTCTTATGTAGAGCACCCTAGTGGTCAGCTTCCGTTGGAATGTTCAACCCCGTGGCCTTGAGTATGTCGACAGCTGCACCCACACCACATGACTTGCACCGACAAGTCAATAATCTTAAGAACGAGAAATGAGAGTAGAGAGAGAGAGAGCGGTTGAATCTGAAAGACAGAGAGAGTGAGTATGAAAAATGAGAGTGATGAATGAGGGATGAATCTGAAAAAGTTAATATATTTTTAGAGTTGGGTTTTAAAACCGGTTCAAGTCGAGAAATCAGCAACTGAATCTATACAAGCGGATTCTCAAATTTTTTACCCGAGCATCAAACCGATCCTTGCACAAAGACCGATTTGGTTCCTAGTTGAACTGGTCCAGTTGCATGCTTAATACTTAAATTGACAAAAGCAGTGGAAGGACTCAGTGCATCATCAAAGGTGCGATTTTGAGGATTTAAATATATTTTATGGAAGATTTTAGGATTCAAGTGCATTAATAAGGACGAGTTTTAAAACTGGTCCTAATATTGTCAATCCCCTAGGGATTACCAAAATCTACATTGGAGGTGGCCATAGGATCAAATTCTATAAGGGGCTAGGCGCGATTGTCACATTTTAGAAGTACAAGTGAGAATATAGTTTGGCTTGCAGTTTCTATAACACTGCCCATGACCAAATATATGGGGCAATCATCGCATTTTGGGGGAGACAAATCTGCATTATTGAGTTACTAGGCCCGATGGGCCACACAAAACATCCTCTTCAGTTTATAAAAATAAAATAAAAACCCAAATATAGGAACATGTACCAGGATTTGTTGTAGGTTCTCCTAGGTCGGGGTCGAGACTTTTTTTTCCCTTGCTATCCATTGAATTTTATTAATTGAGACGCGGGCAATAAGGAAAATAACAATATATAAATATTAAATCAATCATTGACTAGTGTACTGCTTAAATTTTATCTTCTTAAGTTGAGCTTGCACTCGGTTACTATTAAAGCTTAAGTCAAAAATTTATTGTGACCTGAAGGTTAAATATTAACTTGAATCCACTGTCGATTCATATATCAGATTGTGCAAATGCATAGCTTATAAGAGAAAATCCATAATTTCGTGAGATGGGATATGTATAATGGGGCTGAAAAATACACAGTTTGATGCCTTCTCAATAGAGAAGTTTTACCACCAAGTGTCTAAATCTTCAGCAATTCTCTTGTGGATTTCGTTGAGAATAGCGTGTATTTATAGCGAGTCTTTCCCTTTCTTCAAAAGCAAATTACCCATACGATTGCTACTACAATTTTCATGACACGCAATGTTCGTTGCATTAAAAGTATCAAAGAATGATTAAGATGCTCTTGAATTCACCATTTTTTTTAGGTGATCATATAGATTGAGAGATGGTTCGTGATCGCAATACGTAAATTATGATCCAAGGGAGTAAAATTGAGTATCGATTTATGGTATTGATCAAGATCATTTGCTTTAAAAGGTTGATGTAGGGCAAAAGCATCCAAGAGAAAACATCAGGGACACATGTGAAGTGGCTGCTTGAGGTCCCAGAGTCGCATGAGAAATGAGACATTGCATCGTTCATTAGGGTTTTCATTATTACATCTAGTTCTTGCCTTATCTCACCGGTGCAACTAAAAGCTCAAGACAAGCACGTTCACGTTAATCAAATCCGACTGTCTAGGCTCTTTATGGTCTCATGGTACCGTTGACAAATACTTCTTGTGTCATTGCAATTATATGGCGTGACTCATTCTATTGGGAAAAAAGTACATAAATAGATAGGACTTTTATCTTGCCATAAAGACATAACTATTTACATGTCATACGTGTCTCATTTAAATCTTATAAATAATTTATTGGTCAATAAAGAAATTAAAACTCCATTTCTCTCATAAAAAAAATTAGAAATCATCGTATACCCTCCATATCTTTCTTTCTTGTGAAAACGACCCAATTCTACATTATATAATTACATGCTTCACGTTCATTCCTTCTATCTATCGACAACAAATAAGGTTAGATAGTAGTAGATCTTAGGGGTTAGGGGCAGTTCAAGCGCCCACCATTGCGAGAACAACTTAATTAATTAGCTGAAAGTGAAAAAAAACCCTCGTAACATCATTTTCTCTATAGGCATATGGTTTTGCACAGCCGTAAAGCAACGTCTCAATTTGCGACTGTAAGCCGCATGCTTTTGCCGTTGCCAATGAGCAGCAACGTGGGTCCACCTATTAATAAATTTTTTAGCTCATTAGACATAAGTTAATATGCCAACTTCCATATTTAGCATTAACCCTTTTTTAATCGGTCTATGCTCGAGCCAATTATTCATGGTGGGCGCAAAACTTGGCGACGAAAGCAATCAATTATCTATTATATGAATTTGGGTTTGCCCTAATCTCGACCTTTGGGGTGGGACACTAAGCCGACATCCAAAAGGCATATGTTGGGGATTAATGGAAGATGAGCTACGAGTTTCATGCTATTGTTGCTAGACCCTAATTAACTTGAATCTAGATCAATTGATTAAAAAGAATAAGATGTTTTTAGATGACTTTATGTCTTGTCGCGATAATCGGTGTCAAATATGTGATCTTGGCACTAGCACTGGCCTATTGATTTTTTGTAATCTCAATCACATACTTGACAAATACAGACTGAATAAGGGGATTGAGAATCTTGATCCATTTGAAATTCTTAACAAATAAATTATTAAGTAAAAAAGTGCCAATTATGGACCTCGTCTTATCAACAACTAATTTACTTCTTATCCCTAGTAGGTCTTCCTTCACTAGCAAGTTTAGGATGTTGTGCTTAGCCTAGAAAACAATTTAGCAAAAGAAAAAAAATAGTTAACCTATCAATCAATGAGAAATTATATATGGCTACATGATGGGAAATCATTTTTGCTATCTTACAGCTTTAATAACTCGTTTATCTATCAAAAGTTCCATTAAACTTAGTGTAGCTTATAATTGGCGCAGTTCCAAGATTAGTAAATACTCGCATGATCAAGCGTTTTGATTCTCAAAATATATTAGTAGGATTTGTGATAAAAAAGTAATTCCTAAAATTTAGGTATATTAGCAGTTGTTTTTCTTTACCTTGAAGATCTTTGGATACTGACATATTCAAATCGTTTTCCTCTTTCTCTTATTAGTACAAAAAAATAATATTTTGGGACTTTATAATATTGAAAAACTACTATAAAAAGAAAGAGAGGAAGCACGAAACAAATTATAGGCTGTCTGGGGCTAGGCCCCTGCTGCTCCTCGACAAAATAAAGAATATAAAACTCGAAATCTGCAATTCTTATTTTCGAACTATAAAAAGTAAAACTAAGAATCAGAGTGCATCCGCAAGTACGTCGATAATAATAAAAATAATAATAAAACTATACTTTTTCTCATTACATATTATTTCATTCCGACGTTGACTGCCGCTTGCAGCAGCATCCTCCCCATCCGAAAGGGAAGGAGGAAAAAAAAAAACAAAAAAAAAAAAAAAAACATCTCGTATGCCCTAAATTTTTTCCTTTTCCTTCATTTTGCGCCCTCAATGTTAAATATCAAAATAAAAGAAATTTTGTCATTCTTAAAGTACCATCTTTTTCATATTATTTTTTAATCACTATATTTAATATAAAAATACTTTTTTATTAGATACAGTTAATAAATGCTTGCGGGAGATATTCATTAACAAGACCCTTATTGATTTTACTACCAAAAAATGATTGCAATAGGTAGTTCAAGGGAAAAGTTTTCTCAATTCCATAGAGTAATGACGGCTTAGGATAGACCTTGAATTAATATTGAAACGTACATGCAAGATATTCACAATATTTCTAATTTATTAATGTTCGAGAGTCATAACTCTTCCTAGTCATCATGCTTTAAAACTGTTGGGGAAATTATATCAGTTTTTCTTTAGTGTGTTTTGTAAGACCTATTCTCCCAATTATGTTGTATTAATTCGTGTTGAGACGAACTCCTAGAATATCACCAAAGCACATGTAAGATTGCTTGTTCGGACATATTTACCAATTTTAGTTAGGGGTGATTGGTTCCGGAGTGGGTAAGTTCCAAAGTTAGAACTTGGAACCTACTCTGTCATAATCAGTTTTTGATTTTTGAATCTTGGAGCCTATTATGTTTACCTGGAACTGGTTCTTGAACTTACCCTATTTTTTCAGTTCGGTTCTAGGGTCTACCTAAGAAACTTTTTTTTATTCATTTTTTTCAACAAAATCATATGAGACTATGAGTAATAAAACGATTCAAAGTAAGAGATGAATAATATAAATCTCTATCCGCAAAAAAAAACAACACATTAGATGAATAGGTAGTCATATACAATTATAAACGATAAAAAGTTCAAAAATGTAACATAGAACATAAATTATAAAGTTTTATTCCCTATTCATCCATAAAAATTTAGGAGAACAGAAAAGACTGGTGAGGAATTCCAAGAAAGGACAAAGGATAAAGGAGTACTAGGGCTAGAATTTAGGGGAAAAAATTAGGGTTTTGGCTTTTTTGGCTTTTAGCTTATAAAACAGGTTCCAAAACATGGTGGTCCGATCCAGTTTTCGGGTGAGTATTTACTTGGAACCTATTCTGAACTGATTCCAAAAAAATTGAAATATGTTCTCGGACTAGTTTCAACAGGAACTTATTCCTGGACCTATTTTTCGAGCGATTCTATCCAGTTTTAGGATATAATCGGTTTGGTTGCACACCCATAATTGCAGTCTTTCTATTTTTAGTTGGCTGAAAACATGCCACAAATTAATGACTCCTAGAGTTTTAATCATTATATGATTTAAACCCTGTAGTATAAAGTGGATATTTTCTACCACCTACAATTTGATTGTTCATGAGTTTTCTTTCACCGAAAAAATAATCCTTAGATTTCTTTGAACAAATTAATTATTCGAGCAAGTAAAATAAAATAAAGCTTGATCCACTAATCAAGTAGGTTTCATTTTAAACCCACAGGAAAGCATATTATTATTCTACGGGTTATCTTAATCACTGAAATAAATCTATTAGACATGCAAGCTAGTAAGATAAATATTCACCAAGTGTCCTCAGGGACTAGGTAAGCATAATTAATATGAAATTATTTAAATTTAAAAAACATTGATTACACTTATATGGAAAATACATAGATTGAAAATTTATAATTACTTAACAAGTGCTTCTTGGGCCTCATTAACAAGACCCCACAAAATAAAAGTCCTTTGAAATATATGTCTTGTAATCAAATATGCCCATTATTCCATTAAAAAAAAATGAAGTCACACAAAATTTATTTTTAATTATCTAAATGAAATCGAGGATTGTTCCCATATGCAGAAAACCCTCAAATTTCACAAACCGTTATATCATGGAGGGGGGGGACACAGAATGACAAGTAAATGGCATCTGAAAATTTCTCAGCACTGCCAGCTCCCGAGGAACGTAGCTTAGGGTTTCTCCTTAGGCCGGCGACTTTCCTTTTCCATGCAGCCTTTTTTCCCCCTTTCACACAGCTAATGGGTCTCTCTCTCTCTCTCTTTCCCTCGCAGAGGAGAGTACGTGATTGGGTGATAAATGCAGGGCATCAGAAAAGAAAAGAGAGAAAAAACAATGGGATGGGCATGCTCGATGGCTTTTATAGTGCCTTTCACAAGCATCCTCACCGAGGAGCTACGGAATGCTTTTCAACAGTCACTGATGCACTATAGCTGCAACAGTTCCCTTCGCCTTTTCTTTCTCCGTGGGCAATCGAACTGTCGTAGGGACGTGAATGAAGTGATTACTGAGCAGAGAGTCCCCATGTCCATGTTATCAAGAATCAACCACCCACAGAGAGAGAGAGAGAGAGAGAGAGTTTCCTCGACATTGTAGGGATCCTACCTCTGGTGGCTAGTGCGCGCGCGGTGAATAGGGAAGCTAGGGTTAGCTTTCTTCTCTCTCTCTCTCTTTTATCTTTTATGGACGTGACCTTGCACTTGGGATTTGCGAGAAGCTTCTTTGCGAACGATAAAATGGCTCCTTTGCATAGTGTTCATGTCCCGGAACATATTAACGGGACAAGGTTTTGGAAGAATCAACAAATAAAAAGCAATTAAGAAATGAGATCCTCGGTATGTTCTAGTTTGTGTAAAGACTCGCCATTGCATGTGCAAAAGCCTATTGATGTAAAATGCAAGGCGTGAGCATGCTATTGTTAGCATTTCTATTGTGGTAAGTGGTGTAAGCACTTTACTGTTAGCAATTAGCTTTGTATGAGGCATTTGGTTGAGGTATAATGAACTTTTTGTGACTCAATAGAGAAATCGCTCATGGTGAGAGATTTCTGTATTGATATGATAGTTCAAAATTTCAATAGAAATCTCATTGTGTCCATGTCTTAGAAAGAAGAAATCGTTAGGATGGATGCTCGTGTAAATGAGTTATGTTAAAAAAATCTCATACATCGAATAATTAATGTAGTGTTGAATAGTTAATATATCTTAATTGGTCCACAACTCATTAGCTTAAATTTTTGAGGGAATGTGAATTCAATTTGATATATTAATAAGCTCAGACTTGGACTTCATCTTGTTGATTTCCCTAAGCAAAATGTATTGGACTTCTACTATATGCTTTTCACAAATGGTATCAAAATCGATGGTTGCACCACAATGATGGCCTGTAAAGAAGAAGTTGAGCCAAAATGATACATGAATTAGGGGAGAGCCAAACCTAACTCTGAGCTCACGCATGAGGGAGCGGGTTGTGTTAGAAAAATCTCACATCGGAGATTTAATGTGGTGTTCAACAGTTAAAATATCTTAGTTAGCCTATAACTTATTGATTTAAGTTTTTGAGTGAATATGAATATTGACGGGTTTAGGTTTAGGTTCCTCTTGACGGTTCTCTAATTGAAGTTATCAAATTTATGTTGCGATCTCTTAGTGGAAATCGAGGTGGAGAAACATGACATACAATCCACATATTAAAGTGGGTTATTCATGTAAGATTTCTTTTTGCTGCTGTAATAGTTTAAACTTGTGCCACTACAACGAAAGTTCAACCGTTTGAACATGTGCATAAATACATGTTGAGTCATATTAATTTTAAATGATCATTATGCATTGTTAACATGTGTTAATTCACGTTTGATTTAGTGTGGTGTTGAACAGTTAAAATATCCTAATTGTTCTATAACTCATTGAAGATTCACACTGAAATCTTATATCAGAGATTTGATATGGTGTTCAACAATTAAAATATCTTAGCTGGCTTATAACTCATTGATTTAAGCTTTTGAGTGAAGATAGATATTGACAGGCTTGAGTTTAGGCATCTCTTGGTAATTTCCTAACTGAAGGTATCATATTTATGTTGCGCACTCCCAACAGAAATTGAGGTGGTGAAATATGACGTACATCCATGTATTCAAGTGGGTTATTCATGTAAGATGTCTTTTTGCTGCTATAATAGCTCAGATTTGTGCCACTACAACGAAAGTTGGACAGTTTGAACGTGTGCTTAAATACATGTTGAGTCATATCAATTTTAAATGATCCCTATGCATTATTAACAAAGTTAGTTCACATTCAATTTTTTTTTTAAATTAATCTTTTGTCTTTGTTTTGTTAATTAAGCAAGTGCGTCACTCAGCAGGGGGATGACTTCCCGTACATATCTAAGAACATCAGATGGGATCCATCTGCAAAACTAACAGCAGCAACTTTACAGCCACAAAACAAGTGTGTAACGAGCAGCCAGACTAAACTCCAGTTCCTACAAGCCTCTGGATTTTCAGCAAAAGACAACTAATTCCTCTTCTTTACATCGTGATAATCTATACAGAACATTCTCAGAAATCCTGGAAAAAAATCGCACTATTATCAACAACAAAACCAGAATAATGAACCCGGGAGTACTTCCAGTAACCTTAAGAATGTGAACTGGTAGTGCTTTCCCTTTCATGTGATTATTAACCCATCGAACTACAAATCCCAGCTCCGAGTAGTTCTAAAAAGATGATTTCTATCTTCAGGACAAGACCCACTCAAAACACAGATCATATCCAGGGAGCGAAACCATTTGGAAGTTCTGTCCTTTGTAGCTAATCGATTCGACATACCCAACCAGCTGATGAAAATGTGCTTGGGAATATTAATAGCTGAACCGTTTGTTGCTTGACATATACTTGGCCATCGCAATCACTACTAATGAAGAGTTCATCAGTTGGAGTAGCTAACCAGACCACCCTATCTTGTTGTTCCACGGGAGGCACAAGGGAGTGCCACGGAGAAGCCTGGATATCCACAAACATATCGGTTCTAGCTGTAGCTGCGGGCCAGGCCCATGTATCAGGTCGTGTTATCATATATCAAAATGATCAACTTGTCACTCCAAAAGGATCAATAACGCAACTAGTACCACGCTATTCTGGAAAATTCATGCTATCAGCATCCATTTTTTGCGCTCTAGCAAACAATTAATGACCTTGTCTGACTTATTGCGGACAATGTACAGAAAGCAGTTCATGCCTCAGATCAGAGGCTATAATAGCGAGGTTAATCATACCCACCTGGGTCCTAAACTTACCTTACAATAGCTGAAAAACCATTATTGATGCAACAGTAATTATCACCTGTTTCATCTCCCACAAATGTGATGGGCACTTAATATCGATATACCGATTTTATAATTATCAAATCACATATTTAAGTTCATATTGATCTACTCCAAATTTACCGGTATCTCTTTTCCGAATTGTATAACTGAGAGTATTCCCTTAAAAATTTTAAGCAAAAGTTTCAAATATTTTTCATATTTTCCAACATTTTCTTTGTTTCACAGAAAATAAATATGAATAAATGAAAATTATTTTTCTGAAAATAATACTCATATCACTAACAAAATCAAACAAATAAAAAGTATTTTCATTATTCATAAAAATGTTAAGAGATAAATTGTCATTAATAATGAAAATACTTTGCATTGGTTAATTATTTTTTGTGTTACAAACAATTATTTTTAAGAAAATTCTTTCAAAATAATCAATTTTTATGTGAAATAAACAGAGTTTAAATATCGCATCATTGGAACAAAACTCTTTTTCCTAGGAAAATACCCTTGATTTGTCTCTCGCTCTCTCTCTCAGTAACTAAATGTTTGTTTTGTCACGTGAGATAAAGATCGCCTTCATTATCGAGCAAAAGTACACGAAGATGGGTATTCGACATATATTGATTTCAGTGCCTTCATCCTCCTGACGCCGGACTGAAATCACTCTCGATTGAGTATAGAAATTGGCTGACACGAGGATCATCGCCGGGATGTACGTATATACAGATGGCGACGTTCGCAAAGTATTTGAATTTGTATTCATGTATTGTCACCATCAACGACCCTCCATGCGCATCAGTTCCCTAAAGTCGATTTTATTGGTAGAAAATAGAAATCTACTTCTTGGAAAATGGAGCTGAAAAGGATTGTTGTTCAGGAGTAGAATGTACGAGAGATTGGAAAATGAAAGTGAAAGCTCATGGCTCAAATAACACGTCGCATCATATACCTAATCACTGCTCGATTAATAGGTTTCACATCAAATTCCATTAGATCCCATTCCGATGATTTGTGCACCTTAGTCTCGACTGCACTAAACAACACAATTTAGACTCTTATCTTCTTTCATATATCTCCATTGTTCCTGTTAGCATTCGGTTCTTGATCTACAAAATGGCTTTATTTAGAAGTCATTAGTACCATTTTGTTATATCCGAGATATCACATTTTGGTGGTGGAGTTCCTCAAAAGCCAAATCAATGAAGAATGAATTTTGGGATGATTGGCAAAACATGCTAAGAAGGTACAATACCAACCTGAGAAGAAAAATTCCCTCTCATTAGTTTTTAGACTGGCAAGTCTCGTTGAGAAAAGAAAAATTATCCAATTAGTTATAAATTTATTATATGGACACCAATTCAGTTTTATAATTTTTAATTCTACTAATATAGTCCTAAAATTTGTGCGAAATTCCAATGTAGTCTTTCTAGCTAATTTTTGCCAAAAATACTAACGTGGCGATCCAATCATCACCGACTATTATACGTGACACACCGCCATGTCAACAATATCTAGTGAAAATTAGACCAAATTGGAATTTTATGAAATAATTTAGAACAACATTAACAAAATCAAGAAGTTTGGAACTAAATCGGTATCCATATTGTAGGTTTAGGACTAACTAGTAAGTTTATCCCATTAAGCAGCCTTGTGCTACGTGTTTTGGTAAGTTGAACTTGTTCATGGAATAGACCAGGCTGATTGATTAGGCCTCCGATTTGGGCTCCGCAATTGGGCCTGCTTTGTGAAGTGGGCCCAAAATAGAAAAATTAGGGAAGTTGGTTATGGCATGATTGTCTTATCATGTGACCACATGAAACGTCACAATGTGGAAAATACATTTTCGAAGATGACACACGAACACAATCGCTGCCGGCACAACGCACCTACTATTATTTATTCATAGCACGTGATCATTACAATAGAGTAATTATGAAAACTCTTGAATAATACTGAATTATTGATTTGACTTTGTTTTGGAAAACTGATGAACTATATTGAACAAATTAAAAGTTAGATTAAACATTTATGAATAGTTTAAGGATCAAATTGAACAAATTATATATTCAAGAATGATATCAAAGTTTTAGAACTAATTGTGTCATTTTCTCATTTGGTTATAATAAGCTGGCGAAGCAAGAGATACTTCTTCAAGTGTACAAAAGGAAGATACATAGACAGACTCCACAGAAATCCAGATGGGAAGTTGAATGATACATCCATCCACATCTCTACAACGATTATTAACATATATGCCATCCCTTCAAAAGGGTATAATTAAAGTGGATTAGCCTAATTGAAGGTTTGAAACCAACAAGGAATGAAGCAAAGAGAGCAAAGACAGATTGCGAGAAAGTACATGAAGAGTCTGATAAGTCAAAAGCTCAAAGAAGACGGGTCATGTCGTCTTGTTCGTTTGCTTTTTTTTAACTTGTGTGGACCTTATACAAATGATTAAGCAATCGAGGCGTGAAGAGAAGACAAGAGAAAACCACTTCATCAAATCCACCCAAAATACTAATGATGACTGTCCCTCAATAATCATCTCACCTTTGTTCCCTTCCACGCTTTTCTCTTGTCATCATATTTGTCAATCCCATACCCTCCGTAGTCTGTATCATTTTCCTCCGCATCATCGTCACCATCATCTTCTTTAGCCTTGCCAACGACATCCCCGACCTCTTTCTTCCTCCTCAAGCCTCCCTTGAGCCACTGCACGACCTCTATCATGCTCGGCCTGTTCTCGGGGCTATGATCCGTGCATCTCATCGCGATCTTGAGCGCCAGTTTGAGCTCATCCAGTTTATAGTTCCCCTTTAGTCTCAGGTCGGCTATGTGATCGAATGCACCCTTCTGGACGTATGGTGTGACCCATTGCACAATGTCGCGCTTCACCCCGCCGGGAAGCTTCTCCAGTGGCTTCTTGGCACTAATTATCTCGAGGAGTAATATGCCAAAGCTGTAGACGTCACAGCTCTCCGAAACTTTTCCCCACATCGCGTACTCGGGAGCCAAATAGCCGAGCGTTCCCTTCACTCTTGTCGTCAAATGTGTAACGCCATCTGGAATAAGTTTAGCGAAACCGAAATCCGCAACTTTTGCTTGGAATTGATTGTCCAGAAGGACATTACTCGCCTTTATGTCTCGGTGAATTATGTGAGGATTGGCCTCATGATGCAAGTACCTTAAATTAGCAAAAGAACACGGCTAAAATTTGAGCAGCTTGGATTGAAAATTCAGATCTAGAAGGTGCTGAGAAGCCTAATTCTTATGAGGAAGTTGAAAATTTAGACTGAATTATGTTCCTAAAATGCGATGGCCAATGATTCTATATTTCCAATGGACGTTTTATGAGGACTAGCCGCATGATAATTCCTTAACCATGTAAAGGCAAAAAGTTCCATGGCTATGGACAAGCATTAATCCTGAGAGCGTCAAAAAACATGTTTGGAGGACATTTCTAGCCGAACATAACCATAAATCTGATTTTCTAGTGATGATTCTAAGAGGCGTAACTAGGTCACATAGCAAGCGATTGAATGGGTTTACTTACGCTAAACCCTCAGCTGATCCAAGCACGATGCTCATTCTTCGCGGCCAATCAAGCAAGCAATCTGCGGCGAGTTGGCCATGGAGATGAGTTATTAAGCTATGATTAGGCATGTAATCATAGACGATCAGCCTCTCATCGCCACCGACGTAGAATCCCCTCAACCCTAAAAGGTTCTTGTGCCTCACCCTGCCAAGAATCTCCACCTCCACTGCAAATTCCATTTCGGCCTTTGGGCTCATTGTTTTGAGTCTTTTCACCGCAATCTGCAATATTCAGTCAAGTTTAACATCGATTCATAGAGCTTACAGGAGTCTCTATCTAGTCTTGCCGAGGCCACTTTTTCACTATTATTACTGGTGGAACAAGAGAAATAATCTCAAATAGAAACACAAGAAATGGACATGATTGCCTCTACGCCTTTACTTGTTCGACCCCAATAAACGCTTCCGAAACCACCCTCGCCGATCTTGTTGTCGTTGTGGAAGTTGTTAGTCGCATGTAGCAACTCCTTGAGAGAGTAAATTTCCCATGGATAGTCCTTGTTCTTGCTTACACTTCAAAAAATTCATTGAAAGAGCGAAAAATCGTTACCACAAAGAAAAGCCACTCAAACTTGATTGACATATTAGTTATGGAAGATCGGTAACCAGTCCGTTAACCATTTACCTGATCTCGGGCTGTTCTTCAAATTTCGAGATGCAACATAAACATCTCCAGAACACCATCCTACTGGAGGAAAACTCGTGAAGAGGCAAAGATGAAAAAGAAGGGATTAATCGCTATGAAGGAAGATAAGAGAGGAGGATGGAGAAAACAACAAGATGATGAAGCAAGAAGAAAGCAAAACGCAAACGCAAACTGATATCTCTATGCAAAACTGAAAGAGCCTTATGGTGAAGACAAGACGGCAGCCTTGGAAGTCTAACGCATTTGGGATGGAATCGACAATGTGAACAAAAAGAATACACAAGAATCTGTATTTTCTTTCAAGAGCTTCAAGCTGGTGTCCGTAGCATCTGTTGGGTTATGCCAACCTTTGCCATTGGACATGGCAGATTTCTTTATTAGTTTCTCGCAGAGATATTCCGTGTCATTGTTCTACATGTATTATGATACGCATGCATTAATTTAGTATTCTTGAATAATGTCGAGTTTGATTTCAACGAGTGATGGCTTCATTCTTTAATCTGAACCATTGACAATATCAGCCCGCTACAATATTGATTAAGCAATCTATCTCGTCCATTTAAAAAAATAATAATAATTAAGAAACCACCGATTGATGGGCTGGAGAACGACCCAATTACGGAAAGTGACTTTTTGATTTTTAGAACATCGGATTAAAGCATCATTGAATGAGTCAGACAGATACAATAATGAATGGAATCGTTAGCTGTGGGCCTGCGGCTAGTTTGTTCAACGATATAAGGAGTGAAGCTGAACCCGGAACGATAACAACAGAGACAGGGATCAATCCGTCCGGGAATTTGAGAAATTCGGAGAATTCAGGAGGCAGCCTGAGAAATGATTGAAGAAATGGGGACAAAAAGCGTAATAGAACGCTAAATCCAGCAGCTGACTAGCCAGCTTTTTATGTTACTCAAGGTGGAAAGAGTAACCGACAAAGAAAAAAAAGGTGGAAAGAGTAGGGATACAGTATAGACCACAGGCCCCACTGATAAATATAACCATTAGCACCGTGACAAGACAGCACCCTCAACCATCCGGCTGATTCATCCATGTTTGAATGACTAGAAGAACTAATGGCTATCAATTCCATGTGGTTTCCAATGGCCAATAACAGGAGATGTCTCCTATTTTTGAGCTTGTGCATCAATGCTGAATTTATAGACATTTTAGTGATTAGATGGAGGGTCATGCGAATAGAACTTGTTAGGATAAAAATGGTTTGGTGACAATGTGCTATAGGATGAGCTCATACAAGCATGAAGCCAGTCAAATATATCTATGGATAATGAGGGAAAAGGACAAAAAAATTGAATATATTATACGGTTACCAATTTAATTCTAAACATTTTAATTTGTTTAATATAATCCTAAATCTTTTAACGATTTATCAATATAGTCATTCCGATCAATTTTAGCAAGAAATGGGTGATGTGGGCACCAATCCTTACATTGCATGATTGGTCTTAATGTGGACAATTTTTGCATTTTTTAGATTTTTCTCATGAAAAAAGAAAAAGAAAGAAAAAAATTAAGTTTAAAAAAATAGTAAAAATTGTCTTACGTCAATGTCAGAAGGCTAACATCAATGTCAATGATTTCTGGCCAAAATTGGCAAATATGACTACATGAGCAAATTGTTGGAAATTTTATAACTAAATTAGCTAAATTAAAAAATTTAAGACTAAATTGGGATTGGTAGAATTGATTAAACATTTTTTGGTAATTATTTTTGAAGTGAAAGTAAAAAATTGCACTAAGCAATAGAAACTTGTTTTACATTGTTTCTCAACAAATTGTTTTATTGAGAATCATGCTACCTATAGAAAGTTGCGGCTGTTTTTCGTGATCAAACTTTCTAAAGTGAAAAGTTTTTGGCAAAATTTGCTTGCCTATGATACGAATTCCCAAAAGCTCTTTGATTTCACTTGAATTGTGGCAAGTTATATCAACCTATGAACTTTGGGTATGTTTAATTAGCTCCTTTCAAGGTGGGACCTATTTATTTTTAACTAAACTATGTTGGGCTAGCAAAATTACACTTACAAAGTTATCCCTTATGATGATACAGTGAAAATAAAAATATAGAATTGAATTCATGAAAAAGAAGAAGAAAATTCTTAAGTATGGGCATTGTGTATTCTTTCTTATAGACAAATCACATCTATCGCCATTGATTTGGATATTCTGTCAGCTTTTCAAATTATAATTACCCAATCAATGGCGATGAAAGGGGGTTGTGTTTGTAGAAAAGGA
Source organism: Corymbia calophylla (assembly GCA_014182845.1). Taxonomy (NCBI): domain Eukaryota; kingdom Viridiplantae; phylum Streptophyta; class Magnoliopsida; order Myrtales; family Myrtaceae; genus Corymbia; species Corymbia calophylla. The sequence goes on along the minus strand of CM024703.1, from coordinate 829,380 downwards.
GTAAACATGCTTACATACCATAGAGAGATTTCAAAAGGAAAATGCCATGTGGGGGCAAGAAGTTGAATATTATTACTTTTGAGAATATAAGAATAAAAAAGGACATTCCTTTTTATAGCTTTAATCAAACCAAACTTTTCTAGCTAGTACATAGCTAGCCATTGGTAATCATATTGTCGGCAGTCTCTCATGTACATGCATTACTACGAGGACAAATTTGCTTAGAATTCTACCACATCAAGTAATTTGCTTTTCATTATCTTACATTATAGAAAAACAAGGAAAAGAATCGAAAAAGTCCTAAATCCATTAATACCATGACAAAATAGCACTCGCACCCACATAGCCAATTTGTCGATGTTTGAACAATTAAAAGGAATAATGACTATCGATTTCATGTGGTTTCCAATGGCCAATAGCAGGAGATTTCTCCCACTTTTGAGCTTGTGCATCGATGTTGAATTTATAGACTTTTTAGTGATTAGATAGAGGGTTAGATAAATGGAACTTGTTCAAGGGAAAAATGATATGATGACAATGTGCTGTAGAATGAGCTCAGACAAGCGTGAAGCCAGTCAAATATATCTATAGATAACAAGGGAAGAGTAACAAAAAAAAGTTTTAAATTCATTATATGGATGTCAATTCAATCTTAAATTTTTAATTTGTTCGATTTAGTCTTAAATCTTTTGATGATTTACCATTGTAGTCATTTCGGTCAATTTTAATCGAAAATCGATGATGTAGATGTCAACCATACTATGTCACACAATTGGTCCTAACATAGATAATTTATTTTTTCAATTTTTAAATTTTTTTTATGAAAAAGAAGAAAAAATATGAAGATGAAAATAAAACAGAAAAAAAAGAACAAAATTTTTATATTTTACTTTATAATTGCAAAAATTGTTTATGTTAGTGCCAAATGGTCGACGTCTATATTAGTGATTTCTAACCAAAATTGACAAGGTATACATGAACAAATCGTCAAAAGATTTGAAACTAAAGTAATTAAATTGAAAATTTTAAGATTAAATTGACATCTATATAATATATTTATGCATTTTTTGATAATTATATCTGAAATGAAGTTACAAAAATTTCACTAAGCAATAGAAACTTGTTTTACATTATTTCTCGACAAATTGTTTTATTAAGAATCATTTGCCTATTGAAAGTTGTAACTGCTTTTCGTGATCAAATGCTCTAAAGTGAGAGAAGTTTTTGGCAAAATCGCATGCCTATGATACTAATTTCCAAGAGCTCTTTGATTTTACTAGAATTATGGCAAGTTAAATCTATCAGTGAATTTTCTAAAGATATTTAATTAGCTCCTTTTCAAGGCAAGACCTACATTTTTTTTTACTAAATTACGTTGAGCTGGCAGAATCACACGTGCAAAGTCATCACTTATGATAACACGATGAAAAGAAAAGTTTCGAAGTGAATTCATGAAAAAAAAAATGAAAATTCTTAAGTACACGACATTGTGTACTCTTTCTTATATACAAATCATATCTGTTATCATTAATTTGGATATTTGGTCAACTTTTTGAACTATGACTACCCAATCAATAGAAATGAAAGTGGGCTGTGTTTGTAGAAAATGAGTAAATAAGCTTATGTAACATAGAGAGATCTCAAAAGAAAAATGCCATGTGAGGGAAAAAGTTTGAATATCATTGCTTTTGAAAATATAAGAATAAAAATGGACATTCCTTTTTATAGCTTAATCAAACCAAACTTTTCTAGCTAGTAAATAGTCGGCCGTCGATAATCTTATTGTCGGCAATCTCTCAAATATATGCACTACTCTGAAGACAAATTTGCTTAGAATGCTACCACATCAAGTAATTTCTTCTTCATTATCTTATATTACAAAAAAGTAAGAAAAAGTACCAAAAAAGTCCTAAATGTATTACATTTGTGCCCATATCATAAACCTTTCAATATGTTAAAAAGAAGAAGTCATAAACCTTTCAATTAAACCAATTTAATTATAAATCTTTTCGCATCATGTCAATTGAGTCTATTCGACCAATTTAAGTTGGAAACCGCTGATATGGATGACGACCATCATACATGGCATGACTAGTATTGATGTAAATAATTTTAAATAATATTTTAATATTCTTATAATCTTATTATCAGCACTCTCTCAAATATATGCACTACTCCGAAGACAAATTTGCTTGGAATTCTACCACATTAAGTAATTTGTTCTTCATTGTCTCACATACAGAAAAGCAAGGGAAAGAACCAAAAAAGTCTTGAATCTATTGTATTTATGCCAATTCTATCATGAACCTTACAATATGTAAAAAAGAAAAAGAAAAAGTTATAAACATTTCAATTACATCAATTTAGTCTTAATCTTTTTACATCATGCCGATTGAGCCTATCTAGCTAAATTAGGCTGGAAATTACTAATATGGATGCTGGCCATTCTATGTAGTACATCCAATGCTGGTGTAGAAAATTTTAAATAATTTTTGAATATTTTTGTAATCTTTACTCTTCTCTTTTCTTTTTTGTTTTCTTTGTTTTTTTACAACTTTGGCCGGCAAGGGCATCGCGGCCCTTGCTGGCCACGGGTAAGAGCCTTTGTGCCTTCATTAGTCACAGGCAAGAGTGTCAAGTCCTCGCTTGGATGTGGGTGAGGACCTGACGCCCTCACCTAGACCTTGCCTATGGTCAATGAGGGTGGCCAGTGACCTCGCTAGTCCACAATTCGAGGAAAAAAAAAAAAGAAAGGAAAGAAAACAAAAAAGTAATAAAATTACAAAAATTTTAAAAATTGGTCCAAGTTTGTTTTAGTTGTGTCATGTAAGATAGCTGGTGTAATTCCAAATAAAATTGGTCAGATGAACTCAACTAGCACAAATACAAAATGTTTAAGGATTAAATTGATTTAATTGAAATGTTTATAACTGAATTGACACTAATATAACAAGTTTTAGACTTTTTTATTACTTTTCCCAAAAAAAAAAGAAGCAACACCACTATAAAGATACTAAACATGGTACATTTACGTTTCCATCACTTTGAGTTAATGAATTAGGTTTGTTTATGCATAAAGTTGGGAACAAGATTCTTCTATATATTTATGGCCAAAAGGACATATTTCCTTCGCAACCAACAGCTTAGAAAGAGTCATCTAGTTTGTAAAACACGAGCAACGGGATCGCTCTAAAGCCCCAAAGTACAGACAATCGTGAGATGAGTAGATCCCAGTTAGATGCATTCACCATTTGCAAAACACAAAGTAAGATTTTGAAATATGTACAATCAGTACCACATAAAAATAGTAGGATTCATATAGTTTGTTACACGATAACTTTTAAATGGCGGATACATCTAACTATACACAGTTTATATAATGATCACTTGACTTTCAACAACCGGCCTTTCAATTTGCACGCTAATTTCCACCATAATACGATATTTTTACAAGTCATAGGATTATCATCATTTAAAGAGTGGAAGTATTGAAAGCACAAAGATGTCGAGCACCTATGTTAATTTCTTCAGCCGTGAACGTTGTACCATGTACCATGTATCTGACAAAACATGACCTGTGTCATTAGTCAGGATTTGATTTCGATACTTTTGGTGAAAGTGCATGGGGATCAATACAACCCTGGCGAACACAGAATCATCAGGAGAACGAATTAGAACACAAGGGAGCACATGTGAATCTGCAATCAAGCCATGGAGTTTGAAACCTGTCTGCCTCCATCCTAAGAAGCATAAGTCCTCAAAGCTACAAAGCATCATAGTGTAAATGAGAGGAAAATTCCAATACTAGTTTATTAAAAAAAAAATTATCAAGTCTCAGAATAAATTATCATGGGGAAAGTCTAATTTGAGGTGTTTTTATGCAACTTTGGCACTCAAACCCTGAACCAATAAGTTTTATATACGTCAAAAATTTAATAGTTTATTAATAATGGATTCAGAAGAAATCTCTCACCAAATTATAAAGAAGCAATGTCAAGGGAGAGAAAGCAATAGTAACTTCTCTCTTTTGCACACACTTATATGTTTGCATAATTTCTAAGTCTATCAAATCAGCAAAGGCAACAGTAACAACCCTCTCCAAATATGGAATCTGCTACTTCCTCTAACTATCACTTTGCTAAATATAATCCTTTTATCCCTAACTTTTCCTTGAGACTTAACATTAAGATTCATCTGTGTGGATACAACTACCCATCGTAATCTAGAAAAACTAAGCAGCATCCAGTCTAACTGTGAAAAAAATCTCATATTTTGTTCTCACTAGCTAATTCCAATATCGCAATCAGCTTCTTCTTGGTCAATTATAAATTAATGAATGAGGAAAAAACGCTCATATGTTGAATTTGATTAGATCGTCTCATATAGCTATATACACAATCCGAGTCTAGATAGCAATAATCTAGATAACATGATGGCGATTTGGGTGCACTAACTGTAGAATGATTTAGCTTGGTTGCTACCAATCTGATTGAGAACAAACCTTGCAAAAGTTCTTGAAAACCCAAGTCTCGTAGGATTGATAACCTACTGCTTCAGCACACCAGTGAAATTACGCACACAATTCTTCGTCCAAGAGATGCAATGATAAGGGAAATCTACAAGAATAATGAAACTGTTCGTAGCAATCATTTACCAACAACCATATCTCTCACTCAGTAGTCACTAAGCACTTCATCAAGTTTCGATTGCAGCCGAGGTATATCGAGGCACCCCGTATAGCAAGCCTGAAGTTGAGACAATGAGAAAATAAGGCAATAAATTCTTTGTATTTATAGCTCCGTCTGTTTCGCGAAAAATGAATAGTTTAGAAATTAGTTTCCTAAAAATCGATACTTAATTATTTACAAAAATGAAGGAATGGAAAAAATTTCATTATTCGTGAAAATGTTTAAACATAAATGATTAGGGATGATAGAAATAATTTTTATTGACTAATTATTTCAAACGATACATGCGAAAATTTTAAAAAAAATATTTTATGAATCATTCATTTTCTATAAAACACACGGAGCCTAAGATTTTTTTTTCATGAAAACTAAGATAACAACCTTGATTCCACAACAATTTTTCATGAGAGTTATCACAGCATACCTCTGACTGGATGGTGTGGATGAATATCATTTCACTAGTTCTAGTGGAGACACAACTTGCTACACTAATTCCTTCTTCCAGCAGGAGTTGCAGCACCTTTGATAATGGAAAATCATGGTCTTGATATCTGGAGCTAGCACTTTGGATGACTATTTCTACTCCATCCAGACAAGGCCTCACACTCGAAGCTCTCACTGAACAACTGGCGCCTGAGCTCCGAACTTCTGGTCCAGGAGAGCCCAAATAAACAGATTTACCACTCTTCAATTCATCCCTTCTTCCTTCCATCTCATTGATCTTCCTTTCTAGATGGTTTATGTAATTGACAGCCCCAGTTATATGATCCGATGTCGCCCGCTTCCCCTAAAATTCCCAGGCACAGAAACCCTAATTTAGAGGAAAGTATCAAAAGTCGAATAGATGACCTCTTTGCTTACCTTAATATATTCGAGAGGAAGTAATGATCTGAGAGACGCGTAGAGGGTGTTCATTTCTTTCCGCCTCCTCCTTTCGATGTCCCGATGCATCTTCTTCTTGGGATCACAATCTTCATCGTCTTTGTTGCCTCTGCTGAAAGATATGAGTACGGATTCGTCTGCGCCCTTGTTCTTGTCCTTCTGGTTGGTAAAACAAAGGCTATGAAGATCTCGATCATCATGAATGATCAGATCTTCCGGAATCGGGTTGTGATTTGGTTGGAGATAGAAGGGATCGTTGTTGGGTTGTAAAGGAAACATGTTTCTCCAGAAAGTATAAACTAATGGAGGAGCTCTAAGCTTTGAGCTGGAATGGAAATGGAGAGTAAAGAAGAGGAAGAGCTATATGTTAAATATGGTAGGGGGTGTGAGAGGAGAGTAATATATTATTCCTTTGATGGGCCTCGAGTGTCAAAGAGATTCTTGAAAATCTCCTCGGATTATCATAATCACTTTAATTAAAGCTTAGGTGAGGTCTCCTGTTCTTTAAGGCACACCAGACCTTATCCACCTAAATACACACATTATACATGAATGGTCTTTATATAATACGATGATTCCACTACATTACCAATAAAGAAGAAGAAATTTCGAATAAAAAAAATGAAACGAACTTCATGAAAAATTTGATTAAAAAAAAAAAAAAAAAACCTCTAGAACTGTATAGTGGCATAAATCAAATTTCTATCTCATCAAGTTTATGTCCCATAATGTGCAGTGTGTTTCAACTCGAAGAGAAAAAGCTTGAGTCTTAAATACGAAATTCCAAAAAATACACAGATTACGTCAATTGTATGATATAATAAGAACTTTAATATATTTATAATAATTTTTTTGCAAACCGAAATTATTGTCACATATTTGTAGCAAGGAATTAAGTGAACACAGATATATAGTTTCAGTAGTTTCCTTAAAATTGATGTAAGTATGCATATGAATAACAGATGTTTGCTATTAATTTTCTCAATTGGTGTAAGGCCATAGACTACGACGTTGAACCGGCAAAATTGAATCACGGACACCGAAAGAACAGGTGAAGAAAGAAGAAACACCACGTGAGCTCTTGAGATCTGGTGTGGATCCCAACGTCCTCTATTGGTACAGGAGTGCTTGGTACCGATTCCTCGCAAGCTATATATATATTTGCCAGGTTGCCCCGTAATCTTTATCGCTACAGCACCTCAACAATACAGTATCTTGGAGTTACTTAAATTTCGTTTCAATTTGCGCTGTTTCTTTAATGTTTGTTAAAACATTTAAATATTAAATCATGCCTTTACCTAACAGGAGGTCTTAAATTCAAAATTTTCCTGACTCCATGTTAAAATATTTGAATAATAAGCCCGCCTTTACTTACATAGGAGTGTTAAAATATTTTAATATTAAATCACATTTTTATTTAACAACTTAAGTTTTTTGATTAGTTAATAGTGGTCCTATTAAATTTGATACTATTCATAAGAGGGTGTTGTGAAAACGTCATTCACTAATGCGCATGCATCCGTCATTTGGAAATGAGTTTCACGTTAAAAGTTTCATGACGATGTTTGGGAGAAATTAAACCCCATTTACAGTTATGCCAAGCATTTCTCTCTCTTGTTGACTGTAGACATTGCGGCAAATGTGAAAGGAAGGTATTCATACTACCTTTATCAGGAATTAAAGACAAAAAGTTCAAAAGAGAGGTTCAAATTTTGTGAATAAATAGCGAAAGGCTTAAAAAAAATGCTGAAAAAGTCTTCCCTCATCATAGAAAAACGAGGGATACAATGATCGCGAATGGAAAGCTTCAATTGGTCGGCGAGCGGAGGCATTTCATGCCGCTGTGATCCAATAGAGGAGAGATCATCCTCCGAAAGTGAAAGTGAAAATCATGATTATAGTCAAAGAAAGCGTGAATCCGTCTTAACGGGTTGTCCCAATCACTTTGAGTGAAAAACACAACCAACAATGTCGTTCATATAAAAGAGGATAAAGACGGTAGATGTATTCAACATCGTTGTTGATATCATAGCACCCATAAAGTAGGATTTCCCGACTTTGTAACCTTGAAATGTGAAAGAAATCTCATCTCTCTCGTTTGCCATGCTCGTCAAACGATCGTGGTGCTTGAGTTTCGGCGAGCGAAATGGCCGACAAGTTACTTAGCGTCGTTAGCCGACTTGGTACAGAAGCATACACGACCACTATTATTGACGTAGTCTTTTGTGCAAGCGTGGTCCCCGCTGCACCTCCCAAGAAAGCATCCTTTTCATTTTCCCATTCTTGTACAGAACGAGGTCCCATTTGCCAAACCTCGGGACCGCCCGGTCACCGCGAATGGATGCACGAAACGTATTCTGTTCACATTTATAATTGCTGGGATTTGGTTCACAGCACGAAGAGAGACTTACGTCCATGCAAAACACAAGGCCAGTTGATTACTTAATTCCAATTACAATATGTCGACGATGCCCTAGTTTTGTAAGAAAAAGCTGCCGAATCATGCTTAAATAGCCTTTTTTGGTGATTTAGTTGGGCAACCATGTTTAGCCCGTAATCACATTTAGTAATCCCTAAAATCTTCAGAGCCCCAAAACGGATTCTGCAGATTCTGATCCTTTGATATCAAAATAGATCTCATGCTTAAATAAAGATTAGAAGATTATGGTGTACAAGCAAACACGCCGAATTATTTGCACAATCATCTTGAGTCCTTATAATATTTGAGGATGCTTGCATCTGATTAATTAGCATATTGAGTGCCATAAATTAAGTGCAGCTTGTACTTGAACTGACCTGTAAGTTTAAGGAATTTTAATTTGGAGACTGGAATATTAATAAGAGTTTGGTGGGGAGCAAGCTTGTGCACATACAAGTAACTTCACTTCTCAGCTCTCTAATGAATCGAAGATAGTGATATCTGCAAAGAATTATTTCTTGAAATACTTGTAAATGTGATCTTAAGACATGTTTTCAGACTTAGAATGAACAGTATATATACTTAGACCAATCAAACGTGTAGGTCGAGTTGATTTTAGGAGGGTTGAAAAGGGTTCGACCCATGTTGACGATATTACCGGATGCGACATGACTTGGACCTGACCCAAACACAATTGAATTGGGGCTTCAATTCTTTAGCAATTTTTCCACTAAAAACACACCATTGACAAAGCCCAAATGCTCCTGGAACCACCTAATGACTAAAAAATTGCATACATGGCACCTTACAAATTATACTTTAAATTGAATCTTCTTAACCTCCACAAACTACCAGATCGCTAACAATACATGTAGAAAATAAATCTTCCGGTTCTTCTAACTTTTTCTGTCTAGTTATAAGAGTCATCGACTTAGGATTCTAGTTAGGGGTGAGCAAAGGAATCAGAAACTGCTTAGAACCAGACCAGGACAAGCCCGAAACCGAATCGGACTAGCCCAAAACCAGTAGTTCCCCTGAGGTTCGATTCGATCCTGATTCCAATGTATTGGAATTGGTGAGTATCAGTCTAGTTCACAATTTCAATCATGAATCATGAACCTGTCCACCTGAACCGGACTAGTATGTATGTGTGTGTGAGTCTATATATATTTAAAGAAAATTGCATCTCATAAAAATGTTTTTGCCATTTACCCTACAATCCTACTTGTGGGGAGAGTGTTGAAGATGGTTGGGCAGTGGTGGAGTCGATGCTGGAGTCTCACTTCGATGGAGGTATTTTGGTGATCATGGACGAGCTCTTTAGGAGATATGTACAGATGGTGGACGATCACCTGTCCAAGAATAGGGCCAAGAACACTTTGTTGGTCCTTTCTTTGACAAGGGGGGAGGCACCTCAATCACTTTAAGTTTCGTCCATTAAATTAAAGAGGTGGCACCATTGGTCTCCAACCCAACTTCGAATAAGAGAATATATCTCGTCAATGTAACAATGAAATTTTATACAAGCAACCTTAACTACCTTTGATTTGAGAATTATAACTACTCTTACTTAAAAAATTTCCATGATGTATAAAACCACATGTGTAAACTTTCTTTTGTATTAATGGCATGGGATGTAATTACTCATACATTCTGTGTTTTCCAAACCAAATTAGCTAAGATAGTTTAGTTTTGTGTCAAATCAAATCAAACTAAACAGTGCAATTCCATGGGACTAGTTCCATGGACCCACCCAGGAACCATACCAAACCAATTGTTTGGTTCCTAGGTGGTTCCATAGAACTAATGGTAGTTTCCGGTTCTAGTTTTTGAGAACTAGTCCTTAGTGGGCAATTCTCAATTCAAGGATGGGAATTGCCCACTCATACCATGTTCATCCCTAATTCTAGTGTTATCAATAAAGAAGAAAGTCACCTGTAACTTTTCGATGCGCAAGAATTGGGAGTAGTGACAAAAGGGAGGAGCACAAGTGCTTCAATTCGATCACTAGCATTGAAAGCAATAATGATTGAAGAGAGAAGGGCACAAAGTGATTTTGAACATGAAATCAAGCTACCAACGGATGAGAGATTAGTGATGACAGGAGAAGAGAGAAGAAAATGATATTAGTTTGAGTTCTCTGAGTTTCCTTTGAGTTAAGTCCCCGCACCTGTTTTGGTCTTAGAATGTCGAATGAGTTTAAATATGGGTCATTTAAGCAAACCAACATAACCCATTTCACTAAGTTTTGCTTTTTCGTTTAACCCACCTCGTCCTAATTTGTTGCCAAACGGGCCACCCACTCCACATGGGCCCAATTAAACATGAGTTTGCAAAAATGGGTTTGTGAGCTCTATCCATGGGCTCACCCACTTGCCACCCCTTTGGAGTTAGAATTAGTTCATCGTCTTCCTTGTACGGCTTATCAAAAGATATATTGGCATCTGATACACGAAAACTTCACCAGAATACAAAAGAAACCAGGTAATGTGGAAGCTTGCGTGTGAGATGCTAAGACGGTAGGGAAATTGATTACGATCATGCAAACCAGGCCTCACATGCCATTCTTAGCCATAAATTTAGGGGCCTCTCCGAGTTAATCTAGGATTTTATTTTTAGTGAAAAAAAAAAAAGTTCACCTGGTATGTTGATGATTAAGCTCCATGGTATAAACGGATTGATAGATATAATCTATAATGGATCCAATTCAGGATAATTACCAATAAGTCCTAAATTTATTGTACAAATGCTAATTTAGTTCTAAATTTTTGTAAATGATGAAAATATTTTCCATTAGCTAATTATTTTCAGTAATTTTAAAAAAATTCAAATTACTAATCATTGTTAAACCAATAATTCCAATTTGAACAACCAAGAAATATAGACCAACCGACAAATATGATATAAGATGGATCCAACTTAATTGTAGATGTTGGATCCACATTTGCATGAGAACCTTAAAATTAACTTCAAACTTGAATCAATATCAAACAAGAATAGCTTGTTGAGTAACCAATTAAATTGCCTCGTAAAAATTCATTCTACTGGGTTGACAAATAAAGGCACTATCAATGTTTGGATTGCCTTAATCACTGGGGTTTGCCCAATGGCCACTCTTCTCATATGAGAAAGAGAGGTGGGGGGTTCGAATCTCCACCTTCTCGCGAGAGTTGGGATGAGAGCAATTTAGTTTCAGGAGTGGATTTCAATTCTCATGTCCTATACAAAGGCAAGACAAAAATCTAAGCGTTAAAGTAGAAGTAGAGTATGACCAATCAAAAAAATGTTTGGATTGCCTTCATGGCATAAGCAATTCTCATGCAATGCAACTATGCAAAAATTGAGAGAAAATACCAAAAAAAATAATTGTAAATCTATTACACTTGTAATAATTCAATTCTAAATATTTTAATTTGACCAATTTATTCTTGAATTTTTTTTTGACAATTTTGCCAATTCAATCTATTTGATCAATTTTAACCGAAAATGGTTGATGTAGATGCGGATCATCCTATGTGACACTGTCGATATTGATGTGAATGATATATACAATTCTAAAATAGATTAGCAATTTTTTTATTTTTTATTTTCTTTCTTTTCATTATGGCTATCGAGGGCTTACTAGTGAGGATCGTGGCCCTCACACACACCATCACCTACCATGGGCTAGGACTGCCACACCTTTTCTAGATAGGGCAAAGGACAACCCTCACCCAATCGCCATACTCTTGCCAAGTCTCAACCCTTACGGCTTTGGTGAAGGCCACCACCCTCGCTAGCCGTCGGCGAGGGCTTGCGGGCCCTCACTCAATGGCTAGACAAGGTCATCAACGATCCTTCCCAAACACAATAAAAATAAAATAAAATAGAAATAAAAAATTTTAGAAAATTTTTATATGAAATGCTTAAGCTATTCTATGCTCTAGGATCTAATCCAAATTTGAAGCATATATCCTTGTCCTCTATTCCAAAAGAAATTGGACAAATTGTGGAAAAATCCCTTCAAAACAAGTAGAAAAGAATTACTGATATTCCTATTGAGAAACTCTAGCAAAAGATCCATGATGATCTTTGTATTTGTATAAAAGTTTTCAAATTATCTCCAAAGCAATTGTCCAGGCTTGCCAAAAACCTGAGTTAAGAATTAGGTGTTTAAAGAAAGACTCCTGCGATGATCCTTTGTGTGAAGATCGGTGCAAGAAAGGAAGATATTTCAAAAGATTCTCCTTAGGACACAAAAGGAGAAGACAAATGGAGATTCTTGCGAAAAAGATGCTCTAGACAGGGTTCTTTTGGAAAGCGTAAAAAATCCGACAGGTGCTATATTTATAATAAGAAATGCCATCTTGCAAAGAATTGCTCAAAAGCTAAGGGAAAAAAATCCCATTTGATTCAAAAAATAGGGAATGAGATTAGAGTTTCACTCCAGAATGATGATATTGAGTAGGTATTCTCTCTTAAAGATGAACCCACCAAACGCAGTGTGTGAGATCCAAATATGGACATAGACTAGCGATACTAAAAGTCCATTTGAAGAATCCAAAGGAATATTCCTTTGTTCCTCTAAAAAATCCAATCCCCCAATTGTCCAAGAAATCTGTGCATACACTCTTTCCATTTTCCCATATTTTCCTGTTAAAATATACCGATCCAAATATGAAAAACCCACTTTTGTCATTGCCCTTATTGACACTAGAACTAGTGTTTCTATTCTTAATACCAATATACCTTCAAAAAAGTACTGAATTTCATATACCCGATACTTCAATTCTATTTTTGGAGATACATTTGCTACAATAGTTCAAAGCAAACCCATTACTATTTAGTTTTTTCCCTACTATTCTATCACTATCAAAACCTTGGCTTTAACTCACCAAATGAAGATATTATTATTGGTTGTGATGTCCTCACACAAATTCTTACATTCAAAATTTTGCCCAATAGACTACGGTTCAATAGGCAATTCAAGGAATTTGTGGACACCCAAAGATTTTTCACTATTCTAATAAACGTTTTAGACCCTATCTCGCAAACCTTTCTTGAGGCATGTGTTGAATTCCACTCAAATTTTGTCCAAAAATGCCCTTACCCTCTTTGGAACAATTCTAACTTTTTCATCCCTCTCCCATTCAAGAAAAATGAGGATATCAATCCCAGCAAAGCCAATCACTCAAGCATGAATCTATAACATCCGGGTCTTGACACAAAAAGAATGCTCAAACTTGCTCCATCAAGGGCTAATTCAGCCCTCATATTCTCAATGGGTTTGTGAAGCATTCTATGTAAATAAGCGTGCTAAGCAAAGCAGAGGAAAAATGAGATTGGTTATCAATTACCAGCCTCTCCAATTCCTACATGATGATAAATTTTTTGTACTACATCAAAATTCTTTATTTTTCAGTCTTACCAAGCCAAAGTTTATTCCAAATTTAATCTTAAAGCTGGATTTTGGGAATTGGTAATTCATCCTAAAGATAGGTACAAAACTAGATTTTATATCCCAAATCAGCATTTCCAGTGAACGGTGCTCCATGCCTCAATACAGCTTCTTCATTGTTCCAAAATGCCATGTGTAGAATTTTCTAACCTATCTTAGCCAATGCTCAAATTTACATTGATGATATTCTCATCTACAATCCAAATAAGGATTCTCATTGTAAATTACTGGCTCAGCTTGCAGAGCTGGTACGAAAACATGGAATTATGTTATCCCAAAAAAGACGATTATTGTCCAAAAAGAAATTGAATTTCTTGGGATCTCAAAGATGACATGTATTATCCTAGTCCTCACATTGCCGAAGAATTGCAAAGAGTTTCTTGATGAACACCTTTTTCACAAGCAGGTTCAACAATTTTTAAAGATAGTTACTTATCTTAGGGATTTTGTTCCGAAAATCATAGAGTTTGTAAGCCTATTACAACAAATGCTAAAAAAAATGCTCTTCCATGGGGACCTTATCAAACTAAGTCTGTGTGTAGACTTAAAGAAACTCCGCAACATTTTCCTCTATTGCAAATTCCTTCTACAGGAAAAAGAATCCTCAAAACAGATGCTAGTGATGAATATTGGGTTGCTGTTCTCCTAGAAGAAATTGATGGGAAACGAAGAGTTTGTGAACATAAGAGTGGAAGATTCACGCATTGCCACTCTACATTCAAGGAAATCTTAGCATTGAAGTATGGCATCAAGAAATTTGAGTTTTATCTTATAGGACATCATTTCCTTGTGGAAATGGATATATTCTCATTCTCTCATATGCTAAAGTTCAAACGGAACAAATTCCTCATCCTCAGCTTCTTAGGTGGGCAGAATGATTTTCCAAGTATACCTTTGAAACCAACATATTACGGGGAAAAAAAAATATAGTTGTTGATTTCTTGTCCTTGCCAAAAGAATTTGCGGCTACCACATCCATAAATATTCATGTGGCAAGAAATCCATGAGGCGGATTCAAAAATCGAGAAATAAAACCTAAATGGCATTCATATTCATATCCACCAAAAATTCATGGGCTTATTCAAGAAAATGTTCTCTTTGAAAATTTTGGAAGACTTATGTAGCAGTACCATTTTCGCATCTTTAGTGAATACAGTGGCCTTATTCTTTGCCCAGATGGATTGCACCAAAAATATCCATTCATCCATCCCTTGTCTTTCTTCCCGGATGAAGAATTCCTAGAAACACTCAAATGGTTTTATTGGTACTTATTTAATCTTTATACCATAGCCATTGAGCTCTTGAGAGCCAAAATGCCACTCATCATTGGTAGGATTATTCAAGGAGAAAACAACTACAAATATTTTGGGGACATGCTTAGTTGGTTTAAGTCATTGGGAGTATGGGAAAATATTTTCCGAGCACAACTCATAACATGTAAACTTAACCTAGAACTTCATACAATTATTTTATTCTTCAGGCCATAGTTATTTGTACGGCCCAATGGAGATATATGCAAAACCTCAGCAGATGTTGGAGTATCCACATATAAAACCCAACTTGCTTTGGATGAGATTTTTGTAACTCTCCCTTAAAAATCCTAGCTCACCCTCACCAATATAGGGAGTTGCGGAAGATTTTGTGTTAGAGCAATCAAGTTATTCCTTTAGAACATGGCCAAAAGGTGATAAGGATCCCATCTCTTGGGATGGTTATGATGATTATCGTGCTATCCAACCAACAATTGATGCTTGCTTAAATACAAACTATGGAATTGATACACAGGATGATAAAGATAATTATGTGTCACAAATGTCTTCATAAGATTCGGGTCCATCATTTCAAGATCTATAGGAGATCTATTGTCACAAGATCCTTTTGATCATAGTAAATTGCAAATTGTGTTCAGTCTTAGCCTCAATAAGGAGAATCCACTACTTCAACTTGGAAACCTACCCCAACTCGGCATTTTAGCGAGCTTCACTGATGTCTCGACAAGCTTTCATTAGTCATCTAAGAGGCAAAGTCGTCTGAAATAAATGCTGTCCTAGAAATTGAACAAGTCGAGAAGCTCCTTGAAACACTCGAGCAACAATATGATACTTTTATTGACGTTCCATCCAATTCCTATCAGCCTATGGATGACACAAGTACTGAAGATCTCAAAGCCCTAGAAGTTAAAAAGACTCATCCATGAATACAAGAGGCAGAAGGACGTAGAAAACTCGAGCGACTTGGACGACAACTCTAAAGAGCCTATCCATAGGCATAACAAGTAAATGACGGATGAAGAAAAGCAAAAACGTAGTCAAAAAAGTCAAAAGAAAGCCACGTGAAAGTAAGAGAAAATTTGGCTCAAAATACTGTTCATGGCATTATTCAGTACTATTTGGCACTACTCATGTACCGTAGCAAAAGTTAAAATTGCATCTGTTAAAGAGACGAAAGCTTAGTCTGTCAATGTGAAACCTAATATGTACAAATAATTGGCTATTATCGACCATGAAAGAGCATGTAAAAATTATTGGTGATCTCTAGAACTATCACAAATAATTATGTGTTTGTGAATGGTTTTATGTCCCTCCCTAAAAATAATATTGTATGTTTTGCTATGAATCCCTAAAGTCCTATTCCCTCTTTTGATTTTCCAAAGTTAGGGATGTTCTTTTCAATCTTAATAATATGCTCTACACTTACTACAATATGGAACCTATGCATTAGAAATCTAATGCCTTAAAAAAATTTATGGTGAGTCAAAAAACGAAGAGGAATTTAGTGGCCAAAAGACAGTTCCTATTTCAAGGCCATAGAAGGGCCGTGTGTATGGAATAACATACTTGTCACAAGTTCTGTTTTTGTTTTCCCTAGCTCATATTATAAGGCAATTTCTTGATATCAATATCAATAGTATCACAATCAACATTGATATTAGCGATTTCCGGCCAAAATTAATAAAAGGAACTAGATTGACAAATTTTCAAATTGTTTCAGATTAAATTGGCCATATCGAAAAGTTTAGAACTACATTGACATAAGTGTGATAGTTTTAAGACTTTAGGTAATTTTTCCAAAAAAATTGGCCGATCATTTCACAAGGCATCCTCATCTTATGCAACTAAGCAAATAAGGGCGCAAAAGCGGCTTCCGTTGATCCCTGCAACTGGGTTGCTCATACTTCAACACGTGCTTGGATTTGCCATACACCAACAAAGCAGCTGAAAGAACTCGAAATTCCTATGCATTTGGCCTGAGGCTAAACTGGTGTGCAAACTAATGCCATGCATAAGGCGGAAGACCTATGAATCTCGAGCATCGATCAAAACCAAAGAGGCAAAGACCGTCTAAAGCAGTCTTAGCTAAAAAAAAAGTTGTGCAAAGGAAAAGCCATGAAGTCACAACTTAAAACATGGATGCCCTCTCCAATAGCACTGAAGCGTAAAAGCTTCGGAAAAAGTATCAGAATTATAATCCAGATTGTGAACCTTACAAAATTAGCATTTGTAAGTCATAACCGCAGCAACAGAGCAATGTACAGAAGGTAAATAGGAAGCAAGAACAGTATTTACAACCCAAAAACAACAATCGAGCATTTCCCAATCTCATATTCCCTACAATCTTCTATCAGAGAGTAAAGAGCAAAGAAACAAGAAATTAAGCAAACTATATTCCCCTTACAAGTATGTCATCACATAGAATCTCAATATCTATCAGCATGCTAAGACCATGATTGACAACTCGCCAAAATCTCTACAATTCTGGTCAAGCTTATGCTAGGAATCATCTTGAACTCCCATCCTCAAGCAATATCAATTGCCCATGCTAGATTGGGGAAAACAACCCAAAATCCATCCATCCAAGCTGAAGCCAAAGGTGACAGCTGGATCGAGATTATGCCCAGCTGCCTGTATCATTTAAACTTAATCTACTGCTGGAGACAGACGTACCTCATCGGCCAATTAGGGGAAACTGGATTTTATGATATAATTTAAAAATTGAAGTTTATCCAGACATGCGCTTTGACTTCTTAAGCGGAAGTCCTGCACCAAATACTCTCCTCAACTTGAAAATTAATAACTTAAAAGGAAAGGAAGGTAGTGTCCTTTTGTGAAAGTTTTTTAAACAGGCAATGAATAGATCTCAAAACTCTGCTGCTGAACAGATTTCATGTCACCCAAAATATGGATTCATAGGATATTAATACAATGAGCAGATATAGCGTAGACAAATGTGACCGAGTTATGCAAGTTAACAACCTTTCACAGAAATCCCATTTATTGTGACTTTTTATACAACTCTGGCTTTAGTCAATTAGTGTCATAACCTGTCCTTTCTTTGCTGCCATTTTTGTCTGGAGGCCACAACCATGATAGTACTAAATTATGGGTACTTTCAATCCAGCAGAAAAAAATAAAACAGAGCTAGTTCCTTTTCATTGGATCTGAAGAGGTAAATAGAAGAAAGACTGAATGTTCTTTTGTGAAAGTTTTTTAAGCAGGCAATGAATATATCTCAAAACTATGCTGCTGAACAGATTTCATGTACCCAAAATATGGATTCATAGGATATTAATACAATGAGCAGATATAGCATAGACAAATGTGACCGAGTTATGCAAGTTAACAACCTTTCACAGAAATCCCATTTATTGTGACTTTTTATACAACTCTGGCTTTAGTCAATTAGTGTCATAACCTGTCCTTTCTTTGCTGCCATTTTTGTCTGTAGGCCACAACCATGATAGTACTAAATTATGGGTACTTTCAATCCAGCAGAAAAAAATAAAACAGAGCTAGTTCCTTTTCAATTGGATCTGAAGAGGTAAATAGAAGAAAGACTGAATGTTCGAATACAAGAAACTAGTGAATTTACTAATGATCTCATCACAAGAATATGGAACACAGACCATCTACAGGAAAGCAAAGCCACCCACTTTTGCATTCCACAAACATTGTGTAAAGGTAAGATGAAGGGGGACCTATGTATTGATTCTCGGTAGCTCCCAAACTATCACAATTAAAAGGAACATTCTAAATTTGCAACTCATATCAGCACAGATAGAGAAGCATGTGAAGAAAAACCCAAATCCATTAAATAAAAATGAAAATACAAGTACAGATTTCTTTACACAGATCATCCACAAAGATGAAGTAAGAGCGTCAATGGTTCAGATGTTGCAAACTCACCGGACTTTCCTCTGTGACTTAAAAGGAAATCGGGAGGGAGGTGAAGGAGACAACTCTAATGGTATTTGCGGTGGTTCAGAGACCCCTGTAAGCATTGCCACCACCTCCTTCATGGAAGGTCTGCGTATAGGTGACTTTTGCAAACAATGTAAAGCAACTGTGATGCACAAAAGTGCTTGTTCACGATCCAAAGACTGAATAGACTGATCAACCAAATCAAGAAGCTTTCTGCTTCGGGCGAGATGACGAGCCCAGGATAAAAGATTGGCGCGCTGGAATTCAGACATGGGCGAGCCGGTCACCTGAAGTGGGCGACGTCCAGCAATAAGAACCAACAACAACACCCCAAAACTGTACACATCACACTTTTCTGAGAGATCGCCGCCGCCGCCATACTCAGGGGCAATATAACAAACAGTTCCCCTCATACTGGGAGTACTACTAACACCACCACTCTTAGGAATCTCCCCAGAAAAGTCATAGCTATTTCGTCGACCTCTCCATAGCTCTCCACTCAGTCCATCCAACCACCAGTCCACACTACTTCTACTACTCCTCCTGCTCCTACTCTTACTCTTCTTCTTCCTATCCGCATATACCTCCTCATCCCTTGGCCACCAATCTTCCTCAGCATAATTATCATCACTGACCCCCATTTGCCGTTTCTTCTTCTTCTTTTTCCTCGTGAGTTCCTCACAGTACTCCTCCTTCCACCACTCCCTCGCTGGCCTTCTTTTCTCCTTCTTCGTGCTCTTTGCGTTTTTCTCTTCATCCATGGATACCCACCATTCCAACCGCTTTTTATTCTTCTTCTTCTCTGGTTTCGTAACAGTCCCCTTGCTTGAAGAACTAGCCCCCAGCCAGTCACTCTTTGGCCTCTCCTTCTTGATCTCAGTTCCAATCCATTCCATCACGTAATCTTTCACCACTCCAGCCTCCACAGCCCCATTATCCTGCTTCCACCACCAATCTTTCCCGGAAACACTCTTCATCATCCCCTTATAGCTCCTCTTCCCACTATCAATGCTCGACTTATCAAAGTTCGCCTCTGGTGATGTAGTTGCCATGCCTCCTATGGTCTGTGGAGATGCCGTCACCGCCTCAGGTGATGTCTCTGAGATTGGAATCCTAACAAAACTCTCGGGCGACTGATCCACGCTGCCTGCGTTGAGTTCCTCGAATGCGGTGGTCGCCACACTCTCAGTATCCTCGAGCACAGATCCAGCATCCTCTGCAGCACCACCAGCGCCATTACTCTCAACCTCGACCTTATTAGCCTCAGATCCACCATTTGCCTTCCCTAAATCACTCTCCAACACGGTAATTTCACACTGATTCTCCGATTTCAACCTCGAGAGGCCAAAGTCCCCGATTTTGGCCGAGAAGTGCTGGTCCAAAAGCACATTACTAGGCTTGATGTCACCATGAATAACAGGCGGATCTAGAGAGTGGAGATACTCAATACCTTTTGCTATATCAACCGCAACAGAGAATCTCTTCTTCCACTCCATCAACTCCGGACACTTCCTATGTAACAGTGCGTCTTGGAGATTACCGTTAGGCATCAACTCGTAGACTATCAACATTCTGCGACGCTTCTTGTTGAACGAGAACCCTAGCGCAGGGAGCGTGTACGGCGAGTTGAGAATACCGGCGAAGAAGAGTTCGTTCTGGAACTCCCGCTCGCCTTGGAGAGAGCCAGAGTCCATGAGCTTGACGGCGATCGGCTTGTTCACCGGCGGCAGGAGGGAGCCGGAGAAGACGGAGCCGAAGCCGCCCTGGCCGAGGCGGTTCGCCGCGGCGAAGGAGCCTGTGGCGCGGCGGAGGGCGGCGTAAGGGAACCGGTACGGGGGCTTGGAGTCCTCGGCGGGGGCGGTGCGCTTGCGGGTGAGCTTGCGGAAGAGGACGACGAGGAGGAGGAGGCAGGAGAAGGCGGCGGCGGAGGCGGCGAGCGGGGTGAAGACCCGGGTGGGCATGAGGGGGTGATGGCTCCCCGGGAGCAGGCGCTGCGGCGCCGGCGGCGGCGGGGGAGGGGACGACATGGGGTAAGTTCGGGAGGGAGCTCAGCGGCGGCGATCTAGCATCTTTTCTCAGTGAAACAGTGAAGTGAAGATGAAGAAGAAGATGAAGATGAAGAGGAGGAGGAGAGATGGAGGAGGAGGGAGGGACGGGAAGATCGGAGCCGTTCTTTGACTGTGGGCGATCCGTTGGGGGGCGGAGCGGGATCAAATGGACAGGAGAGAGTCTCTGACCGCGACAGCCATTCGTTAATTATTTAACTACTATTTTCCACTTATTAATCTTCCTCCTCCTTCTTCTTCTTCTTTTCTTTTTCTTTATTTCTTTATTTCTTTATTTATCTCCCCAAGAAAAATCTAACTGGTCCCCCCCTCCCCTTCTTTTGACTTAAGATATCGAGATAAATGCAATTAGTCCAGCAAAACACCTACCCAGTACCCTAATTATGTAAAAAGTTATCAAACAGCTTTTTCTTTCTAGACAACATAATAGAGAGGTTTGATGCTGCTTTAAAAGCCTTTCCCTTTCTCATTTCTAGGGAAGTCCGCTTGTTTCCTAAAATCCCACGTTTTGACAAGAAAAAAAAAAATTTCTCTTAAAAATGATCATTTACATCTCTTATAAAAATATATGAATAAAATATATTACATTATTATCGATAATGAAGACTTCTTCTTTTTTTTGCTACCTACAGTTGATCATTTGCTTCACAGAAAACTTTCACGATCAAAGTAAAAATTATCTATGGAAATTAACTACTTGAGTCTTGCCTGGATGGCCACTTTTCTCTTAAGGGAATTGGGGAGGTGGGAAGTTGAAAGTTAGAATAGAATAAATAAACAAATTTTTTTAAAGAAAAATAGTTAGATTTCTTTAGTTAGATAGTTTAGGGAAAGTGATTTCATTCTTACTAATTTCACCCCTAAATCGAGCTTCTTGTTTTCACCACATGCAAAATGTTTTTATCTTTATTTATTTTATGGATTGATTGATTTTTCATCATCCACACATGGAATCGGCAAACAATCTCCCTACTACAAAAAAATAGACCTTTAGTTGAAAAATAGAATAGCGATTTTTCAACGAAATCAAGAAGAACATGCAAAGATTCATGAGATTTGTCGATTCATGTGCTTGTAGAGCGAATGTGAAGATGGAGATAATTTATTTTGTTAAATTAAAGATGAAAATATAATGCCGACCAATTTTAAAATGGCTAAATTACTTGACATTTTAATTCGAAAGTGACAAGTTCAAGATTCAACTCACGATCATGTGTTATGGTCCGTAATTCTTCCATACTCATAATGCTTGTGAGTGAAACTTGGATTTATTGAGTAAAGAACGAGTGACGCAAAAAGATGAATACAATTAGTTCGTAAGAGTGGTGTCAGGATGGTTAGTGTTAAAAGTTCTAAAATTGAATAAAACTTTGAATGCGGGATTGGTCTCCCGTGTACAATTGATCGGGAACTAATATTGATCTCTTGACGAGATCATAACAGGCCGAAACCAGTTGTCAAATCTAAAATAATATGTTATCTCATTTGATAAATTAGACACTTAAGTTAAACCGATCGTAGTATGATTTCATGTAAGGAAATTATTCATCGTATCGTTTTCTGAAATAAATATAGAACGAAAACTGGTCTGGCATTTCCAACTCATCAAATACTATGAAAGTTATTTCGTAATTAAGGAACTGTCAACTCATAATACATGTCTATTGCCAATATTATATAACACACGAAACAAAATATTGAGATTGTTACTCGGGAAATATCCCTAAATGTTAAGATTATTTATTGCGTATCGCTAAGGTTGTGCTCGAATCGATTTCACCGCAAAAAGAAGTTAGGTGAGAAGTTGGGTTTCCACTACGGAGAAAAATGGGCTCTTTTCGGTGATGATGCGATAGCGCGTGAAAGGGGAAAAAGGTAAAGAAAATAATTAAGGGGGGCAGAGAAAATTCATGCGAATCAGAGCCCAATTCATCATCACATCAAACACGAAAAAAGCGATACCACTTTTCTCGTCATCGCCAGCTTCATGACCAATTCACCATCATCACAGCTCTCAAACATCCATGTCCGCCAGCACGAGATAGTGCGCGCATTTCGGGCGTGAACGACCCGTCTTTAATCGAACCGAAAAGTAGTTCCCTACTTCCCAGGATGGAATAAGGAGGAATTAAAACGAAATTAGAGTGAGAGAGAAGCCCTGTTCCGTGCCATTTTCCAGCGTGAAGAACGAATTGCAGGCTGCGGTAACAGTTGGGGGAATACAGCTCGTCTTGTCCTTCCGAAGTTCAAAAGTCGTGTTCACGTCACATCGCGGGCCGAACCCGTCCCACCAGAGTCGTACCGAGCGTTTCTTCTCTGGTAGGTTTGACATTCAGAAGCACTGAATTTTCCCAATTGGCTCGATCTGCCGCCTGATTCCATCATCCGATGGGGACTCCTCCTTCAACCCCATTTTGCTAATGGCCCATCTGGAGACCGAGTAAAAACCGAGTGCTTGGAGGAGTTGGGACTCTCTGCAGAAGCTGATATTTTTATTCTTGGAAGCACATCTGTCCTTTTTGTATGCATATGCTGTGTACAGCATGGATGACATTGACAAGAAAGTTCCAAGCAAAGCGTGCAGCCATTCGTTAGGACTTCGAGCTCTCCCGGTCAATAATGTCAACCTCCGAACCATGGTCCTTGGTTGGAGATGGTGAAAATGACATGGCGAAACTCAGCATGCATATGAAAGAATGATTTTTTTGCTCGTTTCATCGATCGGAACAGGGGTTCTCTGTTCTTCTTCTAAATTATTGAGATGGTGGGTTGATTCTGTTGACTTTTCTTCTTTATAATTTTGGGATGTGGGGTCTTCTTGGTTAAGAAAAAGTCAAGAAAAGATGGGGGCCATGGTGGATGGTTCTTGAGTGTGGATGAAAGCTGGTTTGACCATGTGGCTTTTGCCTTTGCCTTCACAACACTCAAAGCCCCTGTTTCTTTGGGACACTGAAATCAACGTTGCTGCTGAGCAAAAGAGACGCCGATGATTGCTCAATCGATGTAGCTTTCTCCGACTCCTCTCTCGCCTCCGGCTCTCATTGGATCCTCCATGTGCGCCACCATCGCGGTCGCTCATGTCCGAACCTTTCTCGGATGCTCTTTGGCATGGACTTATAAAGAGATAAAAAGCGTCACATCGTGCCATTTTTCGAAGTATTCAAGTGCTAGCATTTATCAAATAAAGAGACAAAAAGCATAACATTGCGCCATTTTTCAGGGCATACAAGTGCTGGCATTCACCGAGACACTAAAGAGTAGTCCGAAATATGATCGTGATTATTAAACTTTTGTCCCTCTGCACTGAAATAGCAGAGTCAGGCTTCGAGCTTACCAGTCCGGACATCGATTTCGCCCACAATCTTCTTCCAAAACCAATGCTCCCTCCAGACTTATCCATTTGCTCGATTGGCACGTTCTTCGTCTCCGGCAACAACAGATGCACGAACACAGTCATGATCGCCACCCACCCGCTGAAGAAGAAAAACAGCCCCGACTTGAAGTGGCATGGCATGGAACAAAAACGTCTGCGCCACTAGGTATGTGAAGAGAAATCCGACTGTGACCGTTATACTCTGCCCTGCCAATCGGATCTCCAGTGGGAATATTTCGCTGGGAACCAACCATCCGGGAGGTTCACATGACCAGCGAAACCCGGCGACAAATATGCGTACTAAGACAATTACCAAGTATGCATAGGCCTTGCTGATTTCGCCGTCATCTCCAAGCTTAGCTGCCATTATTCCCCCAACAGTTACTTGCGCCATGAGCATTTGGAGACCCCCAATCATGAACAGCTTCCTTCGACCAAGCTTATCCAATAAAACCTTGCATGGGAATGTTGAAACAGCTCCAACAACGGCGGGCATGACTGTTGATAAAAGAGAAGCACTCTCTCCTAACCCGATTGTTCTGAATAGTGGTGGGGCGTAGAAAGAAATGACATTAATTCCTGTGACTTGCGCAAAAAAGGGAATGGCTATGGACATGACTAGTTGAGGCCTATACTTCCTTTGGATGATGTTTCTGAATGATGGAATGGATGGTGGACATGACTAGTTGAGGCCTATACTTCCTTTGGATGATGTTTCTGAATGGATGGTGGACAGTTTTCGAGATCAAGCTCACTTTGATGAGATCATCTAGCTCTGCTTGAACATCATCTGTGCCTCGGATACGCTGCAACATGGATTTGGCCTTTTCTATGTCGCTCCTCTCGATTAAGTTGTTAGGCCTTCTAGGGAGCAAAAATGATGCACCGAGTGTTAGGATTGATGCAGGAACGGCAGCCATGCCTAGGGAGATTCTCCAACCCCCTTCTATTTTCTCGGTGCTGTAGTTGATGGGACTAGCAAATAAAATGCCAATTAGTATACACAATTCGAAGCCATTGTTGAAAAGTCCTCGATGACGTGGAGGCACCATTTCAGAGATGTAAAGAGGGACCGACTGCAGATCAAGAAGTAAGAAAATGTCACTATTAAAGGCATTTCTTCTTCAACAGAACACCATTGGCATAGTTTTTAGGTAGGGATTGATGGAAGAATATAAGGCCCTGTTCAAAAATGTCTTTAGAATGAGTATAGAAGACAATTACAAGCTTGCCTGTCAAACCGATCTTAAAATTGTTCTATGAAATGCTTCAGTTCTAGTTTCAAAGACAGGTCATGCAACTGTGAACAGAAAGACCTTAAGAAAAAACGATGAAAGGAAGGAAGACAAGAATTGGTCAGCAGATCACATTTGGCTTAATAAAAACAGAATCGACGAGTCTTGATGATTGCGCTCCTAGCACGAAAACATATGAACCTGGTTTCCGAAGCCGACTCCGATCCAAGTAGAACATGGCCAAATATCAACATGGCCACGTTGAAAGCTGCACCGCCAAGAGCTGAACCGGCAAGAAAAGCAGCCTCACCGGCAAGAATGGAAGGCCAGCGTCCAAAATATCTCGTGTCTGAGTAGGCAAAGAAGGAAGCTACAAGGCCGGCTATGTACAAGAAGGAAGTGAATAAGGTCAAGAGTTGTCTGTCAAATTTGCAGTAGTTGCTGATCTCTGTGTCTTCTTTATCTTATTATACACTTCTGGGAAGAATTTCTTCAAAAATGGCTCCATCAATGTAACTCCACCTTAAGAAAAGGCATGTTCTTCTATGAGCACTGATAAGAAAAAAACGTTGGACACTAGGCTCTATCTCATAAGCATTAAACAGGGAAGAATTTCTTCAAACGTGGCTTCGTCGATGTCACTCCACCTTAAGAAAAGACATGTTCATTTATCAGCACCGACAAGAAAATAATGTTCGACACTCTCTAAACTCATAAGAAGCTAGTTCTCATAAGCATTAAACAGTAAACCAACATTAAAAAAACACGCGATATCCTGCGAAATAGCTGAACAAACCTGATAGGCCACTGTCATAGCCGAAATAATGCCACCGGTGGCAGCCACTGCACAAGCAAAGACAACAAACGGAGTGATTCTTCCATCGTATCTATATGTTCCTCCATATTCTACAGCTTCTCCTACAACCATGGCTTCCTCCAATAACACACCGTAGGGAGATGAAATTGTAAACGAAAGAGATGAAATTTTCATTATCATAATTACGGATCATGTCAATAAATATAGTGAGTGTCAAGCCTCACTAACAATGAAGAAGACTAGACTACCCTTCAACAGAGGGAGACTCAACCGCCCTTCAACACTCCCCCTTGAGTTGGGGCATAAATATTAAAGAGCCCCAACTTGTTACATAACATAGTACTAAGAACTCATACTCTGTACGAGACAACATAATGGTGGTGCTAGGCAGTTCTTGTGACTGATCAAGAACCTTCTACACTGGGGGCTCACCCACATCGGCATAAGCAGCCTGTGGACGAAGCTCGGGATGTAATATGCAACAATAAGTCTAAGTACGGCCAGCTTGCTGACAGTGGTTGCAATTACTTCCAGCACCTCTACGGCCATCATGACCACGACCAGCAGAGAAACAGATCCGCCACGGCCACAAGGACCACACCTTGGGGCCTCTACAGCTACCAGAAGACTATAGCACTTGCTACAGGTGTAGAATAGAGTGCAGATGATGAAGTAGGCATGTATCGAAGGACCCAAGAGAAGATCTCATCAACTAATGGAAGAGTACTTTGAGAATCTACTGTCAGAGAGAAGAATCAGTAGGACTAAACCCCCGGAAAAATAACGTAACTCTCATATGTTCCTAATGCTTGGCTAACTCTTTAATGTCACCAGTGATAGGCAAATAAGTGTCTAGTCTCTCGCAAAAGGTGCTAAACCTAGAATAGTAATTGCCTATAGACATATCTCCTGCATGTAGATCAAATAAGCCCTCCCAAACATTACAAACATGGGTCATGGGTCAATGTTATCTCCTCATGAAAACATAAGAGCATACTTGTCCCAAATGGCTTTGGTTGGTGTACAACACATAAACTGAGGACTAATCTTGGAATCCATGGTATTCCACAACAACGTCCGAATAGTAGCATCGCCAGAGTGCAAATTGTCCACCTTCATTTTATCAGTTTTATCCGAAAGTGGAGGTGAAGTCAGATAACTCAACTGTTCGGTGGCCAACAGATACGGTCTCAACCACCATCCTCCATACGCGCCACCATCATGGTCCGCTTGTATCCAAATCTTTCTTGGATACTCTTTGGCATGGAGTTATAAAGAGATTAAAGCCTAACACCGCGCTATTTTCAGAGTAGACAAGCGCACGCATTCATCAAGACACTAAATTTATCAAGTTGCGAATAATGGGAGACTGAAGAGTAGTCCGAAGTATGATTGCGATTATCAACTTATGTCCTTCTGTGCTGAAATAGCAGAGTCAGGCTTCGATCTTATCGGTCTTGACATTGATTTCGCCCACAATCTTCTTCCAAAACCAGTGCTCACTCCAGATCTTATCCATTTGCTCGATCGGCACGTTCTTTGTCTCTGGCAACAACAGATGCACGAACACAGCCATGATCGCCGTGCACCTGCCGAAGAACCCCTGACTTGAAGTGGCACAGCATGGACAAAAACGACTGCGCCACTAGGTATATGAAGAGAAATCCGACAGCGACCGTTATACTCTGCCCTGCTGACCGAATCTCTAATGGGAATATTTCGCTGGGAACCAACCACCCGAGAGGTCCCCACGACCAGCAAAACCCGGCAACATATATGCATACTAAGACAATTACAAAGTATGCATAGGCCGTGCTGATTTCACCGTGACCTCCAAGCTTAGCTGCCATTATTCCTCTGACTGTTACTTGCGCCGTGAGCATTTGGAGACCACCAATCATGAACAGCTTCCTTCGACCAAGCTTATCCACTAAAAGCATGCATATGAACGTTGAAACAGCTCCAACAACGCTGGTCATGACTGCTGACAAAAAGGGAAGCACTCTCTCCTAACCTGATTGTTCTGAATAGTACTGGGGCGTAGAATGAAATGACATTAATTCATGTGACTTGCTGGAAAAAGGGAATGGCTATGGACATGACTAGTTGAGGCCTGTACTTCCTTTGGATGATGTTTCTGAATGGATGGTGGACAGTTTTCGATATCAAGCTGGCTTTGACGAGATCATCTAGCTCTGCTTGAACGTCATCTGTGCCTTGGATACGCTGCAACATGGATTTGGCCTTCTCTATGTCGCTGCTTCTCTGGATTAAGCTGTTAGGATAGATGCAGGGACTGCAGCCATAGCTAGGGAGATTCTCCAGCCCCAACCCCCTTCTATTTTCTCGGTGCCGTAGTTGATGAGATTAGCAAATAAAATGCCGATTCCTAGACACAATTCGAAGCCATTTTTGAAAAATCCTCGATGACGTGGAGGCGCCATTTCAGAGACGTACAGAGGGACCCCCTGCAAATTATGAAGTAAGACAATGTCACTGCTAAAGGCATTTCTTTTTTAACAGAACATTATTGGCATAGTTTTTGGCTAGGGAGCAATTGAAGACAATTACAAGCTTGCCTGTCCAACCGATCTTAAATTTGTTCTATGTAATGCTTCAGTTCTAGTTTCAAAGACAGATCAAGCAACTATTAATGGAAAGACCTTAAGAAAAACGTTGAAATGAAGTTTGAAAGGAAGGTATACAAGAATTGGTTATCAGATCACAGTTGGCTTAGTAAACCAGAATTGACTAGTCTTGATGATTGCACTCCTAGTAGAACAACATAAAAACCTGATTTGTGAAGCTGACTCCGATCCCAAGTAGAACACGGCCAAATATCAACATGGCCATGATGGAAGCTGCACCTCCAAGAGCTGAACCAGCAAGAAAAGCAGCCCCGTCAGCAAGAATGGAAGGCCGGCATCCAAAATATCTCATAATCGAGGAGGCAAAGAAGGAAGCTACAAGGCCAGCTATGTACAAGGAGGAAGTGAATAAGGTCAAGAGTTGGCTGTCAAATTTGCACTAGTTGCTGATCTTTGTGTCTTCTTTCATCTTATTATACACTTCTGGGAAGAATTTCTTCAAAAATGGCTTCATCGATGTCACTCCACCTTAAGAGAAGACAGGTTCTTTTATCAGCAAGGACAAGAAAAAAATGTTCGACACTCTCTAAACTCATAAGAAGCTCTATCTCATAAGCATTAAACAGTAACCGAACATATAAAAAACACACGATGTCCCGTGAAATCACTGAACAAACCTGATATGCCAATGTCATAGCTGAAAATAGTGCCACCAGTGGCGGCCACCGCGCAAGCAAAGATGACAAACGGAGTGATTCTTTCATTGTATCTGTTGCGGAAAGGGTGAGCAATCGAACAATAAAATAGACAGAATAAAGAAAATAAATCGGACACCAGATTTACGTGATTCGATCGTAGAGACCTACGTCCATGGGAAGAGCAGCAGCGAATTCCACTATAGAACAAGTGATAGAATGAAGATTACACACTCAAGTCAACACTCTCAGTGTTTCCCAAACCCCAATTACACCTAATAACTCAAGCAGTGTTTAGCCTCACAATTCCTTGCGAAATAATCTCTCAATCTCACAAAGGAATTATACACAAATTCTTACCACAAGAATTTAATCGGCTATAAATATTTGAATCTTCTTGGCGTAATTGCACAAACAAAATTAACGGAGAAAACTCCTCCCAAGCACTCGATGACGAATAGGCGCTTCAAGATCTCTTGCATCAACAACGGCACATTTCTTCTCCACGCATGGCCGTCTATGGACTTTGAGGAGAAAGTCACTCCTATGTGGAGTAGGAAAGAATATATTAAGATATAAAATTAAGAAACCCATGACCTATTAGGATTAGAAAACAAATTCATAGTGGATTCAAATGTTCCACCACAGAATTGAAGTTGATCTTCGGATTTTCTTTGCTCAATTTCAAATATTTGCAAAATATTTAATTCGAAATACTTAGACTTTCGCTTTGAGCTCAAATTCGAGACATATTTTCAACAGTATCTATATGTTCCTGCATATCCTACAGCCATGGCTTCCTCCAATAAAACACAGTAGGGAGATGAAATGAAAGATAGCCAAATGGCCGGTCCTTCTTGCTATATTAGTGGGCTCAATTCATCTGGGACTATATGGCAGCACAGGTGTTTGAAAAAGGAAGGGACATTTTGGTTGGCCTAGATCCCAAACTGTGATCAGACACTAGCTTGTTTGATACTATAAGAATAGTCGGAAGATTCCTATGTGTCGTTGAATCTTTATGTAGAAGAAACTGCTGTTGCCAAAGTTATATCAGAAGACAGGCCTGCAAATTCCAACTTTGGCTAGTGATTCATCAAAACATTTCTTTTTCCATGTCACAGTCATGATCGTGATCTGGTGCTTTAACTTTTTCTCTGTTTTTTCAAGACAAATCTGTCAATGTAATTAAAGAGGACAGTTGAGCCCATCTCACATTGGCCCAGCACTCACTATTTTGGCGGTCCTTCTCCTTACTAATTGGTAGTTAGATTGACTGGCCAGAAATGACGGTGAAGAACAATGGGACTTCTCTTCTTTGAGTGCGAGAGGCCAATGAGATTATAAGCTTGAGTTTGGTTATTGTGAAGCTTCCATCTGCTGGTTTCAATTACATAATTTTCCGAAAATAGTTTTCAGCTTTCTTTTTTTTTTCTTGAAAGTATGTTATTGTTTTTGGGATGAGTATAGTCACATATCAGTTGGCTCAAAGAGAAGTTTCTGAACGATAATTTGGTTGCATAACGGATGAATTTTTCGAGCATGATCGACTTTGTTTTCGTGGCTTTCTGCAACAGAATTTGACCAACTGGCAGACAGGCTTGATAGCAACGATTTGAATGTCTTAGACAAGTAGTAGTGCAAAGGTTTAAACAGCAACAATAGCCTCTGTCGATTTTGCTTAATAAACTTTCCGACATTCTAGCTATGTTCGTGCCATTAAAAGAAATAAATTAAAAAGAGAGAGATATCTAAACTCACATAACGTCCAATTTGGTCATGATCAAAGACATTGATTTAAGTGATCTATAAATGATCTTCTCGGACCTGTGTTCACTGATAAAGAATAATTATACAATAAATTATAAACCTATTGTATAAATTTAAATTCAGTTTTAAACATTTTAATTAAACTAACGTAATTCTAAACCTTTAAATAAAAATACAATCAAGTTCTCTCGCCTGAATTTTCTAACACGGTTGTCCAATCATCGCTAGATATCCTACGAGTCACGGCTGAAGATGTAAATAAGTACAAAACAATGTCATTTTTCTCATTTTTATGATATTCTTTCTTTCTTTTTTCGTTATTTCCTTCTTTTTCATGAATTGTCCTTAACCTTTAAAATGTCTTATCCTAATGTAAAATGCTACGCTCAACTAGTAACAAAAGGCATTACTCATAGGTGTAGAATTGAATATGAGGAGACTTTTGCTCTTGTCACACATCTTACTTCTATTCGAAATATTGTTGTTACGTCTCTATTAAGCAGTGATTTCTATTTTGGATGGATGTCTAAAATGTATTTCTTAATGGTAAGCATGTTGAGGATATCAATATGGAGCCTTAACCTAGATACACTCACCATCCTAATAAAGTGTGTCTAGTAAGTTGAGCATTATATGGATTGAAACAAGCTTCTCATACATCGTATCACAGGTTTAGCTTGACAATTAAAAGCCTTGGCTTTACATAAAATCCCTATGATCAAGCTCTCTTTTTCGTTGAACATCTCATGGGTACATTATGCTGCATTTTTATGTAGACGACATGATTATTACCGGTGATAATTAGCTATTAACTAAGCTTGAAGGTTGCTTCGATAATTATTCTTCTCAAGCAAAATATGCCATCATTAATCTTTCTGGAGTAGAACTTATTTATACAAGAACTCTAAAGCTCATATTGAGACTAATGTCAAAGTTGATGACAATGAGGGCACTACTTTTTCAAATCATTCACTCTATCACAATTGAATGGCAGTCTTGTATATCTCAGTGTTGCTCATCTTGACATTGCTTATGCTATTTACATTATTAGTTAGTTCTTCCACCCCAATTGAATGGCAATCTTGTACATCTCAGTGTTTCTCATCTTGACATCGCTTATGCTGTTTACATTATCAGTCCGTTCTTCCACGTATGGCTCACTTTGCAATAGTTTTTCCAGTTTTTGGTTAAGTCAAGGGTACCTTGCCTTCACTTTTCTACTCATGCTAACTTAGAGTTGCGACTTCATTCTAATGTTGACTGGGCAAAAACATTTTAGATAGTCACTACACTGGAGGCTACTACTTCTTTCTATGGAAACGGACCATCATCGCTTGATCTAGTACAAAAACAGATATCATGCTCTTGTTGATACAACATTGAAAATATTGTAGTTGCGATGATGACCAGAAAACATGAGAATCAGTCATAATGGTGGGACAGTCATTTATTGTGACTATAAAGTGCTATCCAGATAGCACCTAATGATTTTTTTCATAAGTGCACTAAGCACATTAAGATAAAGCTGTCATTTTATACAATATTAGAAGAAAGTTCCAAGGAAGCGTCGGGCTCTTTGTAGGACTTGGAGCTCTTGGTCAATAATGCCAATATCAAGACCATTTTCTTGCTGAAGATGGTGAAAATGACATGGTGAAATTCAACATGCATATAAGTACGTAAGCCCAGAATTTGATAGACTTGTTCAGAGGAAAAAAATGATGAAGATGGAAATAAGTAGGAGAAGAATAAGGGAAGAAGTCGAAACCATCCGTTTCCACTTCTAAGAATCGTCTAAGGAATTCTTTGGAAGGAGAAACGTCCCTAGGGACATGCAAGGGAGAACGACTCAGTAGACGAAATGGGATTGTGATTCTCAACTTATGTCCCCTTGCACTGAAATAGCAGAGTCAGGCTTCGATCTTATCGGTCTTGAAATCGATTTCCCCCACAAACTTCTTCCAAGACCAATGCTCCCCCCATGTCTAATCCATTTGCTCGATTGGCACGTTCTTCGTCTCCGGCACAACAGATGCACGAACACGGTCATGATCGCCACCCACCCGCCGAAGAAGAAAAACAGCCCCGACTTGAAGTGGCACAGCATGGACAAAAGCGTCTGCGCCACTAGGTATATGAAGAGAAATACGACTGCAACAGTTATGCTCTGCCCTGCCGATCGGATCTCTAATGGGTTAATTTCGCTGGGAACAAACCACCCGAGAGGTCCCCATGAACAGCAAAACCCAGCGACATATATGCATACTAAGACAATTACTGAACACGCATAGGCCTTGCTGATTTCCCCGTGATCTCCAAGCTTAGCTGCCATTATTACTCTGACCGTTACTTGAGCCGCAAGCATTTGGAGACCCCCGATCATGAACAGCTTCCTCTGGCCAATCTTATCCACTAAAAGCATGCATATAAATGTTGAAACAGCTCAAACAATGCCAGTCATGACTGCTGATAAAAGAGAAGCACTCTCTCCTAATCTGATTGTTCTGAATAGTATGGGGGCGTAGAACAATATGACATTGATTCCTGTGACTTGCTGAAAAAAGGGAATGGCTATGGACATGACTAGTTGAGGCCTGTACTTCCTTTGGATGATGTTTCTGAATGGATGATGGACAGTTTTTGAGATCAACTCGCTTTGATGAGACACTGCAACATGGATTTGG
This sequence comes from Corymbia calophylla, assembly GCA_014182845.1. Taxonomy (NCBI): domain Eukaryota; kingdom Viridiplantae; phylum Streptophyta; class Magnoliopsida; order Myrtales; family Myrtaceae; genus Corymbia; species Corymbia calophylla. The sequence continues at coordinate 795,528 of CM024703.1, read as the reverse complement.
CCTTCTCTATGTCACTGCTTCTCTGGATTAAGCTGTTAGGCGTTTCAGGGAGAAGAAATGCACCAAGTGTTAAGATTGATGCAGGAACCGCAGCCATAGCTAGGGAGATTCTCCAGCCCCAACACCCTTTTATTTTCACGGCGCCGTACTTGATGAGATTAGCAAATAAAACACCAATTCCTAGACACAAGTCGAAGCTGTTGTTGAAAAATCCTCGAAGATGTGGAGGTGACATTTCAGAGATGTACAGAGGGACTGACTGCAAATCAAGAAGTAAGACTATCGCTGTTGAAGGCATTTCTTCTTCAGCAGAACACCATTGGCATAGCTTTTGGCCAGAGAGTGATGGAAGAATAAAAGGCCCTGTCCAAGAATGTCTTCAGAAAGAGTATAGAAGACAATGACAAGCTTGCCTGTCAAACTGATCTTAAATTGTTCTATGAAATGCTTCAGTTTTAGTTTCAAAGACCATTCACGCAACTGTAAATGGAAAGACCTTAAGAATAACGATGAAGGATGGGTGGACAAGAATTGGTCAGCAGATCACATTTGGCTTAGTTAAAAAGAACTGACTAGTCTTGATGATTGAACTCCTAGTACGACAACAAAAGAACATGGTTCGAGAAGTCGACTCCAATCCCAAGTAGAATGTGGCCAAATATCAACATAGCCACGTAGGAAGCTGCACCTCCGCGAGCTGAACCGGCAAGAAAAGCAGCCCCGCCAGCAAGAATGGAAGGCTGGCGTCCAAAATATCTCGTGATTTGAGGAGGCAAAGAAGGAAGCTACAAGGCCAGCTATGTACAAGGAGGAGATGAATAAGGTCAAGAGTTGGCTGTCAAATTTGCAGTAGTTGCTGATCTTTGTGTTTTCTTTCATCTTTCTGTAAACTTCTGGGAAGAATTTCTTCAAGAATGGCTCCATCGATGTAACTCCACCTTACGAAACGACATGTTCTTCCACCAGAACTTACAAGAAACAAACGTTCGACACTAAGCTCTACCTCATAAGCATTAAACAGGGAAGAATTTCTTCAATAATGGCTCCATCAATGTAACTCCACCATTAGAAAAGACATGTTCTTTGATCAGCACTGACAAGAAAAAAATGTTCGGCACTCTCTCTAAACTCAAAAGAAGCTCTATGTCATAAGCATTAGACAGTAACCAAACATAGAAAAACACACGATATCCTACGAAATTGCTGAACAAACCTAATATGCCAATGTCATAGCCGAAAATAATGCCACCAGTGGCAGCCACTGTACAAGCAAAGACAACAAACGGAGTGATTCTTCCATTGCATCTGTACTTTCCTCTGTATTCTATAGCTTCTCCCACAGCCATGGCTTCTCTAGTAACACACGATAGGGGATGAAATGAAAGATGCCAAATGGGCGGTCCTTCTTGCTATATTAGCGGGCTCAAATCATCTGGGACTATATGGCAGCACAAGTGGTTGAAAATGGAAAGGACATTTTGGTTGGCCTAGATCCCAAACTGTGATCGGACACTAGCTTGTTTGATACCATAATAATAATTCCTGTGTGTCATTAAATCTAATAGTAGAAAGAAAGTGCTGTTGCATAAAGTTACATCAGCAGATAGGCGTGCAAATTCCAACTTTGGCTCGTGATTCATCTAGTCACTGTCATGATCACGATCTAGTGCTGCAACTTTGTCTCTCTTTTTTGAAGACAAATCTGTCAATGTGGTTAAAGAGAAGAGTTGAGTCCACCCACATAGGACCAGCGCTCAATTGGTGGTTAGATTGACTGGCTAGAAATGACAGAGTGAAGAACAATAGGAACTTTCTTCTGTGAGTGCAAGAGGCCAGTGAGATGATAAGCTTGACTTTGGTTATTGTGAAGCTTGCATCAGCTGGTTTCAATTGAATAATTTTCCGAAAATACTTTTCAGCTTTTTGTTTCTTGAAAGTATGTTATTGTTTTTGGGATGAGTATAGTCACATACTAGTTGACTCAAAGAAAACTCTGGACCATAATTTGGTTGCATAATGGATGAATTTTTTTAGCGTGATCGTTTTTGTTTTCATGGCTTTCTACGACAGAATTTGACTAACTAGGAAAATAAATTACAATAAACTAGTGGATAAACTTGATAGCAACCGTTTGATTGTCTTAAACAAGTAATATTTAAGTTTAACAGCAACAAGAGCCTCTGCAAAAATCAATATGAGCTTGTGGATACACTTCTGAAAATAGCATCACCGCACTTCAGCGTTGTTAATATGATCATCCCATTTTCCAATTATGTTCTTCCAAAACCAATGCTCTCTCCAGACCTTATTCATCTGCTCGATCGGCACATTCTTTGTCTCCGGCAACAATAGATGCACAAAAGCAGTCATGATCACCACCCACCCGCCAAAAAAGAAGAATATCCCTGACTTGAAGCGGCACAGCATTGATAAAAAAGTTTGCGCTACTAAGAATGTAAAGAGAAATCCAACTGCGACTGTTATACTCTGTCCTGCTGATCGGATCTCTAGTGGATATATTTCGCTCGGGACCAACCATCCAAGAGGTCCCCATGACCATGCGAACCCGGCAACATATATGCATATCAAAACAAGTACCAAATAACCATGACCTTTGCTCATTCCTCCGTGATCCCCAAGCTTAGCAGCCATGATTCCTCCGACCATTGCTTGCGAGGCAAGCATTTGAACCCCCCCAATCATGAACAACTTTCTTCGACCGAGCTTATCCACCAAAAGCATGGATATGAATGTCGAAATAGTTCCCACAAGACCCGTTACAACTGCTGATAAAAGAGAAGCACTTTCTCCTAAACCGATTGTTCTGAACAAAACCGGCGCATAAAATGAGATAACATTGATTCCTGTTACTTGTTGAAAAAAGGGAATGGCAATGGACATGACCAGTTGAGGTCTGTATTCTCTTCTGATTATATTTCGGAATGGGTGATCGACGGTTTTTGAGATTGAACTTGCTTTGACAAGATCGTTCAATTCTGCTTGTACATCATCGACGCCCCGTATGCGTTGTAACATTGTCTTGGCCTTTTCATGATTGTTGGTTCTCTGGATTAGGCTGTTGGGTGTTTCAGGGAGGAAAAGCGAACCGAATGTGAGAATTGAAGCCGGAACTGCAGCCATGGCTAAGGAGATTCTCCAACCCCAGCCACCTTCAATTTTCTCTGTACCATAGTTGATGAGATTAGCTGATAGAACACCAATTCCTACACAGAATTGGAAGCCATTGTTGAACAGTCCTCGGTGTCTTGGAGGTGCCATCTCTGAGATATACAGAGGGACTGACTGCAAATCAAACAGTATTATAGCAAAACATAATTCCTCTTGAACATGGCAGTCCAGAAACTTTAGAAGAAGAATGATCAGAGTTATGGAAGGCTTGTCTAGGACAATGCTTGAAAAATGTACAGAGATTACTGAACATTTAATGTGATAAATTGAATTACTTCTTGCTGATTGTCATCACAACATTAAGAAGTGATTCACCTAGCAAAAGCTAGTAATATGTCAAGTGGAATTCTAACTAAAACAAGTTGAAGATAAGTTTTTAAGAACCAAAAAAAAAAACTCTCAAACAGCAAGTGTGTTAGTACCTGGTTTGCAAAGCCAACCCCAACGCCGAGCAGAATGCGGCCGAATATCAGCATGTACACATTGGAAGCCGCGCCTCCGAGGGCAGAACCTGCAAGGAAGGAAGCTCCACCAACAAGAATGGATGGCTTTCGTCCAAAACTTCTTGTGACCGAGGAGGCAAAGAAGGTAGCCACAAGGCCAGCTATGTACAAGGAGGATGTGAATGAGGTTAAGAGTTGGTTGTCATATTTACAGTAGTTGCTGATCTTTGTGTCTTTTTTCATCTTGTCGTACACATCGTGGAAGAATTTCTCCAGAAATGGCTCCATCGAGGTGACGCCACCTGAAAAGGAATGATCATGTAGCATTTCTTTTAGTTAATTTTCATAAGATTACCAATGATATCTCGCAGGAGGATCGAATTCATGGTTAAAAAAGAGACTAAAGCATGTCTCAGAAAGTTGAGCTAAGAAACAATTCTCAGCCTAAAAAATTGGAAACTCAGCATTTATTCCACATCAGTAGCTTTATTAGCTCATATCTCTTCAACGAGATCACAAGAAGCACCCCCCCACACATATGAATGTGGCCTAAATTTATTCCGTCCTTTATCAGCCTTGATCACTGGATCATCCATAATTAGAGAGGATACTACAAATATGTCTGTTCTGGAGTACTGTTATTAAAGTAACATGGTATCGCTCTAAGTCGTCATATTAATTTACGCCGTTCATATAAACGCAATGAAGCTTTTAAGATAGCCTGAGCCAAGCATCACTGCAAGAAGATCGAACAAAACATACCAGATATACCGATGTCGTATCCAAAGATAATTCCTCCCGTGGCAGCCACCATACAAGAAAGGGCAACAAACGCCGTGATTCGACCATTGTACAGCGCAGCAGGTTCATTAGATATAGCCACTCCCACAGCCATGGCTTCCTCCAATAGCAGACTTCACAGGATGAACCAGAACCACTTCTCGAGTCTTGACAATCAAAACCGGCAGCATCAAGAAGAAAGATAGTGCTTCTGTAGTCCATTGTGGAAATATCAAAAAAGCATCTTGGACTGTAATTTTGTACCGAGCAAGCGCGTGGGGGTTGACTTGGACTTGAACTGGAGAAGGAAAAGTAAGCTTTTGTAGCGTGCAATTGCATGGGCTCCCCTGGCGGGACAAGGCACTAGAAAACAGAGTATTCCTCTCTCTTTCGCGTGGCTGTCAGCCCTTGACTAGAGTTGAGTGATCACATAAGAATACAAAGAAATGGATGGTCCTTAAATGAGATTCACCATTCTCGGCTTATCAGTGTAGATTCTTTCTTTCACACCAGAATTATTGCATTAACAAAAAACATGATTCGAGAAATCTACAAGACAGGGCATGATGGTCAGCTTTAGGTGGCTGGAAAAATGAGTAGAAGTCGACAAGAGGAAAACACAGTGCGAAGTCAAATGATAAGATGGAGGCAGGGACGATGAGAAAATTCTCGTCAAGAATGCTTCATGTATTACTCCACCCACCAAAAAAAAAGAAAGAAAGCTCTAGATTTGTTAATACTTCTATACTTTGAAAAGTAATGTTTCTTCTTTTATTTTTTTATTTTTTGCATTGAATGTGTCGCTTATTTATCTAGGAGATTTGATCAATCAAAGAAAAACATGTTTTACGTCTTAGATTCAAGGGATGACAATGAACGCCTGAAGCGTGTTATTATTTGGGTTCTCCAATCAAAACTATTTTAAATTAAAACTAGGGTAGCTCCAAATTTATCCCTGAATCATTCATCCCCTAGAGGATGGAAAAGACGAAATTATCCAACTTGTGGATCCCATTCCTCACCTTCTTTATCTCCATCAAGTCTTCATACTTCCCCTTCTCACCTCTATTTTATGTATATACATTTTTATGTTAGAAATAATTAGGATATTTTTCTATATTAGAAATAATTTGGAAATTTCAATGGTCCCACATTTCCTTCTCCTAGTAATAGCAGGCAAGGCCCCTTTTTCTTTTGGTTTTAAAGTTGTTCAGTCTAGCTACATTGAAGTAAAAATATGTAATCAACAAAACTACATCTGTGAGCCAACGTTGAGCCCCTCATTAAAATTGCCAGTGACATTGATGGAGGAAGTAACTTGATAAAATCCAGTGAAAACCCACAAAGAGAGGAGAGAATAAGAAAAATTTGGATGAGAAAATGGATGTTTTTTCAAGACTCATTGCTCAAGAGGAGAGAGAGAAGGAAAGGTATGTTATTGTATGGAGAGGAAGAGATACATGAAGCTGTTGGTGAAGCCTACAAAAGCATTCTTGGTCTCACACTCTATGTACTTCCTAGCGCTACACAGCACCAAATCCATCCTCCACCAGTTCAGAACTGTGGGACAACCATCCACCTCCATCGTTGTGCCGCATCACTTGTCAGCGCTGCTACCCTCTCTGCCATGGTCGAGCCCATCCCCTCTTAGTCCTAGCTTCAACACCTAAACTTCTACCCCTGTGATCACCTCCCCGGCCTTGACACTTCCACCTCCTTTGTCATTCAAAAAAAATTTCCCCTTTTTTTCAAAGGAAATGATGTTATTCTTCATTTGACTTTCCAACTAATTACAGAATCAATTTTAACACCATGAACAATATAGCCAGACAAATAATATAAAACAACTATTCTGACAATTAGAGTTAAACTCTCAATATGAAAGTCACCGATCTAGCAATTGGAGAATGCCTGATCACAAAGCATCTCCAATTGCATCACATTCTCTTGGACCTTAGAACACTAGGCAAATGGCTAGAAGGATTCTGGTTGAATGACCTCAACTTGAGCAGTGCAAACTTTGAGCTTGAAGGGCGAGGTTTGGCGGGTGAGAGTAGAGGTGTACATGAACAGCAAGGAGAGAGGGAGAGAAAAGGAGAGAGATGCAAGGAATTGATGAAAGAAAGAGAAGGTGGAGGTTGGAATCTATGATTTGGGTTATTCCGTTTTTTAAAATTTTGTAGGCATGGATGGAGTCATTTAGGGGTAAATTTCGCATTGCCCCAAAACTATGATTTTGCAGTTATTTTCTATAAATGAAAGGTCCTATTTTTTTTCAATAATATCCCGATTTGAGGGGTACTCTTGTGTTTTTTTTTTTTTTTTCCTTCTCTTTTTTGGAATTTTGAAAGGCTTTGACATCACTGGGCCTTGCCGGCCAATTTGGACAGACTTAAACGTGTAAACCTTCTGACAGAAGGCTCGGCTTGTTGAAGAAGAAAGAGGCTTTGGTTGCCCATTAGACAGGGCCCATTTACAAGAGTTATTTGGTAGCTACTTGTAATTGGAATAATAATGTAATATTTGTTTTTCATAAGGAGAGAAAGGCTATTTAGAGAATTAGCTATCAAAAGAATTTTGAGATACCTCGCTAATCACACCATAAAATTGAGTTTTGGATCATTTGTTACCATCTATAACTAAGGATCATGCATGGTGTCATTCCACAAGCAAAACTGATGTATCATACTTTTATTTCAAGATACTGCCAACATTCATACAATCAACGGGATTGAGTTTGAAATAGGTGTCTTGACTTTGGGATACATCGGTTTTTGCCTTGAAAAGGCTCCTGATTTGAACCCGAGCCGACAAAGATGAAAGCCGACTCGCTTGCCATCTAGCCTGACACCTTGTCTACGCACATTTATAAGTGCTTATTGGGCAATAATTGCATGTAAAATATGTCATTAGCTCTAAATTGCTGTACGTGGAGCTCTCCAGATCACATGCCTCTCACTTCCACGTGAGAAAAAAGACATCTTTACCGGCATGCTCAAATGAATTAAAGAGAATCGTGGGTTCAATAGAAGTCATGCATAAATTTATGAGTGCATGAAATTATGCACGAAAATTATGTTAACATCAAAGATATGGTGGTTGAGACTTCATTTCAGCTTGATTTTCAATTCAAGAACTCGTGGCCCTAAGACATGCATTGAAAAATCCAAAAACTATCACCACCGAATATATAATCACGGCAGTCAAATTGACGTCCATTATAATTTTATTTAATTAGAAAAGCACGTATCGACAATCTCTTATGTTATAATTGTTACACCTTGATTTTATTTAATCGTTACAGTCAAATTGAATTGACGTCCACCATAATTTTAATTAATTAGAAAGCGCATGTTAAGGCAATCTCAAATCAAATTTAATTGATCAACTCAATCAACCTGAAGCTTAATCGTGGTTGCTGCGTGAATAGACTCTGGAATTAATTAAAGGGGAGGTGTTATAAACGCGAAAACGTCCAACAACCACCATCAACGGCTGAAATCATGGATGTCTTTGTTGATGACGAAAGACGTTGATTCGAGCAATCTGGCCGAACATCATCCGGGCCACAATGTCTGCCGACGATTTTGCTTTTTGTGCGTGGAGGACCAGCAAATTTGGCAAAATTATCTAAAAAATACTAAGCATGTTACACTTTTGCTAATTCAATTTTAAACAAATTTAATTGTACCAATTAAATCCTAAACATTTTCACTATTTGCCAATTGAGTCTATCCGACCAATTTTGGTCATAAATTGCTAATGTGGATGCCGAGCATTCTACATGGCACAGTTAACACTATGTTGATATTTTTAATTAATATTTTATGGTTTTTCTCTTTTCTTTTCTTTTTTTTTTTTTTTGGAATGAGGACCGATGAGGGTCATTGACCAAGACACACAACCCTCATCCAAACCCGACGACATCACAACACCCTTGCTAGATCTGCACTAGGCAAGGGCTTGGCAGCCCTCATCGACCCCGAGCAAGGGCATTGCAGCTGTTGTCTAATCTGGACAAGGTTTGTCCACCCTTGCCTAGTGGCCAGCGAGAACGTCCCAACCCTTACCCAAAGCTAGTGAGTGTCACGTAAAACGGTTGGTATTCACGTCAACAATTTCCAATCAAAATTGATCAAATTAACTCAACTACTAAAACGTGAAAAGGTTGATAACTAAATTAGCACGTAATCAAAAGGTTTAAAAGTAAATTGCAAAAGTGTAATAAATTTATTGTTTTGGAGAATTTTCTTCACTAAATTATGTTTACTTATTTCCTGCTTTGGGATGCGACTTCTTTATGTTATAATTTTCAGTTTTCTATGGTTAAACGTATCTAACTATTGGCTACCTACCAATATAGCTGTACAAAATAGGATCGGCAATTCCTATTCCCTCAGCGCATTCATATTATTACCTTAACATCTCAACATTAGTAATTTTTTTATTTACTAAAAACCAATGAAAGTGCACCAACACGTGCCATTTTCGAGTCAGACTTGTCAAGTCTTATCATATTCAAGTTTCTCTCAAAAAATTTTATTGTGTTCTCATATCATGTTGAGAATTGTGACATCACGTTGAGAACTTTTGGGGGTTAATTTTTACCCCATTCTATATATCATTACTAGCAACATCAATCATAGAAATGCAATTCTTGCAAAATATGTAACCGGCCATAGCAATGTATTATATTGGGGGTTACACTGCTCACTAGCATGTTGGACTTTATGACTAAACCAGCGTGGTTTATTGTCGCACTCTTTCGCCTTTTCCTTCGAGAAAATCTCGAACCAATGTTGATGTAATTATCAATTTTTTGGAGGCCGTTTGATTAGAATATTCAATTGAAAAAGCGGCAATAGCTATCTCTACAAGCTTTACGATGAAATCTTAGCAGCAGACGACAAAAACATGAGCAACCAAACCAATGATTCCACTAATGCTCGCTCCTCCCAGGGAAAAGTGTAAAAAAGAAAAATTATTAACCTATTGTACCAATTTAATTAGCGAAGGTGAGACCCGACGAGGTCGCCTTCACCTGGGCAAAGGCTGGCCTTGCAAGATTGGCGATGACCGGCAAAAGAAAGAAAAAAGGAGAGAAAAAAAGAAGAAAAAAAATCAGGAAAAAAATAAAAAATCGAAAACATGTCAGTACTGACAACGATACCGCGTAAGTCGGCCAGCATCCACATAAGCAATATCCAGTCAAAATTAGCCGAAATGATTGAATTAACACTAAATCAAAAATTTTAAAATTAAATTGACACGGATGTAATCAATTTAAAACTTTTCTAACACTTTTCCCCTTCTCAAGTGCCTATATATAGTAGAGAGTTTGCAAACATTCAAGTCAATCAAAGATATTTCTTACTGTTAACATGCGAAAGTACTTGTAATAGAGATCACTAAACATGGCCGCTCTTCACTCATTTCCAATTCACCCTTCGATCTTCTTGTGTTTGGTAGTCTCGTTTTGCTTCAGCAGGACGTGCCTCGGCTTCAAAGCCAAGCACTTGAACTTAACAACGTTCAGAACCCGCTGGTCTTGGGCCGGAGCAACCTGGTACGGTAGTCCTGATGGAGCCGGCAGCGACGGTAGGGAATGCACAGGGACGGAGTCTGGTTGTTTCTTATTTGATTCATGCGAGAATGACAATGTATGTGAACATGTTGTAGGCGGAGCTTGTGGATATGGGAATGCGGTGTCGCAACTGCCGTTCTCTTCCATGGTGACCGGAACCGGCCCTTCTCTGTACAAATCAGGCAAAGAGTGTGGAGCTTGCTACAAGGTACATTCCATTTATGTTGCCAACTTCGCAAACACGTTAGAGATTAGATTCGTGTGCCGAGGGTATGACAATGCCTGAAAATCTTGCGTTGCAACTGAAACAAAGCGAGATTCTGTTGTTCCAAAACTCCTTGATTTGCAAACCTGTGCTTTCACATCGCACGCTCACCTTCATCATCTGCTGGCGAATGTAGCAGATGGAGGTGAAACTGTCGGGGTACATATCAGCTTGCATAACCTACTGATGTAGAGTTCTGGTTCTATCTATAATTGATAGATCAAATGTACCAAGAGAATGCATCCATCCTGTTCGGGCAAATCAGTGAGGGTGGTCATCACAGACTTTTGCCCCGGAGGTCCCTGCGCAACTGATTCTGCCCATTTTGACCTCAGCGGGACTGCATTCGGAGCTATGGCCAAAGCAGGAGAAGAAGTCGAGCTCCGTGATGCTGGAGTTCTCAAAATCCAATATGCTCGGTAACTTACCTAACATTCCGGGAAAAGCTTCGGGCTTAGCGAGTGTCCCGATTTGTACTGCCAATTCAGTTGACGCCTTCCATGCATTTCTTATATTTCCAGAGTCGCATGCGATTACTCGGGAAGAACCATAGCATTCCATGTCGATCCAGGGTCCAACTCCAACTACTTTGCGGTGGTGATTGAGTATGAAGAGGGAGATGGCGATCTCGCAGGAGTATCACTAAAGGAAACTTTGATGGCGTCTGAGGAGTGGAGGTCAATGCAACAGTCGTGGGGTGCTGTTTGGAAGCTGGATGCCGGCTCGGAGATGCAACCTCCGTTCTCAATTCGGCTGACATCACAATACTCGAGAGAGACCCTAGTGGCCAAGAACGTGATTCCAAAAAACTGGAAGCCTGGTTCAACCTATAGATCTCTAGTCAACTACTTGTAATCGTCAGGCAAACTTCAATGGCCCTTCATGCTCTACTGGCTTATTGTGAAAGAACCATGTAGCAAAGCACGAGAGGCTAGTTAAATGTATTGGACGCTATAGTTTTTGGCTATTGTAGCATATGAGGAAGCAGACTCCAGTCACTGTCATATGCCGAGTATTTTCTTTGAAATTTCCTACCATTAAAAGACATGAACATTAACTTGTAGCTCAACCTACCTTTAGCCATAAAATACGTTACTCAGAACAGACTAATTATAATTTGACTGACATGAGGAAGGGAGAACAGAAAACAAGATTGAGTAATAGGCAAAAATATGCCTTATAGTTTAGCATAGACTTTTGGGCAATGGATGGATAAGTCTTGGAAGTTGATGCAGCAGGAAAGTGCTTGCGTAAGCTTCACTAGATCATCCTTTCTGTGCGTTGCAGTCAAAGTAACCCTCAGCCTGAGAAAGCAATGAACTTATCTGAGCAACCGAGAGTAATGCAATATATCCAAGAACACAAGGCAAAGGGTTTTAATGGTTCGAGCAATTTGGAAATTTTAATGATATGAACCTTTTCAAAATCACCAACCCTGCTTCATTGAACACATGTTTACTTCATGCTTTTACATCTTGAAAAACACAGCCACCTATCTATACCTCTAGCTATCTTCACAATTTTGACATGCATTTTTTGTCATACTTTCAGGAGCAAGTGCTAGGTAGGTTACAAGGAATTTACACAGACTGGTCTGCTTCCTCAAAATCTGGACTTTAAATCTATGTAATTGTGAGAAAAGGGAATAAAAGGCAAAGCAGGAGCAAAATTTGAGACTGCAAGGTGGAGCATTAGATAACCAGCCACAAAGAAATGATAGTATGTTCTTTCCCTTAATATATTTCCAGATGGATGAGAATTTAAACAATAAAAAGTCCACAACACAAGTGGTGCACAAACCTGCATGAATTCGGAGGAACCGTTGGGGGTCTAATTGCAGTCACATGAAATCCAGACTCCAGCAGATGCCTATTCATGGTTAAGAAGCTCAGGAACCATTATAGGCATCAAGTGTATGAGTATGAGAAAAAGTATGAGTGCATGCCAGCATTCATGTGTGCATGAGAGAGAGAGAGAGAGAGAGAGAGGACCTGCTTGCTTGCAAGGCATTCTCTTCACTACCAACAATGAGAGAGATTATTGGGCTTAAAATGGGGATTCCAGTGAGAGCACGGAAGTCTTGCACACGGTTCCATAGTTCCCTTCTACGCCAAGTCTCTTTCTTTGCCACAATAACAGCAGCTATTACATAAGATATGCAAATTCAGAGTTATAACTTCCCACCTCAGGTCACATGAGCTTTCACCAGCTCCTTTATGGAAGATGGATAATGGAAAACAATAAAAGCCACAAAAACAATGATGCAGAATTGAAAGGCTCATATAAAAGACACAAGGAGCTCTTTTTACTAACATCTTGACATGGCTACTCTTATGCTTTAGCCGCAGGAGAATAGTTTATTATACTAAGGCATTTGCTTCCCACAACCTTGTTCTGATGAATGCAATGCTTTAGATGTATATGGCACCAGTCCTCACCAATTCACATGAAAATCTTTTTTCCATTGGAAGGGGAGGATTGGTTAAGATAATTAGTTCAAGAAAGAAGACACAGAAGATAACCATGTGCAGCAGCAGCAACAGGGACAGGAGCAGCTGTAGAGAATATGAAAGAGCGACCCCTTGACTGGATGAGTTGCTTCCACCTTTTGCTGTTAGTCAGAAAAATGAGGAAAAACAACGAGTAAATAGGACTATACACAGCTAGAACATAAACAGAATGAAGTTGTAATTAAAAATACTAGAACCAAAGGTCTAAGAATGAATGGAGAGATATTGGCAGGTAAACTGGAGCAAGGCAAACTGCTAAGTGGCCCAATTTTCTTTTTCACGCACTGCGGAGATTAAGATCATCAACAAAACCAGTCACTGATCATTCAATAAGTCCTACAGACACCACTAGCTAGTTCAAGGTACTACAAGCACTTGAGCTTCTCTTTTCTTCCTGAAGCTAAAATCAACAAGAAGATACCTAAAAAATTGCTAGACATACCACAAAAGGAAAATGTCCTTTTAATAGGTATGCAAAATATTATCAAAATTCCTCCAGAGGCTATCCATTTGTTTCTACGCAATCTACATGACTTTAGAAAACTTCATTGCAAGTTGAGAAATGAATAATCATCTACATGCCTTGGTACCTAAAGCAATTGACGCCAACAACAAGGGTAAAAAACTAAATCATCCACAAAGGTCACCTGCATGCGATGAATCCACCATGGCAACCTGCAGCTTTGCTCAGAGTGCCTACACATATGTCAACATCTCTTTCACAATCAAACTCCTCTGCAACTCCTCCACCATTTTTTCCACAAACAAATGTTCCGTGAGCCTGAACAAATTGGCAACTGCTTAGTGAGGTTGTAACATGTCATCATCAAAAGCATGCATTTCTTCAATGTAGCAACTGAATTTCTATGAAGATCTCGCTAAGTCATAAAACAAGCTAGTCGATGGTCATAGGATGATCTAATTCAATTTTCTCTTCTTGTATTTTCTTTCAGGTTTTAGCTGCTTTTCCAAGCATAAATTGTCAACCACATTACACATCTCCATGATTCTTTTTTTTCTGGATATTTATCATATTGTAAAGCAGGACATACAGCACAAGTCTCGCAAAATGAGGGACTTACGTCATCAATGACTAAGAGAAAATCATGCTTTCTCTTAAGTCTCACAAGCTCATCCATTGGTGCAAAGTCTCCATCCATGCTAAACAAACTGTAGAGGAAGAAAACAGGGATCACACAGTGGACCAAATCATGGGTGTAGAAGCAAACAATAATTCATAGTGAGATGCACATTAAAATTAGAATAAGTGTATTTCGAGAAAATGGTATGCAACGTTCACCAACAAGGATAAAGCCAAATCGATTGTATTATGAATGACATCCAACAAAAAGGTGCTTCTCATATGTCGCCATTCACATGCATAATATGTTCCAAGTAATATAAAGAAACAGGACAGCTAAAAAGAAATGGTGGATAGTTCCTAACCTATCAGTCACAACAACTTTCCTCTCCATCGTGCAGGTAGATCTGTTAAGCAAAAAAGGCAGTGCCAACTCAAGAATCAGTCTTCTGTGAGAAAGATGAAGGAAAATTAAAAACGAGAAACAAGTACCTACAGCAATTTATTCAGGTGAAACATGTCGCAGTGTCCATAAACGAACACTTCCACACTTTTCTGTCTTTCAGCAAGACGCATTCCATCAATTATGGATGCATGATTCAAGGCATCAGAAAATATTGCAATCTTCTCATCCTTTTCAGGTTGTACACCTGCAGCAAGCAGAAGGCTGATGCTTCCAATTGCCACCATTGAGGCCATGTTTGCTGCAAACCCAGTAGGACAAAGAAGACACTCCTAGATGAGGAATTCAAAAAGTACATACATCAGTCTTCAGCAGGGCGTAACATGAGATGAACCATCAACAAATGAAAAGAGAATGTAAATTGCACAAATAGAAATTACAAAGTAAATTGGCTGATATCATGAGAAAAATCCTGATCAAGGATGACCAACTATTATATATTACAGGATCAACAACGTAATCCATAACTTCACGCAATAAAGAACTTAAACTAGACAGGACATAAGCCTTTGATGTCTACTAGACATGGCAATAAAAAGTTTGGAGCTGTTTCTTTCCCGTGTGCTGGTTTGACTTTCCTAGAATCCTGTGAGTCTGACAATTACCTCTTTCTTTTTTAACTCCGCCAAGCAAGACTCCAGACGTCTGTGGTAATTGGTATATCCACAGATCAGAGCAGATCCTCTTGGACCCATCCCATGCTCTTTTGCTGCCTAACATGAAGTTAAGATGTCATGATTCTGTAAGAGCATATGCACAAAAAAGACCACCGACACAGGTAATAAGCTCCGTAGTTGATTTACAGATCAATCAGACCTTGGCAGCAGCTTTTCCAATTGTGGGATGTGAACTTAACCCAAGGTAGTCATTACTAGAGAATAACGTTAGCTTCTTGAGTTCCTGGTCGCTTGCTGCTACTGTGCTATCAGCCAATCCATCGCCACGCATAAAATCGTCTCCTGAGAACCGCCAGTGCCGGGACGTGCAACAATGTTGAAACATCAGAATAAAGAAAGCAAAAAGTCGCAACTGAAAAGCAGGCAGTCTCTCCGTTACAGTCCATTTGAAAGGTTAAGGATCGAGAAAACACTACACAACATGTGAATACAGGCCCCCCCAAATTACCAAGCAAGTTCACGTTATTAATCATCCTACCAACATAAGACCATGCAAGCATCATACACATCCAGAAAAGAGAAAGAGGGTGTTTACCAGAGCTAGGGATGTCATGGAGCCAACTGCGGAACGTGGAATCAGCAACGTCAACCTCCACCGAAGTTCGGTCCCACGGTTTCATTTCCTCGAACACCTCGTACTCATCATCGCTCCCACCGCTCCCTGGCTCGAACCCTCGGCTCGCACCGCCGCCGAGTACATGCGGTTGCACGGACAGGCAAATGGGCCTCAGAGACCGAATGATCTTGAGGGACTCAAGCCTCGCGAGCGCCTCTTTAACCCAACCGTCCCAACGCCCCGAGCACTCCGTGGTCATCGATCTTCTCGGCGAGCTCCTTCTTTCCCCGCTGAATTGGCAAAAGCGAAAAGCTTCACGGCTTTGTGGTTTCCCTTTTGAGATTAAAGGACGCTGCTTTATCGAAATGCGCGAAAGAAAATGCGATTTGGCTCCGACCCAGAACTGGAACTTGCGAATTAGAGCGACCAAACCAAGATGACCCCACTGCTGACTGCTGAGGAGTGAAGACGACGGTGGCGATGGACCACACCTGCAAATGCTAAGACGCTACGATGGGTTGTCACGTCGTTTGCAGAAATTAAGAAAGAGACAGAGAAAGTTGGATTTGGCTACTTGTTTCGTGAGAATCCCCTCCGCTGCTAAGTGGTCGGCCTGCAAAAAAAAAAACGTTGCGTGGCCGGAGGTAAGAGACAAAGAGGTTCGCTCCGACAACTTTGGAGAGTGACGTCCGTCGCCGTCGACCGACTTTTTTGTCGTTTTCTTTCCCAACCTTTCCTCTTGCAACCTAGCATAGGCTAGAGTAAAAAAGGTAAAACAAATCGCGAAATTTTCAATATGGGAAAATCGCTGCCCGTTCTTGAAACATAGCTAAAGTAATTACGACTTTTCATAAAGATGTTAATGAAATTCAATTAATTTAGAGTTTTTATGGACATTGTTGTAAGATGTGAAATATTCAACTCCAAATTAGTTAGTCAAAAATCTATATAATCATGTCACAATCAACTAAAGAATTGAAATTATAGTTTCCCTTATAAAAAAAAGATATATTAAAATTTGATGATAAGCACAAGTCTTTATAAATTTTTGAGTAAATATTTGAAGTTAGAAATCCTTCTCCGAATCTGCTCCACAATACAAGGGAATGAAGGGTTTTGGTACACTTTTAAGACAAAGTAAGGATGCGTTTATTTCAATGAAAGTAGTTTTTCGAAAATTGTTTTCTAGACTTTCCGTTGTTTGTTTTTCCAAAAACGATTTGGTCGATGAAAAATATTTTCCAATCAACATAAATATTATGTATTATTTTAGGAAAATAAATTCCTGTGCATAGGAAGGGGAAAATACTTTTCCTCTTTATCAGATCTTTAGGTGCTTCCCTTTTTATTAGGTCATCTCTGTCCTTTTCTTTTATTCTCCAAAATCTCTCCTTTTGTTTTTACACTAGCGTAAATTATTAGTTTAAATGTTATTCGATCATTTTCTAAATGCGATTCAAACGCCTGAAAATATTTTCAATCACATATCATCAAATATGAGAAAACTAAGTTCCTAATTCATCGCTATCGGTTGAGTGAAAACTAGATTGTTCAGGAGACGAAACTTCTTGATTTTATTAATCATTGAGGACATAAGCATGAAATCTCCAGCTACCTAGAACCTTTATAAATGACCATGCAAATCGGCTGAGTATGTCCAATCTAATTGTTAAGATTTTAATGAGCGACCTTCTATTCCCAAACTAAAAATCCCCAATATTCTAACTAAATGCACCGACTTAGCTTGATTTCTTTATTTATTTCTTTAAAAGTTTCTCGATCCCTTACCATTTCCTTCAGATTATTTATTAGTTCACGAGGTATCTTTGAAGCCAATTGATCTTAATAAAAAGCCCTGGTGTCGTTGACGTGCAAAGCTACCAATGCTATAGCAAATTTGTATTTTAAAGGAGCAAATAAAAAGAAATATTAAAATTTGATGATAAGCACGTGTCTCTATGAATTTTTGAGTAGATATTTGAAGTTAGAAATCTTTCTCTGAGTCTGCTCCTCAGTAGAGGGAATGAACGGTTCTGATAAAGGATGCTTTTAGGACAAAGTAAGTTCCTAATCTATCGCTGTCGTTTGAGTTCAAGACTAAATTATTCGAATGATGAAATTTCTTGATTTTATTAATCATTGAGGATGCAAGCATAAAACCTCTAATTATCTGGAACTTTATAAATGATCATACAAATCTGCTGAGTATGTTCAATCTGATTGTTGAGATTTTAATGAGCGACCTCCCATTCCCAAACTAAAAACTCCCAATACTCTAACTTAATGCAACAACTTAGCTCAATTACTTCATTTATTTCTAGAGTTTCTTGATCCCTTTCCATTTCCTTTAGATTATTAATTAGTTCATGAGGTACCTATGAAGCCAATCGGTCACAATAAAAATTCTTGGCATTGTTGACGTGACGCGATCAATGCTATGGGAAAGTTGTATTTTAAAGGAGTGAATAAAAAGATTAATGATGCCTCGTATATGAAACTTGGTTTCCAAAATGACCCTTCAAGATATATCTTTTCGATTTTGAATTTGAACTTTGTTAAAGCCTATCTAATAATTGAGGGTACTTATCTTCAACGCGCGGTCATTTTTTTAAAGGGCAAATACTACCAAAAACCCTAAACTATACCTTTGTGATAATTTTACCCTGAATCTTTTTTCGCGTTACAAAAAAGCCCAAATTATGCCACTTGCGACAAATTTATTTTATGCCACTTGCGATAAATTTATTCAAAACTATGCCATTCGTCCTTTTCTTTTTCTTTTTTCTTTTCACAAAGGGAAGCCGGTGAGGCCACCCTTGCCGACGTCGGAGTTGGGTGAGGCTTCAGCGGCCCTCGCAGATGTCAGGCGAGGGTCGCCCAGGCATGGGTGGCCAGATTCAACGAGGGTTGCCAGATCCAGCGAGGTCTGCCCTCGCCGGATCTGGAGTCGGGCAAGGGTGGCCCTCGCTCGACTCCAACATCAGCAAGGGCAGCCTCGCGGCTTTCTTTTGTCAAGAGAAAAAAAAATAGAAAAGGACAAAAATGCCCTTCGGCCCAAAAAACTTTGGGGTAAATTTGTCCTAGATAGTATAGTTTAGGATTTTGGTAGCACAAAAAAAGTTATAAGTAAAACTGTTACAAGTGATATAGTTTAGGGCAAAATTGTCACAAGTGGCATAGTTTAGGATTTTTGATGACACAAAATAAAAGTTCAGGATAAAATTGTCACAGAGGACATAATTTAAGATTTTTGCTTTCGGTGATATTTGCCCTTTTTTAATGCATGACAATGAATAGGGATCAGCCGACAAACGAGTATCTCAACATCAACCAACATATAAGAATTGATCGGCGATAATTTGGGATGAATCGTAACATCGATCCGGACAATTTGAATTAAGCACGAGGCACTTTTCGGATCTCAGCTTTTTACTCCTACCGTCAAAATATGACAAATTGGGATGAATTGCCGTACTTTAAAATTATTTGGGGGGCGAATTGACACAAAAATAAGAAATATAGGGATCCCCGTGATAAGGTTAAATTTTAATTAACCAAGATTTCCCGGGAGGTAAGACCGTTAATCTCGTCCGGAACTTCTTAACACCGCCACCACCTTCCTCCTCTCTCTTTCTCCCCCCTCGACGTTTCCAGCACGAAACAAAATTAGGGTTTCCTCCTCCGATCCTCTTCTCTTCTCTTCTCTTCTTCGATCGGCCCCAAATTCTCACCACCCGATCCTTCCCACGAATCCAGAGAGATGGTCCTCTCGCAGAAGCTCCACGAGGCCTTCAAGGGCACGGTGGAGAGGATCACCAGCCACCGCACCGTCTCCGCCTTCAAGGAGAAAGGCGTCCTCAGCGTCACCGAGTTCATCATCGCCGGCGACAACCTCGTCTCCAAGTGCCCCACTTGGTCCTGGTAAATTCGCCCCCCTTTCCCTTCCTCGTTCCCCCCGCCCCCCGAAATACGTTCATCGGCTTCTCCGGCGTCAATTCGAGATGTTTCCGTTGGTTTTTTTGGCAGGGAATCGGGTGAGCCGAGCAAGAGGAAGCCGTATCTGCCCGCTGAAAAGCAGTTTCTAATAACTAGAAATGGTAAATTTACCAGCTCTTTCCTTGCTCTTCCATTCGAATGGCAAGATCGTAGCTTTACTTTTGTTACTGATGAAATCTTTCGTGTTGTTGTTGGCTACTGGTGCCAGTTCCTTGTTTGCGGAGAGCTGCTTCTGTGGAAGAAGAATATGAGGCTGCAGGAGGGGAAGTTTTGCTTGATAACGAAGATAATGACGGCTGGCTAGCCACTCATGGAAAGCCGAGAGGTGGATGGCTAATTTAAGTTGCATTATGGTTCTTGCTTTTCTGTTGCCTCATTGTGTTTTTGTATTTTGAACCAGAAACTAAGGGAGACGAGGAGGATAATTTGCCTTCGATGGACAGCTTAGAGATCGGCGAGAAAAATCCTATTCAGTCCATTCCTTCATATTTCGGGGGAGAGGAGGAAGAAGACATTCCAGACATGGCAGAGTACGAGGATCCCGACAACCTCATCGAGACTGATCCGGTTGGTTATCTTTGCTTTTGCTGATTTCTTAAACTTTCTTCATGTTAAAGTCATGATTGGTTGCAGGAGCCTTAAGATAGATTCATTTTAATTCTTTGTTGCTTCTCAGACTTCAGTACTGTTCCTTGTCTTAAAAAAAGCTTGAGCTTTCCCATTTCTTGCTCTAGATGATAATTTAGGAGAATGTGAAGTTATAGGTTAAAATTGCAGGACAAGAAGGCGATTATTTTGATTTTACCTTTAATGATGTATTGAGTTCTGTTTTGGTTTTTTTTTTTTTTACTAGTCTTGGTCAAGGTTGGGTCGTTTGATGTTTTACTAGTGGACAGGCTTCCCCCTTCTCTTCCTTGAATTGGCTGAAGAAGAAAAGGAAAATACCGGTTTCCCTTTTGTTGTCTTGATGAAGACAAATAGGAAGTTGAGCATCTAGAGCACATGAGTGGTAATGAACAAGTTAGTTATTCGTTGATGTTTAAGAAGGGACCGCAACAGGGAAGACTCACTCTTATTGAACAGAGTCAATTAGCAATTAGTAATCTTAAAGTCTGGTCTGATATGTTAAAGATGCATAAATGAGATAAAATTTATTTCTGTTTTGTGGTCTCTAGGATCAGTAGATGATTGTAAGAATTACATTTAGCATCGTAATTATAGAAGTCGGTTGAAATCTTATCTTTAATTTAACATGCATGAGCTGAACAATAATTCATCAGTTGATTTTGCAGTGGTTCATTATGCGAGTTTTGTTTTTATTTGCAGGCAACACTTCAGTCTACTTATCTGGTGGCTCATGAACCTGATGACGACAATATACTGCGGACCCGAACTTATGACGTCAGCATAACGTAAGATAATTCTATCATTTGAGTTGAAGTTTCAGAATTCTAGAAGTTGGTCTTTTGTTATGCACTTTTAGAGTTCTCAGACCATGAATGTGGTATATGGATCTTTTAGACTAATGTTATTAAAGCTTTTTTCTTTTTCTTTTTTTCAATAGTTGCACTCACAATAAGGAGGGTCAACGAGGAAGTAGTGAATTTTATGCCACTAAAATGTCACTGGAGGAAATTTTTTCAAAATTCTTTCGAAAGAAACATTACCTTTCTTTAATTGAGGCAATGTATTGTGTTGAATACCTGGCAATTTTAAATGCTCTGTCTAGACAATACTTTTGGCACTTTTAGCAACAAAGAGATTCACAATGTCTCTTCCTTTCTAGAAAGTAAGAATTACTCCATAACCTATTTGAATTGTGTGCTAGTGAGAGTATTCTGGTTTCAGCTTATACAAATCAAACACAAGTTCACTGTAAAGACAACAGAATGAGGTCACTTACAAAAATATTTTTGGACTTGTTATTCACCATGGTTATTTATCTGCTGCAAATGTAAATATCAATAGGTAATTGTGAAATTGAATATAGGTAAGAGGGTGCAAGGGAGTTATGGGGTATATCAATTTTCTCTTCGTGGGAGAACAGATTTTAGAATTGTTCCAGTGTCTGGGTTGCTTGGTTTAAACCTATCTCTTTTGCTTGATGTGCTTCTCCACATCTTTCATGTTCCATTTCTAGGTTTCTGTATTGTCTTGTGAGTTGTGACTAAGATAGAAACTCTACATTTGATACGAGTAAACTAGAAAACCTTTCTTCTGCATATTAGATTAGAATGAGCAGAGTTCGCGTGCGCTTTTATACCATATGAAGTCAGAAGAAACGCCAGATCTTATTTTTGCTTGTATGTATGTGTCACTGAGATGCCAAAATGTGGGGTCCTTAAATTTATATTGACTGGAAGGATGGAGTTTTTTGGATTAGGACATGAAGTAAATGATATAATCAGCGCTGTGAAAGCATGGCATGATCTTAAATTATTTTTTTCTTTTCTCTGTGTTATGTAGGTATGATAAGTACTATCAAACTCCTCGGGTTTGGCTTACTGGATATGATGAGGTTTGTCTTGCAACTTAATCTGCCGTGCACATACAGATGTTGGAATATAATGATTTGACAATTTTCTGTTTTTGGTGATGTTTTCTGTTGTATATGTAAATTGAAATCTTTTGATATGATGAGGTTTGTCTT
The DNA here is from genome assembly GCA_014182845.1 of Corymbia calophylla. NCBI lineage: Eukaryota > Viridiplantae > Streptophyta > Magnoliopsida > Myrtales > Myrtaceae > Corymbia > Corymbia calophylla. Next base: position 773,334 of record CM024703.1, on the reverse strand, counting down.
TCAACTTAATCTGCCATGCAAATTGCACTGGTTCATTCTTTTAGCATGATTCTGTTCGTATCATACAGATGTTGGAATATAATGATTTGACAATTTTCTGTTTTTGGTGATGTTTTCTGTTGTATATGTAAATTGAAATCTTTTGATATGATGAGGTTTGTCTTTCAACTTAATCTGCCATGCAAATTGCACTGGTTCATTCTTTTAGCATGATTCTGTTCGTATCAAACAGATGTTGGAATATAATGATTTGACAATTTTCTGTTTTTGGTGATGTTTTCTCTTGTATATGGTAAATTGAAATCTTTTCCTTCAATAAAGAGGAATGTAATCATAAGCTTCAAAATCACAGGAATTCGATGAATGAATTTTAGCAGCACTATCTATCGATGGTTTTTGTGGCAGAATTATGTTAAACGAGATACAATCACCTAAATGTCATTGAGTTTTCCATGCTGTTTTTCAAGTAGCTTAAAGAAATATCTTGTTTGTGTGCCTTTGGCAGTCAAGGATGCTTTTGCGACCAGAGCTCGTACTTGAAGATGTTAGTCAAGACCATGCACGAAAAACGGTGAGCTTTATTTTAAATGTTACTAAGATAGTTATTTGCCAATTTTTTTTTTTTTTTTTTTTATGAGGCTGTATTGTTCCTTGTTTATTCCAACAAGTGGCTAGATGAATGATTTTGCTGCATTCTTTCTCAATCAAGTTGTTTGGTTGCACTACCTTTATCTGTTCATATGAAGCTTTTAATAGGTCATATTGGAATTAGTCATCATTACCTTTGGCTTAAGAAATATATTGTCATTACTTAACTGTTATTTTATATCACAACTTATTAGGTTTCAAGAGATCCTATACTTGATTTGTGATGAGCTTAATAACATAGCAATGCCATCATGTGATGTTGATGTCTGGTCCATCACAGTTGAGTAGAGAAAATCTAGTTATGATTGTCGAATTTGGTCATTCCTGTAGTAAATGCTTATTGTTTCATACTAGGTGCATAATCTGCAATGTCCTTCAGAATCGTTTCATATCTATAAGAGAAGCCGAGCGACTTCTGTTGGTATTGTCACTGGAAGTTTATCAAGCAAATTTTTCTTTCTCATTGATGGCCTTTGCAAATTTTACTTTCTCGTGAATGGCCTTCTCAAAATTTACTTTCTCGTGAATGGCCTTCTCAGTCCATTTCCATCAGCCTCTGGACATGCAGTTATTTGTAAGCGTATTGTGTTGTGTCCTTTTTGACTATGCGTGGTCTATCAACATAGGTAACAATTGAGGACCATCCTCACTTGCCTGGAAAACACGCTTCAGTACATCCGTGTAGACATGGTGCAGTAATGAAGAAGATCATTGACGTATTAATGTCACGTGGAGTTGAACCAGAAGTTGACAAGTAATTTCCTCTAACACTTTCACTTGTTTTGTGTTGAAATTTCTATGTAATCTTGTTTCAGAAAGTTCCGCAGCCTTAGTAGGAAAACTATTAGGTAGGTCTTTTTCCCTTTTTGGCTGAAACTATTTGGTAGGTTTAAATTGAATTGGTGTGTCACAGTTGGTGCTGGTTTTTTTTCGGGTGTACATTGCTATTGCTTTCTGATAGAACAAGTGATTATGGTGATTTGAGATCATGCCTTTTGCCGTCATGTGCATTTTGATACCTGTTTATTTTAAGCTCATCAGATTTTAACACTTGCACATTGTTTAATTGGCAGGTACCTTTTCTTGTTCCTTAAATTTGTTGCCTCTGTTATTCCAACCATTGAATACGATTACACAATGGACTTTGACCTTGGCAGTTCCAGCCACTGATCTGAGGTAGATCACATGGTTAATATTGCAGTCAGGGGCTATGCCTAGAGATGGTTAGGTGTCCTTTTGGCTTGTATTTTTTTTTTTTAGAATACTATTTATATATCTTTTCTTTATATTCAGGCAGATGCTGATTAGATAGATCCTTTTCATTGGATAGAACATAATTTTTAGAAAGTTGGAAGTGATTATAAAGTGCATTTTTCTTTTTCATGTAAATAAGACATGGAAACATGTGAAACCTCCGTTGCATTTTCAAAATGTCATCATGTATAGCTTATCCAGTGCCTTAGAGCACTCCTTGACATTTCCTTATATAATGGAAGGACATTGTCAGATCTGGTAGTTTTAAAAGGCTTGTTCTGAAACCACCTTTGCATTTCTTGTCTTTTAATTCACCTTATATATCTCCCTTCTTTTCTAATGGTCATTGGAAAGTCTTTGCGAATTTCTTTGCCACTTAATCATTGCGTTTTGGGTACTTCTTCTTTGATTCCAGACTCATTCACTTGATGCTTATTGCTTTATGGTCTGGTGACTGAGGATTAATGTAGCAATTGAGGTCAAGCTGTAGTAAACTAGTCCCTAATCAACTTGGAGATTTCAGTTCTTTCATTTTGCATTGATATCTGCTGATAGTCTCCACTTTTGAGGATGTATGGGTTTGTTGAATGCTGTTGCAAAGCACCAAAAGCTATCATCAAGATCTCACTGCTCTTTTTCCTTTAATATTTCTTTATGTCGGCATCTGTCTGGCAGTGAGTCTTTTATGCACCATTTAAAGCTTAAGCTTGCTGTTTCTGATTGTTTTGTATGTAGGATTTTGAGGATCCAATCTGCAAAGTCCACACGAAGAGCAGGAACTCCTCTGCAGACTGCATATGTCGGGTCACATTACATTTCCTGTTCATAGGAATTCTTCGCCCCTTGAATTTGTGAAGTTTCTGTGGGATCACAGAAAGAAAAAACAAACTGTACATGTAAATAGGGGTCTCTGTTGATCGGTCTGGTATGATTTGTCTGGACAGTTAAGCACCAATTTGGTGTCATGAACTCGGTTATTAGCAAATGCTGATTTGTGGATATGTAAATTTTACTCAATGGAAAATATTTAAATGTTACTCTGGGCACGGCTAGATCCTTTGTTGCTTTCAGATTGAGTCTTCATGAATCATTTTGCATGTAGTTTGCGAGTTAAGTTGAGACACGTTGAAATAATGGTGAGCTGGTATTTGGTGTAAAATGTCACTAAGCTGATTGGAGAACCCGTTGTGAATAGCAAGAGAGAAGAAGAAAGAGAGAAGAAATAGAGAGGAGAAGAGAGAGAAAAAGATTGTAAAAGCCAAAAAGGGGCTTTAGGTTTTTGTGTATGTCAAAAGCTTTACGCCCATTGTGCGATATATTTATATTAAACATAAATTGTATATGATCATAATGCTCTTATTATGTAAAAAGAAATAAAATTAAGAAAATAAAAAATTAAGCTATCAAAGCAACGTAACATAAGACACTAATCGGCTGTCTCTGTTTCAAGCAAGCTTAGATTGGGGGAGCTGGAATGTGGAGGAAAGCACCGAAAATGCTTCTTGGTGGGAGGTCTCCATTTCAAGCAAGCTTGAATTGGTAAGAAGGAAAAGAACCATTATATAATGAACAGTCCGGGGATTCATCGTCAAGCTATGGCTCTCATGTGTCTGCCTCCATTAATCGTGCTTGGCTTGGTTGGTGTGTATAGCTGATGACTCGTGCTTGTACGGCTGTGCCTACTTAAAATTGGCATCTATACCTGTACGGTGCCATGCATATACATCATGCTACGAAGTATTTTTTTTTAATCCCCTGATGAGTCCCCTGCAAACTCCCATTTGCTGAAAACATGCGTGATTGATAAGTAACACTGTTTTGCTCCACTTGATTGATAAGAATATTCGATCCGAACTGAGACTGGTTGAACTGCATAATGAGAGCACGAATTTAGACTGACTGTTTGAATCCTCTTGCTAACGTGAGGAGGTGGTGGTTAGGAGGAGAAAATGTTAGAGAAGAAAGCTGCTTACTCGACACTTGTGCGCACTGACACAAACCGCAATGGTTTTAATCAGTCAAAATCACAAAACGGAAGGCGCGGTTTTAGTTGATTCACGCCTGCTCTGAAGTGAATATATAAGGAGAGTCGCCTCTTCAGCTCAGCTCAACAAGATGACGACGATTCAGCGCCACCTATTCCTCGTTATTTGCTCCGTCGTCCTCTCGGCGGCCGCAGGAGAGACCCCTGTGAGTGTCGACGCAAGCCTTCTTTTTATTAGTGTCTTCTTTATTCATCTCATTCGATCTCACACGTTAGATGGATTTCCACTGTGCAGAACAACTGTGTGTACACCATCTATGTGAAGACGAGTTCGATGATCAAGGCTGGGACCGACTCCAAGATCAGCCTAATACTCGGCGACTTGTCGGGGCGATCGGTCTGGGTCCCGGATCTGGAGTCGTGGGGCTTGATGGAACCGTCCCACGACTATTACGAGCGCGGCAACCTCGATGTCTTCAGTGGGCTCGGGCCCTGCATCGGCCCGCCGCTGTGCTGGCTCAACCTCACCTCCGATGGGTCTGGGGACCACCATGGCTGGTACTGTGATTATGTGGAGGTCACCTCCGCCGGGCCTCATAAGCCCTGCAGCCAAACCAACTTCTGGGTTGACCAGTGGTTGGCCACCAATGTTCCGCCCTTCAAGTTGACGGCGGTGATCAACGGGTGCGAGAACGATGATGCACGTTCGGCACGGCGGAGCAAGGGCGGGGCTCTTGTTATGGGGAATCCAAGATTGATTTAAGGAAAACTGCGAATCACAATTCTGATTTACCTTCTTCTTTTCTTTTCTCTTTTTTTTTTTCGATGTCAATTTGTTTTCACTTTACTTCTCTAACGCTTCTTCCTCGTCGACCTACTCGTTTAATGACCGAGTTCGACTTTTTCATGTTTGAGAGAGAATTATTTGTGATGCTCGTTTAAGTTGATGGGCCTTGCTAATTAATCTAGTGAATCGCATGATTTCCATTCGTAACTTCCATCTTTTATGTGATTTTGAAGTCGATGAATTGTCTGCGAGGCTGCATGGTTAGTTTGTAGGTGTATCATTTGATCTAGTGGCAATTTCTTGACTTTAATGAATCCACGACTCTATATTCCATTTCAAAGAAAAACTTCTTTTCGTGTAGGTAGATTTCGAAAAACTATTGATAAATGATATAAAATATGTTAATATGAAACATTATGATATTTGGTAATTTACCAACATTTTATAAAAAACTACTATCTTTTGCCCTTGGCAAATTATCTATTTTAGTTATATATTACCTCGTTTTTATTAATGTGTTAAATTCATCAATTTTTATATGAATTTACCTATCTTTATTTGAGCAAATTACAATTTACGTTTAGCTTTTAATTTAAAAATTATCAACTTCTCTTACCTTTGGCATAAAAAACTTTATCTTATCTTTTTAACCATGGGAATGACCTCAACATCTATGAAAAGTATTTTCTTGAAAATTAAAAAAAAATGGTTGAAGATCTGATATCCACCAGATTATGTGGATGAAAATAGAGCCAAAATTCAAAAGTTTATCCGTAATAAAAAGGCTTTTTTCCTAAACTTTGTTATCTAATATTCTCATACGCCTATTATACAGATATGTGATTTTAATAGCATTATTGTTGTGACTCAAGCTAACACAAATTAAAAAGAAATTAATGTTCTACTTTATCTAATGCCATAATAAGAAATTTTTTTAAAGAAAAACCAAAACAAGAAGTATGGTGATTTCTTGTCTATTTGAAAAATTTTAAGTGAACTGTGGAAATGATAGGGAAGGATTAAGACATAGTATGGAAGTAAATATGCTAATGACTATAAAATAATTCTATAAGTGCCCATCAACCATGACGTATCTTTGAATGCACCTTTTTAAAGGAAGCTCAAGAGGCTTAATTCTATTGATCGCCATGAATAGCTAACTGTCTCAATGAACATTGTAGTCAAGATTTTTTTTTGGTTTGTCGAAATATAGTCAAGAATTTCAAGAGGTAAATAATCTTATTATTTCCCAAGATATTTTTGATTGCAAATTTAGTCCTCAAATAGCCAAAGTTATCACCATTAAAATTTATTAATTACCATTAATCATTCTCCATCATTTTTTTGAAGTTGAGATAATGATGCAAATGTGCTCATTGAAATTTTAATTTATTCAATATAGTTATTGAGTTTTAACTCAATGCATAATATGATCAATATAGTCCCTAAACTTTTGGTACATATTCAATGTAGTATAGAAACTTTATAGAACTATTAGATTTTGTCATACAATCAATTCAAATTCAAGGGAAAATATTGAATATTTTTAAGTTTAGGGACTAAATTGAATATACACCAAAATTTTAAGGATCACATTAAACGAATTAAAAGTTCAGAGACCATATTGTACAATAAACCAAAGTTCAATGACTATTTATGTCATTATCCTTTTGGAGTTTCCACATACTCAGGATCAAGAAGCTTCCAAACACTACTTTTGCCCTTAAAATTGACTTTAATTAATAACTATTATGAGTAAGAGAACTTATACAAGCTATATAATGAATGATGATAGTTTTTTAATCAAATGATATTTAGATCTCTAATCAAAATGATTGCTTTGGGCTTTTAGCTTTAGCCCAAAACAATTAGTACAGGGCCCAAGATAGGCCCACTCAGTCACCCCCAAGCCGCGGCTTTTCGCAGCGCGACCCGAACCCGAGTCGGAGTCGGAGTCGGAGTCGGAGTCCGACATAAAAGAGTATATATCAGGGCGAGATTCAGAACACCACACGCATATTCAGTGTCCTCCGTTCGATCGAAACATCCTTGGCCTCCTTCCTTCCTTCCTTCCTGCGGGCTCTGCAGTTTTTGCTTCTGGGTGCGGCGAGCAAGGTCCGAATCGAGCCTCTCTTCTCCCGGGCAATCATGGATTCTCTGCGCGAAAACGCCGCCGCGCATCCTCCTCCGCCGCCGCTCCCTCCGTCGGGAACCCTAGACCCCCACGCCGATTACCCGCCCCCGCCCCCGCCCCCTCCGGAGTCGCAATCGTTGGATTACTTCTACGGTTCCTCGATTCAAGGGGGTAATCAGCCGCAGAATCCATCTCAGGGCGCTCCGGACCCCAACGGCTCGCTCACTAATGGCCACTTCCCTGCCTCGGAGAACCAGAATCCCGGCCCCAGACCTGAAATCGCGAAGGTCGTTCTGTCGGACGGTGGTGCGATGACCAACACTCACAGCGGAACTGATAAGGACGTCTCTGGAGGCGAGGAGGAGACCACCAGTCGGAGACGCCGTCGCAGCCGTTGGGACCCGCCTTCTGAATCTAATGAGCAGAGCGGTGGCGGCGGGGTGGGTAACGACTCTGGAAGCGGCACGAAGAAGCGCAAGTCGCGCTGGGCGGACGATGAGCCGAAGCTGCCCGCGATTCAGCTTCCGGATTTCATGAAAGACTTCACTGGAGGTATTGAGTTTGACCCTGAAATTCAGGCCCTTAACGCTAGGCTGTTGGAAATTAGCAGGATGTTGCAGTCGGGTTTGCCCCTAGACGATAGGCCGGAGGGAGCTCGCTCCCCTTCTCCGGAACCTATATATGATAATATGGGTATTAGGATCAATACAAGAGAGTACCGTGCTCGTGAGCGTCTGAACAAGGAGAGACAGGACATTATAACTCAGATTATCAAGCGGAATCCAGCGTTTAAGCCCCCAGCTGATTATAGGCCACCCAAGCTGCAAAAGAAGTTGTACATACCGATGAAAGAGTACCCTGGTTACAATTTTATTGGACTTATCATAGGACCTAGGGGCAATACCCAGAAAAGGATGGAACGTGAAACTGGTGCGAAGATCGTCATTCGTGGAAAAGGTTCAGTGAAAGAGGGTAGGTTGCAGCAAAAGAGGGATTTGAAGCCTGATCCAGCAGAGAATGAGGATTTGCATGTTTTGGTGGAAGCAGAGACACAGGAGGCCCTAGATGCAGCTGCAGGGATGGTGGAGAAACTGTTGCAGCCTGTTGATGAGGTTCTAAATGAACACAAGAGGCAGCAGCTCAGAGAACTTGCTGCGTTAAATGGGACCATAAGGGATGAGGAATTTTGTAGGTTATGCGGGGAACCGGGACATAGGCAATATGCATGTCCTTCACGTACTTCTACATTCAAGAGTGACGTGCTTTGCAAAATATGCGGTGATGGTGGACACCCTACTATTGATTGTCCTGTGAAGGGGACTACAGGCAAGAAAATGGATGACGAGTATCAGAACTTCTTAGCTGAGCTTGGAGGCACCATGCCTGAGTCTGCCACCAAGCAGAGCAGTACTTTGGCAATTGGTGCTGGGACTGCTGGCAACTCTGGAAGCAACCCTCCTTGGGCTAATGGTGCTGGTGGCACTGGGACAAGTGCACACCCTGGTTTAGGATCAAACCCTGTTAAGCTTTCTAAAGAGTATGATGATACGAATTTGTACATTGGATACTTACCACCTACACTTGATGATGATGGTTTGATTCAGTTATTCTCACAGTTTGGGGATATTGTGATGGCTAAGGTTATCAAGGACCGTGTTACTGGACTGAGTAAAGGATATGGTTTTGTTAAGTATGCAGAAGTTCAGATGGCCAATGCCGCTATTCAAGCTATGAACGGTCATCGGCTTGATGGGAGAACCATTGCTGTAAGAGTTGCAGGGAAGCCTCCCCAACCTACTGTGCCTCCTGGCCCTCCTTCGTCAACCATGCCCACATACCCTGTGCCAACACAACCCATCGGTGCGTACCCCTCGCAGCAATTCACAGCAGGTGGTCCTCTACCACCTGTTCCTCCTGCAGGCTATACGGCGACTCCCGTTCCATGGGGGCCACCTCTACCACCACCTCCTTATGGCTATCCTCCTCCATCATATATGGCTCCTGTTCCAATGCCAGGCCAACCCATGCATCCTTATGGCATGTCTTATCCTCCCCCTCCACCATCAGCACAGCCAGTTCCACCAGGTGCTCCGCCTCAGACTGCTCCTCATACTGAAGCACCACCAAGCTACCCACCTGGAGTTCAATCTGAAAACACTAGCTCTTCTCATTCTGCTCCTGTTAGTGCATATGGAACAGCTCCTCCAATGATGCCTGCTAGTGCTCAGCCCATATATGCTGCATCTTCTATGGGTTATGCACCATATTATGGTGCTTACCCTCCCCCAGCTCCTGCACCCACTTCGAATGTGGATCCATCTCAGAGCATTGCAAATGTGCCTTGGGCATCAAATCCTCCTCCTCCACCACAGCCACCTGCATCTTCCTCAGAGCAGACATCATATGGTGGAGATGCAGAATACGAGAAATTCATGGCACAGATGAAATGACGTGGGTCCTGTTCTGTGATTCTACCCAAATGAAAGGTATGCTTTAATGCTCAGGTTCCTTGATTTACGGACTGCAGTAGTGTTTTGTTACATATTCTTAGTTTACAAACAGATCTTGATTCATATGACTAGCTGGGTAAGACCTGTACCCTGTGCACCACCACTTTTTCCTGGAAGATAGTAGTTATGAGATTATGTTCTTTATTTTCTTGTTCTAACCTGTTTTTCTGACGTATGCATAAATCTTCGATTCTTTGGAGGTTGGGCATGGTCTTGAAAGGGTGTGCAGCTATGTTTTCCCTCCAGATGAAGTGTCCACTTGTGTTGCCTTTTTTGGCCAAACTTAAATACTTGAACAGACCTTTTTGCAGTTTGCATTCTTTCAAAACTAGCCATTAAATTAGCTTCAGTGAATTTTGCATAGGAACTAGACGATAAATGGTGTGGAATGACGTTATTTGTATGATAGGAAGCTGAGTTCAGAGAATTGATGGGGTGATGTTTCTCTGGGTTGCTGTTTATTCTGTAGTAATGTTGTTTATGGTAGTTGTAATGTTAGGGCTGGGCAATCTTTCTCATCCTTACTCTACATTGAATAGAAATTTGACAGCTTTTTGCCTGAAGGGATTGTGCAAAAATTCACTTCTTATGCATTTAATGCACGTGTCATTTTTGGCCAGACGATTTGGCTGCTCATGTTACAGTTCATTTCTATGTGTTTTAGCTTTGTTCATAGTACTTATCTGGCATTAATAGGGAAACAGACAATATGATTTGGATTGAAAGAAGGGAGAAAAAGAGAACGATGTGGTGGCTGCTTTTGATTATGTTTGTTTGATACTGCAGCAGTATATTTGCCAACGTTTCCATCTAATTCCACCTAAGTGGGTCACAAATGCGCTTTTGTCTGTTTTATTTTTGAAAAATGAAGGCGATTTCATCCAGTGACATGGATGTCTGCCATAACATACTTGGAATTGTCTTAAGAATTAACGTTGGGTGTTTCTGAAATTAGTTAATTCTACTACTCATTCTCGCATTTCTTAACCATCCTTTTTTGTCACTATTGTAATATTTGACAGGAGTGATGTTTCTTGGAGCTCTTGTCAACCTGATTTCTTACCTCTTGCGATTATTGGAAGTTTGGGACTCACATCATTAACCTTGCTGTGCTGTTATGACATTGCAGAAATTGGACAGGAAATTCAATCTATGCAGATGTAAAGGCCATATTTGTTTCTTTTGATATCTGAACATCCTCAGGACTTAATCTTTTGGCTTGTTGCTGATATTTTTTATTTTTGAGTTTGTCAAAATTTAGACATATCCAGTTGATGGGATCTTGCTTATTAAACTGTCTTTGGATCTGTGAACTGCTTTCGTATGACTTGTTTCTTTTGCCTAGTTTAGCCTGTTTCTGCATTAGGAAAGATGCCTATTCTGCGGCGACCATATCTTATCTCATCTCCTTGCCTTTGAAGACATTGATGTTTGCCCTTTTCACATCTTTCGAGATGGTCGTTCTCCTTAGAAGTCGAAGGTATATGCTCTTTTCACATCTTATGATGCTGATGTCTTGCATCCTTTATGTAGTAGGTGAAATAGCACATATTCCTAATTATTTAAACTTGGAGGGATTGGGGTGGTTGGGCACATGTTTATGTCTTTGTAGATAATGGACATCATTACTTGAAAAATCGATTCTTCACACATAGGAAAATATTAGACCTTTCAACCCTCAGATAAGATGTCATTTCCATTCTTGTCTGACCACTTTTTCGTGTTTGTCTTTCACCAATTGTTCTACTGGATTCCCCATATTTAGTGGGCGCCTTCATTTGGGTCCTTAATGTGGTGCCGAAGTTGTAAGTAAAATGGACTGATTTGATGGCAATACATTTTGTGGGGGACTAAGTGAAGAAGTCTATAGTATGAGGATTAAAATTAAAATCCTAGCTTAATCTAAATAGATGAAAAGCATAGTTCTTTAAGTGCAGGAAACTAATTGAAGTATTTAACCTGCATAAGGTACAAAACACTTTCCAAAATGTACATCATCAAGATCCAGAAAAGCCTCGCATTTTGGATTTACCCGTATAAGGTTCTGGGATAGATCAAATGGAAAGGATGATTTGTACAGCTGGTGGTCTGGTTAATGCTATTCAAGTATGTGAGAATCATCATTTGTTTATGTTGAAGAACTCTACGAATGACAGACTAAGAATAAGAAGTGGAACTTAAGCAATCTGCCTTGCAGTTGTTTGTTATCATAGAAAATTTTGAGCCATTTGTTGTTTCGATATGCTTTTGGAAGTAAGAAAATGTCTTTACCCCAATAACCTGACGTTCTTGGACAAGGTTTTGCTTTTGTTTTTGTTTTTTTAGTGGATGTATTTTTCCCTTGTTGATGTTTCAACATGTTCCAGAATGAAATCTATCTATGTAAGCCAAAACCCCTGTTTGTCTCACTTTGGCATTGTCCGTTAATTCCCCTTATTTTTCTAATTGTAAATCAAAGAGGAAAAAAAGTAATATTAACCAAAGGAAATTGAGAAAGTGCACTTGGTAAAATTACTTAATTGTCCTTATAGTGCAATCAATCTTTGCACTTTATGTGAGGAATTTTGAATGTTTTTCTCTCTCTCTCTTTTTTTAATTTAAGTAAATGTTTATTTTCTGCTATTTGAAGAATAGCAAAATATTTATCCAATCTTTTCTTTTGAGAAGAGGATTGAATAGAGGAAAAAAACGGATGGGTTATTATTTGGTTTAATGTGTAAAAAAATCCATTTACTTCCGTTGAATGATTGACATATGCATTTGTAGTTAGCTTTTTTAACTGAATTCTTCTACATGCCAACCATTTAATGGCGAATGAGTTTTTTTTTTTTTGCAATGTCAGTGGACCTAATAAAATTCATAAGGATTGTTTTTTTTTTTTTAAAAAATTTTTTGTGAAAGGAAAGTGATGACTTTTATGATTACCTTACAATGTTGTGCAAGAAATATAACCAGTTGCACATGAAAACTAGTTATGAGAAACTAAAAACATCATTTTCATGTACTTAAGGAGTTTGTTTTTAAACATAGAGTGCGATCCCAGGAACTAAGTAGTAGTGCTGACACCTTATGGCACTCCTTGCGTTTATATTTTTCTTCAAGAGTGTAAATTATGTGACTTGGCTTTTAGTTAAGATGTGTTTGTAGAGATCCAGAATGGATATAACTGTGGGCTTGCATTGTTATGACTTCCCTTGCTCCAACTAGTATCAAGTGGAAAGTTTCCTGGTGCCCTGCATTTGTTGCGTGGTCTTGCTCTTTAAGTTTATTATTCAGGTGCTAGTTTTGCTGCTCATGGGTGTTTGTTTTTGTTACATGCGGCATGTTGGTAAGTCAGCTCTGGAGATACTTTTATGCTTTAGGCAGTATTTTGGTGCTTATGTCTTAAGATAATTCTGATGAGCCTGCTCCAAAATGTGTGGATGCTTCAACTTCTGGAAAATTTTATAGCTTAACTTTATAATGTCCTTCTTAATCTGACGTCTCTTTTTTATGTAGATTACTACGGATTGCCAGGTGGTTGGTTATTGATGGGTTGAGCATAGGGTCTTTAAATAGGTGGTGTAGATGGTGGTGATGGTTGGTATTGGTAGAGTTTTAACTAACTTAACAAGGTCACCGCAATCTTCATTTGTTGGATGAATAGTTCCTTTGTAGATATATCCCAGATCCAGGATTCCTGCAGATCGATCACAGGGTTTCTCCTTAAGGAGAGAAATCATCCTTCAGCAGGAGATATGCTAGTCCTGATCCTGATCTCTGGCTCATCTCAAGCAGGTTTTATTGTCCAAATTGTATGTCTAATATCGTATTGACATAAAATGGGCTTGTGAGTTGTTTCATGTGATACAGTATCCATGGCCTTTGTCAAAGGAGTCTGAGGCTCTGCCGCGTATGGGTGCTCTTTATCTTGTCCGTTGCTCTTTGTGATGACAATGGACTACCTGATCGCAGACAATTATCAGTTGACTAAGATTTTGCTTTGAACTTTCTTAGCCTGAGAATTGTATGCTTCTTTTGAGAAGTCGGCTGCTTCTGGTCATGGTGGGATCCAACTGATGGATGGTGGACCAGATTGCTCAGTGTGTATGCATTTGTTGAGTGCCTGAACAGTAGTAAATCGACCCTGATTGCCTCAAGCCTAACCCTGGTCGTGTAGCAATCTCTATTCTAGGGGATGCTTGCTTCAAGGCTGACCCGATGTTTGAGCAGTCGATTTTTCTGGGTGTGCTGTGGGCAATTTAATGATCCTCTGAGGAATGGATCCTTGGGTCACAATGAATCTGCGACTTGCAATTTTCCGTAATTCCTTTACAAATATCTTGAAGGGTTTACTGTCGATGGGTTCATTTGACGGTTATTGAGGGCTGGGGTGGTGCCTACTGAGAATCCTTAGACACATGCATTTTATACTCAAAGCGACGTTGGATGGGCAAATTACAGTCTGTTACCCTGCATTTACTCTGGTATGCAAGCATCTAGTCAAAAAATTTGTTCAACCCATGACCTCAGATGATTTACCTAATGCAGGTGACGGCTGAGCTGGGTATGCGTATTGCATCTGTCTGCTTAGAAATTGGGTTGCTGAAATCGCATGAATCATCTTTTTTGGGGATGTTAAAACTCTATTTTATAATTACTGAAGAACGCCTTGCATAACAATGTGCTGATTCTTGTGTGTTGTTTGGAATAATCTATCGAAATCATCAAAGCTTGTCAAATTGAGTGAAAGTAGAAAGTGAATCTACCAAGCTTAGTCCTATTTTCACAGGTAGTTTTGAGTTTTAACTGAGGCTCGAAGTGGGGGTGTCAAAATGGATCTATGACTTATGGGTTATATGTGGGTTATATGGGTAAAAAATGAGTCACGCTCAATAAACCGCAACACTTTGTCGTCCGTCTCCACACCGCCTCTAAAGTTCGTCTTTGTATTGTCGCCACTTGCCTTTGTTGTGCCATTAACGTTGCTTCGGCCTGCTTTTGAACTTCTTGTTTCTACAAAGGTGAGACCTGCTTTTGAACTTCCTATTTCTACAAAGGTGAGACGAGATGAAATCACGAGATATCTTATAAATATAAGGTGTTGGATTAAATTCTACAATTATGAAATTCCACTTGTTGTCCCTTGTCATGAATTGATCAAACAACTAAATGGCCATGTTCATCTTGCGGCGGAGCCACATAGTCAATGATGATCTCATGGGCTGACAAATAGACTATTTTATAGGTTTTTTACATTTTTATTTTATTTACTATTTTTAATTGTTTAATTTGCTTTTTAAATGTTATTTGAAAATTTTATCCACTTAGGGTAGAGCTTAAAGTGGGTGGGCTTTCATAGAAGATAAATGGGTTTTAATAATACAAGTTGGTCATGTGTTATTAAATTTACACTACATGGATATGGGTCAAAATATATCAAATTATTTTCGAATCCATTCATTTGATGGATGTATGTATGCATCTCTAACATGATAAGCTGGACACAAGCAAATAAGGTCGACAAGATTTTCATGAAGCTTTGATTTCGTGGAGTTCACCCAATTTTTGACGGCAGAATCATCCTAGCCTGTCTTTTGTTTTCATATGAAGCTCCTTGAAATTTGCTCTCCCATCGTCAAAAATTTCCTACTAGCGCCGGTGCCGAATCATGATGGAGCCGGGGGTGGGGGTGGGTCACTGGAGCTAATCAACAAATTTAAAATTCTGCACTGTTTATTTGATCTTGATTATAGGAAAATTCCAAATAAAAACTTGAAATGCCCTCAATTTCTCCGGTAAGTGTCTGAAATGAAATTGTCTCAAATAGAAGTCTAAAGTATTTTTATTTTCTCAAAAAATGACCTAGAATGGACATTATTTCAAATAAATGTTTTAGTTGGCCTAATCAGGTAATCAAGGGTATATTCGTCATTGTCTAAAATAAGCCCAATCCACGCCTTTATTTAATTAAATGACAACATTTTAGGCCCCTATTTAAGATAATGTTAACTTTAAGTTTTATTTGAAAAATTAATGACATTTCGGGTCTTTATTTGGAGTTTTTCCTTAATTTTTTAAAATTAATGAACAATAAGCATATATATCACTGGGTGTAAAATCAAATGATCAATCCCGTGCCGCATATAAGATTTCCCATAAGATAGGCAATTTAATAAACTCCGATTTCAATTACTCAATGTATTGCAGTTTCATTGAATCTGGCAAAAAATTCCAACAGTAATACTAACATGATGGTCATGTGACCGCTTTTGCAGACATCATTAGATCGTTGCATGGATGTCATTTTTTCTATTTTGTCAAAATGCATCAATTATAAAAAGAAGGGAAGAAATTTGATTGCAAAATTACCAAAGTCAATGATCACAGGGGAGCCAAGATTAAGGGTCCGTTTATTTTGCATAAAATGAATAATTTATTTATTTTTAAAAAAATAATTATTTGTATTATTTGAAATAATTAATCCATGAAAAATGCATCCATTGCTGATAATAATTTATATTTAATTAATTTGATGGGACGAGGAAAGAATTTTTCATTCCTTCGTTTTCGAAGTTAGAAAAAGATACTATTTTTATAGAAATATTTTACAGACTATTTATTTCAGAAGGGTGGCCACTTTATTGGACTTACTTCATATAGTAAAAAATTAGGGCTTCGCCTCAAAAGCTGGCATTGGTTCAGTGGTTGTTTCAGATCACAGGCGGCGAGACATCAGAGGATCGAATCCTGCCGCTCTCATTTTTCTCTCGCCGATTATCTTTTTCCCCGGAATTCTTCTTCTTCATCCTCCTCCGGCGAGGATCGCGCCCGGCGTTCCCGTTTACATGGACCAAAACAAAGCAGAAAGGTACCGTCTCCAAGCTCGAGTCCTTTTCCGGGAATCGATCCCTCCGATCCTCGACTCGTCTCCGGCAATCTCGCTCGCTCATTCTCTCGTTTCTCGCCGCGCAGGTGAAATTCGCGCCGAAAGCTCCCGCACCTCGCAAGAAGCCCCAGGCCGTCGCTCCCAAAACGTACTTTGCTTCGTCGCGTTTCCCCATATTTTCTCTTCTCTTCGCATTCCCTCTTTTCGCTCTCTCTTCCTACTTATAGCGTGTCGTGAAAATTCGTCGCCTTCGAATGTGTTGTGTTCTCCGGGAGTTGATTGGAGACTTCTGAATTCTGGGTTTTTTTTTTTTGGGTTCTTGGGAAATGGCAGAGAGGTGAACGGGGGAGATGGAGATGAAGAAGCTACAGCGCAGGCAGAGGCCCAGATGCTGCTACGCCGTTTCAACGTAACACAACTCTTCCCCTTTTCCTTTTTTCTTATTTATCTTTCTTTAAAAGGTAATCTTTTATTTATTTATTTTTTTGGGTTTTGGCTGAGGGATGACGACGAAGCATGATGTTTAAATTCATTACTACCTGAGATCGTTTCTGGCTCCGCCATTGATTGTCTATTGTGTGGTGTGGAGTTGGATACGTTTTTTTTATCTCCAAAATGGGGCTAAGTTATTATTTTCTGCCAGAAAAAAAAATTATAATTTAAAAAGGAAAATGAGAATTAAGACCAAGCCCACAACAGCTTGCCCGTGGGCCATAACCCACCGTATGATTGGCTGTCTGACCGCTGGATAACCTGCCAAACTGATATTTACATGTGTTTATAACTTGATTATCTGCTATGAATGTTATTTTTACTTCTCAAGAGTTGGAAGTGTGGTATATCATCATGACTAGAGTGGCTGTTTGATTTGTGACGCGAAAATATAGACATATCACAGTAAAAATCAAGCCACATCTAATCAGATAGCCATGAACTTGATTGTTGCATCGCCTGAGGTGTTAGAAATAAGATAGTGTGACTCCAGTTGGTATTGGGAATTTGGGAACTTACCCATCGGAGCTTGTTAATCGCTGCAGGCCTGAGACCAGAAAACATTTCCATCCAGTAGTCACCTATTGTAAGATTTGGGATTGCTTTTAAATGTTGAATGAATTAGAAGATCAGGAACTCTCTGTTCCGACAAATGTTGCTTGCCATATCCATCTATGGGAAAATTGAAGTCAGTTTCCTCTCTCTGATTAAGTCATCTCAGTCAAATTGCTGTAGCCTGAAGATGGTCAGATGTCCTTGGCTAATATGTTATTATTTCTCATATCAAAGTGGGAAATGCCTTTCCAACCAGAAATGTGCATATGTTGTGATTTAATGCTTAGGGCATTATCACTTGAGGGGGAAACATTCTAATTGCTCTCTCATGTATGTTTACAGGAGAATTTTGGACGACAAGGAGCAAGAGTTGAAAAGAAACGTAATTCCTATTCCTATGTTCTACATAACATCACCATTATTCTTTTACCTTCTTTTTTGTGGCAAATCTGCTCCTAACAAACAGTTGCATCGCGTTGAATGGTTGCATTGTGTTGATTTGTGTGTTGGGTCTCAGATAGAGCATTATGGCTTTCCTTCCTCATTTTGTATGGTTCCCATAGTAGAAAATAGTACAAGTGAGAGCTGGTGTCAAGAAATCATGCTGACCTATTAATATACAAGCCAGATGTTCTGTTTGTTTATTCATTTCTACAAATTAAAGTTGCTCTGTTGAACCAAGCATGTATACAGTTGATGCTAGGATAATAATAATTGCACAACTGCTGCACCTTCACCAGGATGAATCATGTTCTGGCGTGTGATGAATTCACTGCCCACTGTTATTTCCTTTTTAACTAGCAAGTAGTTCATGTAGCTTGTCATCTGATGAAGTAACCAACCATATACATTAGGTTATTCTACTATTTGGAGATGCACATTGTAGTTCTGATATTCCGAACTTCATCTATTTGAACTAAAAGCATTATACCGGAGATTTACACTCATCTAGGTATTTGAAATTTACAGCTTCAGTGCAAGTGGCATTCGGACCAGGAACTCCATCATCTGCCTCAGCCATAAGGACCTTCGGTGTTCCCAAGGAAGAGAGAAATGATCAAAGCAGTGGTCCTAGGCTGAGAAGTTATGCTGCTGCCAAGGGACAAACTATCTCCCCACCTATAGCTGCCAAGACTGATGCAACTGATGCGACTATGGAAGATGCTACTGCTGAAGTTCCTCGGAAGAGCAAGAAAGAATACAAAGAACCATGGGTATACAAGCTTTTTTTTTTATATCCATTTCGAGACCTTTTGATTTTTCATGTTGCTGCATGAATATTTGAAATCAAGCATGATGTGCAACATAAAGTGTCACTCAGCATAAATGCATTGACTTTCAAGCATGCACTATGTGCTGAGATTATGGTTTTACTTGTTGTGTGGCAGGATTTCCACCATTCATACTATCCAACTACACTACCTTTGAGAAGGCCTTACTCGGGAGACCCAGGTATGCTTCTAGATGCAAGACAGACTATTGCAGTGATACCAAGAACATGCCTCTCCATTGATGTATTAACTAGTAATTCTAGTTGTCTTGCATATCATTGGTGATGGCCGAAAAAGGAAAATAAGTCACTTCAGTCTTCACTTGCATTATACAGTTGGTTTTATCTGGTGTTATGGGAATGTTCTTCTGTGTGCTTAGTATGAGTGCACAGCTAGATGGTTCATGACAGAGCTACCACTTTTCGGCTGGCTCCAATGACAGAAAAATAAGAACCTGATGTTTGTTACCTTATCTGTACTACAATTAGAAATGGGAGCATACATGTTTTGTATGTGTTTGTTTCCTTTAATTGAATGTCTGTAGCTTGTTTCTGATGCAGAAATTCTAGATGAGAAGGAATTTGGAGAGGGTACTAGAAACTTTGAGTATGATGAGGGCATCATCAATGCTGCTTCGGATCTTGGTCTTCTGGTTGGTATTCCTGCTATTGAATGACCACAACCAACTGAATGCCTTTGATAGAAAGTTCTTTCTGTTCATCATTGAATTTAATTAATTAATGGCAGGAGGAGAGTGGGAGAGGGAAAATGATGTTTTTTCAGCTTCCTCCTAATTTGCCCTTGGTCAAGAGATCAACAAGTGTGAAAGGGAAAGAGAAAGCCGAGAGCTCAGCATCATCAGCTGCAGATGCCTCAGAGAGAGGCTGCAGGCTGGAAGATCTATCAAGGGGGCATATGGGCAAACTGGTGGTTTACAAAAGCGGAGCTGTCAAGCTGAAGCTAGGAGAAACGCTGTACGATGTGAGTCAACGCACTAGCCTGGCTTGAATTAGTTGATAAATTCTAAAACAACGTCTGGGAATAGTGTGCAGTAGGCATTGCCCATTCTCAGTGGCACAGAGGACAAAACGTCACCTTCCATCCGCCTCCTAAAACTTCTTATTTGAAGTTTCGTCTAACTCTTATTAAACCTTGGTCGCTTCCCTAGAAACTGTGTGAATCTGAACAATAGGAAATTGTGCAGTTTGTGGTAGTGATTATAATCCATCTACTTGGACGTGTCCCTTTTTGGGTGTTGCTGCATAAGAACGTTCGCTTTTTTATATCAATTTCCCTTGTGCAGGTTTCCCCTGGATCAGATTGTATAGTCGCTCAAGATGTTGCTGTAATCAACACTGCTGATAAACACTTTTGCTCTCTAGGAGAACTTGGTAAACGGGCCATCGTAACTCCTCAAATCGAATCTTTGTTAAATTATATCACCGACGGGGATGCCAGATGACATAAGCATGAGAAGCGGGAATAAGTGAAATAGTCAATGCCTTGCCTGGTCGCAGCATATATAAAACCTTGCTCAATCTTCCAAGTAGGATTCTTGGTTCTTTGGCTTGTAAAGGGGTAGTTGCAGTTGGGAAGTTTAATTCCTGGTAGGAACTTCCGAGTTTTTTTTTCATGTAAAGAAAATGTAGGCAACATCAAAAACTTTTTGCATCAACAGGCCTTAGCTATGAATTAATCTGTAAGGAGAACATCTCCAATGTGCTCTTTCATCTTTGACTATCTAATAGACTGCTTTTTGCAAATTCTTGACACTTGTCTATGACTGAAACAAAAGGACCGAAGTAAAAGGGCGTATGTAGTAGTCCATAAGCGACCGAGCAATTTTTACAATGGTTTTGAAGTCTGTCAACCATCAAGCATGAAAAGCAAATCACCTAATTCCCAAGGCAAGTTTGAAGAAAATGCAAAATGAACCCCGCATCATTTGCTTTACAAGAAAAAGCATGCGGAGATATGGTCTTACTGTACAGAAGAACCAAGGTAGTTTCTCGAGTGAACATAAACTCCACAAACATCTCACCATACGGGAAGTAGTCATTACTTTCATACAGAGTCATGTCGGCAAATGATGATCAGCCTCTGCGGGCTCGAGCGACAACCACAACGACCAGGACCACTATTGAGAGTAAAACTGATGCTCTCAGCTTTTCTCCAAAGAGATCCACTGGTCGTGCTTTTGCCTCTGGGTTATTGGCAGGCAGCTTGAAGAACTTTCCAGCTAGGTTTGCCATACTCTCAATCATTTCCATGAGCTTTACCCTTGTACTGTCAAACAACCATCCCACTGCATTCAAGATAGGGTTAGACTTATCTGGACTTTCTTCTGGACTCTCTTCTGGGCTTTCCTCTAGATGACCATCACTTTCAGCTGCATATACCATAAAATTCCTTCAAAACTACACAACTCTACATTGGTGGTCAAAAAAATAACTCAAGCCTTCATAAGCACAAAATTAAGCAATCTAATTTCTACGATCAACCAACCAAAAAAATATAAAAAAATTTCCTACTATCTAAGTTACATGGCAATAACACCCTACAAGCTGGGAAAAAAAAAGTCACGAGGGCATCTGCTGTAAAACTTTCAAATGTGAAGGGTCTTGTTCAATCAGAATACTCTCTGGTATCCCCTTCAGATGTTTTCAGGCCCACATGCTTGGAACTGATATTGTCCCAACAAGAGCAGAACTCAATTTAAGAAAGCAAAAAGCAAACTGCCAAGCTTTCCGCTTCAAACCTTGGTTTCATTCTAATTTTCCTTACATTATGTGCCTAGTGATATTGCAATGAAGAATACATTCACCTTCCTGAACAGGATGGTGTTAGACATTAGGATGCAATGCACAGAGAAGACCAATCGAATAAACCATAACCATGAAATTTCAAACAAACCTGCATGATATGACTCCCTAAGCTCTTTTACCACCTCATTGTTCAACACAGCATCCCAAACAGCTCTATCTGAGGATAATGAGACGACCATTCTCTAAAAGAAAAGGAGGGAGCATCAATTGTATTGCAGATAATGCAAACAGGTATATAGATACCGATTTTGGTTTATGAAAAGATGCATAGCGAATACAAAAAATCACAAGTGAAAAAAAATTCACATGACAATGATAAGTAATAGCTGGACCTGCAAACTGATGGCATTATTTCTAGAATCTGCATATATCTCATCATAAAACAGAAAAATCGCATTCTTTTCAACAATGCATAAGAAGGCACATCTGGATGAAGTTGTCAAAAAGGGAGAGGGTAAACACACCAAAACTATCACTAGTTCAACAAAACTATAATGCTCTGCATTCCATAATCTTTACTCAAATGTTCCATAGAATACAATAGGAACTGATTAAACATAGGATCCAGAGATTCCAGAAGCATGAGTAAATACATAAATTGCATCCAATTGCAAACATCTAATTTGTGATCAGAAGATCTTTTAATTCCACACCTTGTGACCAATTCGAGAGATGTTCATTTTTAACATAGAATAGTGCAATGATGTCCTTACAATCAAATTATTTGTCCGTGATGTGTAAAAGAGAGTGACGATCACCTGAACAGCTGGCTCATTCCGTAACATATGAAAAGCATCATAGACTCTCTCAGGCCCATATGGATGCAGTGTTCTTATATCAGATGCATTAGCAGTGTCAACTTGGTAAAGCTCTGAGCCAACACCAGAATGCTGGTCCGATAAACCTGGTTGAATTTCAGATTCATTTGTTATTTCCTCATCCATCGGAAGACCAAATCGATCCCTGATCTGGGGATAGGGAGTGGAGTCAAAAACCCTGTGGCATCAAAACCATTTCATCACCATGATTAGCATTTGGATCAAGCCAAAGCTAAACAGGAGAGAGTAGAAGGTCTTGATTTCATATGAACGAATTACAAGCCAATACCGAAACACCAATGAGATCAATCATAGAAAGGACTAGAACTTTAATAGAAAAACCATGTAAATTTAGCGCTTAATTGACATCTTTCCTCATCAAGACCATCCGAGCTCAGTAAACTCGATTCATAGGACTCAAAGTGTCCAAATAAACAGGCTTGCAGAAAAAGCACAGCTTGGAAGCTGAACTTGTGATGAAGTCACTAGCAACTTGATGACAGAGCAGTGGAAAAATGCGTGCTGAGGTAATTTCATTTTCTACGGGCAGCAACATGATTAGGCAGTGGATTACAATGCAATGCCTGAAGATAAAACCCGTATGAGGAATTCATCATTTGGAAGTAGTCAAAAGGGCGTGGTGTTAGTCCATTATGCTGTCCAGACAATGAAATGAACTGATGATGATAATCCTGCTTTCTGTCGACAACCAGAAAGATGGCACCTTCCACTTAATTACAAGGAAATACTAACAGACTCGCCATCATGAGAGAGAGCGGGATATTTCTACCAGACAAGTAACCAGAACCTACGGCAACAAGTCAGACAGAAGCTCTAGCAACGTCATGTCTGTTCACTTTACGACGGTTAAATGATTAGAGAGAAAGAGGGGCCTCACTGTTGAAGAGCAGAGACGGCGTTTTCGACCTCGCACTTGGAAGGAACAGGACCGAGAACGAGGTCATCGTAATACCCAATTGCGATTTCACCTTCTCCTCTGGCATCCACGTATACCCACTCACTATCGTCGTGCTGGGGTGAAGAAGGATACGGCGGCCAAGTGGGTAGTATGACACCAGAGGTCCCAGCAGCAGCAGGCCATGGAAGATTGTTCAAGGCAGAGGAAGGAGAAGAAGAAGAAGAAGAGAGAGAAAAGCGATGATGAGAGGGATCGAGCTTGCGGGGTTTCTTCTTCTTAGGAGAAGAAGAAGCAGCAGCAGCAGCAGATTTTGCCGATGTTGAATTCGGGGCAGTAGGAGCAGAATTGGGGTTAGTGGCAGTAGCAGAGAAGGGTTCGTGAAGCCCGGCGCCGCCGCTCCTGGTGGCTGCTCGGCCGACGACGGCCCTCAGCATGTTCCCTCCTCCCCCTCCTCCTCCCATCTCTCTCGGTGATTCTGTCCAGCGAAATGTCGAGATTTGAAGATGCAGAAGCTGGAGAATATGGTATGAACAATGGCGACCGATCTTATCGTCTAATCTCGTTCCCGCGTGACTCAGCCTGGCTAGTCCCAACTCGAACCCGACTCACTCACTCCCATTAGACAATCGGACCCAAGCAGAGCCAAGCCCACGCCAGAAATATGGGGCTGATTCCCTAAATAAACCCAATGAATGAATTAAGCTTCGGGACAGCAACCGGGCCTCGGCGACAACCGGGCCTCAGGCGACCCAATAAGCTTATTCTAATGAAATTCAATTTTCTAAAAAATTTAATTTTTCTATATCTAAACTATAGAAAATCATGTATTTTCCTATACAATGTGTATAATTTCAAATGAAACTAAACTAATTCTAATACTAAAATCTAACAAGCCAATTTTTCTAACCAATTTTTCAATTTTTTATTTTCGGATTTTTTTTATAACTTTCTGAATATAAGGACGGGCCAGGCCCTGAGCATGGTTCGAATATGGGCCGCAAATGGTCTCACGAATCTGGGCTTATGAGCACAACTTGGATTTTTATATAAAGCCCATTAGCCATGATCATTCCAGCGCCCCCCCCTCTCTCTCTCTCTCTCTCTCTCTCTCTCTCCTTCGTCCTTTTTGCGATTCTTCAAGCCCTTCGGTTCCCCTCTGCAATTCGAGAACAAGTTCTCCAACTAATGCACCAGATTTCCCGAACCTCAGAGACATCGGCCATGAATCACTAAGCCATAAACCGATCTATGCTCCACCGTCAATCACCTCCGCCGCCGGACCACCGCCGTCATCAGCCATTAACGACCCTCAAACTCCACCCGCCGGTGGCCACTATCTCCAATCAACGCAGAAATCAGACAATCATTAACATGCACTCGTACGTAGAAGGAGCCAAAAGTACGCGAAGCTAATGCAATGAAAACCTAGGCCGTGAGCGTCGGCGGGAATAAGAACTTCGAGTCGGTGACTACGCACCATGTCTTGATCCCTGAGAAGAAACGAACCTTGCGATTAATGATGGAGATCGACTGCAGGAACTTCGCTAATCTGACTTCAAAAGAGATGAGCGTCACTGGAGCTGTGTACGGGATTCAATCTCCTTGCGATTCTCGATTGCAGGACGGGGCCAAATGGAGAACACCTGCGCAATGGCGGATAATCTCAAATGAGGATGAGCTCTTAGCTGCGATTTCCGATTGAAGTGACAGAGTAGATCTTAGAAATGCTTCGCCTGAAAAGGTTGGCGAAACAACGACGGGATTTCGAATGAGAATGGAACACCTCTCGAGTCTTCGTGGTCAGGCGCAGAGGAGAACAGAGCTTCTTACAGCGGCCGATTCGACACGAAGAGGAAACCGTTCTTCATTGGCGACGATCGACGATGAAGATACGGGAAAGGATCCTCCTGAGGTAATCGCCAAAACCGAGAAAGTGACTTCCTGGCACTCGGAAATCTATCAACTCTGCTCAACAGGTGCCGTCCATTCCAGCTCTCTTCCAGTATATCTCCCCGTCGACGGCCGGCGACGGTGGAGTGGTTGGCTGTTACCGGCGGACGGAAGGCGGTGGAGAGAAAAAGGAAAATGAGAATCGCTCTGAGAGAGCGTGTGTTTCTCTCTCTCTCTCTCCCTTGTCTTTGCCCTGGTATTCTATCTCCTATCTCCCTATGTAAAATACCCAGTGCGCAGAGAATCATGAAATAAGCGATTCTGTTAGCCCCTCTAGCTCAGGTTTCCAGAAAGAATCGTGTGCCGGGCCATCTCCCCGTGCGCGCGCGTGACGGTGGTGGACGATGAAGCTCGCGTCCCGTGTTCAATACCGACGACCGTCCGGGCGGGAGGGTGGCGAACGCGCCCCTATCCTCCGTCGTCGCGGTTCCTCCTCTTTGGCCGCGATTTCCCCGCAGATCCAGGCGCGTTCTCGTTACGTTTCTAGTCTACTGTTGTCCAGCTCTCGAGGCCGTCTCTCTATCCCCCCAATGAAGATTCAATCCGAGGTGGAGTTGGATTACAGGCCCAATGCATTCGAGGATGACTTCATCGTCGGATTTTGTCGCCACCGAGCAATCTTCACATGAGATCTCCGCTCCCTAAGTGCTCATAGCTCCTCTGTAGAGAGTTTCATCATCGTTCGATGGCTGCCATAGAATCAAATGACATCATCGCACACCGGACGTACTCTGATCGTCCCTGTTCGCGGTTCGCGGTCGCGGTCGCAGTTGCCAAAGCGCCCTAGCAGCGACAGTTTCTGTTTGTTTTGCTGATTCCTCCTGCACTTGAAGTCATTCCCGTGGTCTTCTTATTCAAGTCCGATCATTAATCATCGCAGGTAACGATCCTCTACTTGTTCAGACGGAGTTTGCTCCGACTCTGCTGCTAACTAATGAAATAGAGGCCACGATCGCTATTTGATGTTTGCGAAAAATCCATTATCGTTGCAGCAGCTCTTTTAGTGTCAAGAATGTTATGCTGTTGCGATGATCTGAGCATGATTTTTTGTTGTTTGTGATACCTGGGAATGAATCGCTTGTCTTAGATCTGCGTATGGGCATCCTGGATCACACGCTCACAATCTGCTCGATAAAATGCTCAAATAAAGTCAGAATGGATGTTTCATCTCATACCACCCAGTGTTTAACCTCTCACGCCATACTAAAGTCTTTTCGCCATCAAACTATCACTTTCTTTCATGCCCAGACCGAAACTTGAAAATTCTTGAATCCAACTTTGTGGCTGATTTATCAAACCTTCACCATATTCGCTGCATGCTTGAATAATACAAGAATCCTGCTGTTAGTTGAGCAAAATGAAAACTGTACTCCACAACTCACGAATCTCTTCAAGTAGAGTTGATTTTTCAAAGGTGGGTTGCTTATACTTTGAGTTTTATCATTTTCCTTCTCTGTGATTGGTCGCATATTTGCCTGTTACATGCTGAATGCTCATCCAATGTTCTCGTTGTGTGTGCGATGATGAATGGGGAGTATATGAATCCCATGGTGCTCCATGGAGATTGGCGTTGATTCCCGGTGACTTGGCTATATGTTTGTGGCTTGAGATTTTGGTACGTTGATCTTTGACGTGTAAGCCTTGAAGTTCACGAGTTGATGAGTCAAGTCTGGCGGGCTCTTGGTGTTGTGAGGAAGAAAATAGATTGAAGAAGTAAGCTTTAGAATGTTCAGCGAAATACTGAAGTTCTGAATTAGAAAGAAAAACTGGGCTCGACGGTCCATGGAATGGTTTTAGCGTAAGTAAGTCAAGAATGGTTTTTCAAGAATGGGACCTAGTTTAAAACGGGTTTGGGCTTGACTTAGTTTAAATAGGTTTCGGCTTTAGCTCTTGTGAGTTGGGTTTAATTCGATTGACGTTGACTTGTTTTATTAAGTCCATTGGTGCTGTAGCCCAGATCCGAGGCCCAAATCCATTTATAGTCCATATACGGACCGGGCCCAAGGGCCTGTAGATTCTTGTCAGTCTTTTTTTTTTTCTTTTTCCAAAATTCAAACTTCATTCATTCAGTGCTTCGATTCAAAAAATCAGGAAAGTTCAAAGGATGGGGGCCTAGATGGGATGAGAAGGGAACGGCTCCGTTACTCTCGCAATTGTGACGGAGCACTCTACATCTTCAGTTTTTCTGTCAAAACCGGTTAATCGGAGCATCTAATTTTACAGTTAACGCTCTAATGTTGTTGCTAAACTTTTTCCATTTGATGGGACTTTCAAAGAAGCAAAGATCAAATGAAAAAGAGAACATAGTTGGCCCAAAAAAGTTTACAGAATAACGAGAGGGAAAAAAAGACACAATAAGTAATTAGAAGGTGGATATATCAGTTTTTTAAAGGACCTACAAAAATTTACTTAAAAGGGATAAGAAGATTCGCCATTAAGATTTTCATACAAGTCGGTATGAAAATATGACTAACGGCACCTACGGGTATATATGACATATTAACAAGGCAAAATGGTGTTGACTTTTTAATACTTTCAATGAAAAAGTTGTCCGTTTCAATGAGAAAGAGAAAAATAATGAGTAGCAAAAAATGAAAGTTAGTGTTCCAAAATAAAAACCATGGTTTGTGAGCTAACTTCTTTTTGGCCCAAAATAGAAGTTAGTGTTCCAAATCAATGATTTCAAGCAATTTATCAGTATGCATGGATGAAAAACTTAAACATATCTCTAAAGTAAAAGTTCATATGCTAGGATACTTTTTTCTTTTTATTTTGGATGAGCTAAGCTAATAGGATGAATTGAAGGAGTTCACATATGAACTTTATACTACGCACATAAGTTACGCGCGTTCTAGAAGGTCGCCTTGGAGAGTATGAATAAATAGAATAAGAAAAAAGAGAATAACAAGAAATAAAAGGGATTGAATTCTATTTGTATTGTATTTGTCTTTGGATAATTTTACAAGTGAGGATATTTTTATGTTGTGTGTATCTTATTACATGCATCTTTTCGGGATTTCGCTAAATGTACTACAAGCTAAAACATGTTCGTGCCATTAAAAAGAACTATAAAAAAATATTTCCCAAATTCAATACTCCACGATGTTTTTTTTTCATAATAATAATTCTCTGTGGATTTGCTTTTCAATATTTTCTTAGTTATGATCTTCAATATCTCTTATTTCCATAGCCTTGGTTGCCAAAGCCACGAGTATGGGAATTTGTGGTTATTGTGGCACCATTATTGATGGTAAATAATGGTGCCATCATATTAGCAAGACTCGGCCTTAGATAGCCAATTATGAGATAAACTTCTTCTATGATGGGATTTTACAATCCAATCTGCAATTTGATTAGTGTCACATGGACAATAGACTATTAAGACTTCTTTCATTTGAGTCATTAAACTATTACACACTTTAAATAAACATCGAGGACCCATGGGCTTTGAAATGAGTCTAATAAGCACTGAATAACCGATAATCTTTTTTTTTTTTTTTTCCGGTCAATACTGATAAGCTATTGGTAGATATCCTCATCTGCAGATCATTTGCAGCCTCCATCATATCACTTGAAGACTTTCGAGTCTTCTTTTGTTCCTAGTTTAGCTGATGTTCCAAGACTTCCAAGCACTGAATAACCGATGTTCTAGTCAGTCTTTCACGCCTGGTTTAGCCAAATCGCTTGGATAAAGAAGCAAATTGTAGATGAAATCCGACAACTCTATAGTTGAAGCATCGGCCTATGCTTCCATATCTTCAAATATGAGACCCATTTTTGTTTTCAGCCTTCCCGTCTCCTCTCTTCTAATCCATTTTTGCTGATGTTTAGTAAGGACCGCTGGTACTGGGGAACCTCGTTTGCTGTTAAAATCATGAGTTGAGATTCTTAGGAATTAAGAGCATGAGGTTCTTAATTTTTATTTCCTTCGATTGGGTTAAGACATGCGTTTGAGGAAAATTACTCTGCAACATTCATAAAAAAAGTACTTTCAGGTACAACATTGAATTTGGATATTTTGCTGTCCTTGGTGGCAAAGTCCAATCCTAATCTTGGAAGTGTGATTTGCCGAGTTTGCACAGGAGTCTTCATCCTTTTCACTGCATGGGTGCTTCCCCCCAGGCTCGACAGTTTTGCTGCTTTCTGGTTCAGTTACGGTTACCTCAGAGAAAATTTTCTCGGACAAGGAAAACTTATTGCTCTCATGACTTGCTTCTGCACATCAGCCTTCATCACGTTAGTGATAGACACCCTTTCTCATGTTCTCTAAGGAAAACGAGTTCATGGTTGTTTTAATCGCTCAATTTAGCAAATGAAAAGTAGGAAAGAATGCTTGTTGTGTTGCAAGAAAGGAAATGACAACTAAACATAGGAGTGCTTGCAATGTTCAAGCATTACTTGGGCGACACAACCCAGAACAAGGCAGACACTAAAATAGTGGTAGCAAGCAGTGACCTGAAAATGATGACATGAGGTGATTGCCTCCCTTGGGTCAGACATCAGAGCCATCTATTCCTAGCTCGAGCCCGCACTACATTCACTGATTCCTCCTGCTAGAAGATCATATGGTGTACCCCAGACTTTTAAGAGAGTGGAATTTAAGTTTCAAGTACACTATTTTAAGGAATGATTTAAAGAACGGGTAAAGCAGTACTACTCCGTGGCTTAAACTATAACAGCTCTGTGTATCCTAGCTCTTGTCGACATATTGAAATCTGCATATCCTCTTGTAGGTGGTAGCCTCTAGGCGATGTTTGTCAATGAAAAGTACATTAGATCGACGATGAAGAGGGGCACAAGGAATGATCTAGAATATGCCCGTGACGTGCTCCATTGCGCTTGAATCTCACTGTAAGAGGCCAGCGATAGATTTAATCGATAATTATGATCTTTGAGAGCTTCAAGTAGAAAAGCGGGAAAAGGGATTGATGCTTATTATTAGATTTAGACCAGGCATTCCTCAATCCAAAGTGAATTCAACTTTCTAAAAACAGAGTGATGACATCTTTAGAATTTGCATTGGAGGAAAGATTCTTGAATGCATATATTCACGGAGGTCTTTTGCTTGCTTCAAATTGCTGGAAGGCAAAAGCTGATGTCAGGCTAGAGCAGAGTATCATGGATTTCACAGACTCACCGACTGAAGAAATTTGATTGCAGGAGAATGGCTTTCAAATGCTTGTCGTCCACTTCTTAAAAATTCCTGCTTTTCAGGAAAAATTTCAAAGGATTTAAGAAGTTAACTGTTATTCTGTAATTGATGAACATATCTTTTGTCAAATATCATGTACATCTCCTCTCGAAAAAGCTATTTAATCACTTTTAAAACTATTGTGAGGATGCCAATTTAATTTTAAACTTTTTAATTTTGTTAAGTTCTAAACATTTGTTTAAAATTTCAATACAGTCTATTCAGTCAATCTTCGCCAGAAATCACAATCTAAGTATCATTAGCCATAGACACCAACACATTGGTTATTTTCAGCGAAAGTTAATGGAATGATTATATTGACATTTTGTGCAAATAACTATATTTAAATTGATTGTATAATTTTTCCAATCGTATCGGTATGATCTCACAAAGTGAGTGGGCGGCGCTCTCCTATTTATTGTCTTGTTAAAGCATCTTTACCTTTTTTTCATTAGCAAACACCAAATGATGGGTGATGGCATGCAATGATGACATGGGACCGTCATTGGGATCCTTTTCCATCCTCTTGTTTTCCCCCTTATCTTGAACATAAAAGAGTCAGCAGCGAGTCGAGATTTCAAATGAGATAATCATTGAAAATCGCCCTCGGGTCACATGGTTAATCCCTACAGTAATCTTCATCCCTGCACATTTTGTCAAAGGCTAAAATTATTACCCTACCCAATTGGTCATGATAAAAGGAAAGGAAATCATGGGCATTGGCCAATTCTACTTTAAGATATTGGTTGTTTGGTGTATCCACGATGAAAACATCTAGATGGAGCGGTGCATCTGTGATAGCCTAGATGGGGTTTTCAAAGAATTCGTTTATCTTTTCATTCATTCTATTAATTATTTCGGAAAAAAAATATGAAATAGAAGGAAAAGGTGAAAGAGAGGTGAGCTAGAGTTAAATCTGTTTATGTTGTACTGATAGATATTGGACAGGTCTATCCAGACATGGATTACTAGGGTCTTTCGTTTCAAAGATAAGTCCATTTCTTACCATTTAGCCTGCTAAAAAGAACATTCATTTGATTGGTTAGTTCACCTCTCAACGTTTTTATGTATGATACAAAAGATATAAATCTTACAAGTAGATATGGTTTCTTCAAGGCTGAAAAAAAAATTTACCCTCGGATGGATAAGATGTCAATCTCTAATTTTGGTTTTGTGGGATGCTATCTTGACTTAAAGGCAAGCCTTCACATGCCGAGTTCCACTCACCTTCAAATCCTAATCATTTTGTTCTCCACTTTTGCGGATGGTGTGTTTGCATGAGAGAGAGAGAGAGAGAGAGAGAGAGAGAGAGAGAGAGAGAGGTCAAACATAGACTTACTGTGCATGAGCCTTTGCAGGTCCCAGTCACTTGCAACCCTTTTGCATTGGCACCCTTGACATTATTGAGAATGTTTCAATTCCTTCATCATTCTCTTTTGTCGTTCCCACAATTATGGAGCAATTTGCCTTAGCTGCATCAAGTAGGATCTCACTTCTGATTTTCACCTCCATTTTTCACCCTTTCCTCAGTCCCATTTTGATTATGAACAGTAGGCGTACCCTGCATGTGCGCTGTGAAAAATAGTAGTAAGATGAGGAGCTATGCAGATTCATTGTCTTTGCTATCATATCTCAGCACGTCTATTAACATAGGATTCTTTTAGTTTTGCAGTAAAGTAACATCATTGTCGCCCGTTGTTCTGATGGGCTGCTGGAGTTTTCACCTTTCCACCAATTCCGCAGTGAAAATCCATTTTTTTTGGCAGAAAAATCAGCCTCACTTGCGTGTGCCGCGGGGGGACAATCTATTTACATGACATGCACGCGTTTTATGATGCACTATGTGAAGTTTTCTGTTGCTGCATCTTATGAAGATCGATAAGCATGTGTCTAGATTATGTTCATGCTATGAAGAATTTATGACGTGCAGCACCACTCTCGTGCAGATTGCATATGAGTTAGCAGTGTCTTGGCTTCTAAAGAGAATGCTTGGATCTTTAAGAACCCTAGTTTTCAAAAGAATTCTAGGAAACAGGCCCCAAACACTCACAAATAGAATGAAACATGTATATATCTACAAGTTCCTAGATTTCTCTTCCTCCCAAGAGTTCAGTTGGCAGCTTTCACTATTTCTCCACCTTCAAGTTTCTCTGGAAGAGTTGCTTTCGCCCTCCATTATTTTTTCTCCTAGGAACGCGAAATTTTCTAGAAATTGACTTTTCAAGGCGTGCCTTGGAATCAGAACATGAGAATTTGTTTTTGGTTCTCGAATTTCATGTGCTAATGCTGAGGAATAGCAGCTCATTTACTGCAGAAGAACCAAAGGTTGATGCATGAAAGGGCATAGAAGTCATGTTGTGTGACAAATGAAGCATTGGAGTTGAGAACTAAAAAGATTAAAAAAAAAAAAATCACGCATGGCCTGGGACGTAGCACGCCTCCCCTCCACTCCCCATCCATCGTCCTCTAAAATGGAAAAAGCAAAGTTGCCAATGCTCCTTTGCCTTTTGAAGTAGGGCCATGCAAACAAGCTGATGTGACACAGATAACCTTTTAAAATTTCTATGGTACGAGCGCGTCTTATGTTGACAATTCCTCAGGAATGTCTTTATTTATATTTATGGAGAAATTTTACCAAATGAAAGCGGATATGTGCATATAAAATCAATAAACAAGCAGCTAGAGAGAAATGTTAACAATGGCTCTCATTTTTAATACGGAAGAAACATGGGGGAACAAGATTGTTGTGCAAATATAATAGAACTGAAATTGGATTATGGTAGGTCCTACGCAAAATGAAGGATTGATAGGATATTGAGGAAGCAATTTTTTTAGTTTGGCCAGCATTTGGACTTGTATATGCAATAAGTTTCAAAATGAATTACATTATATTATCAATCTTTCGTATTTATAATATAAGTTCCATAGAAAGAGATCATGTTGCAACCTAACCCTTCATTGATCGATGTAGTTATTGAACTTAGAGAGATTAGAAATTATTGTTTAGATACATTATACTAGAACCGACCATATTGAGATAGCATTAAGAAAATTTATAATTGGGTCAATATAAAAAATGGGCTACTGCCGAAAAGTGAAAAAAAAAAAATGAAGAAGAAAAATTGAGGAAGGCAGGGGGAGTGAGTGAAGGGTATGAGGGAGACAAAGTGATCAATTGGGGGTCCAATCAACACATCACACTGGATAACTCCTCTGGCCCACTGACCCACCGATTTTAATTTCATTTCTTTCTTCTTCTTTTTTGCCCTTTTCTGTCTCCGCCATTGAAGAAAGCAAAGCCTAATAAGAACACGCCAGTCCCAATTGCAGCTTTTGTGCAATGCTGTGTTTTCTTCCACAGTTCCTTCATGGATCGCCCCTACCCTCGTGATGTATATTGATGCCATCATGCTCTCATGGAATGAAATAAGTCTTTGATTATACATGAAAGTGTGATTATGTGCTAATAAATGCCCCTGAAATCAAATGATAGTAGGCAATTGAGATTAATTTGCGAAACCATGTGACAAGATCATAAGTGAAGATTCTAAGTATATTGGTGACCCCGTCTATTAGATCCATTGCTAACTTTGTAAGTCCGATAGATTTTATGGTACAATAGTACTATTCTTTTCTTTTCTTTTTACTTTTCTCTTTCACCCTTTTTGGTGCAAGCTTCCTTTTTTTTCTTATTCTTAGTGAGTTGTGGCAAGTTACCATTTGAGTGGAAAGAGATTAAGGAAAAGAATAGAGAAATCTCACCGTTGTAAATTTCTACTTCCATGAAAGCTTACCTACAACTTTCCAGATCAACACTTAAGTAATTGAATCTTGTATGTTATTTCTTATCATGAAAAAGAACAACCCCACATGTTCTCGAGAGTTTGGAGCAAGAAAGGCAATATAAGAGAATTAGATCTTCTGCTGAAGGGTCAGCTTAATCTTGTGAATATGAATTTTGTTTAGCTCAACATATTCATTTGACAATACTTTCTTCATAAATTTAGTGGTATGTGTATGCTTCTTATCTAATTGATCTTGATTCTATTGTATTTCTATTTTTGAGGCAGTCCATTCCATGTTGCTTTCTTATAACAATTCAATATTTCATGGTCGAGAAATCAAGAATGCCCTCCTCCGACTGCAAAAGAAGATGTAGAATTCCATAATTATTATTATACCATGTTATACTTCCAACAGTTCAAATTATAGAACTGTCACCATCCCATGCTAGGGTCCATGCACTAACAAACAAATTAGGTACATAAACATATGCTCATAGTAAATGGAGAAAAAGGTCTTAGATGGAAGGATGCATGATAGTCTTGGTTTATGTGGAATTATAAAATGAGTGAAAATGATTGCATTTGAAGCTTTATTGCTCATACCCTGATGATACTTTTAGCGACATCCATGATACAAAGTAAACAATGGGCATGATGTGGATCATCAGCTTTACCCAAGTCAAACTGGCTGGAGTGCAACTCGAAGTCTTTGGTATATTCTTTCAGTCTTGACACTGATGACACTCTCGCTCACGTCCCCATTAACTTGGGGCCTACCATTTAGCCTTGGCATGTATTGGAAAATATTAATTTACATGGATGTATATCTTTTAGGGTAAAGTTTGAATTATTTGAGCAATAAATGGTATGTGGAAGGAGCTTCTACAGTAAGAAAGAAGATCAGTTCTTTGGTAGCTGATAGATCAACTTAATATGGAAAGTGACTAGATCAATTGGCTCGTTGTATCGATATTATTAATAAAATATAACGAGCTCATTATTCAAATTGATATTGACGGTAAGATAATTGCTACAGGATAAATGATACTTTGCACATCAATTGGTTATTGTCACAACCAATTAGATGCCTTCCGATTTGAGCCTCTTAATACCATGCATTTACATACTTTTATCTAGTGATGCTTTCAATGATTCGATCATTAAAAGTGCATTGCATGCAGCAAATTTTAATTAGTTAGGATATTGACGGAGCGATTGGCTGCTAATTAATTCAGTGTGGTCCATGCATGGAGTAGGAGAACAGGTCGCCTCTTAAGGTAGCTCTATAGTTTTTGAATTGGGAGAGAATTGAGAAAAGAAAGAAAGGAGACACAGACAGCACACAAAGGAAAGCATAAAAATTGTTCAAACATCAGTTTTGGGATATGGTGGGAAAAATTGAATTCTCTACTTTCTTGGATCAAGTGAGAATATATATATATATATATCAATATATGGTGATCAATAAATCTGTGAGCCCAAAGAAAAAGCAAGGAAGGAATGATTAAAAAGTTAGGAGCAAAAGAAAAGAGAGAAAAGAAATCCAAGGAAAACCCTAAAGTATAGGATGGACATCAGACAAAAGTAAAAACTGAGGTGAGAGAAAAGGAGAGGAATGATGATGAGATGAGAGAGAGAGAGAGAGAATACGAGAGAGAGAGCAATACAAATTTGTAGTAGCTGAACGCACTCAAGATAAAGAGAGAGGTAGAACAAGAACTGGTACAAAATCCTTCATGCTCACTTGAAGAAAGCAATCATGAATCACCACTCTCAGAAAGCACTTGTTCTCAAGATCAAAGCCTCAATGCCCTTGATTCTACCTCTCTCAACACCACCAAAACTTGTCTGACAAGATCCTAGAAACCATGAAACTTTCACGCCTCTTCCTTCTCACCTTCTCCTGTTGCTTCCTCCCACTAACACTATCCATCTCCCTTCCTCCCCAACTCGTCTCTCTCATCTCCTTGAAATCATCCCTGAAAGACCCTCTTTCAACATTCCGTGATTGGGACCCTACTCCGGTGTTCTCCAACGCAAATCTCCAGGACCCTATCTGGTGCTTGTGGTCCGGCGTGAAGTGCAACTCCGAGAGATCTCTAGTCGTGTCTCTCAACCTCTCTCACCGCAGCCTTTCCGGCGTGATCCCAGCTGAAATCCGGTATCTATCCGGCTTAGCCCACTTGAATTTGAGTGGGAATGCCTTTGAGGGGCCTCTTCAAGCAGCCATGTTTGAGCTGATAGAGCTCAGGACACTGGACATCAGCCACAACTCCTTCAACTCAAGCCTCCCACCAGAAATATCAAAGCTCAAGTCCCTGAAGGTCTTCAACGCTTACAGCAACAACTTCACTGGCCCGCTTCCCCACGAGGTCATTGGACTGCGATTCCTGGAGTACCTCAACCTTGGGGGAAGCTACTTCGAAGGCGAGATTCCACCAGGCTATGGCAGTTTTCCAAGGCTGAAGTCTCTTTATCTGCATGGAAATCTCCTGGGAGGACAAATTCCACCTCAATTAGGATTCTTGCTTCAATTAGAGCACCTGGAAATCGGGTACAACCGCTACAACAGTGGCGTCCCCTCAGAATTTGCACTTCTATCGAATCTCAGGTACTTGGACATCTCAAGTGCCAATCTCTCAGGTCCGCTGACGCCAGAACTTGGAAACTTGACTAAGTTGGAGACAATATTATTATTCAACAATCACTTGACCAGCGAGATCCCACCAAGTTTTGCTCGACTGGAAGCACTACAAGCTCTCGATTTATCAAATAATCAGCTCTCGGGGATGATGCCGGAAGGCTTGGCCGCAATGAAGGAGCTGACCAATTTGAGATTAATGAACAACAACCTGAGCGGTGAAATACCAGCTGGAATCGGCGAACTCCCAAACCTGGAAACCTTGGAGCTCTGGAACAACTCTCTTACCGGAATCCTCCCGCAGAAGCTCGGCTTGAGTTCAAATTTAACTTGGCTTGACGTGTCATCCAATTCGCTCGGAGGAAGGATCCCGCCGAATCTTTGCCTAGGAAATAAGTTAGTGAAGCTGGTCCTCTTCTCCAACAGGTTCGAAAATGAGCTTCCTGCATCCCTGGCAAAGTGTACCACTTTGTATAGGTTAAGGATCCATAACAACATGCTAAACGGGTCAATCCCTCGAGGTTTTGGGCTCTTGCCGAATCTAACGTTCATGGAACTGAGCAAGAACAGCTTCAGTGGCCGAATTCCTGATGATCTCGGCAATGCAACAGCTCTGCAGCACCTCGACATATCAGAGAATTCCTTCGAGACCGACTTGCCCAGTAACATATGGGGCGCACCTAAATTGCAAGTTCTCATGGCAAGTTCGTCCAAACTCACTGGTAAGATACCCGACTTCATCGGGTGCAAAGGTGTGTACAAGATTGAATTAGGAGGGAATTCACTAAATGGAAGCATTCCTTTGGACATTGACCACTGCGAAAAGCTTCTCTCTCTCAACTTAAGTAGGAACATGCTGACTGGCATTATTCCTTGGGGGATATCCGCACTTCCTTCAATCACCAACGTCGACCTCTCCCATAACCTCCTGACCGGAAGCATCCCTTTGAATTTTGACAATTGCAAGACATTGGAAAACTTCAATGTGTCCTTCAATCAGCTCACGGGGCCGATACCGTCTTCCAGCACAATCTTCAGGAACTTGCATCCCTCGTCATTTTCAGGCAATCGGGACCTATGTGGGGGCGTCCTGGAAAAGCCATGCGCCAGTGACATGCTTGGCGCCGGCGAGGTGGAGGTGCGGCAACGGCAGCAGCCAAGGCAGACCGCGGGCACGATTGTGTGGATCACTGTGGCAGCCTTCGGCATCGGTCTATTCGTTCTCATTGCTGGCACTAGGTGCTTCCATGCCAGCTTTAGCACTAGATTCACAAATCATCCAGAATGGGAGGTCGGCCCATGGAAGCTGACAGCCTTCCAGAGGCTGAACTTTACTGCAGACGACGTGGTGGAGTGCCTGTCAATGACCGAAAAGATCATAGGGATGGGGTCTGCAGGCACGGTGTACAAGGCTGAAATGCCAGGCGGTGAGATCATAGCAGTGAAGAAGCTCTGGGGGAAGCAGAAGGAGCACATGAGGAGGAGGAGAGGGGTCTTGGCTGAGGTCGAAGTGTTGGGGAATGTGAGGCACAGGAATATTGTGAGATTGTTGGGGTGTTGCAGCAACAGAGAGTGCACAATGCTGCTCTATGAGTACATGCCTAATGGCAATTTAGATGATCTGTTGCATGGGAAGAACAAGGATCAGAATTTGGGGGCTGATTGGGTGATTAGATACAAGATTGCGCTGGGCGTGGCTCAGGGGATATGTTATCTGCACCACGACTGCGATCCCCTGATTGTGCACCGCGACCTCAAGCCGAGCAACATATTGTTGGATGCTGAGATGGAGGCCCGAGTGGCCGATTTTGGGGTGGCAAAGTTGATTCAGAGCGACGAGTCCATGTCCGTG
The DNA here is from genome assembly GCA_014182845.1 of Corymbia calophylla. Taxonomy (NCBI): domain Eukaryota; kingdom Viridiplantae; phylum Streptophyta; class Magnoliopsida; order Myrtales; family Myrtaceae; genus Corymbia; species Corymbia calophylla. The sequence goes on along the minus strand of CM024703.1, from coordinate 734,850 downwards.
ATCGCAGGGTCCTATGGCTACATTGCCCCAGGTGCATTTTCTCTCTGAATGTTCTTTGTGGTTGCATATTTTAGGCTATAGATGCGGGTACAAGTCTTATGACTGCATTAGACTGACCACCACCATGGAATAGTTTATTTCTGGGTATCTATTCCATAATCTGCAATGAACCGGCCTGCTTTTCCACAAACTAGATGACCCTCTTTGTATATGTTTCTTTTCTTTCCTGTCAGTGGGCTGTTTTCTATAGTTCCAAAACATGTCTAAAGCCTCTAAAATTAGTTATGTCTATAGTGCATCTGAAAAGCGTGGAGAGGGCACTTTTGAGGGACAAATCTCGCCACTTTAAGCATCAACAGATATGGTGAAGAATTTGTTTGCTTCCTTTTCAGTCATGGAAATAGAGACTAAGCATGTTCTAGTGTCCAGTTGCATTGTATCGATTGACCTGTCAAAAGTCCATAGTTACTTATTCTGGTCACCCTTGACCATTTCCACAATCTTACAAATGTCTACAAAATCGTCCGACTGAAATCCATGCAGAATACGCGTACACGCTGCAAGTCGACGAGAAGAGTGACATCTACAGCTACGGGGTGGTGCTGATGGAGTTGCTGAGCGGCAAAAGATCGGTCCATCCCGAGTTTGGTGAAGGCAACAGCATCGTGGACTGGGTCAGGTCGAAAATCACGACCAAGGACGGCGTCCTCGATGTCTTGGACAGAGACGCGGGCGCGACGTGCCCGTCAGTGAGGGAGGAGATGATCCAGATGCTGAGGATTGCGCTGCTTTGCACCAGCAAGAACCCGGCGGACCGGCCTTCCATGAGGGACGTGGTGCTGATGCTGCAGGAGGCGAGGCCCAGCAGAAAGTTGCCCGGGAACGTAACCATCGATGTTGAAGAAATCGGTGGCGATGGAGGTCCACAGAAGCCAGCATTGGGTTGTTAATATGGCGTTGATGTACTTGTCACTGGGATTTCCTTTGTTTCTTTTTTTGCCCCCCTTTTTTTTTCCTTCTTTTCGATTTTCACATTGGGTTGGGATTGGTATAGGAGAAGTGGCTTCCGTTTTATACTCACAATAGAATTTCCCGAGCGTGTTTTTTGTCTTGTTCGGCTAGGCCATGTTACCTTTTGTATCGAGTGGTGTGTGAGAACCTTTTTACGAACTTTCACCTTCGCTCTTGTATCAACAGTGTCCAAGGGCCGAAACCCGGCAACGCATGCGCATGATTTGCACGAAATTACTCGGACCGGATACAACTCGAAACGCAGTGGATCGTTCCAATGCCGTCGGCGGGATAAGTCATGAGTAGATGCATTGACAAAAGGACGCCGCATCGTAGGAGAAACGCTTTTTCTTTTCTTTCTTCCTCGTGCTTTGACTTTAAATCGATTCGGTCCTCTCTTTCTTGCCGAAAGCACCGAATCTCGGCCGTTCAACCACTCCGCCTTCGACATTTGTGTGGGAACCATGCAAAGTTTTAAACATAATTCCAGGAAGATTGACTGTGTTTGGTTATGTCGCACCGGAAATAAATAAAAATGTGTTTGGCGCCATGGCTTAGCTTTTGAAGATCGTGGCGCCATGTATGTTTGGTGTTAGATAGAAACTAAAATATTAAGTTTTATCCTGGAAAAATGCAACTTTTTATTATACAATGCGTGTTAGGTAGTTTAATATTGATCATGTCTAAGAAATTCAGAATCGCATCGAAATATAATACACAAAGTTGACTGAGGTGCTGAAACATTGCAAATTTTCATTTCTGTCTAACCATCGGAGGACATTTGCCAAGTTTTTGCAGCCATGGCTGTAGATTTGACTGAGACTGATTCATGGAACAATCGCAGGACCCATATGAAGTATGGTTGATACTTGCTTGGATGATGTGAGCTCTCAAGCTCCCCTCCCTTGCCTGCACGATTGACACGAACTTAAAACGCTGGATTTCGTTGATTGATAGGTCTCGAGTTCATCTGTGGAACGCACGGAAGATGGAGCCCATGGAGAATCAACCCAACATACAAAATAAGGATAATTACATGAATGGTCCATGAACTTTAGCCAAATATGTAATGCTATCTCTGAACTCTTAATTTATTCAATGTAGTTCCTGAACTTTAATCCAATATATAATGGGGTTTCTCAACTTTTGATTTATTTAATGTGGTCTTTGAAAATTTTATAAATATCAATTTAATTCTTAAATTATATGAAAATATCAAATATTATACTTTCATTGCTTCAAGTTCAAAATCAACATCGGACATTTTCATTGGGGCCATCATATGGATGCGTTGAGTCGAAAATGGTCTGACAATTATTAACCCATTTAACCTGTGTTGACCCATTTATATGCAATACAAAGTTAGTGATCCATATCTAACCCTATCCATTTAATAAAATACTTCCATATCTAATCCAATCTAAGAAAATATTAATCCATCTAGTCAGCCCGCTATAAGCTCTTCATGTGTACATATTATTGAGATAAACTCGCTATTTAGACTATAAGATGCTAGAGAATTGACTTTCAACATTGTATAGAGTTTTCACCAGGAAGAATAAATGCAATTATTACTTGATGGCGAGTTTTTGAAATTACAGCAACAAATAAGGTGGAAGAAGTGAAATTTTAATTAAATGGAATGTAAGATATTGAACAAGATAATTTATGTCGATCATGGATTGCAATGATGAGAACTAAGATAAGAATATTACATAAAAATGACAATATTAAATGTAACCAAGGAAAGACATACTCTAAAAATGAACAAACAAAACTTATAAGATTAATAAGAGTGAAGTCAAGCCCATCAAGACTTCTTTGAACTTGGAACGATCCGAGGAGTCCATTATTTTCTCACAAAGGGTGAAGGGAGAATCACAAATGTGGGTTGGGTTTAGGTAAAGTATGAATCCATTTAGCACCCATATTTTTCTATTAATTTTATCATTCCAAATTCATTTATTGAACATATGGCCAATTCATATACTAACTCAACCCATTAGTTATGGATTAAGAAATGGATCTGTCACTTATTTTGATAGGTCTAATTTTTATATTTAATTCAAGGACTAAATTGAATGCGTACCGAAAGCTTATGAATCATATTGAGCAAATTAAAAGTTGATGGACGGCATTGCACATCAAACTAAAGTTTATAGACCATTTGTGTCATATTCCCTTCAAAAGACCATTTGCTTTGTCTTTTTGGTGATATTGCAATACATTGCTTAATCCAAACAAAGAAAACAACTAAAGAATTCAGAAATGAAATTAACAGATTAATGTTGAGTTGAGGCTCACCAAAAAGGCAACGAAGATGGGTATAAGCTTGTCAAGTTCCTGGAGGCACTGCCTTTCTCCTTCGAGGGTGCTTATAAGCTCTGTCATCAAGTAATACATTTCCTCAGCCTGCTCAAATCAACGTAGAAACAGCATTCAATTGTAAGTTAGATTTTCCAAATTCTTTGCAAGATGCATACCTTATTTTCATAATAGGAATTAAATGCTGGGAAAAAAAAAACCGAGAACCTGTAAGAACAAATCAAGATTTTTCGAGTTCATATCGTCCAATGCTTCCATTGCCATGTTCATCGCTCTGGCAATGGACACCATGTCATCGGCCTGTAATACGTAACAGATTTCCCTCAGTCAGTTATCGCAACCGTGTTTTTATCGAGACCCTGAAAAATGCGTCTTGAATTTACTGAACAATGAAATGAAATGAGAAGCGCGACAGATCACGGTCACCTTGGCATTTTCGAGGGAAGAAGGTGGGAAAGAGCCACCAGCTTTCTAGACAACCTGCCCAGCCCTTCGACATGTTTCCTCTCCAGCTTTGCTGAATATTCTTGCAGCATATGAACCTGAGGGCTTATGATCTCGTACAACCTTATAAGATGTCTCAGTCTTTGCATTTCGACAATCTTCTCCATCACTGACCATCTCATCTTTGATATCCTAAGCCACACCACAAGCAATTTCTCCTACGACCACCAGCGTGCAAGCAATCTTAATGCCAATGATCAAGATAATAATGCAGAAATTATCAAACAAACCCAAAGGTTTATGGAAGGAAGTTCGAATACATATGCAAGTTATCAGTGTGGCTAATTATCAAATTCAAGCTCAGTAGAAAGAGCGCACCTCAGCATTTCTTTCCGTGTTATCCATGGCTGCTCGAGCACGAGCATTAGCGAACCTCCATTGCAGTAATGAGCTGTGCAAGATGCGTAACCTGTGAATCTCCTCTTCTTGCACAGGCGACACCTTCCTCTTTTGCTTGAAGTACTTCAAAACCTTACTAACCGCACCGCCATTACCACCACTTCCATTTATTTTGCTCTCCGATTTCTTACTAGCAGCCCTAGGCGCATTGAATCTGGAAGAAACTTCCGTCGCTAACGATCTCGCCGATGATAAACTTCGTCCGGGAGATAAAGCCCACGCGGAGGGCGAAGGTGGGGCTGACCATATCTTTCTCGGTACTACCAGCCTGGAGGGACTACTTTGCTGGCGCTTCTTCTGCATGGCTGAACTTACATTGCCGTCGTTATTGTCGATGCCGCCATCTCCGTCGTGACCTGATGATTTGGGCCTCGGTTTAGAAGTTGATTTGGAGCGGCCAATGGTGGTGAATCTTTGGCTAGGGGTGCGGGTTACAGGGAGCGACATGGCAGTCGGAGCTCCGCTTTTGCTGCGGATGAGGTGTGACGGAGGTGGCTGCAACGTTGGTGGCGGCAGCCGATGACTATGGCGGCGGGAAGTGCTGTTGGTGTCCATGTTGACTCGGTACCAATATTGCCTACATCAAAGTTAAGGGTACATATAGGGATATGAATGTGACCCATCGTCCACGTTTTGGGTAGTGGACAAACGAGATCAAGTTGAGAGCACGTTGGAGTCTCCCAGCGAGGCCTTCACGTTGAACGCGGTGGGCGCGATGGACTGAACTTTTTTTAATTGGTCATGAAATTCAAGGGAGCTCCGTTCGAACAAAGTCAAAAGTCAGATCATCGAGCCTCGATGTGCATCTGGGCCCTTTAGGAATCGCCCAGCACAAGCCGGCTTTCAAAGCCCACTAATAATTCCTTTTCAATTTCCTCCCGCGCCACCAGAGGCCACCAGAGGCTACCAATAGATCGTCAAACATTCCTCATACGAATCTCTGACAGGATCCTTAGAGAGAACAGAAAATTTTTGGTACGAACATCTATGTCTCATGTCCGTGATAGACCCAGCAAATAGGCCGGGTTTGGACCATTAAAAAATTATACTCATTTTTATATCAATATAAATTAATACCTAACCAAATCCATACTTAACCCAAATTTGACTTAACCCAGAATCCATTTAGCAACTTTTCTCCTTAAATTGTTGCCATTGAAGGATGGGTTGCTCCATGTATCGAATTGATAAGTTAGTGAGGGAACCCGAGAGTCGGGTTATGGATCAGGATGTGAAGGTGGTGGTGAAAGTTTGGGTTTCCTTATAAATGCAATTTGTCATTATAGTGTCAAGTTGCAAGCCAGAGCTTGAAGAAAACTTAACAATGGCAGAAACAGAGTGAACTAATAAAGAAAGTCACGAGTCACGAAATCAAAGATAGAGAGAGAGAAGTGACTAACTAAGAAGGACCAAAGTGTGCTAAGCCTTCCTATTTATTAAATGGGTTGAAAGTGGGTTTATAATTGGCCCACTGAAATCCATCTGCTTTAGATATTTAATCTTAAAATCATTATGGCTTGTACTTTTAAGTGGCCCATTTATAATCCATCTATATAAATGTAGGTCAGAATATAAATTTATGATCCATTTTGACAATCTTAATTAATAAACAACCTGACTCTAATGCGTCTTAGGCAGGATGCATTCATTGGAATTTACAAACTTATTATACGACACAGAAATTGTGGTCCTGCCGAAAATTGAGTCGGCACTGTACCAGTTCCGAGTTAAGTTTCCCACTCGAACCAAAATAGTTTATGGACTCGGAAAATGCAAGAGCATTGGATAAAAATCCCACGATTATTCGAAAGACGAACTGATCGATACAGTAAAAAGCAGGGCGGTCGACAATCGGACTCTCAGTTACAGGCTAGAGATAAGAAGGAAAGATGCTGTTGCACAGCAGCAGAAGGACCTGGTGGCCAACTGTACAGAAGCAACAAAAACTAAGGACCCAAACAAATTGAACAGGCCGATGATGCTGCCTTTCCGTATCCGAACAAACTCTCTCCCTGTCGACTCTGTAGCGAGGAAATGAAGGAAACGGTTGGCTAGAAAACAGCTGGACACAGTACCATGCATCGCTCAGCTAGCTAAAGCCCAAAGGCTTCCCCATCTTAATCGATTTCATTAATAACCAAGAATCAGCGACAAAATCATTCCATAACTTCCCCATCAGCACCATCAGTAGCACAGTAACACCTCATTTAAAACCCAATCAATGCTCTTAATTCCAGTAAGAGCACCGCATCAATGGCATCCTCTTTCTGTCCTTTTTTCCCCTTAATCTTAATTCTTTTTGTGGTGGGGGAGGGGAGGGGGAGCAATGCAGAGCCAGAGCCCCCAACAACGCATAAAAGCCATTTGACATCACTAGTGTCAATTGCCAAAACGGCAAGCAAATGCAGCACACGAGAAACTCGGTGCTTTAGATTTATCCTTTAAAACAACCTTTAAAAAATGTAATCTTTGAACTTGATGTGTTTACCTTTTATCTTGATGCTCGAACAAACTCCGGCACTCGGCAAATCATGTACAAACGAAAAGCAAAAACTGTATTATTTACCTTTACAGACTGTTGAATCCGATACTTGGAGTAATAGTTTGATTCACTGTCCCCCTAGTCTTAGACCTGGAAAAATCCCTTCTTGATTGGATAAATCGTTTCTTCGTTGGAGACTGAAGAAATGTCGACCAGACTTGCCGTCGTTTCTTCATCGTTCTCTTCGGGTGCCGGTAGGTTGAGATCGATCAAGCTCTCGCCGAAGTTCTTGCTCTTGCCGGTGACGGCGATCGCTTCATTGTGAACTTTCTTGTGCCCGCCCAACGCTTGGCCGGAATCGAACACCTTGTGACAGTAAGGACACTCGAAAGCGGGTCTTTTGTGATCACGGCTGACCAAGTTTTTTTCATTGGTTATCTTCTTGTGGCTCGCCCTGTGCCCACCGAGAGCTTGATAAGATCCGAACCCTCTGTTGCATGTCTCGCACTGGTACTTGGGTCGGCTCGACCCGGCCCGACCGTCCGTCTGAGTCACGGAGACCGAGTCGCCGCCGTCGTCCCCGCGCTCGTCGGTTCCCGCGCTCCCTCGTTTCGGCCATTTGTCCCTGGAGAGCATCATCAGGCAGAGAGCGCCGTCCGCCTCGGACAGCGTCTCGGTCTCGGAGACCGAGCTGACCGTCTGCTCGACGTCGGCATTCGAGAAATCATCGGCCCGCGCCGCCGAGCCGGCACTGCGGCGCCATCGTTTGGATCGGTTCGGCTTGCCGCGTCGCGAAGACTCGGTGTCGCTCTCTCTGTCGTGGACGGAAGTCTGAGGCTTTTCCAGACGCTGCTGGCGCGGAGAGAGGGAGAGGGAGGAAGACGGGGTGGGAGTGGGAGTGGGAGTGGGCGTGGGTGGGGGGAGGCGAGGTGGGAGCTTGGCGAAGTGAGATCTCATGTGACCGCCCATGGCTTTTCCATTGGAGAAGCGCCGGCCGCAGATCTTGCACACCCTGTTCTTCTCCATCGCCCTCTCTCTCTCTCTCTCTCTCTCTCTCTCGATCTCTTTCTCTCTCCCTGAGAAACACGCACGCACACAAACGATGCACACAAAGCACTCAGGAAATGGGGAGAGGAAGAAATGGTGTGTATCTGTGGGATGGGGTGGGATGGGGAAGGGAAGGGGGTCTAAAAGGGAGTAGGTGACAAGCGTTTGTTCAACAAAAATTGCTCGAAAAGCAGAGAAAATCCCAGAATGAATTAATCGTGAAATTTTTGCCGGTAATTATTCCATGTCCTTTTTTGGGGAGATGGGAGATGTTGGGGAGTACGTCCAGCTCTTGCTAAAGCTACTATAACTCAACAAATCTCTAACACTTGCAACATGTGTGTGGTACAGCTAGTCTTGGGGTCAACCGTTTCATGTTCCTTTCTCTCTTACCACCTTTTGTTTAATGCTACAAGATGGACCATTAACTCTCTCCTTTGATCACTAACCACGTGTTCATTTTGCCAAGAATTAAATTAAATTGATCTCGGGTCGCTTATATAAATGAATGAAAATAAAATGTAGCCTATAAAACTGTTTAGACATAATGGCTATAGCTCAATTCTTGGTATTATTTCAAGATCAATTAGTCGTCGCTTTTGTTTCGAATAATCCCGATTGAATGACTGGGATAAATCATCTTAAAACGATGTAAAGATCCCATTCATATCATATTTCCATTGACGTGTATTTTTTTTTTTAAAGAAAGAGTGACGAGGTGACGACAATTAAAACAACGCGTCAATTCTGTTTTGGAAAAGTCAAATTGAACGTCTTGGGGAATTCCTTTAAAAATGACTTGGAAATCCTATCGACTCCATACTTTTATAGTATTTTTTTTTTTTTATGGCTGAGTGATGAAACGATGATGATAAAAATAATAAAGAGATCTAATAATCGATATTTGCGTATTAAAATGTAAAAATAGGAACGAGAATCAATTGTTAATGTAAATCATGGCAATTCTCCCCAACCAAGAGGTACTCATAAGACAAAATTGTTCATCAATTAGGGTTGTTAACAGGATCTAACCATTGAAAACTCAAATGAAAGTAGATCAAAGCATCCGCATGGTCTAGCTATGATTATGTGTGAAGTACTAATTTTTTTAATTTGACGATAGATAATTCAAAATTGCAACAGTTCAAACTTTCGAAAAATTGGTGTAAGCTACTTCAATTTCAATTGCAAAAGCATTAGCGCTGCTACAAGGTTAATTGCCAAATGCCTCGTAAAAAAGCCGCAGCAATCTTTTTCACGACTAAAAATTGCTATGGAAGAATTTCAAACAAGCTCAATCCGTCGTTGATTAAAGCAAACTAAACCAAATGAGATACACCTATAATCAATCTGCATTTTTTTTTTAAATATGCATGTGTGTACTTTATGATCATTTTTGTATTTCTTTTTTTTTTTCTAGATGTATTATTACTGCAATAAGGGAGCCTCCACCTCTCCCGGCTTTTTTGGCAAAAGCCAAGGAACAGATTTCACATGATCGATTCTTACGCCAAAATGCCCATCACATTTTCATATTCAAAATGGAAAAAAAAATTGTAGATGAGAGAGCAGGCATAAAAAAGAAGAAGCTCTATTCATATTTTTCCCAAGAATTTAGTGGTAACATAACGGCGGACAAATCTCACTAGTGACTCTACTAAAATGTTGTGCTTTTTCTAAAACTTTTACTAGAGCCATCTTTTTCATGTAAAGAAAATGATAAGATGTGCCGTAGTAAAATAGGGAGTTAGTATAGAAATTTGGGGAAGAATATAAAAAATTTTTAAATCTATTATATTAGTTTATAAATCTTTCAAATGAATTAGTTTAATTCTAAATCATTTCCATTAGTACCAATTCAATTTATTTGAACAATTTAAGTCATAAATTGTTAACGTATACCGGTTGTATTACGTAACATCACTAGCGTCGATATAGATATTTTTTTAATTAAAATAGTTAATTATTTAAGATTTTATTTCGTGTACGATGTTTAAGATTTCGGGTACAAGTTTTCTTGAAATTCATAATTAATGGCGGAAGACTCATCACTCTGTTGATTTGATGTCTATCTCCGGTCAGTGCCAATAGTATCCAAAAAGTAAAAGCCATAATTAATCGCATTTAAGTCATATTTATTAGCCGATGATCCTTCTAATGGAAAAAAACTTTCGTGGTTTTCAATACAAAGGTCGTGTTTTCTTCATTCAAGATTCTTCATCGAGTGTCAATGACTTGCGGTCTTGTACATTAGCGCAAGATCATCGAGCAATGGCCCACAATCTCAATCTCCAACCCCTCACCTCAAGAGTCAAGTCAAACGAATGATGAATTGTGTAAGTTTCTAATCTTCTCTATGATCTACGAGGACGTGGTTTTGTTAAGTGAGCTTATGGAACCTTCAGGATAGTTTTCACAAATTTAATTGATTCAGTGGCCGTGAGCAGCATGATCAATTTGACTCTTGATGCGTAACAAATTGTATGTGATAAATGCTTTTTTTTTTTGGTGAAAAATTTATAATTAACATATGCATATGCATCAATTACATCCAAACTTAATATAAATTAGCTAATTAGCCTTGTCTATATGCTTATTTTTGAATTACTACTAATCTGTTAAGATGGGAGGTAATATGAGAGAAAAGTATGTGATTCCGGATAATTTGTTTTATAATTTTGTAGAAGGGTATTATACTTTTAGAAGGCCTATGATTAATTTGTGGTAGAAGAAACGTTGTAACGTTAAGTTTTCGGAGGAGGAGGAGAGCTATAGTCGAAATTTGTTTGCTTTGAAAAGTACAAAAGAAAATTAGTTTGAATATAAATGACATTTCTTTGTTTTTCGGTCAAATAAATGATATTTCTTTTAAATTAATCGCAATTGTAATCTTCTTCTTTTTCCTTAAATATTATATTGCTTGTAATATTAAAGTAATGGGAGTTGTTCGTTTCATTTAGTATCCTCGTAACTATTTAATGGACACTGTTATGTATTAAAATTATTTTATGTTTCAACCACAGTGAATTTATGTATTCAGTGTAATTTTTCTAATCGGTTAGATCAAATTCATGGAAAAAAATTCAATTGCACTTAAATTAGCAATAAGATATTTATCGATAACGTCCATATTTAGAGTCCGATTTGAGTTTTTGTATTTTAAATTTTTTGCAACTAATTTGATTCTAAAATATTAATCAAGTGAGATAAATGTGAAGAAATAGGGCTATATTTGATATTAAGCTAAATGAAGTTTGGCGTTTCGCAATTGAGCAGCTACTGATGAAGGTTTGTGATCCAATAAGTGTTAGATGGTCAGGAAACGTCGCTTTAAATCATGCAAACCGCCTTCCTGGAACTGAACTTGGGAAGATGACAGATTATCCATCTAAAGCAACGGAGGAAGAGAGGTCCTGCGTCTACTCTGCGTCTATTCCCCGTAGTGTATCAACGGGTGGGCGGGTCGGATTTGGGTTGGACCGAAAATGGCCCAATCCAGACTGACATATTAATGTACAATGCAAATTCAATGACCCATGCCCGATGCCTTTGAAGAATGGGCATCTTTTTGACCAAAATATAAAAAAGGGATGGGCGGTCCCATGGATTGGCTTCATATTTACTTTGTAAGGACTCAGGAGAGAGAAATTTTGTGTCGTTATTGAATGAATTTTTATTCCGAGAACAGAAATTTTATGTCATTATCAAACGTGTATTTTTACTTAAAAACTCATCCAAAAATAAAAATAAAAAAATTTATTTCTGTTTTATAAATCAATTTTTGATCGGAATTGTTATCATTTGTGCCCTAACTGACCCACTAACCCTCATTTTTTTCGGGGTTTTAATGGTCTTAATGATTTTGATGATGGGGGTAATGTGATGATGCCCAAAGTTACAAACCATGGGACAGTGGTTTGAATAATGTACAGGCAAGCTTTTGATCAGTACGTATATAGTGATGCTAGGTAATCCGATTTGTTCCGAAGACTTATATAATCTAAGCATATCTCCATTTTGCTGTTTGTATCAGTATAAGGACGGTTGATATTAATGCAAAAGAATATGCATATGCATATTAACTAAACTGGTTAGGATTCCTCGCGTGGGATGCCTACAGATATGTCGTTCTGTTTTTGCACCTTGAAAAGGAAATATTATGAAAAATAAATGAACAAATAAGTATCAAGAAGGGACACACATTGCATGTGACATTCTGGGATGTCACATTAACGTTATGCATGCTGTCAATAATCCGTACGTTCAAACAGGTGCTGCAGCATACGAAGGGTGGTCACGTAGCAATGACCATTGTGTCGTTGCAGAGAGACCTGACTAAAAAAACCTCCTAAGCCCCCGCCCAAATTCCAAAAACCATTCATTAGTGGTGTACAAAACACATTACCTAAACTGAATCTCACCCAAATCGGACTAAATCGATTAGTTAGGTCTGGTTCACAAATGTGTTGATCTGATTTCTAGTTCTTAAAAGTAAAATTAGGGTTAAAATGGTCCAAGTCGGTTTGGTTCTCGATTTTAAGAGAGAACACGACAGGATCGACTATATATACCTTTTTTCTTAATTTCTTTAAAAAAAGATAAAAGTAACTAGCCTTTTTTTTAAAAAAAATTTCTTCATAACATATAACATCAAATAATGCAAAAAGAAGAAGAAGAAAGTGATCAATTTCATTGGATTTGATCCGGTCCTTGTTTCCCTTTTTGGAATCGAAAACCATTCAGTCTTACCATTTACGTCCAACTTAAGCTCAGGATCCACTACAACCAATTTGCATGAGCAACAACCAGGAAAGTCATGAACAGTGATTTGTCAAATTTCGGTCTAAAAAAGGGAAAACACTAAACAAACACGCACACAAACTAGAGCACGATACACTTCTTACTACTGCGACACGTCCTTAGACCCCAAATCCAGCCGACGTCCCCCTGATGTTCGGATCCGCTGCCGCGGTTGCCGGAGAAGCAAACACTAGATGGTCGTAGAGGAGACCCGCCAGTGCAGCTCCAATCAAAGGCCCGACCCAGTACACCGCCTGGTTCTTGAAGGTGCCCCCCACGAGAGCGGACCCGAACGAGCACGCCGGGTTCATGGAGCCGCCTGAGAAGGGGCCCGAGGCTAGGACCCCGGCCCCTGCGGCGAAGCCGATCATGATGGGTCCGATTGCTCCTAACTGACCCTGCCTTGGGTCTCCAGCAGCATAAATGGTGTACACCAGAGCAAATGTCAGGAACGCTTCCAGCACTGATGCTCCAAATCCTGTCATTTCTACTGCGATTCTGAACGTTGGCACTGCCTGCTAATACCAAATTCTTGATACTATTAAACATCAACTAACAAAATCTTCATCGTATATTTCCGTAATTCGTCATCCTGTTCGATGTCTTGAAAATGGTAAGATGTTAGCCACATTTCATTACCTGACCGGCCGTGGCGGCTTTCAAGAGGACAGAGGCCATGACAGCAGCCAGCATCTGGGCGATCCAGTAAAAGAGGGCCGTCGGCACGCTGATGTGGCCTCCCACCGCCTTCCCAAACGTCACCGCCGGATTCACATGCCCCCCCGATATGCTTGCTGATATGTACACTGCCGTCGCCAGCGCCAGCGCGTTGCACATCGCCACCGCCACCAAGCTCGACGGTTCAGTCACCGCCTCCGGCAACATCTTCCCTGTGAACGTAAGTTTATTACCCTTTTTGGGTCACTATCACCATGTACAGTTTGTCTAATTAGTGCAGAAGAACAGCCTTGAAAGAGTCAACGAGTATTCAGTATTCACCAATCTGTCCGGTTACTTTGCACACCACTTTTAACTAAACTCCTGCATCGCCATCTTCACTATTTACCAACTTATTACAATGGATGCCTTCAGGAAAACTTCAGAACTTCTTCTCACGGTGTACGTATCGAATCGTTGAGTTATCCAGGAGCAAAGATGATCATCGCAATCATAATCATACTTAAATTCGACACGTTTACATAGGAATAGATTGTGTATGTCATGTTCGATGTTATGGAGTTAGAGACTCACGGGAAGACATGGCGGATCCGACAACGGCAAGCACATAAAAGAAAGTGGAGATGAACTCGGCGAGGTAAGATCTGAAAGCGTTTGCAGTGACCGATTCTCCAAAGCGAGTCGCGAGTGCACTCGGCGCCATTCCCCTCATGGATTAATCGATCGACAACCCGACTTGCGAAAGTTCTAAGAAGTTGAATCAGTTTCTTGTCTAATTGCAACAGACGTTCGATTCGACCATCAAAGATGAGTAACTCCGATGTGTTTCAAGACTTGAAATGCCGATTGAGGAAGGGAGAATGACTCTTCGTATAAGTGCAGTTTGGGTTGCAACCGCTCGCGGCAATGGAATTTCGAAAAAAAGAAGAAAGTGGTAACTGCCATGGACGTGGCGCAATGAGGGAGCGACACGTGGATGGTGTCCTTTAAAATACCAGTAATGCCCCCCTCGGATCCAAAGCGGGAAAAGAGGGTGGGTTTTGAGAAAGGCTTGTGCGGTGGACTTGTTCTTTTTCACGTGCATGTTGCTTTCGACCAACTTTGACTGTTGCAAGCGCGAAGAGCGCTGGAAGTCTTTTCAGTACCACGCAATAATCTGGTCATGTTGGGTCTGGGGATTTTTGTCTGGCTAATCAAGTCCATCTACCACATGTACCCACATCAGGGGCGTCAAAACTGAATAAAAAATACAAACCGAACTAAATCTAAAATTCGTGCATTTTTGTTTTGATTCGATTCAAATAATGAAAAACCAACCATTTTTTTAAATTTTTGTTCGGGTTATGTCGGTTCACTTTAGTTAATCAACCCGAAGTGAAATTCTCTTGAATGCCCAACTTAAATTCGCTTTTCTTTCTCATATTAGTTTCAGTTAGCAAGGCAAAACAAGAAAAACCAAACTAAAACAAACCTTCAGTTCCATTCATATTTGGTTCAAGTTGCGATTTGGTTCAGTTTAGTTGCTTGATTTAGTTCGATTCAAATTTGTTGAAAACCCAAACCGAAGGAATCATCGACACCCTTGGCAGGGGAAGTGCATAAGAGCACTAGAACTTGCGAAAAATATATGCACTAAGTTGGGTGAGAAGTCCTCTATAGATATGGTTATTCATAGCAACTCATATACTCCACATCAAAATACTCTTCCCCCACATCTTCTCCTCCTCTCCTCTATCTATTGTAAAATCATTTCTACGAATTAAATTATATCTCCTTATCCCATGAGATCTTGAATCTATAAACCATAGCTCTCATTCATCTCTATCAAATATATCACACATATATACACTTATACGTATTCAAACCAGAAACCATCCATGATATCAAACGACACTCATCTCTATCAAATATATCAGGCACATATACACTTACACACCATGAAATCAAACAACTCATGCTTTCGCAATTAAACCCACTATCGGTATCAAATCTCCAAAAATTCTAACAATTTCAAGAAAATTGCTCTCCGGAGCCACCACTTTTCTACTTGAAGAAACGACGAAAATGAAAGATAAAAGAAAAGCTACTGGAAATTACAGTGCGAAAATGTCAGGATATTCCCACACCACAAAAGATTTTGAGAAAATCAAAGCAACCCCGGTTGAAACTGAACGCACTCCTCTTTCTGTCATTCTTCTTCTTTAAGGACATTAAGGACTCCCTCTTCATGGCCGCCGCTACATCGTCATTGTATGTTACATGTCGCAAACCATCGTCGCTCCCGTAGAATATATCCCTAACATCACGAGACGCAGCGCGATGAGCAGCACTCGTCGAGCGTTTGTGCAGAGAGGGCAACGTCCGCGATGACGAGCTAATAGGTCCGCTGCTTTCACATTGCTCTGTCCCTTCCCTTGTGCTACAATTGAAAGGAGAAAGTATTTTCGGCATGCTGGACTGAGTATATCAATGGCGGTGAGGTTTGAGAATGGTGAACAATAAACGAAACATTCAGGGTGAAGCCTGGACTTGTTTTCTTTCAAACTTAGGTCAGTTATGTATATGGATAAGTCAGTTATCTAGTGAAAATCTACTGTTGAACAATTAGTTGCATTTGAAATCCTCCTTTTCTTTGGATAATCTCTCTCTTTAATTTTTCCTTTCCTTTTGCTAGTTCACGTAGAATAGAGAAATAGAAATCCTAGAAAGGAATAGATAAGCACTAAACCGAAAACCTTATCTCGCGGCTCCAAATTCGATTGGATATGCTTCAGCTCTGAATTTGATTGTATAAGCTTCGAAAGGGGTGTTTGCTAAGGGTGAGAACATGCTAGGCATAAAGCATAAGACGGCTTAAGCCATTTACGTAACAATACAGCTTTAATAGCTTCCTTTTGAAAAAGAGACCGACGAAAAGCGTACGAAGATACTGCAGTTTTTGAAACCTTTTTAGTTACTTTTTGAGTTTCGACGAGATTAAACAGAAGACTAGCCGGTGGCGCAGAGTATATCATCTACACTGTGATTATACATTTCATCAAACCTTCGATACCGATCGCATATTAGAGCCGCTTGCTCAATAAATTTTGATGGGTTCATGGGATGTCAGGTATTTGTTGAGCTTTCCAAGTACAAGAGAACAATCCACCTGTCGACCCACACATGAACGGAATGCAGAGAGCAGGGTGCTGTGTGTTGTCATACTTGTGAGCATTAGCAGAAGAAGCTTTCTCAAATTGATACAATTTTTTAGCAGACTTAGTTGCCGAATCCCAAGTTATCAAGATTCTATTTCTTTCCTGGTACTTAAGGAGACACTACGATATCCGTATATGTAAGCCCTGGGTTTCTGCCTCTGACCGATTGATCAAGCAGAGACTCCTCTTATATGAATCTAGATGTGCAACGAAGTTTCAAAATGTTTTAATCTGTGTATAGATGTATAAATAGTCCCATTTGCACCATAAGGTCACATAGAATCCTAAATCAAAGTCATCAAAATCTTAAACAAGCACAAAGAAGATCGCCATCAAATGGCTGCCGGTGATTATACACATTCTCTCCATATGTAGAGATTTAACTTGCTATAGAGCCTGCATTTCCAACTTTGTGTGCTCACCGTTGTCTGCAGAAGGTGGTGCAGAATCCTGGGCTTCACTCGCAGCATTCATCTCTTGAACAGGGGGAGGATTTACAATAGTCATTGGCATGACAACATTTTCTGAGAGTCGAGCTTTCATCTCCCTGTGCTCCTGACAGAGAGCGCACCAGTGCATGCAGCAATGCACCAAGCATGGATCACAAGGGGAATTCTGCAGTCGTTAGTACCAAGGAGGAAATGGTAAGTGTCAGACGAGAGGACTAGAACTTGCCACTCAAGTTAAAAAGTGCTAAAAAAATCCACATGTACTAAGCATTATGGTCAAATACTTCACTAGTCAAGATTGTTTAGCCTGCTAGAGATATTGCGTGATGATAAGGCTCTTGGCATCATTCGAGAAAGAAACCTTGCTTAACAAGCAAACTATTTAATAGCATATCTTTTGGAGACTCCCACAAACCCATTCTAAAAGTAAATAAATCAGCAACTTTCTTTGGCATGGTCATTGCATAAGACATCACACGCCTCTTGCAGTACATATTTTTCATTCACAGTACAAGAAGATTCTGCATCCCCAGGAAAGTGAGATTTTCCTCCAGAAAGTAAATGGCAATTATGTGCTACAGAATATATATGCCAACAGGTATTTGTGATCAGTGCACAGTGAAACAACTCCAGTCATAGCTGCGAATATTAGCCAGTATGCAATTATATGTTTACTCGCAGATGGTTAATGAGTCCATGTTGTTCACTTGATAAAGCGAGATAGAAGCACATGGAAAAAGCTTGAAGTACCTTTAAATGATATTTCTTCTGCAGTGATTGGCGAACAAGCCCAGTGTAAATGCCACACATCCACCAAGCAAATATTAAGCCCTCACCAATGAGAAATGACGTATGAGGGTCAATGCCATTGAAGGCCGCTGTAGCTGCTGCTAGTGCAATGCCACCTTCCACAAAAATGGCATGACAGATGCATGGAGTAGTCCAAGGAGTGTCCTCTCTCAAGCTCTCAACATTGCGACCGAACAGGACACAAGGGCAAAATAGCCCAGTCCAGCCTGCATTGGAACTCATACAATAAGCTTTTCCTTAAACCAGCCCCAAAATGTGATATGAGACTATCTGAAGAATAATCTAAGGCAAGGCACAAATGAATAAGCAAGGTACAGCGAAAAGCCAGAGCAGCTCAGTAGCATGTTGTGACCTATCTGACCATAAACTATCCAACATTAATGCTTACTTCGCAGTTCATAGGCTTACTCTGCCGCTCATTAAACTCAACTGTTCAAACACAAACCAATTTCCGGTGGACCTTAATTGAAATTCGACAACCTTTTCCCACATTTCCTCAATTCGTTCACCAAGCTGAAAGGAAATCCCATTAATGATACCAGTTCAGTTCCAAAAGTAATTCAAGTGCTTAAATAATGGTCTCATGCATTTTGGGCCATTGTCAGATATTCATAAAACATATACAGCAAAGGGAAAGGGCAATTTTGTTACCAAGACTATGTGAACACCATCTATTCCTGCTTACAAATTGTTTTAGATCTTACCCTCAAATCTACAGATGGCTAGCATGTTTGGAAAGAGAGATAAGAAGATTCTCCATTATCCACCCACTAGACAATTATGCAAAAGTTCAGTCATCCTGAAACTTACAATTTTGGCTGTCTTCAGTACAACCAAAAATTCCAGTTGTCCAATTTTCATCTGCAGGAGGCTCAAAGCTTTCAGGAAGAGGTTGTCCACACTCATGGCATTTGCGAACTTCCAACTGCACCAGTACAATGAGTTTAGCATATGTGTACCTAGCCATTTATTCCTTGACCTATCTAAGGCTTAGGGAAAGATTGCCAACATCAGCATCACATAAGCATCCATAAATGCCAGCATGCACCTTCCATATCGGAAACCCCAATCAGAATAATCAAAAAAATGAACCTCTATACTCAAGACAAGAAATTTAATATTTTTAAAATTCCTAGACAATTACTTAGTCCCACAACGAGATTCGCCTCCCTGCATTTTAATATTTTAGACATTCCTGATACAAGAAGACAACTTGACAGACAGGAAAGCTCAAACATTGAAATTCAATGGCTCAATATAAATCAAGAACTCAAATATCATATCAATACCCACTCAAAACATGCGCAACACGAAAAGTCCAGAAGTCATTGATTCCTATCCTCAAAAAGATCTTTAAATTTATTTGAGTCTGCTGATAGCAAGTCCCTCTGACTGCAGTTCAGACAACTGCCAAGGTCACAAGCTTTTTCCCAAAATTATCTAGTCAGCATTATAGAAAGTTCTCTAGAGAAGGCATGATCGGTTTTACCTCATTGCTGAGACAAGCAGAAAATGAAGCATGGACAGATAAGTGCTTCAGGAAGAGGTTTACATCTCAGCAACATAAATTAGGTTCAATGTCCTTAGTTTACAACCCAAGAATAGTTTCACAGAAGATGAGCAACCAATTACCTATCACCAGACTCTAATTTTCTATAGATGTTACCCTTAAATCTAATCGATACAGTCAAATTATCGCATATGATCCCAGAGAAGAAGACAGACTAGAGAAAATAGTCACAAACCATGGAAAACAGGAGGATAGGCAGATAAAGACCTCCAGATGTTCTGAAGGAACAGAGACGAACAATTCAATCTGAAAATCCGTTATATAATGGTTGGAGAGCCCCAACTAATGAGAATCAAACAATTGACCTGGTAATATTTGCTAAATGCAAGGTATAAAGTACATTCACATACTTTAGTATGATCACACGAGCTGCAAATGTTTATGGACGTCAAAGTCACTTGGTACATGAATCGTTATCTATTAACCCCATACTTATTTAGCCATGAAACTAATCAATCAGTCATCCCAAAAATCCAGAAATCACTTAAAGTCAGCATGGTCAAACAATTTATGCAAATGTTTAACTGCAAAAATGCAACCAATTCAAACACAATTGCAGCAGTTCTTTTCCATCCCTAGTACGCCCAAAAGTTCATACTCATATATACAATTTACTGAATGATGAATGAAGAAAGCGTATATCTATTTCTAAGAAGAAGGAATATGGAAATTCTGTTTTGACGAATCACACATAGATATATCGATAGCACACAAAGATTAATGGTATTTCATAACTAATCCGTCGAGCACCACCTCATAGACCACCTAAAAGGATACTTTTTTGTTGGTTCATATCCTTACATAAGAAGTCCAAAGTGATTCCATTAAAAAAAAAATGCTCATTTTGAAAACAGATGGAAAAGATGATAACTAAGAGGAATTACTGAAAATTTTAGTAAAATTGATATATCACCAACCGAACCTCATTCACAGCAACTCTCTATTCCACAGCCTGGTTACTTAATCCACATCCTTCAGAAATACCATTTCCACAATATTCTGGGGGAACAAAGAAAGGCATAACATAGACACTCAAAGACCGAAGAGCACAAACCTGGGAACCTCAATAGGCAGGTTAAGCTCTCCAGGCTTTATATCCTCCAAAGGCACCTGGTCCTTCGTTAGCTTCACGTAACGCGACTGCCTCGATCCCTCCGCCATCGCCTTCACAAAACGCAAACAATCCCTTCAGACAAACCGCAAGGGGGGCGGGGGGGGCTCACGAGATCTAGAAGCTGGTAACATCAGGCAGGAATCACACGATGCGGTGAGGAAACGAAACGAATCAAACAAGCGATGTGCTCCACACCAGTGGAGTGGCACAGACGATGCGCGTTTGACCGTATTCACATGAATTACGAATCAGCATCCCGCAAAGAGCTCAGATCCTCATTTCGACTAAAGAAATCTTAGAACAAAGAACCTAAACCCAAGCTTCGGAAATCAAAACCATACGAAAATGAACTGAAAACTTAAGAATTCGATTTTCTTGAGCGAGAACCTGCGAAATTCGCTCCGTTCGCCTGCGATTCCTCGGCGACCGAACAAGAAAAACCAAACGGAAAGCGAGGAATTCACTTGTCGGAACGATCTACAGCTACTTCGAGAGGAAGATCTCTGACCTTCGACGACTTTGAGAAACCCGAAAACCTTGGCAGTTACGTTGCACCAAACCAGCTCGGTTTTGTTTGCGAGAGTCAATGGAGCTCTTTGAAGAAAGAGAGACTGCTCAAGACGGCCGTGGAGTGGGCCTGGGCCTGGGCCTGGTCTTTGGGCCACAGCATTGTTCCAAGTGCAAGCAGACCCACGTGCGAAAATGGGGAAAAAAGCTAATTCCCGAGAGAAAGTAAGGTTTGATGATGAACGGGAGATGTTTAAATTTAAATATAGGATTTATGAGACATGTGAGGGATACGCGTGATTATTCAGTTATAACTGAAAGATTACTAGTGTAACAATATGGTTATCGTTCATCTCATTTTGATCTGAACATTATCGGATTTTTTTGGGATTTTTTTATTAAATTTTGAGATTTAACTTGATTTGAGTTTGATACATTAACCAATTCCTCTAATTCAAAGTTCTTACTACCCAATCGCAAGGTTTCATAAAAATAAAACTGGCACTTTGCAACCCATATTTTCTGTAGTTCCTATACTCAATAAATTGCATGATTTTCTCTCAAAAGTGAAGGATGTGAGCCCTAGATCTTGCCAGCATTCGATCATTATTTTTCACGTCCCCAAGCCAATGGAAATTGGAAAACTGAAATTTTTTGTTGTCCCGACCTTTAACAAAATTTCAAAGAGAAAATCAAATAAAAAATGAAAATTTTCACTTGTCAAAATGACGTGGCAACTACAGTTGAGTGATAAAACATTATGGAGGATGATCTGAAACCGGTAAAATTGCACCAGAAACAGATCGATTTCGATTTCGATTTCGATTTCGATTGGTTTGACGTTTGAGCCGCAGACAGCGTTGACTTGGGTGGAGATGAACAACGACGGGAAGACGGCTGAGGATGGGCTTGGGGCTTATGCGGTGGGGGCTACAGCCTGTTCATGTAGACCGCTAAATCTTTCTCCGCACTGGTAAAAAGGCCAAAGAGAAAACTAACGAGGAATTGAAAGTAAGGGGAAAATTCAAATTAAATTTAGAATTTGGGGCATGTGAGGGTGATGTGATTATTCAGTTGTAATATTGAAACTTATGATATTATCATGTACTTATCTCATTATACGATTCTCTTTTGAAATTAAATTTTGAGGTTGAACTGAATTTGAGTTTGCTTTATAATATGAGGAGACATTAACCAGCAACGTCAAAACCAAATCAAAATTTTGTTCGGTTCGAATGGAATCATTGACACTCCTAAATCATTCTCTCTAACTTGAAAGTTTTCGATACCTAATCATGACGTTTCAAAAAAAGGAAAAAGAAAAGAATTCATATTTTCCATTGTTTCCTAACTCAATAAAGTGCAAGAATCATTCTCAAAAGCGAAGGATGGGAGTTGCTGATCTTGCTAATATTTCATCATGCCTGTACAAGAACATGAAAACGACAATGTACACTATTGATCCAATGGAGTTTGAGTTGGAAGTAGAGACATTTATCGATCCGATACAAGTGATCAGCCACAAAGCTAAATTCCTAACTAAAGTAGAGATATAAGCTCGAACCTTAAGTCACAAATTGGGTTGGATTGTTGATGTGACTTGAACCGTCGCCTGACAAATCGGGCACTGTTTATGGTCCAAGAGCCAGCGGTTCAAACAAGCCCTGTGGTATGCGTGCTCGCAACATGTCAGCCTAAGGCACGCTTCTCCGTCCTCAAAGTCCTCAAGGCAAATTACGCAGTCGGTGTGCTTTGCTCCGCCTCCGTCGCTCCTGTACACATCGATCCTCATCAGCGCTCCACTTTTCGACGGAGGATCGTGGTGGAGCTGTGCCGGTCCTCCCCCATGGCCCCTCCCGAGGAGCGGCAATGTCCCGGTCCCGGCCTCCAGGTCGTCGAACTGAGGCCTGAAGAAGTCGTCGATGACGACGTCAAGACATACGTAGCAAACTACGTACACGAACAGCGTGAAGAAGACGACGGGTATTGCGTAATACAGGAGGCCTTCGAGGATGGACCGGATGAGCGGAGAATCGGCGGAAGAGGCGAGGTCGAAAAGAGCTGAGAAGAAGGCACGAGGGACGAGAGAAAAGGCAGGATCGGCCATGTTCGATTCCTTCGACTTCGGTGCGTAAGTAAAAAGGTTGATGCGTACGACGTTTTGTGATGCGCCAATTCTAATCCGGCTACATCTGCAATTGCTAATTCGAATTTCGCATCTGAATAGATTACGTCCAAGAGATGATCTTCATACACATGACATGATCCTGATGGATCGTCTCTCTGTATTATCTCTATCTTTATCTACACTGAATAGGAAACAAAGCTAATAAGATACATTTCAACCCCAAACTTTTATGAAAAAATCTGTTAAACGGCCCTGTCTTTTATTGAGATATATTATGGTGATTTAGATAAATGTCCCGTACATACATTACTTTCAGCCATTATATTGTCAATTAGACATGTAAAATCATAGAATTCTGGCTTTGTTAAACTAATTTGCATTTTTAAACATTTATCTATTTTCCCGCACACGTAGGACTTTTTCCCGCACTCGTGTGTTCTCTTTGCTACTATATTGCAAAACAAATCTGAAACATTTTTCGACCCTAACTTTTACCCGAGTATTTCAATAAGCCCTTCGACAATTGAGATGTATAGTGCACAATCATAGTTTGAATCAACCATGGATAACATGGTACGGAGTACTTTTTCCTTTACAAACAATGTTTCTTTTTTTTTTTTTTGAAAGAAAAACAATGATTTATTGGGAAAAAAAAAAACTCATTGAACGTTTTGCAAAATCAGCCGTCGTTCGAATCAAGCGAATGGCTTTTCAAATAAAATCCTAACCTACGATAGTAGAAATAGTTTGAACACGCTACAAAAGATTAAGGGTGTCAATGGGTTGGGTTGGATTTTCATGGTACTCGACTCGATATTCAAAAATCATATAACCTAAGAGAACGGGTCGGGTCAAATTGGACCAGCACCAATTAGTGGGGCTTAGATCTACAATTTCGTCTTTGTTGCGCACACGGAGAGAGAGAGAAAAAAAGCATGCCAACTGACCCAACCCTAATCCATACAGTACAAACACCTAAAGACCTGACCCCAAAATACTTTAATTTTAGGGTCGGATGCGTGGTTTTTTTTTTTTTTTTAACACCCCTACAAAAATTCATCCACCTCAAGCGCAATATTTCCATGAACAAAACCAATAAGTAAGTGGCAAATGCAAAAGAAAGTCATTTTTCATTTCCCATTAAACTCTTTTCTTTTTTTTCAATTGCTTTGTGCAATGGTAAATCCCAACAGTCCTTTCATTCACGAGGGCCAGTTGCGATACCAACCGGCCCATGCAGACACGAGTCCACTGATGCCAAGCGTGACCGCGTGGTTGCAGAACGGGTTCGGCTCAATATCCGCCACCGCAATCACCAGATCCGCCACGTTCGCCGCCACCGCCATCAGCCGCATCACTCTGTCCGCCCTTATCTTCGCCACCCTCTCTTTCGCTTCACCGCCGTCGTCTTTCTCTCCCTTCTCTCTCTCCTTCCTGAGCTCCCTCTCCGCCTTCAGCCCTTCCTTCAGTATGATGAAGTCCATCGCGATGAAAAATATGTACCCGAACGACTCCCCGAATGCCGACACGAAGCTCATCCGCTGCGCGAGCGCCGGGTCCAGCATCCCGATCCTCGACAGCCACAGGAAGTGGTCGAAGAAGAAATAGATCATCTCCCCCGCGTTGGCCAGCACCCCTAGGAGCCGGAACGCCGGGGTCGCGCCGGGGGACCGGCGGAGGGCGTTGAAGCCCGTGAGGAAGCGGCCCGTGCGGAAGGCCTTGCGGCTCAGGCCGGAGGCGACCTCCCAGTTCTTGGCGCGCCGGGCGACATCGGGGTGCGTGGACTCGGCATGCCAGTGGACGAGCTTGGAGACGTACTGGAAGGTCTTGACGAGCTTGTCGATGCCGTCGCGCTTGGCGAGGAAGATGACCAGCTTGTCCACCGAGTCGTTCATGGTGCGGGCGGCCTGAGATGGCTGTGGATGTGGAGGGTGAGGCGATGTTGAAGTTGGGACTGCGGGAGTTACATTACGTGTGCTTGCTTGCACGATGCTGGTCACGCGAGTTGGGGGGGGAAATATAAAAGCGAAGGGAGAGCCACAGGTTCTGGTCCTTTTCTGGATAACATTTTCCAGAACGAGGTGCCGTTCTGGTTGGACCTGATTGTTTTGCACCTTAGAGCCGATAATTTCTTTTTCTGGTTGTTTATGTTTTATATTTTATTTCCAATTTTTTTCTCAAATGTCAGGCTCCACTGGAGGCAAATTTTCCCACAAATTACATAAATAATTCTTCAACTTTGCCACAATGTATTATGTGGTTTCGAAATTTTTAATTTGTTTAATATAGTCATTTAAATTTAACCTAACGTTTAATATGATCACTAAAATTTTAATTTATTCAATATAGTTATTAGACTTTTGGTACACGTTCAATATAATCATTAGACTATATAATATTTTCATTAATTCAATAACAATGACAACATTGAACGTTTTCATATAATTCAAGAAGTAAATTGAACAAATATCAAAAAATTTAGAAACAAAATTGAACATATTAAAAGTTTAGAAATCACATTGCACATTTGATTAAAATTCATTGGTCATATTGAATAAATTAAATATATCGTATATTAAACCAAAGTTTAAATAGCGTCTGTGTTATTTTATCGTTCCCAACGCGTGACTAAAATCTTGTGGGGACCGCGATTGTGGTTGTCGGACAGTTTCATGGGCCAGGCTTCCCACAGGCCCAACCTGTCCCAAACTCGACAATCTCGCTAGTAATTTCTCATGTCATGGTCCAGCCCAGACAAGACTCTTTGGTCCCGGATTTGAGGTCGGGCTTGGCCCATAACCTCAAGCCCGATCCGAATCCGAGCCCACTCGCTCTTCCCCCACGTTACTAGGGGTTTTCCTTTTTATTCTCGTTAGCGCATATATTCACTTTACATGTGAATCATCCCCCTTCTCTCTCTCTCTCTCTCTCTCTCTCTCGGAGAAGGACAAGTATACTCCATAGCCACACCGTTGCAGCTCAAAGCGTCTCTTCTCCCGGTCCGTCGCAATTCCCCAACGATGGACGCTCAGCGAGCTTTGCTGGACGAGCTCATGGGCTCAGGTACTCTCTCTCCCCGCTTCCGATACGGTCGTTCCGGACGGGTCGGGTGGAGTAGGGTGGCGAAACCATCGTCGCCATTGCTGATCGGGCTCTAGAATCTGATATTTCGTTTTGATTGCCTGGTTTGTCATCGTGTCAAGTAGGATGTCTCGAGAGTCAGTTTCGGATTGGCCATCGGTGGGATGATTGAACTCCGAGACTTGTTGGCTGTGAATTTTGTGTTCGATTTAGGTTTATCGTTTAGTTCCCTGCCATCCCTTTATTGTTTCCCCTGGCATGCTGTATGGGAACTGGTCGATTAGGCGTTTGTATATGTGTATTTGTCATTGGAATTGTTGATTAAGCCCTAAAATCTTTATTCGGTGGATTTTTCAGCTCGGAATTTGACTGAGGAAGAGAGGAGGGGTTACCGGGAGATTAAGTGGGACGATAAGGAGGTGTGTGCTTATTACATGGTGCGGTTCTGCCCACATGATCTCTTCGTCAACACTCGAAGCGACCTCGGTGTGTTACTACCTGAATTTGTTTTTGTTTTTTGGGTCTTTCCCTGTCTTGGCTCGTCAGTTGTCATGGTTAGTCAATGTCGTAGATGCTAATTCGTGATTCATTTGTTTCTCTAAAGTTCTCTTTGACTGACTCTGGAAGACTTGTTAACTTTCTTGCTGTTTTCAGTTTTGAAGGATCTGTGCTTTTGTTGTTATATAAGCCCTGTTCCTGCATGAGTCATTGACTGTTTGTTTAGAATAAGCAGTGTACAAGTTTTGGCAGGCGAATTTTATGGGAACATGATCATTGTTGGAGTCATTGCACTCAACATTAGTGTAATTTCCGCATGTACTTCAGAGGCCTAAATGGCATGAGAAGCGGGGAAATTCATATCCAAAATAATGGGTGTGCCATTGTGTAGTGTGGTTTCTGGAGACAATGCACATCTTGGTTTCAGATATGTTTACCCTTTTGGTGCTTGTTTTGTGATTCTCAGCTTCAGGTGGTGATTGATGAAATTGCAAATGAGTGATTTCTTCTGCTACAATCTGTTTCAGCGACAAATCATGGTTGATATGTGTGTTCAGTGCCATTATTTTGCTCACTCATGACCTCCATTTTTATCTCCTTCAGGACCATGCCCGAGAATTCATGATTTGAAGTTGAAAGAGAGGTGCGGGTTTGAGTAGTAACAAATTCTTCCGATTTACTTTCCACAGATTTAATTAATGACATTGCAGCAAATGCCACGAGAAAAGAGGAATTGCTAGTGATTGCCTTTGTTGAGATTGTTCAGAGGCTATGCTTTTATTTCTCATGTGATTTCTTATATCCAAAGATCCTCAGTGCCAGGGTTATTGATTCACATCCAATAGATCGATGCGTAATTGTTGAGGGTCATGAAAGATTCTAAATGTGGACTCATTTACTTAAGTTATTGTTTGGCAACGGAAGCATGGTCTAAAACTTCTTTTATGATAGAGGCATAAGCCATGCTAAGTTCCCTCTTGTAGTCCATGCTTTGGGAAAAGTAAGGCATGATTGCATTCAATCAGTATTATTTACAAATTTGAAAGGCGTTACTTACACCTGGACTTGGAGTGCTAAATTCTGTCAAACTTAACCCATTTCTTTTTGGTTAAGTATAGGGTGTACTCCCTCGCTTTGGTGGTTGCACTTTATACCTGACAAACAAACTTTAGGATAGAATAACAAGTTCAAACGTGTATCCCTACCCTTAAGTGGCTTGTGCTTGAAATTTAAGCAAGGACATATCAAGGATATAGAGAGATACATCCTGAACATCTGCATATGCTATTGTAATCTGACCAATTTAGTGATTCTCTCTTATATAGCTACCGCTTGTGATCTACTGTCACGCTTTATTGAAATCATCTTTTGTTTGAGCCTCAGCTTTGAGAAGTCTCCTAGACACGACACCTTTGTCGCCAAGTTTGAAGCAGAGCTTTGCCAGTTCTGTGAGAAATTGGTAAGTCACCTGTTTTTCCCAATTAAGCCTTCTCAAATCTGTAATACCTACGTATAATTATTCTTATGCAGGTTTCTGATTTAGATAGAAGAGTTAGACGTGGGAGGGAACGCCTTTCTCAGGAAGTTGAACCTGCCCCTGCTGCTGCACTGTCGGCTGAAAAATCTGAACAATTATCTGTGCTGGAGGAGAAAATTAAGAACCTGCTTGAACAAGTAGAATCCCTTGGTGAAGCTGGAAAAGTTGATGAAGCTGAAGCACTCATGAGAAAGGTATCTGGTCATACCTTGTTTCTATTATTGCATGAAATTTCTGGTGTATGCCAAGAAATGATCCTTTTGTCTGTGTGGAACTAATGTTAATTTTCCAACAAAGACATTTCAAACACTGGACACCCTATCTCAGCAATAGCTCTTCATAGAAAGATAACATTTGGTGTAAATATCATCTGGATTCACAGTATTAAACTGAAAGAATTGGTAAAACCCTTTCACAGGTGGAGCTGCTTAATGCTGAAAAGACATCCTTGACTCAGCAACCTCAGAATGAGAAGCTATTGATGCTTACACAGGAGAAAAAGATGGCTCTATGTGAGATATGTGGTTCTTTCCTAGTGGCAAATGACGCAGCTGAAAGGATTCAATCTCATGTCACAGGGAAACAGCATGTGGGTTATGGGATGGTTCGGGATTTCATCACAGAGTATAAGGTATGATGGCTATTAAGAAGGCTTCTGATGCAAGCAGAGCTTTCTTTCACTGATTAATCAAAGTTTGTTGCTCTTCCAGACTGCTAAGGAGAAGAAAAGGGAAGAGGAAAGGCTAGCTAGGGAGAAAGAAGCTGAAGAGAGGAAGAAGCAAAGGGAAAAGGAGCAGGAGAGTAGAAGAAGTGGATCGAGAGACAGGGATAGATATCGTGATCAGGAGCGGGACAGGGATCGGGGCAGAGACAGAGAGAGGGAACGGGATCGCTACCGGGAACGTGGTCGAGATCGTGACAGGTCACGAGAGAGGAATGGTAGAGGTAGTTATGATGGAGGTAGAGGAATGGATTGGAGATCCAGGAGAGGTAGAGATGGTGCCAGGGATCGGTACCAAGACAGAAGTAGGTCTCGCTCCCCTGTCAGGCATGGTTACCAGGGTTCATCTAGAAGTCCCGATCACTGAAATTTGGAATATGTAGCTGAATGAAGCTCTAAACTTATTGAGGTAGATTTTCATCTCAGAGAGTATATCACCCTTGCCTAACTCTCCAGTGATTTCTTGCCATGTGTAAAACTCCTTTTTCCTATCTCACAGCTTTGTTGAGGGTATTACGATCTCCCTCTGATCAATGTAGTTAAAGGAGAACAGGGTTGAGGTAGGTAGCGTTTTGTTGTTGTAACTCCCATTATTTTGTGTTTAGACTTTTGTTTGAACCAGATTTCTTTCTTCTGATTACCTCTGAAAGGTTGATTCAGAGTCCCTGCCCTTTCCTTATAATTAAAGCAATTGACTGGTTGGGGGTACTCTTTTTCCCAAGTATTTATGAGGACAGCCTCCGAAAATGTATGAATGCAAATGCGGCAAGGGATTTTGATTATTCCCTTGATCTTAAGGTAACCTTAAGCTCTTTTCTCACCAGTGTAGCATTTGGTGTATTCCCTTGTGTATAGCTCGACTGTTTTCTTTTTTCCTTTCTCTACATTATTCATCATGTGATTCAGCCATTTGCTTAACTTATATATCCTTTTGATTTATTTGAGGTTGATGTGAGCTTCTTGAAGATGATTTCGATTTAGGTTTCATCACCCTCTGATCATTTCGAATAAAGGCAGGTATATTTTACTCATAATTCTCCCATTGCCTTTAACTGCCTTAAGCTTCTGGATGGGGGAGTTCAAATGGCAGACAGATGTACACATGTGAGCCTTCGTATAGCAATGCCACGTTGTACGGAAGGTAACCTTTGTACACATAGTTACAATCTCTGGGATCTGGTCAATTTCACCTCGAACTTTTACAGAGTGATTTTGTAGCTTCTTTGTGGTCTCGCCCATTATGCAACTTTCTTAGGCAAGTGATGTTTGTTATGGATGGAAGCCAGTCACTGGGCCACAGAATTTGCTAACTACGTAGTGCTAGACCAGAGGTAACTCATTATCATAACAGCCAAAATAGCATGTTTAATTTTAGTCTGCAGGAAAGGCAGGTTATCAGTTGTCCATCTCAATTCAGGGTACGTGTTTCTCGCTGTGTCAGTAGGGTTTTCGTGTTAATAACGGTAGGTTCCATGCAGAGGAACATTATTCGATTACTCCCGTCAAAATGTGTATTGAGAAATATGTGAAATAAAGGACTAGTTTATCATATCAGCAGGATTGGCTGTGCAAATACTTGAAAAGAAATTTTACCCTGAGAAGGGGATTATTGGTGGAATTTTCCGATTATTTTGCTCCTTTCCTGTTTTCTGGTCTTCCCATCATTCCACCTGAGATTTCAATGCTCCTTGGGCTGAATTCGGAACTGACATATTTTGAGGATGAGGTTTATCCTTTTGCTAAACGAGTTCTGTTGGCATACGGCAATCTTTTCCTGGTCTTTTTGTCAAGTTAACATCTTAGCTCCCTCCATGTGAAGTATCTGACTCTTGAAACGATTTGTAAATGCTGAACTTAGATGTAGTTCATTTAGGTGTTGGTCATCTATACTCTATGTGTGGAAAAGAGTGTGCAGTCGATGCAGGCGGTACCTAGGTAGGCTTCTTGAAATGATGGCTTGCTGTGCGCTTTTAGCACGAAGTACTGAGCTGCATATCTATTTTCTAAAATATAATTTCCAAAGCTGTAATTTTGTATGTCGCCCGAGAAGTGTATTGATAAATATCTTTCCAAAGCTTAGATATGTTATTACTTGAGGTGGTGGAGCAGCGAGCAGAAATACACTTTTACTGTTTGGAACTTGATGGGTTGGGCACTTTACAAGAGTAGTTTTATAGGCAGTCGAATGTACCATACACCTAGAAAAAGAAAACCAAATTTATCTGACCACACACATGATCATAGTACATCTTAAATATCAAAATATGCTTGGATTGCTCAAAAGTGGTTACTCCTCAAAACTACTTTTCTCTTTTATACCTATTCTTTTATTCAAATTTGCTTGAGCTCACCTAAGTTCTCATGTTCACGAAGTCCCACACCGGTCATGTAGAATTATTGTCTTAGCTTGTCAAGTACATTGTTCGCATTGAATCTCGTCATAATGGTCAATATCGCACACCCATCTGCGACTCCTTGAATGCTTGCTCTGCATTGTGGTAATGTGGCTGTTTGCTGTAAATCAACTCGTTGTTCCGCCATGCATGACACGTGGTACCGAGACACTGCGACATTCAATGGCCTTTTAACATGTGTAAGCTTTATTGATTCGTGCCTTGCATATGAGGAGCACGAGAACATGGGAAGCTTCGGGGTGTTCGATTTGTTAAGACTTTTGCAGCTGCATGCACATATTATAACAATAAGCACGTACATTAATCTTCAGCTAATTCTGTGATTTTTCGTTGATCTTGAAGCAGTTTGTGATTGACAGGAGCTTGTGTATATATATTGATTGAGGTGAATAAGAAAAGGGAAACTACTTGAGACTCGATTGGTATTTGTCATTTTGGGACAGCCGGAACTTGGCTCGGTGACTGCGGAAGGAAATAGAGCATAATTTATTTATTTTTTCTGTTAAGTCGACATTGAAATTGAATGTGGACCCAACCGCCGGCAATAGAAAATGTCTATTTTAACCCCGGAGTTGGTGCAGTTCTTGGATTGTGGAAGAATTTCTAATCGAGAAATTAAGGACGCGAATGATAACATTTCTGGCCAGAAATTGATTTTTGGAAGAGAAATTTTTTTTTTCTATTTCTATTTCTAGATGAGTTTCTAAATCAAAATATGCGTTTGATAATGACAAAAATTTTTTATTCTTGGAATAGAAATTCGTTTGGTAATCAATAAAATTTTACTTTCCCGAGTGGCGGCGGCAATGGGTGGAGCGGCGGCAGCCTTTGGATGAGAAGTAAGAAAAAAATATAAACAATTTATGATTTTTATTCCAGAAAATAGAAAATTGTTACTAATTTTTATTCCAAACTTATTTTTAGAACATATTTCTATCCTAGAAATAGTGTTCTAGAAATAAAAAAATAAAATTATTTTACAAAACGAATTTTATTCCAAAAGCAGTGCGGAATGTAAATCTATTCCGTAAATAAACATAATGATTCTATGCGCTAAAAAAGCACATGTGCAAGTCAAAAGCTTAGTCTTAAAGCCACATGTGCAAGTCAAAAGCTTAGTCTTAACCGATTCATATTATTTAATGACTTGGACTGTTAGGAAAAAAAAAAAAATAGTCTCCGTCATTGTCTGGTCAAGTTGTTTTTGTTTGTGTAATAGACAATTTCTCTGCAATAATATATTTAGTTTCGCAAGGAATAGTGGGTGCTTGGGCTGGGCTCCTTCAGTTGTTGGGCTTTCTCATGGACATAGCATAGGTCCGCCCAATTCTTGGCCCGATAGCGTCTCCCAACACGAAAGACTTTTTAGGCGCCTCTTGCAACAATGATTCTTTTTCTTAAATGACAAAGACAGAGATGAAGATTATAAACGTTCCTTTCCCATTTGACTAGAAATAGCCGCACGACAAGTGCATCCAATATCGTTTCGAAATGAGACAGACCAGTTTCACGACACTTAACAAGTGACGATCGGACTCATGATCCCGTGCTCTCCTTCATTTACCCGAATCATTCCCTAATAAAGCGGCACACATCCATTTTTGCCGCCTTCTTTTGCGACCGGATTGCTTCCGAGCTCTCTGTATAATCCATAATCTTGTCTTATTCCATTGATCGGATCATGACAGCCTTGAATTAGGATCATGTCCGAAAGGCAGAGGTGTTCCCCCCTGCCATAACCATAACTGCAATAATTCCACGATCTCCTCAATGCGAATCGCTTGGGAAAAAAGGCCAATTCACGAAATTTCCTACGCTCTTTCCTCTCACTGACGAAGTGTAACATATCCCGCTTCGGCTTTCTGGTTCTTTCCGCGACGACCCGGACGAGCCCAACGAGCTCGTGCCTCCACGTGCCCTTGCTCGCGTCATCGCATCCCGCCTAACGAAACGCGCTGATTCGTCCACGTCACCATGCCTCCGTACGCCCCTTTCAGCCTGTCCACGATTCGTGGGGACCCTCTTTCATCTTTTTTAAAGGTTTTGCTAAACAGTTCTGGTGAAAAGAAAAAGAAAATTTTTTTAATTTCCAAATGAATTTGAACAAAAAAAAAACGCAAATCGAGACAAAATTACGATTTTCATTAGACTAAATTATTTTTTTTCACCGTTCGCATCTAATATTTTGAAAATCAATAAATCGGCATTGAAATGACTATGTTTTTGGGTCGTGGGATTATTTAGGTGAGGTTAGTGAATAAAAGGTCGCTCGATTATTTAAGCGAAGTTATCAGCAGCTACACGTCAGGAATATACTTTGCGGAGATTCCAAGATGCTATTGAACCATTTGGCCGCGCCCCCACGTACTTCGCTCCCCCATGATTATCGAGTTGGACCCAACCCCGGCAATTACGACCCTATCCCCCCTCCACTTTTTTGCCGCGGTGAAATCTCTATCTCTCTCTCTCTATTCGGCACAATTCGAAACTGCCCTTTTTGCCGACAAGACTGAAGGAACAACCGGAAGTCTCGGGGAATTCTATAATCCTTAGTTAGGAGGCACCTCATTTTGTATAATCTTTCACGGTTTGATTGAAATGTACCAGGTCTTCACCGTTTGACGGATCCTAACCTGGAAAAATCTTCTCGATTTGACGAGGAAAGATCCTGGAAGCACGATGCCTTTTGACAATGGAAGACTCGTCCTCCAATTGCCCTTGGGAATTAGGAAATTGCTCCTTTGGGATTTTCTTTTGAACTCTAAGGCGGGTGGATACTGTAGACATATTGTTACTCACGTACTCCTTTTCTTTGCCAAATTGATGTTGCGGTTCACGTTCAAGCTTTGATTGATTGATTGATTCATTTTCTTCTTAAGAAAATTAAAAGATAGACATGTGAGGATCGCAAACTTTGTCGTTTCCACTTCACACTCTAATATCATCATTTATTTCCAAATATAGCATGACTTGGAAGTTGGGACCATCATGAGTCTCATATTAGAATTTAGGTTAAGTTATGGTCTCCCTTTCGTGATTATTTATGGCTGTCAATGAATTCTGGATTTTAGGTAAAGGGTCTTAAAAGAATTGGACTATTATACAATGCGTGTTGTCACATCATTTCAATTCTTTTTTCTAAAAACGGTCAGTTCAGCCCAATTCAAGAAACTTAGCGGGTGAAAGTGGCCGTTCATCTGAATATAAGGGCCCCAATTATTGCTCCACATTCCCGAAAGGAGTTCCGTCTAGAATTGAATGAAGCAAGACTTTGCTTCGGGGACGCTTTGTCCAGACAGCATGAAAGTGCATATTGAGAAGGACAGTGAAAGGATGTCCCGGTCCTCAAGAGAGTGTCCCACTTCCCGCGCTCTTTTTTTATGAATTTGCTAGCGATTGGATTATCTTTTCTTATCGAGGAAGGGACAAAGTAAACATGGATTAAAGAAACTTTAACCCATCTATCAATCCGATCCATCAATGACATTCCATTGCTTTAATAACCCACTTGAGTACAAACTCACTTTACCGGGCTTGGCATCTCACTTCCCTATTTTTGATATATTTACATTCAACTGTTTTATTTGCAAAAGGAAGTTTACCTTTTTTGAAGTGATTACGGAAAGAAATCCATTCTATACAAATTTGATTCGAGCAAGTTAAAAAAGTACACACATATCGTATTAAATCAACCGTGCATGAGATCCACGTACATTGAGCTGAATTCGCATCACCTAAAATAACGCCATATTTTGAAGCTCCGTTAATAACACCATGTTTGTAAGGGACGAGAAATGGCCATTTTCTTTTGTGGAAGTAGTTAAGAAAGGTTTTGTCGCGAGGTCCACTGGTCTTTGAGGAAGGGTTGGTGTCGCGCATCCGTAATACCAAAAGTGGGATGAAATAGAGAGGGTGAAAGAGGAGGAGTTGACAATTCTATTAGACTTGAATGTCAGATGGCAAGAGATGAAAGATATGTCGTTATTCATTTATTATGAGAGTTTCTCAATGGTCCGCTGCAAAACTCATTAAATCTCAAAATGCTAAGGTCAACAGAAGTACTGAATTCCCCCCTTACCAAAAAAACAGAAGTACTGAATTCCTAATATTTAGAAGTATTGAAGGGCCAAAAACTATTTGACCAAAAAAAGAAAACGCGGGCCAACAACCAAAGCTCAAAAGGCAAATGACTTTATTTGTATCTATAATGAGGTTATAAAGATAATTCACGGAGAAGGTCATGCCACACGAAAATTGTGATCACACTACCACTTGTCAGGAGATACAGGCCGATACATCAAGTCATTTCTAACGAGTTATACTCAATGGTCATATTTATCTTCAATTGGCCAAAAGAAAACTTCCTCCGTCTGTATGGTGAACCGCTTGTGGCCTTATGTGATGAGCCGAGCGTGAAATGCGCTTACTTGGCATATTTGTTACTTTTCTTTTCTCTCCTTTTTCTTTTTTCCTCATATTTACCAAAGTGTAAGAGTAATAAATTAATTATCTTTGCATTATAGTTTTATCAAAGTTCATATTCACTTCGTCTCTAGGTGATTTATCATTTACCTATAAGTTGAGGTAATGATGTCTTATTTAAGAAAATATGCGTCTGGTTGGTTTTTTATTGCAATTGTGACATGATATTTCAAGCTCACTTGTGTCTCTCAGCGATTTTTTTTCATTTACCAATTATTTCAAGAACTAATCTCTTAGTTGAGAAAAAAATCACATGCAACTGATTTTCTTATGTCGATTTTTGATAATTTAGAGGCACAAACGTGAAGACCCGACTGCTTAAAGGCATTTGGCCTATGCATGTGTCTTTAATTCAAAGCAGTTTCATTTAAGTACCGAATGAAAATCTCCCAATGTACCAACCCTTAGAGAATTCTCCTATCATTTACTAATGTTTGATTGTGACTATGACCGGATATTGCTTGAACTACCGAAATGTCACTATAAGGACACGGGGCTATGATGTCTATGATTGTTGGGCTATGATGGCTATGATGTCTATGATTGTTGGGGCTATGATGTCTATGAGCAAGATCCTCGGATGGAAGGAGAGGATGAATATCAGTTGGGTTTTTGTGGATCGACTAATTTCAGAAATAAAATGACAACGTGCGACTCGATATTAACCGTAAAAAGTGAGGGTGATAAATATAAACTTCAAAATATGAGGAGGATGTTTGATAAAAGGATTAAATTGAAGATTATGCTTTGCAAATTTCCCAACGATTTCTTTGGAAAATATTAAGAAGACCAGATCCAAGCTTTAAATATGGTAATCACGTTCCGAACATCAAAAAAGTCAGAATCAATTTTCCCTGTACCATCGCCAAGTCACACAGGTCTTCTTGTTATTTGATGAACAATAACGACCTTAGACCAGCACCACTTAGAAACGCGCGTTGAGATGCATTATGATTATACGTGTTGATAGAACTCCATCATTTTCAATCATTAGACTTCTTATCATATGTTCGTTTTAAAAAAAAACTTAAAATCTTTTAAAAAATCAACGAAATCATTTTAGAAAAAAATAGTTTTAAGTTTGTTGATTTTACTCAATAAAAAATATTTTCTGTGAACCGATTAATTTTTCATCATTCAGACATCAGAAAGTTGGAAAACGATTTCCCGACGACAATTTTTCTTCAAACAACTGGATTATATTTTCCCGTTTTCATCTTATCGGAACAAACGATTGAGATGAACATGATAGATAGCACTGAAGAATCAAACCTTTCTTTTTTGCTTATACCCTCATGTCGATTTCTTCCGTTCTCGATTTCGTTTCGTCCAACACCGTCTCATTCAAACTGCTGATTGGGGGGGAAGAACGATGGGAACGTGCGAAGAGTGACGAGAGTGGGGGACGGGATTAAGAAAACCGAAGAGAAGTTGACAGGATGCGCCTTCACCACCTCTCAAGTTTTTATTTATTTATTAGGCAATCTTAATTGGATCGGTTTTGGGGACCGCGCGATGAAAAAGAAAAGTTCTTTTGATCCCTCGTTTTCTTTGCCTTTAGTCGGGACACGTGCTGTTAATTCACACACGCCAGCATTATTACTCCACGGGTCCTCCTTGGCTATAATGCTAATAATGGTGGGTGAAGAGCGATTTGCAAGTCGACGTATGAAATGGCGTCTTGGAATTTTAACATTTATTAAATATGTACGGGCTGGGACCGTTCTCCCCTGTAACTGCGGCTTTTTACGATAGTTGCCTCACGTTTTGCTCGTTGTCGGTTTCTACGGTGTGAGAAAACAGAGGAAGAAAGGAGGTTAAAGATGGAGTTTTTATTGCTGCTGTGCAGAGCGAGAGAGAGGGAGGGCAGAGTCGGGATTTGATAATGCATTAAAATAGTCCTGTCTTGGGTCGGGGTGCAATTTTCTCTAATTTTTTGTCAGCAGTACCACACGCACTTTGACAAACTCTCCCCTGGGTTTCCATCGCAACTGAAAAAGCTGAGAGCTTCTCTTCTTCTTGACGCCCCCTGAGAAGGAAAGAGAGCTCTCTTCTTCTTCGTTACGCCATCGAGGAGTCAAAGCGAGGAGTCAAAGCGTGCTTTCTCCTTCGTTACGCCACTGAGGAGGAAAGATAGAAGGAAAGACGCAGGGGAGAAACAGAGAAGGAGGAGGAGAAAAGAAAACATTGTTCGAGCTAAGAGGTATTGATTGCTCTACCGGAAGATGCCTCTTCCTAACTTTTGTGTACCCGTTGTTGACCGCTTCTCCACCGTAATGTTATGTCCTGCTGATGAATCTTTCGGTCATTTCCTGAGTGGTGGTGTGGATTTCTTGGCGGGGAGGGGCTCATCGCTAAGAGCTGGATTAGAGCCACGGGTGGTTTTTCTTAAGGTCAAATATCGGTCTAAAGGAGTTGCGTTGCTCGTACGCTCTTTGATTTTTAGATGCTTTTATTCAGCACGATCGGTTTCCTTTCTGCATTTTCAATTTCTGGGTACTCTTTATTCCTGTTTGCAAGTGAGCTGGTGCCTCAGGGTCGATCGTGTCTATCAGATTTCTTGGTTCTTGTTTGTCTGAATTCTGGTATTCATGCGTAAGAACGAAAGTTGAGAGGTTCTGTGTAGATGATGGATCATCTAGGATCTCCTCCATCGTAATAATTAACTCGTTGCTGTTCTGATTTTTAGACTTGTCCTCCAAGATAGACGTGAATAAGAACGCAGCAACTACTTGGAAACACTATGTACTGCTATTGAATAAAGATTGAAACTGTCCTGCATTTTTTCCAAGAAGTTCGAGTGAGAAACTTTGTTTCCAAGATGCATATTCAATTTTTCACTTTTGGTAATCGGCTTTGCTCGTGTAGCTATTGCAATTTATGGCCTTACTCTGTGCAATTAAACAAAAGATGCATGATTGATGTTGTCATGGCATTCGTCGAGCATTAATCAACTCGATCTTGCCGCATCAGTTTCACTATTTTTTGGTTGGTTTATAATGGGACGTTCTCTTTCTTTTCAGCTTCCCGTGTGAGGCTACCCAAGTTAGGATACTCGTTCAGGTTCTGATTGAGCATCAGTATCCAGTAATAGAGCAATCCTCAGCTCCTACATGGGTTCATTATTGGAGACTTCAGCGACAGATAGTTACCACAAGCCGCTAGGAATTCGGTTTGTCGAGTACATAAAGAAAAGTCCCATTTCCTTTAGAACACACCAGAGTATTGTCTTGATAGTCACTTTCCTTGCCTATACGTGCTATCACGCTAATCGGAAAACCACGAGTGTTGTTAAGAGCACTCTCGATCCCGCATCATCTGAAGCAGGCTTGAGGTTTCAATCATGGAGGAGAGGCTATTTACCTAGTCCACCTGAAGGCAGAAATTTTTCCGGACTACTGGATAGCGATAGTGGTTGGGCCCCATTTAATGGATCAGATGGCACGGAATTGCTTGCTGACCTCGATGTCGCTTTCCTCTCTGTGTATGCCATGGGAATGTACTGCTCTGGCCAGTTGGGTGATAGAACAAATTTGAGGATTCTCCTAACGGTAGGGATGATTGGAACTGGTTTGTTTACTTCACTCTTTGGTGTTGCCTACTGGGCAAACATACATAATTTCTACTATTTTCTCATTATGCAAATGGTTGCTGGTTTGTTCCAATCAACCGGGTGGCCTTCGGTTGTTGCTGTAGTCGGTAACTGGTTTGGCAAGAGTAAGAGAGGGCTTATCATGGGTATATGGAACGCTCACACATCTGTTGGCAACATTGTGGGTTCTTTGATTGCTTCTGCTATGTTGAGCTATGGATGGGGTTGGTCCTTTGTTGTTCCTGGTCTCATAATTGCATTTATGGGTTTAGTGGTCTTCTTATTTCTTCCCGTGAGTCCTGAATCTGTTGGAGTTGATAAAGACGATAACCTGAACTCTCCCAAGAAGAATGGAGAGGAAGCGTGTGAACCTTTGTTAAGGTCAGGTTTGGAGGATAAAGAGCGTGCCGTGGGGTTCATAGAAGCGTGGAAGATTCCAGGGGTCGCGCCTTTTGCTTTTTGCCTATTCTTTGCCAAATTGGTTGCATATACATTCCTATATTGGCTGCCTTACTACATCAGCCACACGGGTAATTCCAATTGCATTGTTTCAATCTGCTTGCGAGGCAACTTTTGAGTGTAATTTCATCATGGATTGTGCTTTATGGAATTTGTTTTAGTCTAAAATGCATCATAATATCATTAAAACCTCTTTGTTTCACATTTTTATTCAACTCTGTTCATTTTACCATAGAAAAACTGTGTTATACTGTTTTTCATGTGCTTATCGTCATTTTGCAGCTATAGATGGAGAGTACTTGTCCAGCGCAACTGCAGGAGACTTATCTACACTGTTTGATGTTGGAGGAGTCATTGGGGGGATCCTGGCTGGTCACATATCCGATCGCCTGAACGCTAGGGCCATAACAGCCGCGAGCTTCATGTACTGCGCCATTCCGGCACTCTTTTTGTACAGATGCTATGGATATGTTTCCTTGCCTGTAAACATCACACTCATGTTCATCACCGGCATTTTCGTAAATGGGCCTTACGCTCTGATAACGACTGCTGTCTCGGCCGACCTGGGGACACACAGTTCTCTGAAAGGGAACTCGCGAGCACTTGCCACAGTGACGGCAATCATAGATGGAACGGGCTCCATTGGGGCTGCCCTCGGGCCGTTGTTGACGGGTTACATCTCTACAGAGAGCTGGGGCGCAGTTTTCTGGATGCTCATGGGGGCTGCTTTAATTGCAGGGCTGCTTCTCACTAGGCTCATTGTCGCCGAGGTGGCTGCAAAGATTGAGGAGTCGAGGGCACGAAGGAGTTCCGTCCCTGCCATCGAAGTGTAATTACAAAAGGAGTTCGATATGTATATCATTACCAACGATTCCTGGGGTTTGATTCTTCTGGCGCATTGCAAGTAGTTGTCGAATCCTCTGTTTATGAATTGATTTGAGGGCAGGGCATCTTTTGTCTCCACGAAAATGAAGAGGAAGGAGCATATGCGCGGAGAGAGAGGACTTTGCAAAGAACGGACTCGGTTTTCGGGGAGGACTGGCGGCTGTTCTGCTCTCGTTTGTATTTCTATCTGTACATTTCTGGTGTATCAAGTTCCTCGGGATTTTGAGCTTGGGAAAGTTTACTTCAAGAAAAGATCATTTCCGATTTTGTCTGTTGAGTGTTTGTAAGGAGGACACGAAAAAATGAGGTACGTTGGACAAATAGAAGGAAACTATTTGGTTTAAAGTATGAGAGCACATTTATAATGTTAGAAGAAGACACGGGCTTTCCCGTGGATATCTATAGGGCCTTTAAATGGCAGACCCATGTCGGGTTGAATGGAGTCAGGTCGCAAATAATCCAACTCAAATTGATCAATTTGATTTGTTTTGACTTATTTATATGCAGTACAAATTTAGTGCACTATACACTTCTCAATCCATGTTCAATCAATATCACTAAAATATTTTCGTATTTATTTTAACCTATGAGAATCTGTACTTGTATAATTAACTCAACTTATGACACTAAAGAATTGCTGAGAATTTTTCAATTTTTATATTGATTTACAATAAAGAATAAGAAAAAAATTAGTACTTAGTATTGAATTTATAAAATTACTGCAACAAATAACATGGGTTATTATTATTTTAATTAGATGGAAGTAAAATATTGTATAATATGATTTATGCTTACCAATGATTGCAATGACAAGAACTAGTATTAGAATATTACCTAAAAATGATAATGCCAAATGCAACCAAGGAAAAAGATTAGGATATAATGCCAAATGCAATCAAGGAAAGATATGCTTCAATAACTATCAAAATACTAACAAATGAAACTGACAAGATTAATAAAAATAAAGAATAGTGGGGAATAAACATAAGCCGTCTTGATATAAAAAATTAGTCAAACCCATCTTGTAGACTAACTTGGAGCTGTGCACAGAGTTTGTTTTATTATCATAAAGGATGAAGAGAAATTATAGAGTTAGGTTGAGTTGAGGTAAATTGTGAATTAATTTAAAATCCATATTTTTGGGGATTTCTCATTTTTAATTAATTTATTGAATATAACTAATATATATAATGATTCGGCTCATCGTATATAAATAAAGAAATGAGTCTAGATATTACGCATTGAATAAGCCTGCTTACATTTAATGGTCAATGAGTATTTGAGGCATTTTGGGCTTGACTCATCTTTAAAAAAAAAAGGAAAACATTACCCAAAAAGCCCTAAATCGATTGCAATTATGTTAATTTTATCTTATATACCCACAATTCTTGGAGTGATTCTTCCAGCATATTGCGGGTAGTTATCGACACCTCTGTATATCAAATGATTTGAGGGGAGGGCATCCTTTGTATCCACGAACGTGAAGAGGAAGGAGCATATGCACGGAGAGACAGGACAAGAACGGACTCAGGGTAGAGACGAGAGGATTGGCGGTTGTTTTGCTTGTTTGTATTTCTTTCTGTTCTGTACATTCCTGGTGCATCACGTTCCTTGGGATTGAGCTTTGGGAATGAAGGATTACTTCAAGAAAAGATCATTTCCGGTTTTGTTTGTTAAGTGTCTGTAAGGTAGACACGGAAAAATGAGTTCCATTTGACAAATAGAAGAAATCTATTTCGTTTAAGCGTGAGAACACATTTGTAAAAGATTGTTAGAAGGCACGGGGGCTCCCAAGTGGATATTTCACATTGAATGAGCCTGATCGCATTTAAATTTTAATCCTCAATGAGCACTTGGCGCATTTTGGGCTTGACTTGTCTAAAGAGACTTTCATTTTTTGAAGAAATTCGGAATCCGGGAAATACTCAAAATCAAAGATCAAATTCTTTGACTAAGACCCAAGACCAAATCCTTTGACTATTGGAGTTTGCCATAGCAAAGGTAGTTCCTTGGAGAGGACCAACAGGTACAACTTCTTTTCAGGACCAAACTCAAAGCAGAAAGAGGTCTCCATCGTCTTGTGGGCACCAACTGCAACTGCTTGGTTAAAAGCGAATGACATTTTTTACTGTAAACATGATATAGAGGGGAAAAACATACAACAAGCTGAAGATCTTTTACCTTCTTTTTAGCGAGATCATGAGAAATGTAAGTGAAAATAGGATTTTTACATGAGGAACTTTTCGGTTTTAAGCAATGATCTGGTAACTGGTGACTTCTGAGAGGTGATCTTCTTTTTGACAATCTGACTGTCGTGACATGGAAGCATGTTACCCGTGGATGTTGATCTTTCGGAACTCGAATGGTCAGCCAACTGGCGTTCCGAGCAATAGTTGCCTCACCAACTCATCATTCAAGGCCATAAACATGGTCTATCGTAAGGGGTCTTCCCCCCTACTGTCCATAATGCTGTTATTAACGAAGCTAGCTAACTGCATTTCCTGTAATTAGAGAAAAGAAAAATTAGGCCATGAAGGTTCTACAACAACGTGGGAGGATCCAAAAAGCTACATTTTAATATTTTCCCCCCTCATCATGTCCGGCTAATTTACACACACAGTTTTCTCAAGAATGAAAAATTCTCTAACAAGTAGCGTCTACCTATCCACCCATCTGGGGGACAGGGAAGAAACATATAGCCCGAATTTGTCACGATTATAGTTGAGGAACACAACATGTTCTTACAGAATTGCCAACTTTTGAATTTTAAGTATCGATCTTTCCATTTCATGATCCAGAGGAAATTCAACTGTGAGTTACTAGGACTCATCAAACTACAGCAATCAAAAGAAAATGATTTGTGAAGAACAAAAATTATTGAGGAATCAGTGTGTACAAAGAGCTACTTGTTGATACGCCACTATGCAATGGCTCTTATGATGTAAGAGCTGTTCTGTGCTTCAGGGTTCATCCTCAAGCCACCTAAAACACCAAGTATGATTGTTCTGATCGATACTACATGCCTTGTCCGAAAGAACAGGACCAAATCCATGTAGTGCAGACAAAGCAGTCGCAGTACATAGTACTAGATATCTCAGGGTGATTAAACATAGAAACGGAAGGTTTAGGCCACAGCTACGCAATTTTGAAACATGCAAGGCCAATACAGTGTCAAGACCTTGTCCTTGATGATCTTTCACAGCCAAACATGACTGATTGTGAAATGTCCTATAACCTCTTTTGCTTAAGCAACGGAAAAATAAAAGCATAGACCTTTCAATCGAAACTTGACAATAGTAATAGTGAATAAATCACTTCACCAATATAAGACGATCATGTGAATCACAGTTGAAACAGAATCAGAATCAGATGTAGAGACAAGTCCATCATGAGCGATTGCATAACAATGGTGCAATTAGAAAGACATAAGGATGATCTAGAATGACCAATCTCCTGCTAATAGAATACAGATGGAAACAGAAGGATCTCATCAAAGCATGGCAAGAAAAACATCTTGATAATGAAAGTCTCCATATTCAACATATCAAAAAGTAATTGTGTAGTTCCACAGCCACGAGGACTAGCCAAAAAACCATGGAATGAAACAGTCTGTAAGCCCACTGACTCGACGCAAAATTTCCAGCTAAGGTAAAAGATAAATGCATTCAGGTTCTGCAAATTCTACTCCGCAACACATGGGAAAGATCTACCATATCGAGCTGCATCATCACATTGCACACTGCTTCCTTTGCCCAAAAACAGAGGCCAGTAAAAGGGAGACCAGCTCTCTCGATGGCTCTTGAAGAGCTAGAGCAGCTTC
The DNA here is from genome assembly GCA_014182845.1 of Corymbia calophylla. Lineage (NCBI taxonomy): Eukaryota > Viridiplantae > Streptophyta > Magnoliopsida > Myrtales > Myrtaceae > Corymbia > Corymbia calophylla. The sequence continues at coordinate 690,340 of CM024703.1, read as the reverse complement.
TAGCTGAATCGCTCATTCTTAAAACCAATCGCCCTAGTGGACTTATCTCAGACTGAAAAGTTTCATTTCATGAATACTTTTCATGATGGGAACACAAGGACGACCAATTAAGTAGAAAGTGAAACTCTATCTGTCCAACACCTACCCAGTGAACCACACCAGTACCGGCATCTGCTCAGATGTTCAGGAACACAATGGACTGAAGAAGAAAAGAAAGTCTCCACCTTTGCATTACTAATGCCAAAGAAAAACCAATATATCAAGGTACAAACTTGCATTTAGCATATGCAGAAGCCCCCAGAAAATCCTCCTTTAAGGAGAGATTCAAGAAACGAGATCATCCTCCGAGAAATTTCACAGCCCACAAAAAGCCTGTTGATCCTTTCTCTTCCCCTCGAGCTATCTACCAAAAAGAATATGTCGAAGGAGCTAAACATGGCGGTCGCCATCGTCTCTGGACTTGGAGCTGGGCTTGCGGTATCTCTCTTCGATCTGCTTGGCCCTGCGAACGGCGTCGTTGGCGAGGGCTTTGATGTTGGGAACGTCGTAGTTCTGAGCTATGTAAATCCCGCACACCGTCCCCGCTATGAAGGAGAAGCTGCTTCTGATAATCCCCATCCGTCAATTCCTCTTCGTAGGAAGAAGAAGACCCGAACATAATTCATTTCTGCGTTCGGGTCTGCAGCATTCTGGGACCTTCTTCACCTTTAATCTTCGAATGCATTATTTATTTATTTATTTATTTATTTTGATAAGATAAATTTATATAAATTTCAACCATCAACTGTATAGCAAAAGAAATCGACACCCATTTACACTCATCGTAGCATGAGTGGAATGGTACTGAAATCCAAGCAAAACTAGAAATCATACACGGCGACAGCCACCTATAAGAGAACAACCAGCAAAAATTGAAGCATCTAAACCCATGCTCTTCGAATACATTATTTTTCTATTTATTGCCGGACATTATTTTGTCTATTTTTTGCCAAAAAGAAGAAATCAATTGTTTTAAAAGAAAAACTATTTTTTATCTTTTTTTTTTAAAGAGAATATGACATATTTTTTTCTATCTTGCTAGCCGACGACTTGTCTCACTACATGTATCTATATTTGGATCAATGGTTTGGAATTTTTCAATTATTTTGAGTTAGATTTTATTTTTAGTTCATAAAATTCAAGAAAGATTGAAAATAATTAAGATTTATTCGTATTGATCATTGCTATAATAATTTTCTTTGTGATTTACACTTTACAAAATAGAAACTTATATGCGAATTTTCTCATTAAAATCGATTTTTTTAAAATTGAACAAAATTATGATGTCATTTAGTTGTGGTCAATTGTAAAATAATTGTATATTTGAATTGCCTTTAATGATCTTGAATTGCAATTCCTACCGATTAAAAATTTTATTTATTGTATCCGGACAATTCCTGAATATTTAATTATAAACTATAAAAATGAAAAAGACCTATTACAACGTAATCATTTTAATTTTTAAATAAAGATATTCCTAAATGCAGTGTATATTACATAGATGATCTACAAAATTGGCATAGAATTGTTTTGGTAATGAAATGACTAAGTAGGCATTTAGTTAGGCATGGAATGAATTGTGTGAGAGCTAAAATCTCAAATAATATTTTTATTTTAATTATATCAAAGCATAAATAGGATTTTTTTTTTGCCAAAACATGAAAAATTACATTTGAATCGTCACATATCTATTATCGATTATGTTAAGTCAAAAGTAAATTTTGTCTCACTCTTAATGCATTATATAAATTGCCCCTACAATAATACTAAAGAGATAAAAATTAGACAATATTATCATTTTCAAAAAATTCTACTTTCGGACACTTTTTTACCTAATTTTTGCGAAGCATCGGAGCAAATACTGATATATATCACGTTATTTTGTCGGCTAAAATAAAATCATCACACGTATTTGCAAGTACCATTCGCCGAATCTTAGGTGAAAATATATAAATAGAGAAATTTTGATGTCTTCCGGGTCATTTCCATTCGCTTTCCCGCAAAATCTCCCTTTCTTCTCCCCCGATCCCTTGCTCGTAATTCCGTCGCTCTGCGGAAATCAGATTCCTCCGGAGGACAAAATCCAGCCGGCGCGATCGTGCCCTCGCCTTCTCCGATTCAATCAGGTTCTCGATCTTCGTCATCGCTCGCTTTCATCTCTCGTCGAACCTTCGTGCGATGGTTGCATCGATGCGAATCCGTTCTTAATTCTTTGCGGTTCCTGTTCGGAAATGAGCGAAATGGAGCAGGTTTTGTTCCGTTTGTCTGTTTCTTGACCGTGCCGTCGTGCCTAATTTGATGCGTAGGGTTTTATGAGCTGCTGATTTCTTGGCGATCGGCCAGGGTTTAAATCCGACGGTTCCTTTCGATTCGGTGTCAAATTTTGATCTGTTTAAATTGGTGAGCAATGTCGTCGGAACCGTAGGAATTAACGGTTCTGAAGCAGCTCGCAGCTTTTTTGTGGTCGTTTTTCCATTTAGTTTGAGTCAACTCTATGGAGTATGATAGCATGCTTTCCTAGGTAATGTTTTAGGTGATTGAATTAGTATTTGTTACGGGAGATTAATCATGTGTAATCTGGTCTTTAGCGAAGCAATATGGATATCGTACATCTGGATGTTTTGTCAAGCATTTACCTGTTTATCAGCTATGCCTTTTCTTGGTGCTTTTAATGCAAGATATGCTAATTACTTGACCCCGTGTCTTCCCACAGGTTTTGGTAACAAGTGTTGAAGAATTTTGCATCGGACAGGCGGTCTGAGAATCTCGTTATTTCATTGTAGCACTTGCTGGAGGATCCACTGGAATATTTTGTTGGTTATGGATTTCTGAAATTAGTGTGACTAGTTATGCACCAGCAATTTTGATGAAAGTCTGGGACTTCCATTTGAAGGAAGTTGCAGTAACCGTCATTAATGGGTGTCCAATATTTATCCATCTCCGGTATCTGCACGGTCCTAAGCTTTTTGGGCCTTCAATGGTGGGCACAGAGTTTAATAGAGAAATTTAAATTGGATGGGCTGATTGGAGAGAGCATTGTTGAATCAGATAATGCCAATCGCGTGCTTGACCTCTTATTGAGTTCTTCGACCACTGTTGCCCTGCTGGCAACTTTTATTCTCAGTGCATTCACTCTACTTGTTTTGTCCTTGAAGGTAAATTATCGTTTCAACTAGTTGTTGTATGGATTTGAACCCACACAGTTGTGAATTTCTTATTTAGAAGAAGAGGAACCCATCAGGGCACCTGATTCTATAAATTCAATTTCATTGTAAGAACTAAACTAATACAGGGAGGACCCTTTTGTAAAGGACACTTGGCTCGTGAATTAACTACTAAGTCATTGATAGCGTGTTGTCCACTCTTAGCAATAATTGAGTAGTACATGTAGTTCCAAGGAGTTGGACTAGGATTTTCTCTTTTACCCAGCTTTTGGACATACAACTGAAATGTTCTGAATTTTCTTTTGCCTCTCAACAAGAAATGGTATAGATGGTTCATTATTTAGTGATTTAAATTTGATGTTCTCGGTTTGCTTTCGTGTGTGCAGTCTATATTCTTCTCAGAGCTGTCATCCTCTGAAACTCGAAAACTGTTGGAACGATTGGGAAACTACCTTATTTACAAGGTAGAATTCCATATCTGCTCTTAAATTTTGATTGAAGGAGGTGGCGATTGGCATGGATGCTTAATGACATGAAACTGGAATGGCTGAAGTCTTGAATTTCCCTCTTATTCTGGAAAATTTTGCTATTTTGTGCTGATTATATGGCAGGAAAGAAATTAATGATGAAATTTAAGTGTATAGCATATGCAGGTTTAATTTTACAAGGATAGTTACTTGGGACTTCTTGTATATAGTTTAATTTATGAGGGAACCCAAAGTATCATTCACCATAAGTATATGTATATGATGGGCCAACTGATTATGAAAGTGCATTGATAATCTAGATTTGTGTCTTAGCTCATATTTGAGCTCGATTTTGCCTCTATTGTTTGTCTATTGCCTTTAGCTTTCATTAAGGTAGCTTTCCTTGGGATCAATGGTAGGGTGAACTATGTTTTAAACAGTCTTCTTCACCATAGCCTAGATTCCTGCAAGTTTGGTGAGAGGTCACGGCCAATCATCTTCGTTACTCCTTGATATGGTTCTGTTTGTTCTTGTGTGCAAGAACACGCTGACTTTTGTGGATATGTGAACTTCAATTAGTTATGGCGTCATGAAATGGATGCTTAGAGAAGCAGGAGATACAGTTGTTGGGTAAACTAGTGTTGATATGGGTATGTGGTTGAGCTTTGTGATGAAATACTGTGACTAGGTAGACAAACTAATAAATGGAATTTGGAATTTGAATGAACTTTCTGAAAAGCAGTTTGGCTTTTCATTATTTGGTCATCGTTGTTTTGAATGATTGTTGATGATCTAGCAAAGCTTCTCTTCTCTGTGTGGGACGGGTCTTCCATTGACTAAAGCTTGAAAGATGCTTTGGTATTGGAGGGTGCCTGCTGATGCCATCTAGTAAGCAAGCAATTGTATGGTAGGTTTAATTGGTACAGAATTTATACTTATTGGGCGAATGATTGCTTGATTGTGGCACATGATTATGTAGTCATAGGGTGTTGGCTTTCTAAAATCGTATGTTATTATATTGTGTAGGGTCCTTGTTATTTTTCTTATACTGTTTGCAGTTGTACTTGGGAAAGTTGAGAATCAGCTAGAAACAGAAACAATTTCATCGCAACTCTTATGTGTGATACTGATGGTTCCTTGTCTACTTGACCCTATTTTGACTTTTATTTGGGTGATGCTGGACAGGGAACATTTCTACCTTTAGTACTTCCTCCAACATTGTTTCATTTTTGCCTATGGTCGACCTGGTTGACTGTTCTATGTTCTCTAAAGGTACGTGGAGTTGAAATGTTCTTTCTCTTTCTCTGGCTGATGCTTTGATGGTAACTGGTAAGTATCAAATATGATCGTGTTGGTAACTTTGGACAGATGTTCCAAGCTTTGGCTAGAGATCGCCTGGAAAGATTGAACGCGTCTCCTTCTACAACACCATGGGCATATTTTCGTGTGTATTCGGTGTTATTGCTGGTTCTGACTGTGGACGTATTCTGGTATATATATATATATTCCTTTTTTGCTTTTTTTATTAGAAGTACTGTTTAATACAGATGTGCTGGATGTCCAGTTGACTTCATTTTACAGGATATGGTTTCTCAAATAGTCAAGTGGTATCGCATTGGATAATAAGAAGTAGGACAGATACTTATTCTTTGGTAATTGTCACTGCTGATTGCGGCTAGGTAGCACTAATAAATGGTTTCCCATATAACATGTGTTTTACGAGACCAGCATATGTCTCTCTTAGTTTTATTGTGATTTATAAATCAATTAGAATCTTTTAAGAGAAATGTGGTTCGGAATCGAGTCTCTTTTAGTTCAATTTTTTACCTAGTTCCGGTGCGATAGATAAAAGTCCAATAGAGATACTTAAAAATGATTAGTAATGCTCATGTTGCCTGGTTGAACATATTGGATTCATTGCCAACCATTGGAAATTGCCGATAGGTATGATTCTGCATCATGTGCGTAACAGACTATGTATATATGCCTATCACTCATGTTAGTACTACAGACACTTGTATGTTGTACCTCAATATGTTTTTTAACTCAGTAGGATCTCTCAATCTCACTGTCAGTAGTCACAAGAATCAAGGAGGATGTGGTTTGTAGGTGTTTACTGCTTTGAGCTTTCTTCCTTTAGAAACTGGTGTTTTTACTCCAAAAATTGCCATGAGTACTTATTTTTGTCAAGTTCATCTATATCAATGAGATGTTGCCTTCTGTTTGCTTGCAGGATTAGACTTTCTCTAATGATTCACAAAACATTGGGGTCTTCAATGTTCTTGTTGCTACTTTTTGAGCTCTTCTGTGTTATTTTTGAAACACTTCAGGTATTTTAAGAAGCACTTACCTTCAACCTTCTCATTCTTTTTTATGTAACATAATTTCTTATGACGATGATCAAATGGCGGCAATTGACTGAGTTACTTACCTTTGACAATACTCTCCTTTTAGGCCATTGTGGTTCATGGATTCCAGCTTCTTGACATCTGGGTAAATCACTCAGCAGGAAACAGCAGTGGTTGCCGAATGTTTAAGTTTATAGATACATCTGCAGCAGGTACTGCTTGATCTCTTGTACATATGTCCGTGGCAGGTATCTTGGGCCATTTGTAGGCGATATTGGCTTCAAATTGTGCTGTTTTTCTTAATTTTTCCGGATGTTGAGCATCTGTAGATATTGTAGGTTTGCCCTTTTATGATTTTGTCACAATATAGAAGTGAATAAATAATTGTGTTGGTCAATATGCTAAGCATTGACATCCTCGAATATTGTTTCTTTGCTGTTATGATGCATGTATCAATTTCATCTATATATATTGAAGATAGCAGATTGGCCATCTGTCATGGTTGATTTTTCCCCTCTTTGTTTCTATACTCTTCTATTTGCTTTGGTTAGTGTCTAATTCTTTTAATCTGGTACGATCTAATGGTTCTGACATCTGTAATGATCACTAACTGCATAGCTTTGAGCATGCTTTTTGTCATATTTAATTACCATGTTGTTTCTTTTGGATTATGCAGGTTCATTATGGGAATGGAAGAGCTTTCTGATTAGAAATCTCGGTTTTATCCTTGACATGGCAACTTTATTGACTGCTGTGGGGCATTATGTGCTTATCTGGCTGCTTCGTGGCATGCCACTACATATAGTGGATGTGGTTCTGTTCTTAAATATTCGTGTAAATCTCTGGCCAACTGATTTAATACCTATTTAATATGGGCTTGAAGTTAGGGTTGATCTTCAGTTTATTCATTGTTCAACATCAAATGATTTGCAGGCCTTGCTAAGTGCGATCATCAAACGTGTGAAGGGGTTTATTAAACTGAGAACTGCATTGGGTACTCTTCATGCTGCCCTTCCTGATGCAACATCTGAAGAGCTCCGAGCATACGATGATGAATGTGCTATCTGCAGGGTACTCCCTCTCCCTCTCTCCCTCTCCCTCTCTCTCTCTCATTTTCAAATTACAGCCGGCATTTAATGACATGATAAAATTCTGAGTTGATAGGAACCCATGGCCAAGGCTAAAAGGCTTCACTGCCGGCACCTCTTTCATCTTGGTTGCTTGAGATCTTGGTATAAGGATGTGCGTTCTTATTTGTATTTGCAATTGAAATGAAACTCTGTTTGAAAGTTGCGTATGATGCTAGGTTGGATCAAGGTCTTAATGATGCTTATTCGTGCCCCACTTGTCGAAAGCCGCTTTTTGTTTCCAGATCAGAGAATGAGGCAAACCCTAGCAGTGAAATTTTGAGCGATGAGCAGCTCGCTCGCCAGTTAAGTGTAGGTCTTGATGGACAAAATCCTTCTGGAAATGGGCTGCCACCTGGACTGTTTCCCAGTCAGACTCAGAATCCTATGGATGAAGGAACTTGGAGGTTAAATCATTGTTAGATCTATGAAATTTCTTTTTAACGGTTTAATTCAATTTGAGAAACAGGACACACCCTTTTTGCAACTTCCATTGCTGAAAACACTGCTAAGTTAAGTGGTGCTCTTGGGAAAAAAGTTTTCTTAACTTTTTGATTGGCTCGTTTGTTAAGAGATGAATTGGCTAGCTTTATCTTCAGCTGTTGTTTGATCAATGTAGCGCTTGTATTTCTTGCATCTTTCACAATGGGGAAATATTTGAGTATAGCTTGCTCTTGAGGTGGACTAAATGATGCCCTGGATCCTGATTTCCTTAGATACTAGATATTTTTATAGGAAAGAGACAAAAGGCGAACCAAGGAGAAAGAGAGAACAACGCATGGGGTCATGGATTTACATTCTTCAAATATCTTTATCTGAATATTCATTGTTGATCCAATTCAAAATTGGTCATTTTGGACTTCTTGACACGTTTCTTTTGTTTCTATACCCACATGAATGAGGAGAAGCCTCTTCTTGTCTAAGTGCGAGTTTTACAACACCAAAAATCCAGCAATATCTTTAGGCTGCCAGCTAAATTTTATCAATGCATTCTCGTACCTTCTAAACCTGAATTAGATTATTTTGTCCACAGAAATGCCGGACTGAACTCAAGTTGGTTGAATACTTGGCCAAGTCATGGTGTTGATGGTGCTGGCCCCTCCTCCTCTGCCATGAGATCAGTTGGACTGGGTAGGGTTCAGATGATGATGAGGCATCTTGCTTCCATTGGAGATACGTACAGCCAGTCTGCTGTTGATGATGCTGGCTGGGGTATTTGGCCTACCAATCTTTCTCATGCTGGTGCCTCTGGTTCACTTGCTTCTGGAGCTTCTACTGTTGGAAGACATCCCAGAGCCACTGGTGGAACCACTGGTAGTTTACATTTGAGAACTGCCTCACGTTCTGCAAATGATGACATTGCGAACATATTAACGATGGCTGAAACAGTTCGAGAGGTTTTGCCCCATATTCCAGAAGAGATGATTTTTCAGGTATGGTAGTTCTATACTGCCTGAAATTTAGTGGTTCAGCGTGGCTAACCTGTAGCTTGAAATGTATTATGCCTCCTGCTTTTATTTAACTGTTTGATAATCAGTTCTTGGTAAGGTTTACAGAGTCGTTGCCAGATGAGCGACTATATTGTTTTGCAGTTAAATGTGGAGGCCTCCTCTGATTCTTTTGCTTTGCTAATTTGGATGTAATGCATATAAACTCTATTGGACTCATTTTGGGATTCTTGTTGATCACATAACAATCTTTTTGGCTTTTGTGTGGTATTGCTGTTTGATTTCAAAACTAAATTGTGAATACTTAGTTCTACCGGTACCAGGATATTATACCATTCTGTGCGAGAAGACAGGCATCAGTGTTTTTGCATGAGATTGTTTGGATTGACTAGTAATTCTATGTTCTTGTTTTGGATAGCCATTTTGGCCTTGGTTTGTTATTTTTGAATGGTGACATTGTCTGATGTCAATTATGCAGGATTTGCAGCGAACAAATTCTGTGACTGTCACTGTGAATAATCTTCTCCAGATCTAAATGCATTGTATCATAATCAAATTGCTACAGCTCTTCAAAACACAAATTCAGAGATTTCAGCGGCATGCATTCATCCAAGTTCGAGGATAAATTTCAGAGTTCGTTCTCTTCCAAATGTTTAATAAGCCTCAGTCTTTGTATATAGAGAGCTTGATCTTGTGCTTCACACCGTATAGTAGTTCAAGTACCCTTTTTTCTGTGTATGTCTGAGAGTGGAGTGCTACAAGCATGCGTTGTACTAGTTGACAACGATGAAGCATGCCGTATCCATTCCATCACAGAGAGCGCAACCCGGTTTCCCTGATGCAGCATCTATGTAAATCTCAATAAATTCGGTATGTGTACTAATCTCGATGTCGAAGGACATTCATACAAGTGGAAGTCATTTGAGCAAATTATCCAGTCCATAATGTTTTGCGAGCAAGCTCTCTCTCTCTCTCTCTCTCTCTCTCTCTCTCTCTACTTCGAAGTGCGGGGGTTGCTTGTTGGGGCGGTCGGTAGCGACAAACCCGGAGCCACCACCTTGAAATCAAACGACATGGCACCGAAGGCTATGGACAAGGACCAAGACAGTGTTGGGTTGGTTTTGGAGTCTTAATGTTTGTCTTATTTACACGACTTCCCCTTCTATGGGTTCCCTGTCCACCTTCTTACATAAACAACGTTTTTTTCTTTTTCTTTTTTCCCTGTCCGATTGACCCACGAGAGCGTTTTAGACATTCTCTTGTGCTCTGCAATGCTCCCCAATGTGCGTCCAGATCGTTCCGCCTTCTGGACATCGATATGTCTTCCTGGTCTTGCATTTCGCAATGCTTTTTAATAATCGCGACATTGAAGGTGAAATAACCTCAAGATAAGGAGGATAAACCAACAGGAGATGATAGCCGTAGCCTAATTAGACTTCATTTGTTTGACTAAAAATAAATATTTTGAAAAATATTTTTCGAAAATAATAGTTTGTATCGTTTAAAATAATTAGTTAACGGAAAAAGTTTATATCATCAACAATAATTTATGTTTAAACATTTTTATAGACAATGAAAACAATTCTCGATCTTTCATTTTTATAAACAATACATATAATTATTTTAAAATATATATCATAAATTATTCATTTTTCGTAAACAAATGAGACTTTAGAATGATAAAGATTTACTTGTTAATTTTATCACCCTCCTTATTTTATCCTGCTCCTTTTACAGAGGTATATAAGGAACATGTCGGGCCAACCTCTCCCTAGGCATACCCCTCAAGATGGCCTTCACTCCGTAAAATACTATCCACTAATTACGTTGGTTTATTAGTCAACACAATATGGGTTCACAACAAGCCTAGCTATTCCCAATCGCACATGCAAGGTAGAAAATCTTTCACTCTTCCCATCGTCAGCATCGGCCTTTTGCACAATATTTTCTCATATAAAAGAGCCTCTACACAACCAAAAGGCAGGACAGTTTTCTATCTTGTCTTTTCCTATGATTAAATTAAGGGGCATTTGATGTATAGAGAGGACTATTTTATGGTCAACAAAACTTGTTTCTCGCACGAAACTAAAGTGCCCTCATTTGAAAGTTATTTGTCGCATGTATATATAGGAATCTAAGTGATGGTTAGAAGGGGAAAGAGACATTTATACTTTCTCTTCCTTACAAAGCCTGAAATTTGCAGTTACAGAAAGCTTCAAACGAACCCATTGTCTTCCTACTTATATCCTTCATTAGTTGATTGCTCTCTTTTCATTGCTTCTTTGCACGCAAAGTTGATCATGTCAGCCATTGGTTTGCTCTTAATACTTCTTTTATGTCCTCGGATGCATGCATCTAATGCTCGTCTTCTTGGAGCTGATGCCGGTGGGAGAACGAGCCCTCATTCTTTTAGCAAGGTAAAGTATATGATTTATAGGTGTAATTTCAAATGTTTGCTAGTACAAAGACAACAGAAAAATAGAAGCTAGTACAAGCAAGAACGTCTCATTTCTTGGCTTCTATTTTTCGTTTGTACGCACGTACAATGCATTATAAGAGTAGTGCTGATGTTTGTGTTATTCGATCACGCAGGTAGCAGAGAAGGTTAAACTGATGATGCACTTCGAAACATATCGTAAAGGATCAACGAAAGTAAACGGGAAGTATCACAAGATACTAAGTGCTGAAGACATCGTCACTACAGAAGTCCTGAACCGCATGGCCATGGAAGTGAAGCATGGAAAGAGAACGGTTTCAAGCACCGTCCCGACGACATTGGGACGCCGTTTCAGTACTTCTCCTGGCCTCTTCTCCGATTATTCCCGACCCAAGATGAGACCTCCGTCCCACAATTGATTAGTTGATGGTTTTTGCTCCGCTAATCGCACTAGCATAGTTGCACTGTAGTTTAGAAGCTAAGCTAACCTTTACTAATCTGAAAATATACTTATTAGGTAGGTCTTTTGTCCCTTGTTTCCTCCCATTGTCTGTAGAGTTGCCTTTTCGAGAGAGAGAAAGCCACAAGAAGTGGCTCGCGGCTTTTGATTACTACTTGTCTAATAATGCATGAACATATTTTTCCCACGACTTCTTTTTATTGGAAACCCTTGTTCTAAGTATGGTTGTCGCTATTGTCATGCCAAAGATTTAGGGATAAATGTTAGATAGATTAGAGGCAATGTAAGATCTTCTTTACAAAAAGAAGTAATCGATAGTGTATAATCAATATTTGTGATTATGATTGCCTCGATGTAATTTGTAGTAACATGATTGACTTTGAAATGGATGAACACCTTCGTCAAGAGATTCAATGTACACAAAGGAAGGAATGATGATGGAGGATGTGATCCATAAACTCTAATCAGGACACCAACATGACAACTTTTAATCATCGATGTTTGCCTTGCGTAATGTATTTACACAAGTCAACACCAACAGAGCTTATTATACAGCCGATCTAAGGTACTTTTGATTACAGAAAACGATAAAGGCATTTCGGGATTTTCTCAACGAGAGAAACGGGGCTGTAACTTAGAATCGATCCGCGTTTTTTATAAAATAGTGGAGTGATACAAGACACGAGAAGCACCCATGTCGAGAAAAATGTCCCCGAAGTTTCGTACAGCTTTTTGACCAGAGTCTCCAACAAAGAGCAGCAATTCACGGCACGCACCCTCTCCGTCGTGTCGCAAGAATCTTAAAAAATCACACATTTTCTCATGCCGGGCTCGAAGTCACGATACTGGGCCGAATTTGAATCACATGCGGGCCCAAAAGGCTTTCAGAAAGTGGGCCCAACAGTCCAGCCCGCCTATCCATCAACCGCCGCGTATCCTGAATTCCTAACCGCCGCCTCCACGTAAACCTTCAGTCTCCCGCCTAAAATGCTTCGAAAAACGTATGTACAGTCCAGTCGCGCTCCAGAGCCTCGCGAACGGACCGAGACAACGCAGACATGACGAAGCGATACTTCATGTTGCAGAGAAAGCTCGAAGACACCGAATCCGAACTCAAGTCCGTGTTCTCCCTCCCCGCCTCCGAAACCCCGTCCCGCCAGTTCCTGTCCGAGTGCATCCGGCAGCGTCTCCTCTTCCTCAACAACCTGTTGTCCGCCGAGTTCGCCTCCAACCCCAAGCAGCCTCAGCACCTGCGCCATGTTGCCCGGCGGCTCGCCGACCTTGAGGCCACTTTCCGGGCCTGGGACAACAATGAAGATGAGGCTGGCCCCGCCGAGGATGCCTCCGTGTGCTCGTGCACTGAATCATGCCTCCGCGACAATGGCAGTGAAGGAGGGGAAGATACGAAGGAGGATTCAGCGGTCGACGAGTGGAACGATTTGCCGGTCACCGAGGAAGGCGATGGGCTGGCGAAGGGATTGGAGAGTGAGGAGAGAACAAAGGAGGGGAGAGAGAAAGTAGGGGAGAGAGGGAAGTTGCGGAGGGTGGTTAACATTGTCGGCGGCATGGTGGTGATCGGTGCGGCGGTTATGGCGATGTTCTCTGGCTTCGTCCTTCGCCATCTCGATCATGGAGACGCGTTCGTGGTTACCCCCACTTAGAAATTGTAAGCATATACTAAATCGACGTGTGCATGTGTGAACGAATTGCTCAGAGGTTTATCATTGTAAATTTCGCTTGCATGTAGTTGACATCACTGAGTCTATCAACAATGACTAATGACTTCATTGCAACATCATATGCTTGTACACATGCGCATGCATATGCCGATCCTTTTCAATTCTAAATCAAATATGCCGACGGAAGAGTTTATCATGGAGCAATCGCGCTGCACCAAGTAGTGTCGCGTTATTGACATTGAATCCAATCGGGAAACATTTGCTCAGAAATTCTTCTTTTTGGTCCAACAACTATTGTCATATGGCTACAAAAAGGTCCCTCATGTGTCATTTCCTTTTGAAAAACTTGCCAGGAGCTGCTGCTGCTTTCTTCTTCAACGTCCTCGGGACTGCTTGAGTTGAGCCCAAAAGAGAAGCAACCCAGGCCGTGTCTGGGGCTTCTTAGTTGGGCCCTTATTGCTTTCGTTTTTTTTTTGGTAAATTTTCGATAATTAATTTAGTATTCAGATAAGACGAGCAATTAGAGATCATGGGATGTGCGCCCCCTCCGTAGAAAAGAATCTGACGAAGAGATTCGGGCAAGTCTTGAGATCGGTGCCGAAGCGAAGCAGATTTTCTTAATGCCAGTGGTAGCTCCTTTGATGTCAGGCAAAGTAAAAGAACTATTTGATGAGTTCTCGCGCGCTTTGACTTCTTACTTTTGGCCCTAATCTGACCGGCAAAGTGGAATAGCTCCGCGCCTCTGGATCAGGCCGGTCGCCAGATGCTCGGATTCTTCTTTAGAAGCTTATCAAGGGACGGTGCTAATTGCGAGTTTTAAATTGGATAGTATAAGGCTGAGGCTCTAGTAAGTGAAACAATAGTTTAACTTGAACAAATGAAGAAAAGCAAAATGGGAAGATAGTGGATTGAAATACTTTCTCTTTTAACTCTTTACTAGAAGAGACTTAATTAGTAATGAGGGAATGACGCAAACTACATTTTAGAACTTTGAAGCATGTTATGATGAAGGCCCTCGTGGCAATGCTCGAATCCTTGCAACCAAGTCCGAGTTCATTGTGGTTGAGGACCCCAATGCTCATCTTGGGTTTGATGAGGTCGAGGCCAGTACTCCGGTGCCCATGCCTTTATCAATTGTGATCGAGCCCAAGTCCATTGAGGCCAATCCCGACCTATGCCCATATCCGTGGGCTTGAGACCCCGATGTCAGTGCTCAAATCTTCCACACTTGAGCCTGGGCCCCTAGTGCCTAAGCCCATGGTCATTGATGTTGGCCCAACTCCCAACGACCAGAGGTCCCGAGCCCAACCTCAATGGACCCAAGTCTAGTTGTCGAGGACTTGGGCTTGGTTGTCGAGGATCTAGGCACAAGTTTCGGCATCCCAAGGCCAACTTCGATGGACCAAGGCTATAGTGTTGGGACTCAAGCCCAAGCGACTCAGGTCCCGCACTCAACCTTTGTGGACTTGGGCCCAAGTGTCGAAGATCCAAACACGAACACTAGAGACTCGATCCTAACCTCTATAGACTCGAGTTGGGGTGCCAAGAAGTTGTGCACGGGCACTAAATTCTCAATTTTGGCTTTTGTGTACACGTGATGTGCCCACACTCTTGCTCGACACACAAGTGGCCCTGCCCAAGTCCCCATTGTCAAGGTTGAGGTCAATTGAGGCTGGAAATGGGATCCTTGTGCCCGTGCACCTAGTTCCACAACTGCTCATCGCAAGATACTAGCGCTCAAATAGTATATGTTTATATAGGAAAATCAAATCAGGTTTTCCTTTCTGAACAATAGAAAATATTTTCAAGTTCTTTTTCAAATCTCAACCAAATACTAGAGAGTCTTGCAATTTTTCTAGAAATTGACTATTTAGAAAATATTTTTTTATAAATGTAATTTTTTCCATGAAACAAACAAAATTTAAATTTGCTAATTTTTTGAAAAGACCCAAGTTCACCACAAAGTTAGGAGGCTGAATTAATTAAATTATGCTGACTCATGTATCGTCTGGCAATGACTAAGCATTGCCATCGGACCGTTGGGCGCGCATGAATTGGCAGTTTCATCTAATGGAAAAACACACATGTTGACTTGCTACTTATTATATGAAAAAGAATCAATTCGACGTGATTAATGCAGCCGATTGCTGCTTGATTAAGGAAGTACCGTTCTTTACTTCCCCTAAAGCACGCACACGAAATTAAAAAAGAAATTTTTAAAAATTTTTAAATTTCGGACCGCCCATTTTCCGAGGACCATTTGGACAGCTAGTTGTATTCGCATTGCACCTAACAACATTGTCGCATGCATTATGATCCTCGAACGTCTCTTGAGGAGTTCATTTAATTGATTAATTATCTCCTTGGTTGTAGAGCAAAATGACTCACGACCGATTATGCTTAGTTTACAAGCCATTCAATCCAATGTCACATGCATCCAATCATGTACTATCGGAAGACCAAGCCGTGAATATTAATGAATTAACTGATTAATTGACCTGATCTTTTGAATTGGTCTCTGGTGAGCTGGAAAATAGAAGGATAAAAAATGTGAGCACGTCAGCAAATATGGAGTTAGCATATTCGCAGCAATCTCGGTTATTCTCTCAATCCAACCCGCAAAATTCCCACAAATCATTATCAGCCTCGTGAAGTTTCTCCCCTATATGTCAATAGAACGGACAAACAGATAGGTTGAGTCAAGATTGGGTCGAAACAAAAATGATCTAATCTAAATTGACACATATAACCCATTTCAATCATTTCCCATACGATACAAATTTATTAGTCACACCCAGTAGAATCCTTATAACTAAAATGCTTCAATATTTAATTAAATCTAAGAAAACTTGTACCCAAATTAAAATGAGAGCATCAAGTTAGCATATACAAAATCAAATGAGAACGAGAGAGAATGAAAAGAGAGTCATAAAGGTGAGTTGGGTTTTAATAAGACGTGAACCCATTTAACATCCATATCATTTTAGGCCTTATTATTCTTAATCGATCTATGATCCATTTACTAAATATTAATAACCCATAGAACAATCCAATCCATCAAATATATATTATAAAACAGGTTTATGATCCATTCTAATAGGTTTTTGTGTCGCGGTTGAGTTTTGAACTGAATTTCGATACTCCTTCCTAGGTATTCCATCTTTTTTTTTTTTTTTTTAAATTAAGCTAGTAAAAAAAATTAAACTGTAAATGCTGGAAGGTCTGATTGGTTCAATAATGTCATTATGATGCGGTTATTTTTGGGTTTAACTTAATAGATGATACGTTGGCATTTTGCTCCTGTTTGTCTACATTCCATCGTCACCTGCTCCACATGCACCCTCCAATCCCATTAGCATCCGACAATTTGTTCCTTGTCTTTTCAGGCTAGGATCCGAGACACTTTGGTTTCTTGTTGTAATATAACAAAAGATAATGCACGTCTACGACATTTATTTAATTAACATTGCAAAATCTTGTACGTCTTAGCTGGGGACAAAAGGGAGGCAGTCCTACCTCGCGAGCAACGTGTTCACACACCGTAAATTCATGCATCGAAAACATAAAAAGAGAACGGACAACTTACTGCATCGCCGGAAGATTTCATTCCAACAATAAATTAAAAAAATTATGATTCGCGTGATAATTTTTTTTTCCTAAACTATTGTAGGAGGAAACCATTGAACCGTGCCTTTACCAGGCTACACACCGTTACTACATATGCATTTAGTAAGAAATAACTCAAGTTTTCATGTTGGGAATATTCTTCCATTGATGGAATGGATTCTTAAGGTTGAAATACAAAGTCGAAAAATTCTTACATTTTTAGATGGAGGGTGTGAAACATGTACATGTCAAGATCTACATAAAACTCAATTAAAGAACAAAAACGTTGTGCTTCAAAGTACAATCATAATTATATGACAAAGCAAGTTAAGCGAAACCTATCGACTATTTAAAATTATTTTAGAGGTGACTCGACCTATTTTTTTCAAGGTCATTTCACCAAACTTGTTTTCTTTCTATGCATGCAATTAATGATATCCCCTAATACATTTTCCCATTTTCACGCACTTTAAAGATGGCATCTTCTTTAATGAGATAAAAACTGGGGACTTTACAAGACAATGCTTCGAAGCAAGTACAAAATTCTCGACCCCCTTATAAGGCTGAAAAAGGATCGATATCATACGAGAAATCATGTCATCTAATCAAAGTTGTACCATGCCTTCATGCATTGAAGCGAATCTGGCATTAAAGAGTCGGATTTCTTTATCCTTTTCGGGCCTTCAGACCCCACTTTGGTTGCTCGGAGGAATCAAAGTCTATCCAGTCTTGATTCAATGCGGGGGCCACCTCAACGTGTGCAGACGGAAAAAATTTGAAAAGCGTTGCCAACTCAGCAGATAGTTGACCGGATCCCCCACCGTCCATACGAGGGAGCGGGTCTAGAGCATCGACGGCTGGTGATCGTGCCGTCCCGTGCGCGGGGACGCAGGAGACGACTGCCTCGTCGCATTGGCGACTCAGTGGGACCCGGGTGGCATGTGACGCTCTTGCGGGAAATCTGAACGTTGGGAAACCCAGAAAGTGCGAGACGGCGAAACATGAGCAGCTTTGTTTCGTTTTGTGGGCTTGACTGTTGGCTGTCCCCATCACCCCCCCTCTCTCTCTCTCTTCCCTTGTTCATTTCCGAAGCTGACCGGGAACAGCCAGTAATAATTAATAAGAAGGCCGAAACTCAAGGGAAGGAAGGGGAAAATCGAAAGCAGCACTTGAATAGTCCAATGTGTGCTTATTGTTAGCCTGCGGTTGAATCGTAAAGCTTCTAAGAAAATGCAATCTAATTCCTGTCTTTAATCTTGTTCAATTTGACTTATGAAAAATACCGACATAACTCTTTTTTACTATTTTCTTTCTCAATTAGTCAAGTTTGACGAACTCCATAAAAGAATTTGATGGCATTGATTTGATAATTTTTAAATTTTGATTTTACATTTTGAAATTTTTTTCAATCGTATGATCGTAATAAGTTTTAAAACTTTTACTACATTTGTTCCTTTCTTTTTTTCTTTATCACTATGAAATATTATAATAATCGCTAGGCCGGACCATCAATCTTCAAGAAAGAGAATAGAAGTAAACACTAAGGTTACGTCGGAATTTCTAACCAAAGATAAAACTGTATAGGATAGGATATTAAATCCATGAATTTTATCATATTCTATCAACTATTTTGTGATTAAGATAATAAAGTTGAATATATTTATATCATATCACGAACATTGTTTCGAATAAAGAGCAGATTAGTATAAATGAACTAAAAATTTTACAAACGAAAATGGCAAAAATCTCTCGTGACACCCTTGCCTAATTTATTTTTATTTTATTTTCCTCTATTTTTTAATTAATTTCTTTTTTTCCCCTTCCATCATTTTCTAATAAAATTTTATTAAATAGTAAATTGTACTAATGTACCTAAAATATGTAGATAGAATTCAATTTGAATATATATAAAGATTCAATTAAAAAAATAAATTTTTAATTTTTTGTTATTTTGAATTTCTTATATTAGAATTTGAATATTATTTATATTGAAATATAATTTTTACTTTATTAATTTAAGAAGTTTGTTATTTAAGGAAAATAATTTTCTTATTATGGATATTAGAAATTTTATCCATCTTTATCTCACCTCCCCTATGAAATAATTTAATCCATCTTATAACCTTCTTATATTTGACTTTATATTGTCTTAAGTAGGCACCAAACATAGGATAATAAAAATCTTATCCTAACAGATTGCCTAATGCAGCCTAAGCAATTCAAACCCTATCCAAAAGATAGGACTAGATAAGATATGATATATAATCTACTTATTTTGTTATATTTCATTTATTATTTGGTGAATTGCAATAATAAATTTATATATATTCACATTATATCATGTATATTGTTTGGTATAAACAGCTTATCAATGTAAATGAACTTAAAATTGAACAAATGGAGATAATAAAAATCTATTGCGATACTTACCTACTTTATTTTTATTTTATTTTATCCTCTTTTTTTAACTATTTTCTCTTTTTCCCCTACCATCATTCTCTAATAAAATTTTATTAAAGAATAAAATATGATAATATACCTAAAATATGTAATACATATAAATATAAAACTATATTTATATATTGAATTTATATTATAAGATAGAATTATAAAAAAATAAATTGTTGTTATTTTGAATTTCTTATATTAGAACTCAAATATTATGTACACTGAAATATAATTTTTAATTTTATTAATTTAACAAGTTTGTTATTTGAGAAAAATAAATTTTCTATTATGGATATTAGAATTCTTATTTATCTTTATTCCACCTCCTCCATTAAATAATTTTGTCCAGGCTATATTCCTTTTATATCAAACTTTATCTTATCTTGACCAGACACCAAATGATTATATTTTAAAATTTATTCCAATTGACAAATGCAGTATAAAAGTCTTCCTCTCTTGTTTACTTGACTATGCTATATATATATGGCAATTTGATAAATGTAAGCATATATAAAAAAATTATGGCAAATTCAATAAAGGGAAGGTATCTAAGAAATTAAAGAAGAGGTAGTGGTCTATTGATTTACAAGACAACAACAAAATCCAATTATATATATATATATTCCAACAATGTGAGAATACTCCAATGTTTTTATGTCTCGAAATTCAAACAAAACAATTTAAAGATTCACTCAAGTTCAATAAAATCTAATTTTTACCTCTTTGTATTTTTTCGAGAATGATGCCTTGAATTGGTCCAACAATCATGAGGGGAGGTGGACTTTCAATGGCATGATTGAATATCTAAGTGACTAATGATTCCCCCTTCTATAAAACAAAGTTCAATCAATCAAATTAAGCAAATGCCATTGGTCCAAATAATTGAGGATTCTATTCTAAAACGAGGCCAAGCTGTCCAGACATCCCGCCCTTGTCATTAGCAAATGTCAAACTAACTCTCATAAAGAGCTTCAAAATAATTGTTCAATGATTAACATTATTCACCCACAAATTTATAAAAAGAAAAATGCCTCTACTACAGCGAAACGGGTGTAGCCGGTAACCGGTTGACGAGTCCATAAATTTCCAACACGGAGCCGTTTTAGGGCAACCGCGTGAAACTGTTTTCCACTATCCTTCTTCAGTGCACGCAGAAAAGTGTGAGAAATTCCTACGGCCTCTCTCTCTCTGAGAAGATTTCTGTCTCGTTTTGATCATGTAAGATCGTGCCCGGTTCAGCTTGTTCATCGATTTCGACATTGCAAGCACAATCTCCATGGCTCTGCCTCGGCTCTCCCTGCTCCCTCTGCTCCACATTGCTCTGCTCTCCAGCGTGTGTCTGGCCGCTGATCCTTACGTCTTCTACGATTTGAAGCTCTCTTACCAGACCGCGTCGCCTCTCGGCGTCCCTCAACAGGTCAGTCCGTGTATCCACACTCTCCGCTCTGTATCCGTCCTTCGTTTGATTCGAGAAATGGTTGGAATCTCATCTCCAACGGTGCTCGAATATGAATCCATCTCTGCCGAGCGGGAATGACGTGACAGCGTTTAGGAAATGTGGCCTTGATGCTGCTTCTGCGGTGATATTTCTTCGATGCATTTGTCTGCAAAACTCTCTCTCTCTCTCTCTCTCTCTCTCTGTGGTCGTCACGGAGGTTTTTGACGAGCTAGGATTACGGCGTATGTCAAACGGGGTCGTATGAGGTAAGAAATCATAAAAATGCGGAAAAAATGGAAACGGGGAAGGGAGGGACTCGTGAAATAGCGACGGGGTTCTGTTTTTCTGTTCCTTGTTAATCAGGTTTTTTTTTTTTTTTTTTCCTGTTTGCTTCACAAAGGAAGGCACAAGTAATACTATCTGCATGTTTAGTTCGACTGATGGATGCAGTGAAAAAATATCAGTCCCGAGAGGATACATGGTCGAATCTTGAAGGGAGAAAAAAAGTAGAGAGGAGGGAGGGAGATTCTCTCTCCCATTGTGAAGTTCGCGTTCCTTAAAACCGGAAGGGATTGGAGGAAATTGGATATAATAACTCGCGTAGGAACTCTCACAACTCCATAGTTCTTCAATAATATCCTTTACCTTGACCCGTATTTGTCTACCAACTAAGGAGCCAAAGTTTTTCTTTGTTTATTCTTCCTTTTCTCTTTGTAATCTCACCAATTGTTTCTACATATGCTGCTTTTGTTGTAATCAGAAATTACTTTTGTACAATTCCATATTTGCTGTGTTCCTTTGTTATTAACCTATGTTGATGGTATTTTTGGACTCTAATGCACACCTTGTATCTTTTCCCTTTGTCTACACATTCTCTTCTCTGTCATTGATGTGCCGGGTGGGTCAATGCTTGTCTACTTGATTTGCATTTTGAATATCTAGTCAGGATATGAGTTGGGTTACAATTTTGCCATCATCATCTTATCTTTAATGTGCTTTCTTGAGTTATGTAATAATTAGTCACATATGGAGTTCTACTACCAGCTTTGAGCTTTGCTACATTAGAGCAACCTTATAGATCTCATCATGGTTGATTGCAGGTTATAGCAGTTAATGGCCAGTTTCCTGGTCCTCTTATCAATGCTACTACTAATTACAATGTCGTCGTAAATGTCCATAACCAGCTGGATGAAGGGCTTCTCATTACATGGTAGGCTTTTACCTAGTTTTTTTTCCCTATGTTTTCATCTGGTTCAAAACATTTCTTTAGGGAGGATATATGAGGCTGTTTGGACTCAATCATATGACAGGCCTGGAATTGAAATGCGACATGATTCATGGCAAGATGGTGTCCTTGGGACAAACTGTCCAATCCCTCAAACATGGAACTGGACTTATGAGTTTCAAGTGAAGGATCAGATTGGCAGCTACTTTTACTTCCCATCTCTTAATTTGCAAAGAGCATCAGGTGGCTTTGGTCCAATCATCATCAACAACAGGGACATTATTCCTATTCCTTTTGCCCAACCTGATGGGGACATCACATTGATGATTGGTGATTGGTATACACGAAACCATACGGTTAGTTTCATTTATTCTTCCTTTTGAAGTTGCATGTGGGTGTGAACTTCTGCACTTACTTCATGGTACATGTTCATTTCCTTATTTGTTGGCTAAGAGCTGGCCACTGAGAATTAGAAATGATGATGTTTCTCAGGCACTAAGGGCAGCCCTGGATGCTGGAAAGGACCTCGGGCTGCCAGATGGGGTTCTTATAAATGGAAAGGGGCCCTTTAGATACAATAGCACACTAGTACCTGATGGCATAGCATACGAAACTGTTACTGTTGATCCAGGTGATTTTCTCTTGGTACCTACTATATGGTATATTGTCAGATGTGCCATTTGTTTTCTTTTCCCCACTCTGCTCCAAACCATATCCAACTTCTTAGCAAAAGCATTTGCCCCCTTCTTCATTATGGGAAACGTACCTCTTAACTCAGGCATCTTTTCCCTACAAGGGTCCTCTGCAAGTTGAATTCGAAATAATTGGTGTTGGTTGTTCGTCTACAATAATGATTGTGTATCTTGCCCAAACATACTGACAGCTAGACATTGAGACCAATTTTGCTGGAGATGAAATGTCAACTAGTAACATGCCACTTTAGGTATAGAGTTCACCTTTTGTCAGAACTTGTATATGCTTAGACTTGCCTTCCATTTCCATTTACTTTTTTTTAGAAATGAACTGAGATATACTTCAGGAATATTGTTCATATTCATGAAAATGTCAAAAGAAAAGAATTGAACAAACACCGGCATAGGGGACTGTGATGGATCTTATGTTACTTTATGGTTTGAATCTTCTAATTGTATATCTGGTTTGTTAAGCTGGTCACAGCTCATCTTTGATCTTTTTTCTGCTGGATAATCTGAGATATTGAAGCATTAATGATCCTTGACATGATTTGGCCAAAAAAACTTAGCCTTGATATTTTTATTTTTCAGGAAAGACATATCGCATCCGAGTGCACAATGTTGGGACGTCGACTAGCTTGAACTTTAGGATCCAGAATCATAATTTGCTTTTAGTGGAGGCAGAAGGCCATTACACAGTGCAGCAAAATTTTACGAGCTTAGATATCCATGTTGGGCAATCCTACTCTTTCTTAGTAACCATGGATCAGAATGCCAGCACTGACTACTACATTGTGGCAAGTGCTAGATTTGTCAATGAATCACTCTGGCAGAGAGTCACCGGTGTGGCCATCTTGCACTATACTAACTCAAAAGGACCAGCAACTGGCCCTCTACCTGGCCCACCTGATGATACCTATGACAAGTTCTGGTCTATGAATCAGGCAAAATCAATCAGGTACTTTTTCATCTCTCTTTGATCTAGGATTGACTTGTTCTAGTGATACCATATATATTGAAACTACGATGTGCATCTTTGATAAATTCAAGTTTGATTCCATGTGATGGTGAAACTTTTGCATTGAGTCAGTTTTAACTTCTTATGTTAATGGAGTTGTTGAGGCAATTAGCACAATAAGTTCAGTTTCAGTTTTTTGATTACTGAAATTTGTGCAAATCTGCTGCTTACTTAACATTGAATGAGAAGACAAACAATATGTGACGGGCTTCTGGTCATGGCTATGCATTAAGATGTGACAGGCTTCTTGTACATGGTGCATAAAAATATTTGCAGGAATTTCAAGTTGTTGTTTTTTGAGCAGGCAGAATGTTACTGCAAGTGGAGCTCGCCCTAATCCACAAGGGTCTTTCCATTACGGTTCAATCAATGTGACTGATGTATACATATTGGAGAGTGTTCCACCAGTAACAATCGATGGGAAGCTTAGAGCCACATTGAATGGTATCTCATTTATCAACCCTGGAACACCTATAAGGCTTGCTGACAGGGATAATGTGAAGGGAGATTATAAACTGGATTTTCCAAGTCAGCCCCTGGATCGACCACCCAAGACAGATGCGTCTCTAATAAATGCCACCTATAAAGGATATATAGAGATAATATTGCAGAACAATGACACCGTGATGCACAGCTTCCATGTGAATGGTTATTCATTTTTTGTGGTTGGGTAAGCTTTCCTCTATTCCTTTTACATACAATAACTCTTTTTTGTATGCTGAACTACAGATCAAATCTGTTAATGTTTTTTCCTGAATGTACTATGACTTGTGCTAATGAAATAATATGATAGCTTTGATTTACATTTTCATGAACTTTAGTGAATGCCCATTCCTTGTATGCTTTTCAAAAAGTTGTGAAGTGAAGGCGCAGTAGCATTTTGACCACTAGTGAAGATAACTGTTTTTAAATGGTTTGGGTCATGGAACTGTATGTTCATCCACAGAGAAGTTCTTTCGTAATTTATGTAACCATATTTTTCTAATTTATTATAGGTGCAGTTCAAGTTAATTTCTCAAGGACATATATGTGCTTTTGCTATTGAGATTTGAAGTTCATCCATAATGGGTATTGATCATATGATTGCAGTATGGATTATAGTGAGTGGACGGAGAATAGCCGAGGCCAATACAATCGTTGGGATGCAATTTTCCGATCCACAACACAGGTTTGTCCAGACTCTAGATTTCATTAACATGATTAACAATGTCTCAAAGGGTCAGACAATTCTATGGCTATGGTAGTTTTTTTTATTGACCCAGTGAAAAGATGCTTCCAGTTATGTTCCGTCAACTTAGTGGAAAGCGGTCCTTGTCATCGGTTTAATCACTGTTTTGAATCGGGTGATTGTGATTACTTAATGCTCAAGGATTTTTTTTTTCTTCCATCCCTAAGCTACTGTATGGGTATTGAGTTGGTTATGAATTCGAATTACTTAAAGGTCTATTTTGAAATATTTACTTTAGGCTTGTACAAGAATGTAATTGGTATGCAGACTTAGATAAGTTTTAGAACTGGAAATTTAGGTTTGTTGGTTTCTTCATGATGTAAGTCACGTAGCTTGAATTGTCTATGAGATACATCTTTAACTAAGTTGATATTTTCATTTTTATCAAATGAAGGTTTTCCCTGGTGCTTGGACAGCAATCCAGATATCTCTTGACAATCCCGGAGTTTGGAACATTAGAGCTGAAAATCTTGATAGATGGTATCTTGGTCAAGAAACTTACATGAAAATTGTGAACCCTGAAGAAAATGGTGACACAGAGACTGGACCACCTGATAATGTGCTATATTGTGGTGCACTTCAGTACAAGCAGAAGTATATTTTTAGAATTCTCTCTCTCTCTCTCTGCCTCGCTCACGCACACGCACACGCACAAACACACGCACGCACGCACACCCCTGCACACGCATACACAGTGCACACGTACTCATTTTGTATTTTTTTGTTGAGACCTTCTACTCTTGCTGTTTTCAGGCAACAAAATCACTCGTCTTCAACCGCCAACATACCTGGAAAATTGCGACTGCTGATTTCATTTATGCTGGCACTTTGTGTTGCGATTTTCTCTCTCAGCTGACCTTTCATCCAATATAAAGAATTATAAAATGCTGGTGAAAGAAGAATCTGAGTCCAACTTTTTTGTGTAACTGTTTTTGGATTGACAAATCACATGTTAAGGAGTTCAATCAAATCTTTAGGTGGCATGCTCTCTCTCTCTCTTCTCTCTCTCTCTCTCTCTCTCTCTCTCTCTCTCTCTCTCTCTCGCTCATGCAAACGCACAAATGCACGCACGCACGCACACCCCTGCACGCGCATACACAGTGCACACATACTCATTTTGTATTTTTTTTACTAACTGATGATGACTAACCCATGCTGATACAATTGATTTTATACAAAATTGTGTATGTTCTTTCTGCAAATCTTGGTGCTCAACATGCTTGATGTAATCTGTTGTCTGTTGTCGTTGAGTATTATCCTCTGATTTTAACAGGAAAAATGAAGAATACAACATCAGAATTGCCTCTCAAGATGTGCAACCATATATGTAATTAATGCTACTTCTACTCTATATAGTTGGAAAATAGAACCGTGTATATTGGAAGTCCAATTGTAGGCAATTTTACGACTAGAGTTATATGGGGACAGAAATAGATAAATGGACCATGGTTCCTCGTATCACATTTGGTAGACTGCAATTAAGATTCCATTTCATACATGTATCTGGTTTTTCTTTTCTGTTTTTTCCCCCGAATAATCTTATCTGTTGGAATCCCTATACACCTTCGAATCATATCAAGTTCCATTGACGAAAAAGTAACATTAATGCAAAGATGCAAAAGCGTCAGTAGGGAGTAAACTTGCAGTTTATTGCATGATTGTGCGGTTATACCTGTAGTGCCTTCATTTCAACGTGAAGGATCCGAAATGTCGGCCAAGGAAACAGAGTTTTCTTTTGCTTCTTTTGAAAAATATCAGGAATTTGAAAGAAGGCGAACTTGGGGAGCATTTTTACCAATGTAACAGAACCCACGAATCGATAATAGTTTGCAAAAGAATTTTAAAAGACATAACACGATATACAATCAAGAACCAATGATCTTGTAATCATAAACACAAAGATATGGTCACAATCCCGAAGTGAATGGCACACCAGTTGCTGGTAACCATGATCCGCCGGCTATGAAATTGGCCACAGTGTAACTTGAAGCAGTGGCGGCACTTGTAATTACATGATAACCTGGCCATGTTACTCTTTTCTTGGTCGAACTTCCGGGTCCAGAATTCCCATACTCGCCAAAGTACAATGTGTTCCAAACAGAATTGCTTCCTTCCCATGTGCTCCAACCTGCAGGACTAACTAAAGAGCTGAGATAAGTTTTCATGTAGACCGTCCTTGCGTATTGCATCCATGGCCGTCCGAGGTATGTTTGGAAGCTTTCTGTTGCCTTCAATAGGTCGGACGTGGCTAGGACTCGTGAATTGTGGATTGAAATTCCTGTGTTCTGAAAGGGGTCGTTGCGCCCTTGAGCCGTTATTACGTTGGCTTGACCATGCAATGGCTTCCTAACATAGATCAAGCAATTCTGGAAGATGACTGCTGCATTTCCAAAGATGAAGTCTATGGTGCCAAAAATGTAGCAGGACTTGTAAAATTGCCGCTGCGAAAGCACCCACAGAGTATCTTGGTATCCCTGAAAAGCGCAGCGGTAGAACACTGAGAGGTCAGATGCAGACCGCAGCGCAACTGCTTGCCCCTTTTGTGGACCTGCAGTGTTGGTAAACGTAATGCCACGAGCTATAAAGCCAACGCCATCAATACCTGCAACCACAATAGAGCAACTTCTATTAATCAAATCTCATTGAAGATTAAGAAGAAAGTATTCTGGGATTCAAATATTTACCAGCAGTTGCAGAACTATACGTAGTGTAACCTGCTCCAACACTTCGACTGCCTGTGATGATGGTGTTCTTTACGCCATCACCTATCATCAGGATATTGTTATTGTTATTGGCTACCTCTATGTATTCTCTGTAGACTCCTTTTTTCACGTAGATGATGAATCTTGCAGTTGTGGAGCGCCTTTTTGCAGCTGCATCTAGAGCTGCCTGGATAGTTCGGAAATTCCCCGAGCCATCTTTGGCCACCACGAGATTAGCCTTTATTGTGGAAGATTGCAGTAGTTTCCTATCATGTCTAGACACCCAACTAGGAAATCCGTCTTCATAACTCTCTTGTTTTTCATTCTGTAGCAAAACCCCGTTGACTGCCAAACTATTGCTGATCAGCTGCGATAGATTAGTTGACAGGGCCTGAGATATGAAGTCGGAAACATTCAGGTCTTGAAATCCCAATTGGCAAGCTTTAATGTTCGTGAGAGCTGTGCTGAGCCATGTTTGAGCGTCGAAATTGGTGCAGTTTTTATGTGCCCCTCCTAGGCCTTCCAAGGTTCGGTTGAGCTGCCAAACTGTGTTGTAATAAAGCTTCGTGCAATCGGACCATACCTGCCGTTGCCTCTCAGTCGTGCAATTGTTGCCATATTGCAATACATGCCTCTGCGCATGAAGGCTCGGTCCATGGTCACCTCAACCATAATTTGGCGAAACTCCGATTGGTCCTGAGGCGGCGAGTGGTCGTGGCGCCTATGACCAACGAAATAGTTGCATGGCTCTGGGTGTGGCGTGTCCTTGCACCACCTGCTAGTGTCATCATTGTTATTCTTCCTAGAGATTGCTGAAGAAGGGAAGAACAGTATGCATATCAGGAAGACTCTGATGATCATATGCATCGTAGGGCTCTGGTATGTGGTTGTCGTGGTCAATGAGTAATGACCGTTTCAATATGAAGATATCTTCAATTAGGAGAACGAAGCTGCAATGATGATGATTTGGGAAATGGGGAAGATTGCTCGACAAAGGGGAGTGTTTATATTAGAGAGGGAACAAATTTGACTTACAACTCTTTGGAGTAGCAGTACAGGTAATGGCTTTCTTTGTGACTAATGAATCAATCCCAGATTTTAAAGTAATGGTTATGAGATGACTTTTCAGGCAGGCCGAGGAGGATGCGGAGCGGAACATTTAGAAAATATCTGCTGCGTGGAAATTGCCAACTCGATGCATAAAGAATGCAATGTTTAAGAAGCAAGTCATTCCACATATTTAAGTTGCAAGGAATACATCATTATTGATCATTAGCTTATGCCTAAAGAAAAGAAGGCAAAGAAGAGAAAAGGAATATCTGTGCGGTAAATCTCATTTCATACCGCTCGAGAGGAAGACGCGCTCCTGGCTGCTCTCTCTAGAAGGCATTAATGGAAGATGTGGTTTTGACAACTACATTAGATCTCAAGATCACGTGTGCATGTGCAATCCGATTTAGGAAAACAAAAACAAAGATGGGTCGAGATATATGCAGACTTTCAGTGCATTAATTCACGACATGTTCCTTACTCACGTTACTGTTTTACTTAATATCTTTTGCTCAGAAGAAGGGATTAGTTTAAGGGAAAGAAATGAGATGCCTGTATATCTTTTTGGCAACTGTCGAGATTTGTATATTGCTTCATATGTATATTGGAAGCAAGAGTTGTTTTGAGGGGTTTAAGCCACTTTCATGTTACTCCAGAGTCGACGACCGAATCCATCAACAAACTAGGGATGCCCATGTGCTCTTTCATTGGTCAACCACGCAAAATCACCGCCCAACATATGTAATGCAAGCAACATCATCTTTGTTCTCATTAGACTTTTCTTGGATACACTTCTGAAATCAAGGAAACCTCCTCAACAGACAAAGCACAACACCACATTCACACACATCTGTTTTCCTCTGAATACAGTTCAAAAACATGTTGGTGTTTCTTCATAAATGTTTGCGTAGAGAGCCTTTCGCGGATGATGTTCTTGATGCAAGTCCTTTTTCATTAACCCCAAGATAGGACATCTGGAATTCAATAGGGGTTAAGGTGAGATGCAGATCAATGCAACTCCTACAGTTGGTTGGTTTCAATACCATCAGTGGTCAACTTTCATTTAAATTTTCATCTTACCTCGAGATTCTTCATCCTATTAATTAGTTTGGATCTCACCGTATAGAAAACGCATGTATCAGGACGTCGTGCAACATCATCCTTTCTGAGCAATCGGTGGCTGTGACACCAGTTGAGCAATGTTTCTTTTAGTGATAAATATTAAACTAATCTGCTGCGTGATGCGAATTAATTCACATCGAAACATCATCTGCATCCCCCTTTCTTTATCATTTGTTGGACCAATCGAGAAGCAGTCGAGTTACTGCTACATCAACGTGAGGGTGTGGCAGATTCTAAACAAGTTTTTTACGCGTAATGGCATCTCAACAAGTTGTGCTGAATCACTCGGTGATCAATGCTCCCTGAGCTTTTGCCTGGAGATGCGGATGATGAGCTCAGAGGGCTTCTAGCTTAGCAGTTGATCTACTCCCAAAAGCCCATTGACCTTCTTTTGCATAAGCAAGGGCCAATTGGGCCCTAGGGTTCACCTGAATGGAACTAGCACACTTGGATCACTGAATCGCTAAGGAAAAAATTATCCAAAAAATCATAAACATATTGTACTTTGGATTAATTTAGTCATAACATTTTAATTGTGTCAATTGAGTTATAAACTTTTTAACATTTTGCAATTCAAGTCAATCCGGTTAAATTTGGCAAAAAATTGTTGATATGAATGCCGATCGTTTTACGTGGTATGATTAGCGCTAATATGGATATTTTTAATAATATTTTTATTTATTTTTATCTTTTTCCTTTTCTTATTTTCTTTTCTATGTTGTTTTTTCTGATCGAGTGTTGGCAAGGGGATGAGGAGAGGCAACCCTTGCCCAGATCCAATGACGGCTAGCCTCGCCAATAGCCGAAGAGGGTGACCTTGACCAGCCCTCTCTGGCCATTGCTTGAGATCGATCATTGGCAAAAAGAAAAAAAGGGAAAAAAAAGAGAAACGAAAATCAAAAAAATTACAAAAAGTTTTCCACATTAGAGTGGTGTGTCACATAGGACGACTAGCACCGATTGTACATATATATCAGTATTTTTCTGTCAAAATTAGTTGAATAGGCTCGATTAGCAAAACGTAAAAATATTTAAGATTTAATTGAGTCAATTGAAAGGTTTATAACTGAATCAATCAAAATGCAATAGGTTTAAAATATCGTTTTTGAGTCTTTCCTTCTCGTTGGAATGACTAACCATGCTCCGTCAGCTGCTTCCTGTTGAGCCCCACATGAACTTCCGTGGTCTAACTGCACAGGTCATTTGCCAAGCCTATTTAGGTTGGGTTCCATTAATTTGTTTCCCCATTTTTTTTCTGTCCTACCTTTCAAGTTTTTATGAGGATGCGGAAGTCAGCCTTCGATTCGTGAACTTTAGGCTTACCAAATATCTTGTTAATCGCATAAAGCAGATTAGATGCAAGCAAAATTCTCAAAGGATAAAACCCATCAATCGGTAGAGCTGAGCCAGTTTAGTAGTTTGACGAATCGTCTCGCCATCTGTCGGTGCCAGCATATGTCGCGTAAGCTACGTACATGTGACAGTCACCAGCTATGGCTGAACATGCAAGACATTCACAATGATCGTGTAATTATATCATTCATTTTCATGTCACAAAACATATATAACATTTCTGGTCAATGCAGTGAACTTTATTGCTACGAATTGTCATTTACCTTTTTAGCATAAGTATTGATATTTTTCGTCACCTAAAAAGGATCGAGAAAATTGTCTAAAAAGTTCTAAACACATTGCATTTTTACCAATTTGATTTTAAACCTTTTAATTTTGTCAAATTGAATCACAAACATTTTCATATTTTGGCAATTTAGTCCATTCGGTCAATTTTGTGCAGGAAATCATTGATTGGATTCTGGTTGCCTTTACGTGCGCGGTCAAGATCGACGTTAACAATTTTTAATAATATTTTGATATTTTTTTGAATTTATTTATTCTTTTCTCTTTCCTTTTTTTTTCCCCATTCCCTCCTTTAGCCACTCATCGAGTCTTGGCAATGCTCGACGACCAACCGGAGACGAGGCTAGTGAGGTTGACTTTGCCGTCATTGGGTGAGGTTGGACCTCGTTGGATTTGGCAAGGCTCAACCTCACCCAATGGCGACGAGGCTTGACCTTGCCATTAGCTGGTGGGGACAAGTGAAGTTGACCTCACCGGGCCTTGTTTTTGGCCAATCGTTGTGACCCAGCGATCGGCTAGAAGGGGAACAAAAGGAAAAAAAATAAAAAATAAAAGAAAAAAAATAATAAATTAATAAATTGAAAATGTATTAAATATTATTAAAAATTATCAACGTTAGTGAGGCTAGTGAGGTTGACTTTGCCGTCATTGGGTGAGGTTGGACCTCGTTGGATTTAGCAAGGCTCAACCTCACCCAATGGTGACGAGGCTTGACCTTGCCATTAGCTGGTGGGGACAAGTGAAGTTGACCTCACCGGGCCTTGTTTTTCGCCAATTGCCGTGACCCAGCGATCGGTTAGAAGGGGAACAAAAGGAAAAAAAATAAAAAATAAAGGAAATAAATAAATAAATTGAAAATATATCAAATATTATTAAAAATTATTAACGTTAATGAGGCCAGTGAGGTTGACTTTGTCGTCATTGGGCGAGGTTGGACCTCGTTGGATTTGGCAAGGCTCAACCTCACCCAATGGCGACGAGGCTTAACCTTGCCATTAGCTGGTGGGGACAAGTGAAGTTGACCTCACCGAGCCTTGTTTTTGGCCAATCGCCGTGACCCAGCGATCGGCTAGAAGGGGAACAAAAGGAAAAAAATTAATAAATAAATAAATTGAAAATGTATTAAATATTATTAAAAATTATCAACGTTAGTGACGGTTGTATCACGTAGGACAATCGAAGCCCACGTCACTTATTTCTAGTCAAAAGTGATTAAATGGACTCAATTAGTTAAATGTAAAAATAATTAAGATTTAATTAGTAAAATTTTAAGTATTAAAATTTAATTGATAAAAATATAATAAATTTATAATTTTCGGACGATCGAGAAGGGACATAATAGTAGGTAGCATTCCACGTTCGACTTGACAGGTGAAATGGAAGGAGGTGGTACCTACAACTTGCATGGACTGGTGCCGCGGCAGCGTCCTACGGCTGCGCAACGGCAACTTGCCCTTGGCTTCGACAGTTCCCCTTGCCCGACCATATACGTCTTCTCCCCAACGTGTTCGGACTTCTCTCTCCCTTTTTTATGACATTCTTTTGGCTAGGTCAGACTTCTTTTGGTCTTTTTGTGCTAAGGATATATTTGTTTTTTGAAATATTTTGGGCTAAGTATTGATACGTCAAGTTCTATCTGGAGGAGAGCTAAGGGATCGAGCATCACCGGGATTTTCGTGTCCCTTTCTTTGGCTTATGTAATTAACCACTAACATAAGAAAAATACGTTAAAAGAGAGAAAAGGACGAAAAAAAAAGAAGGTGCAAGAGCCGAAAACTAACACCCTTGTATAGAGAGCTTGAGCCATATTGCCTAATTGCCGACACATGAAAACATTCCAATTGAGCTATTCCAAGATCCGATCATTCTTGATGGTTTTGTATGCCAAGGATTGAAAATCTCATCATGCGAACGTGACCATTTTCGCTAATTTCCATGGCTCTATCTTGTCGAACTCGCTCCTCCGCGAATCATAGTGCTGATGCGGCAAACAAGACCTATCTATGTATTGCCACTAAAATATTCCTATTTGGAAACGTCAAAAAGGTTCGGATTGATGGATAGACTTTAACAAACAAAGGGTAAACGCAGAAAAAAGCGAAGGCGCTTTTCCTTCAATGCATGTGGGCGTGGGACTCGGGTAGAGCCCACTTTTGTGAACGCTCCCAACCATATTTTTAAAGTGTGATGTAAATCGATTTTTTTTTTTTTGTCAGAATGTTAACACTTTGTGACCACATCAATAGACTTGAGTTCTTAATCCAAATTAGCTTGCATCCCAACTAGTAGATTTGGGAATATAAGGGAAGTGGCTTGTTTTGCTTAGAAGTGATGATGGTTTTAGGATAGAACTTGAAATCAAAGAATCGGACTAGTGATAACCTGTTTGATTCCAAATTCAAAAGTTTACAAGATAAGTTTTAAGTTTAAAAATTGGAGAAGTTATTTTAACGGGTAAGTTTCAGGTTTTAGGCAGTTGGAATTTATAACAAGTTTTTGTTTTTCTTGATCTATATCTTTGCGATATCATGTAGTATTAGATGACATCCATTGATCAATTTATCATCTGGAACAACTAATCTAAGCTTTCATTTTATGACTGAAACTTTTCCTTTGTTAATATTTCATATCCTTTATATATCTAAATATAAATTATGATCAGTAAATTATAGCATCAAGTGAAGATAATCAAATGTGATGATTTACTACAATTGTTCAATTAAGTGAAACCTGAATAAACCTTAGGACCGACCCTAAAACCTATGATAGGTAGCTTTTAAAAAGGTAGATTCTAAGTTTCAAGTGGGAATATGTATCGCTCACCCCTAATTTTGCTAGAAATCAGGTTCTATCATAATTAGTGCAATATATTTGCACAATCTAGACTTTTGGTTTTTTACTAAAAGATTTCAAAAGCGATTCAAATAGAAATTGAATTTGTGCAATAAGGATGAAAACAATAAATTTAAAGGAAAAAAATGCAAATACTTTGAAAATGGAAATACATAAAAAAAAATTTGTTTATGATCATAAATCATTTCACAACAATTACGCATTACCTTTTATAAACTAAAAAACATAATTACTAATTAATAGTTAATACTCTAATGATAATAACAACCATATCTCCATAATTTTAGGTCTCATGATATCCATAAGTAATTATAATTCCTTAAGTGTTACCGAGTTCACTTGTCAATCAATATCATTGTCTTCAATTAGCATATTTACTTATTCTCTTCCCTCTATTTCCGTACATCCAACACTTTGGCCATATTCATTGTAACATTAGCCATATACTGATTTCACCATCCAATCGATATATTCATTATTGTGTATTAATAAATGTATTTCACGATCATCTATATAGTATCATGATTATCTATAATTATTTTCATTATCGATAATTGATCAATAACCAAATCAAATTTAACACCGACTTAATCTATTTTCGGTGTCATATCAATTATATTCTCCTTTTAAAAAGTTAAATGTTTTTAATCCTTTTAAATATTAAAAAGGGACCAATGATTACATCTACGGTTCCATTGGATGTGCATTAATCCTTGAACGTTTCAAAATTCACGGGGCGACAATTACTTTTGTCCTCAACCCATAAAGTTTTGACACGTCACCACGCTTGGCGGTCCCTCGAACCATTACCGCTATGAACTGTCCCACCCCTTCGTACATCATAAATACCAGTGAGATTTTATTTTATTTTCTCTTCATCTTCAACCTCCTGCCCTAAGTTCCGTACTCCTGTTTCCATTTCGACAAACCTCCATCGCAGCTCGTTTCAAGCTCATTTCCTCATCAAGTCTGGGGGCAAAAACTGAACGGGTAAACCCTGGATCCCAGTTTGATAGAATCTAGTGTTCCTCTGCTCCTTAGAAACAGCTTTCCGCACCGAGGATTCCTCGGTAAATCGAGGAAAATCTGCCCATTCATAGGACCTCCATCATAGAGTACGTGAGGTCCACAAAGTCTGGTCCGTTTCAGGGCTTTTCCAGCAAACAATATGCTCATTAGAATCATTCAATCACCAGACGCAAGTCTAATAAATGTATGCACAAACTAACTGCAGAGCACACGAGGGGAAACGAAATTAACCTCATCTATGTATCTCATCGCTACCTTAAACCGCCACCATCAATTCTTTTAATCTGGCGACTCACATCGACATCTAAGAGATCAACGACACAACACCTAGAGTTTCACAAATGATACAATGTACATCCCAAACATTCTCTATGTAGCTGCCTAAGTTTGATTGACAAGTAACAATTACGGTCGTGGCTATGTAGCAGTGGGCATTAGCCATGAAGCTCGGCGTAACGATTGATCAAGGCCAAAGCATTGCTGGTGAGATGCGCGATGGTCAGTATCGTGTTCCTCACAGCCGTCTTCATATTGCCGTTCATCATGCTCCCAGAGAAACCGTCGGAGCACGTGTTCTCATCCGTGAGGGCAGCGCTCACCCACGTCTGCACGTCGTTCATGATCAGCCCGAAGTTGGAGGACCTCTTCATCTGGCCCATCTCGTCGATCGACCGCCTCAGCTCGTCCACCGAGCTGCTCAGCACCTCGACACAGTCATGCATCGCCCCGACTTCCCTCGGCTTCATCCCACGGGCCCGTGACAGCCTCACCATCATGGTCGAGGTCGCGCGCGCCTTTTCGAGAGTCACGTTGAGGGCGGCGCCGGCGAGGAGCTTGGGGCTCGTTTGGATGAGGCTGGCGTGGCCGGAGAGGGAGGTGTAGCACAGGCGGGGGTAGATGGTTTTACTGCATGATGTTCTTATGAACCGGGTGTCGGTCGTTCTTTGGGCTGAGCTAATTGAGATGGTGTAGGAAAACATG
Organism: Corymbia calophylla; assembly: GCA_014182845.1. Taxonomy (NCBI): domain Eukaryota; kingdom Viridiplantae; phylum Streptophyta; class Magnoliopsida; order Myrtales; family Myrtaceae; genus Corymbia; species Corymbia calophylla. The sequence goes on along the minus strand of CM024703.1, from coordinate 654,141 downwards.
GCAAGGCATAAGAGAAGCATCGTCGCTAAATTTGCTAGAGCATTCGATCTTTCCATCTCTCTTCGTGCCCGTGTCCGTGTGTGGTTTTGTGTGAGTGAGTGAGTAAAGTTGAGCTGGGCGATGAAAGTGAGAAAGGGAGGTTTCCTATTTATGGGGAAAGAATGCAAATCCAAGTCATTAATTGGACGAGAAAAAGGTGAAGGATGGCTAATAGGATCTACATAGGTAGATGACAAGTTGATTACAAGACATCACGTGAAGCACAGGGTTTTCCCCCATCTTCTCATCGTAAATATGAGAGACTATTACATTTGTCTATTTAGTAATAGTCAAAATCGAAGTTTTAACGTAGTATTTACTTTTGAATCTTTTTTAATTCTCACAAAATAGTTTTCTTTTTTAATGAGTGAGAATACGAAATATGATATTGTAGAAACTCCCACTTCAAGATGGATTCTCTTCCTATTTCTTTTCTTTTGGATCTTTTTAAGACATGTTCAAATTCAAAATCCAAATTATTAACTGAATGAGAAAAATGGGTGAAAGATGGTAAATATAATTTATATTGATTGATGTCCCCACAAAGATAATGGTTTTGGAAGAAAGACGGGGACTTGGAGCGGAATGGACTTCCGAACATATGAGTTTAATAATCATAAATATCTTTTGATTGATAATATCATGTGAATACATTATTAAGCGTTGATATTTTTCGACCCCTCGAAGGGACGTATCACGATGCCGCATTTCACGTTCGGCTTGATAGCCGAAATGGAAGGAGGTGGTACCTACAACTTGCACGGACCGGGTCCCATAGGTTTCAACCAGTCTTCTCGATGGTCACCTTATGCGACCAAGCTGGCAGCTGGGCGACATCAACTTGCGCTCTCGTGGCTTCGACGGTTCCAGTTGCCCGACAATAAACATCTTCTCTCCAACAGGTTCAGACTTCTCTCTCTCTCTCTTTATGATATACTTTTGCCTATGTCAGATTTCTTTCCGTCTTTTTGGCCTAAAGATTGACACATCGTGTCGTTGCCTGGAGGAGAGCTGAGGGATCAAGCATTATTGGGACTTCTGTGCCCCTTTTCTTTGGCTTAAGTAATTAGGCACTATGATAAGAAACTACCTTAAAAGAGACAAAGGAGAAAAGAAAGGAGATGCATGAACCGAAAACCAACGCCCTTATATAGAGAGCTTGAGCATGAAGCCATATTCCAAGATCGGATTATTCTTGATGATTTTGCATACCAAGGGTTGAAATCTTACAATGTGCAAGTGCCCAAATATTCAAGAAAAATTTAAAAAACTATCTACATCAACGTTAATCGTATCATATAGAATGAACAAACCTAATTAGTCAATGATTTTCGATTAAAATTGATGGAAAAATTAAATTTACACAATTGAAATATTTAGGACTGAATTGACAAATCGTCAAAGTTTGATACTAAATTAGTATAATTAAAAAATTTAAGATTGAATTAATATAAATGTGATTGGTCCAAATTTTTTTTGGAATTTTACCACAGTTGATTGATTATGACCTCGATTTAAGCACTGTTTAAAAAGATAACAACGTGCGAGGGAAGCTGTATCAGGTATTCTGTCAAAATATCTTTCCTTATCATAATGCTGATGTGGCCCTACACGTACCTATATATTGATTGGCTTTAAGCCTTTAACGAGCGACGAATAAACGCAGGAGAAGGCGAAGGCGCATTTTGCTTTACCTCCGATGCACGTGGGCGCGGGCCCCGCCTAGGGCCCACTTTTGTGAACGCTCCCAACCATCAGGGCGCCGGCGGCCGACCGTCACACAAATAATTCATGAAGAAATCTCTCCCCTTTCCTCCACTCAATTTGCATGAAAATTTTTATGATTATGTGGATATACGAGAAGAGTACACCGTGACAAGTGTCATAACTTTCAATTTAATTTTAATGTCATAATTTTTCGTCGAATTATTTTAATACTACATAAAAAAAACAATCGCTTGATAATTTGGATAAAAACTCTTACATGGATTTATTAATAATATGTTATTTGATAGAATTAGGATTTTATTAATTGATGTTTTCTTTCTTTGTTTAACTTATTTTATGATTTTTAGAATTATCTAATATCTTAGATTATTTGATTTTCATTTTTTGACTAATAATCTAATTAGGTTATTCGGTAGGATAAACTTTCTTATTAATTTATCTATTTCCTATTTTAAAACTAGAACTTCATTAGATTTTTCTCCTTAAAAATGTCCCATTATGTTTTTTTGGGTAAGGTAGCTTATTCGTTGATGAATTAATGAAAAATTGGGATACTTTCGTGATTATGCTTGGTGTGTGTACTGTCTTATTTGTTATGGTCATCCTCGTGTTTAGGATTTATCATTCATGTTATTATCCATTTCTCGGGCGTTATAAAAAAAAAAAAAGAAAAAGGAAAGTGTTCTCTGTGCCCTTTTGGCCCCTACATGAGCTCTCTTTTTCCTGTTTTTTGGCTTTAAGAATGGAGTGGGGAACAAGAGGGGAACTAGAGGGGACCCAAACAATAATGTTAGACAAGGCCGTAATTATTGGAGGAATATGTAGTTTTCTTAATATTATATTTGAACAATAAAGTTAAAAGTAAAAAATAGAGTCGTAAAACGATGATTAGAAAGATTGAAGTTAATAGTTTCTGGTGTGACAAAACTGTTAAAATGAGGAGAATATTCCTTCGTGGAATTGGATGAACTTTTCAATGGCGTGGACGGTGAACACAGTCGGATTTATTGGATTTGGAATGAAAGGCTGCATGCACGATTTTGTTGCCTCAACGCTGAAAAGAAATAATAGAGGTATTGGACCTGTGTTACTATGTTCTGTTTCTCAAATGACTCATCCGGTGTCTAAACAAAATGATCGATTTATCTAAACGTCTAATCCAAGGTTGTCACATGATTTAGCAAAAAGAATCTAGTTAAAGTTTTAGTACACTTTGCAATTCTCGCAGCTAAAAACAGGTTTCGATGTATTAATGACAATGACAAATTTGCGATGTCCTATGAAGTTAAGTGTCACGAATGTATTGTAATCATGGGTCTATAAATGAAGTGATAAGCATCAAAAAGCTAGTCCTAGGACCGCGTGTTGGGACCACTCTAGATCTCTCTCACATAATAAACGTGTTTATCTCTCTTGTTATAAATTGAAGTTATTTTGGTTCGGTTTGGGTAACTAGACAAAATCAAACCGAACCGGCAAAACAAGTAAGTTTTTTTCCGGTTACTTGAGCCAAACTGAAACTGGAATCGAAAAATTCGTAATTTTCGGTTCGGTTCCGTTCATAATTTGGTTCGGGTTTCGATTTGGTTTCCGACACCCCTCATTGTAATAGTTGGTAGAGCTGCTATTTGCTCCACCATGTTCGAAAAATGGTTCTCTCCTTTTCACATTCCTGGTCCTCCCTCCATGTTCCGACGCACGTAGATGAACCCCACCTTATCTTCTCGGTTGCAGCAGGGCATCCGCTCTTCTTCATCACCATTCAAATCATTTTTGAGGGCCCGAAGAGCCCCTCCAAAGGGCCCCTCACATGGTCCCGGACTCCCTCAGATTCATCCCACCCCCTCTATAAAGTAGGGCTTTTAGGCCCTTACCATTTGGACCCCGACCAAAAACATGCATGCATTTTCTGTCGTTGGCTCCATGGAATCATCCACCACGTGTAAAAACCAGTCCTCTTCTTCTCCTTCCACCTTCCCGAGGCTCGCACTTGCAATTTCGACTGCCGCCATTTTCGTTCTACTCTCGATTGCACAACCATGCTCGGCCTCATCGAGGCTTGGCCCCTTGTCATCATCCAACACCGAGTTCATCAAGGCCTCATGTGGGTGCACCATCTATCCAGACGTGTGTTACCAAACGCTCTCCTCCTATGCGAGCACCATCCAAACGAGCCCTAAGGAGATGGCCAATGCGGCTCTATTGGTGGCCCTCAACGGCGTGCAATCCGCTTCTAAGATGGTGTCCGGGTTGTCGAACGCCAGTGGCCTGAGCAAGAGGGAAGCGGGGGCGGTGACCGACTGCGTCGAGACCATGAGCGACTCAGTCGATGCGATTCAGCAGTCGTTGGTGGCGATGAAGGGTCTCGATGGCCCCGGATTCGAGTCCAGCAAGAGCGACATACAGACATGGGTGAGTGCTGCCTTGACCGACGAGGACACATGCGTGGATGGAATTGAAGAGGGTGGGGTTAGTAACAATAAGAAAGTTGTAGGGCCAATTAAAAATAGCATGGTGAGGGTGGCTCAGTTAACTAGCAATGCCTTGGCTCTTATAAATAGACTCCAATAGTCCAATTGCCACTCTCTCTAGTCGATTGTTGAATTCAGTCTCCATGTTCTCTAGTGTGTCATTACCATGCCGTCTGTGTAGAGATTTGGATAATATTCTTGTTGGCCCAAACGATATGGCCTAATGTAGATAAGAAAAACATATTTACTAAACACGTTTCGGATATAAAATTCCTATGAGATACTCTTGATGGGTACATGCATGCTGTTATAATACACCAAGATGAGTCGTGTTCGATACCTTTTCGTTGAATCAACCATTAGTTGGGGAGACCTGTTAACCCAGGGGAAGGGACATGCAAAGCCAGCATGGATGATTTAAAGGTCTTGGGACATCCGTTGCCGCCGACCTAATCCGCTACTGACGTTCCATAACTTTAATGCCGCACTTGGTTACAAGCTTTAAATCCGCTTGGCTTGGCATGTTCAATACCTTTTGAGGTACAGGTAGTACTTGACATCAGGAACTCGATTGATTTTGCATCCGAAAGTTGACAGACACCGTTGCCAGCAATTTCGATCGAGTGAGACTGCTTCTTCCCAGGTCTATGCCTAAATTGAATCTTTTGAATGCCCATAAAAATGCAAAGTACAATAAAAATAACAATAAAAATCAGAGAACTAGAATGCTCTTCATATATTATTAGGAATCAATTATGATGACCGTGACGGGCGAGGTCGGCTTAGACAGAGCCAATGCTTCGTCCAAAATCAGTGCAATTACGAAAGTGACTATTCCTGAAGTTTCCACGTCGCATGCGAATCTAGTTGTGAGCAAATCCAACAAATTCGCTGTGATCTTTCTACAGCAAAAATACAAAACATCAAGGGCAAGAGAACTCTAGCTCCCGTACCGTTGTTATCACACACGCACAAACAGAACTCAATAATCAAAGCAAAACCGCATTTGGTCCACTGAAACGGGATTTCTGCAATATGCTACACGTATGGAATGTGTGATTTGTCCATGCATGAGTCAGCGACTATTTATCAAAGCTCTGGTTTCTTGTGTCAACTAAAAATTGATGGGATGCTTATAAAAAAAAGAAGTGATAAACTTATTGTATGGATACTAGTTTAATTTTAAACTTTTTAATTTGGCCAAATTAATTCTAAATCTTTAACGATTTGCCAGTGTATCCTTAAACCTTTCAATTACGTCACTTTTAATGATCTATCAATTTAGTCTTAAACCTTTTGACGATTTGTCACTTTAATATTTTTTACCAATTTTCGTTGGAAAAAAGCTAACATGGTGATTTAGTCAACGCTGACCATCCTAAATGACAGATATGCAAGACAGCACCAACCGTCCTACACGTTTAACCAAAAAAAAAAAATCTTTTCAGCCAATTTTGATAAAAAAAAAAGTTGATACGACAGTCTAGTTAGCACTGACCATCCTACATGGTAAGTATGTAGGGTAGCGCCGACCGTCATACATGTGATGCACGATTGAAGATCCCCGAAACGTTAAAAGCGTGATGGAATTTGGGTGGCAAGTATTCGATGCCATGGTGTCATTAGTGGAAGGACTCCATTAGCGACGAGCAATGAGCAGGCCCAATGGTCGGCGAGTCACATCAATGCAAAAGAGCTGGGCTATTGCACTGAATCATTTTCGTCGCAACACACTCGAAATATCGCTGCAAAAAGCCCGCTCCGTCCCGAAAGGTTGGTCGCCAAATCCTGGTTGCGCTAGAGCCCTTCGCACCCGGCTCGGTTCCCATCCGTTCTATTCTGTCCCCTGATTTTCTTCTGCTCTGGGCAAGCAGCTTCCAAAATCCCCATCTCACTCGTTCGTTGTTTGATCTTTTCTGGGTGCCAGTTCTTTTGCTTGGGCGAGTTTCAACTTAATTTGTCCCTTCGATTCAGCTGAAAAGCTTGTATGACATAGAAAACCTAATGAGATAGACGTACGGTTTGTTTGCCAATTTTGCTTGACGCTTGTTCTAAACTTATGTTCAACTGGTTCATCCTCTATAACTTGGCTTTATATCTAAGTTCGTGGGTATGCTTCCCCTCCCAAATGATATGGAAGTTCACTTCTGTAAACCTTCTCCAAGTAACTTTTTTCTTTACTTGAAAATCTAATGATTTAATTTGAAATCGAAATTCCAGAAAATATACATTTATGAGGAATATAACATAGCCTTATGAACCATATACGATGGAAATCTAGCCCATATCATAGAATAGCAGTGTCAATGTCACATCTAAATACTTCTTTGGTGAGAGAACTCCATGATCACTTCACTCGGCGATGGAACTCCATTCCATCATATAACTCGTAAATAAGGACCATCCTAAGTGCAGTAACAACACACTTTCTTCTTAAATCTTTCTTTCATGGATTGTCTTGTCATAATTCACCCTATGGTAAAAAACAACGCGTAGGTGTGGCCATGGTGTGGCCATGGTGTGGATTACATGGTTGATTTTCTCCATGACCAAGTACAAACACTAGCACCAATCGAGCTATAACTTGTGTCTCATCTAGTGCATAAAATAAGCATCGTATTTCCTGGCACTGTTATTCTAGTTTACTAGAGAAAGAAAAATAGTCCGGTACCTTCACCATTCATTTTCATTTAATTTCATTGTTGTAAAATATTGCGAAAAAATAAATTACATTGCAACTCGGCATTTATGTTTCCGATACGTGCTTCTATAGTTGATTAAACCTTTTATGAAAAAGATAAGAAAAATTCACATGTGGTCTAGGTATAGATGTCTGTTTTTTTTTTTTTTTTTTTTTTTATCTTATGAAAAGAATAAGGAATCAAGAGAGCTAGTCCTATTTGTAATCAATAAGACGATGCTAAAGGACATCTTATTGTCGAATCATTCAAGCCCCTCGGTAACGAAGTCAAAAAAGGCTAATAGCTTTTCCTCCCATTGCACTTCAACCCAAATATCAAAACCCAACTCTCTTTATCTTTGATTTAGTGAAGCAAGCCACTTGCTTGAGTCGCTCATTCCAAAATCTGATCATTGTAACTTTGATTCCCAATGTGCTTGCGCTGTCAGAAAGGTAAGTTTATGCCTTTGCCTCCATGAGTACCAGTGTTAAGAGTCAAGATGGGGATTATAGATATAATCACCCAAGCTTGATTCACAATGTGCTTTCCTTTTATGCCTTGCGCTGTCAGAAAGGTGAGTTTACGCTAATGTGCTTTCTTTTTTTATCTTTTCATTTTTTTTCTCTTTATTGCTGCCGATGAGGGTTCAGCGACCCTCATTGGCCATTGGGTGAAGGCTTGCAAGCTGCAACCCTTGTCAGCCATTGGTTAAATGGAAAAGAAAAAGAAGAAAAAAGGGAAAACAATTCAGAATTTTTAAAAAAAAATTATCTACGTTAACTTAGTCATGTCACGTCAGACAACCGGCTTTGATTGGACTGCTACATCAGCATTTTCCTATCAAAATTGATCGGGATGACTATATTGATAGATCATCAAAAGGTTTAGTAGGATTGAATTAATACAAGCACAATAAATTTGGAACTTTTTCAATAATTTTCTCAATAAAAATGTCCAAGAGTTTATTGTTGCTAATAATAAAAACATTTTTACGGGCATACATAGAAACAAAACATCCGAACAGTCGAGAAAAGACTTACTTGAGAGTAAAAAAGTAGTTCTGTCATCGCCAAGAGTTGTCAATCTTGACCGGGGCTGGTCGCTTTGCCTTGGAGGAAGAAGCACCGAGATAGCTAAGTGCTGACGAGAAGGGTGATGACATGCTTGAGTAAGAGTAGAAATTGAGGGGCTTTGAAATTTGGATGCTTAGGTGGAGTTGTGCGACTGGATGGCACATTCTCTTGCAGCACATTCATGGATGTTCCAGCTCCACATGAGCTCAATTAATCTCAGCCTTTGATCATGATGAGTCACGCGCAGCCCCCCATCCAAGGATTAAAATGCATTGGGACCACACGTACTCGGCGCACCCAATGATATCTCCATTTGTAAGATCTCAGCCAAGGCGTACAGCTAAACACTCCGGAGCAAATAAAAACAATCTCTTCCACGATATGGAAAAACAATCCTTATTAGTTCGCCAGCAGCTTTCACTAAAAGATTATGATAGCTTTCCCAAAAGCCAAGCTGAGATGCCTGTATGCACGCGCCTCCTTAGGATTCAGGAACTAGTTGCTTAGCCTGTGCAAAATTTCCAATATTTGGAATTCTTCGTGAAATCGGTGATATGAGATGTGATGTAAGGAAAAAAGAAGAAGATTCATTACGGTACTATTTATAGCATTTTAGAAAAGATGCTAAGCAAATAAATTTGTTTGCTGTAGCATTTTAGATGCATTAAATCAATTTTAGACAAGAGTTATGTTACAAAAATTAGAACTCATGACTCTTATTTGAATTTATGGTGATCAAAGACATTTTCGTCATTTATCATTTTTTTTCCTTTTTTTTTTCTGGTTCTTCTTATTCTTTGCTTGTGATTGGTTGGCCACCAGCTATGCCATAGAGGGCTAGGCGAGAGCCACCCTAGCGGGCCATAGAGGAGACTGCCCCTTGCGGCCATTCACAAGGTTGACCCTTGCCAGCCACTGGCAAGGGTCGACAAGGGTTGCTAATCCCTCGCCGACCCTTCCTAGCAGCTAGTGAGGGTCACTAAGCCCTCACCGGCCTTTGTTGGCGGCCACTAGAAAAGACAAAAGAAGAAATGAGAAAAAGAAAAGAAAATTTAGATGAAAATGCCTTTGATCGGTTGGAAATTTAGTTGGCCAACAATCAGCGAAGCTAGACTCTTATTTAAAACAACCATGGTCACTTTAAGCCCTTATTTAAACCTTATTTAAAACAAGCATAACCATTTTAGCTCTTTGTTTAAAATAATATTCACTTCGAATTCTTATTTGAGAAAATGACGGTATTTCGGACTTTTTTTTGGAATTTTTCCCTAATAAACATGGTCACATATACATTGAGGAAAAAATACGTTATCATTAAAAATTATAAGCATAGATTAAAAATCAGGATCGAAAATGGGCAACATGGCAAGAAATATGCATGTCTCCCCTTGCTAATCAAAGAGACAAAGTGAAGTGTCACGAGGTAAACAAAGATACGAAAATCCTCTTGACTCCGACTTGACAGATGGGTTTGATTCTAAAAAAGGTATTCTAGAGCGAATGAAACTCAATTGAATAAATTAAACTTTAAATTGTTCTCCAAGCCACCGTTTGCCTTACTAATCCCATATTTTATATTCTCATTCTATGGAGGAAACTAAAATAGCTCAACGTGCGCACTTGATTCTCCATATAATCCGATGAGAACATCTAAAAGTATGGAGAGAGACACACTTGATTCTCCGTATAGTCCCATAAGAACATCTAAAAGGAAGGAGGGAGGGAGGGAGGGAGGGAGGGAGGGAGGATGCAACGCTGGGCAAACAAGACAAGGATGATTTCTGGCCAAAAATGGATTTTTTATTTATTTTTATTCCCTAGACAAGTTTCTCAATATATTTACACTAATGATAACAATGCAAACTTTCTTTTCCCAGGACAAAAATCCATTTGATAACAATACAAAAATTTTCCGTGGCAGCCGATGGCGGGTAGTAGGAGGTGGCGGGAGGTGAGGACAAGCAATGAAAGGAGATTCTATTTCTCTTTTCATTCCAGAAGCATAAACTTAGAAAATTTTGATTTCTCATTTCTATTCGAAACCTATTTCAAAATTAAAAATTTATTCTGGAAATAGATTAATGAAATTGTGTTATCAAATGGATTTTTATTTCAAACTTGCTCTCAAGGACAGAAAAATAGATATGTTCAGAAGAATGTTATTATGCACGCTCCAAAAGTTCAAATTTTCAAATTTTCTCTATTAATCGTTTCTGTGTCAAGCGCAAATTAGATGTTATTAACATGTTCATAGGCTCCATATTAGAAGCTATCCTCACTACTCCCGCAACGAGCCTGCATCGCGTAGTTTGGCGATTGCGTTGGGACGGCATTGTGGACGATGGTCTATGTTGGTGAGCTAGTTGAAATTTGTGTACGCTCCAAACGGGCTAGAAATTTTTCACCTTTCTAGGAAAATGTAATTATTACTGATTAAAGCAATGTTTTCTGTTCTTTCCCTTTCCTACTCTCTCTCGAGGATAATTAGATAGATAGGTAAGCTACAGATCTATAACGCATGTTCCATAGAGAGGATGTGGATCTCCTTAGCTTATTAACTACATCCTCTCATTTTAAGCACAAAAAATGACAATAATAAAAGCTCCATCCCATGTCGGAAATCGTAGAAACACTGCGCTAGTATCAAATTATATTTGATCAAGAGCCCTCTCGGCGATAGACCTCAACATACCAATTAATGGCGATAATGTATAGATAAATAACTTGTCAATGTGCAAATTATAAGTCGAGGCTGCTTAATCAAAGATCATTTTATCGCCATTCAGTAAAAAATTTTAAAAAATGTGTCATGATATGAAATGGGATATGAATTGAGTCGATGTACTTAATAGAGAGGATTGCTATGCGCAGGTCGTTCAGGGTATCTGAATTCTCGTGTTCTCTTCCCAAACGAACGGTGAATATATTATTGCAGGCGTGATGGGCTCATTACTTGATCACAATCTTTGGCAACATTTACTAATAGGTGCATGATTCGAGCTGTGTCCCCGGACAGTCAAATGCACGCGCACGAAAGAAGCGTGAGACCACAAACCTCTACTCATAAAATAATTCCGTCGGAAAATAAAAATAAAAATTAAAAAGTGGGGATGAAAAGGAACTTAGTATATAAAGGTGGGTGAGGCGGGGGTGGAGTTCCATTAAAAGCGAGTTGGTGGCATCGTATATGCAAATTTTGAGCATCCGCAAGGAGCCGAGAGAGGGGAGAGCGATGGGCCGGCAGCCGTGCTGCGACAAGCTCGGGGTGAAGAAAGGGCCGTGGACGGCGGAGGAGGACCGGAAGCTGGTCAACTTCATACTCACCCATGGCCAATGTTGCTGGCGGGCCGTCCCGAAGCTCGCCGGGCTCCGCCGCTGCGGCAAGAGCTGCCGCCTCCGCTGGACCAACTATCTCCGCCCCGACCTCAAGCGCGGCCTCCTCAACGAAGCTGAGGAGCGCCTGGTCATCGATCTCCACGCCACTCTTGGCAACAGGTCGGTATCCACTTGAATAATTACTTTACACTAGTGCCACCAACTGTTTTTGCATCATGCCTTGAAAGACAATAACATATGGTTAGTCCAGTTATTCATCCGACAACATGAATACATATGGCTGCGATTTCCTTCTTCCTTTTTTAACCCAAACAAAATTATGGTTTCCTTATGATGTTAGAAATTGTGCCAGCTGATTTTGCTCCTCTTTGTTTGTCATTTTATGAGTTTTTATTGCAGAGTCATTTTGGTCAGTTATCTCATCTTTCTCTTTCGGTGTCTTGTCTTAAACTTTATAGAGATAGAATTAGCATATGCAGTATCGCCAATGAGAATTCATATTTTCAATGGGAATTGTGGTGCTGAGTTTTCCTTAGATATATAAATATGACTAAGCTTTCATTATACCAAAGAAAAATTCTCCTTTTTACCTAAATATGTCACTTATTAGCTATTTTCATCTGCCTCAGGTGGTCCAAAATAGCAGCTAGGCTTCCGGGGAGAACGGACAACGAGATCAAAAACCACTGGAACACCCACATCAAGAAGAAGCTCATCAGGATGGGCATTGATCCAGTCACTCACAAGCCCCTTCAAGAACAAGCTAACAACGAACAGGTCCCTTCTAAAGCCCATGAGCAAGCCAAGCTCGAAGCTAGCAACCACGAGACGCCGGTCTACCCGTGTGTCGGAAGCTCCGATAACTTTAGCTCTCCAATAATCGAGAACTTCTCGACAGGCAAGTCCCCATCCTTCGACCAGAATATTAGCAGCTTCGATGACCCCTGGATGAATCACATACGGTGGGAGACGTTCCTCGAGAACCCGTCGTCGTGGAACTTCATGTTCGAGGGAGATCGCCAAGAAAATTATGGCGAATTCGGGTTGTGTCCCTCGGCAGGCGGCGACCCTTCTTGGTTGTTCAACCGCGAGAGTTCCGGAGTCGAAAGTTTTTCCCGGAGTAGCTTCGGCGACATAGACATGAGCGAATTCACTAGGAGCACTAACATCCGCTCCTAGGCGGAAGAAGGGCGCTTTAGGCTCTCCCATTCTCATGCGAGGACCATTCAATAACAGTTAATTCCAAATCTCCGCAATATAAGTTTGTACAAAAAAATAATCGAACCTAGCTGTCACTAATAACTGCAGCAATAGGCAGCGGCAGAACTGAGAACCTATGCAAAATTTCTCCACCCATGTAACAATAATTTCAGATGTTGAATTTAACAATAAATCGGCGAAAAAAATTTGTCGAAAGAGTTGTTATATCAATGCTGGTTTTTGCACTGATTTTCTCGTTCACTCGGCACTAGTTTACATAATTTCGGTTTCCTCGACGCATCACGGATCCAAATTATCAGCTGATCGAAAGTTCGGTTTCTTCCGCAGGGGCTTTGCCAGGAACTGACACTACGGTATTGTTTGGTCAGGAAGATGGCAAAAATTGAAAAGGATCTTTTCTTCAGCGTGTGGAGATACGTGACTTGTCTTTCACCCCAAGAATAGGCAAGAAAATGGAAAACCCAATCAATCGAAATGTTTAATTAAAGTGAAGTTCAACTCGATCGGGCTTGGTTTCAAAATTGCTAATAGCAACAGTATTCTACTCCATCGTGCGTCCCGATTGAATATCCAAAGGCCACACGAAACGGGCCCGTTGAGACGCACGTAGCTGGATTCCAACACTAAACTAAAGAAGCACTAAGCGAAATATCATCAAAGCCGAAAGAGTTTGCAAATCTTTCTCCAGGAATACACGCTTCAATACGACAAAACGCGGGGTACATCTCGATATATAAACTGCTTAAATCCAAGTGTTGGTTGGGCAGGGTTTGCTTGTACTTTACAACGAAGCAAACTTTTTTGGGTGACGACAAATACGAGAACGTGAGCTGCGCACCACTACTAAGAAAACAGCTTCTTGTTATTCAACAAAGCAAGGACTCGAAAGATGTCAATGGTTCGAGATCAAGCACCCCCAAGAGTGCCGAAATATCCACCGCCACCGATTAACAATTTAAATTCTCTGTAATCTCCTTCCACTTATTAATTTACATTTTTTAGCTACACTTTCTAATATGATATTATGATCTGTTTGTTTGAAAGAAAACTATTTTCAAAAAATTATTTTCCTACTTTCCAGTGTTTGAATGATGCAAAACTAGTTGATCTAACATAAAATATTTTTAATAGTTGAAAACAACAATGTTAGATTAGGAGAAAAAGACTTCCCCTTCTGATAAGAAGGAGACCACTGTTTTTTATAAATCACTAAAACAATGAAAAATTAACCATTTTCTTTGAAAATGATTTCTATGCAAAATATTTCCTCTATCATTGAAATTTTCAGTGAAACAAATGCACCATTAGAGTCAAATTCAGCCACATGTGTTGAAATATCATAGCTTGATAATGGAGCTTATAGGCTCTATATTAATGTGTGCTCTCTTTCATAAATTATCTTAAGTTTTTGGGTTGGAGTTTTTAACAAAGGATATACATAAAACGTCTTTGGATTTCCTTTTTTCTTTTCCTTATTATACAAATGAGAGCTCTTATAGTTTCATTGTGTATTACACTAGTTCATATCTATGTATCTGTTTTACACTGAAGTGCTTTGGAAGGAGCATTTTAGGTTGTGGGTTCTTTTTGTTACATGTAAATATTACTTTATACTCCGGAAAGTGCCCAGGGACCATCTCCCAATCAAGTTGCAAATATACTGAGGATCTAAAAGAATAAAGACGCGATTGCATTATATAGAAAAAAAATCCAAAAGCTTAGGTGCGCATGTTCGATAACACTACCCACATGCATAATTTATAGCAATAGCCTGAACCTATTGCTACTAGCACATAGTAATATGCTAGGGTTTATTATATCTGTCTTTGCATAATGCCTTTAGATAGGACCAATAGGCAACCAGCTGCATAAGCAAATATACATTGAACTTGCATGGGTTGGTCTCTGTGATATGATATTGGTTTACCGTAAGACATACTTTCTTTAACCAGCTGTATTAATTGGCTTTGATAAAATCGGAGTATGCATATTTGTTTTTTGATAGAGCAATTTCATGAGAATATAAATGGGAGAACCAACCCAAAAGGAGAACTTTTCGCAAACAGTTAATCTGAATTTTTAGATAACTATCTAGAGTATAATAATATTTCTACATTTTTACCAATGCTTGGTCTGCTAAGATCAGTCTTCAATAGTTGATGATGTGATCGACCGCGAGTGAACCTTAAAATAAATGGGTCTTATCAAATATCTAGTAAAACTTGGTTTGTGTCAAATCAACTAGTTATAAATAAGGGGAGCACTAGTCCCAACTCTATTCGGGAACCAGACCGAATCGGCCTATTTTAGGTGGTTCTCAGTCCCACAATAACTAGTCCGACTCTATATTCTTTGTGTGGAACTAGACCGACCGAATCAAACTGATGAAATCATCTAGAATTCAGTATAGAGGCAAAGGCAAATGTATAGTCTGCATGACGTTTCTACTATACTCTTCACATGGAAAATTATGTGCTTTCATATGAGTTAGAACAGTTCAACACCGATAGATATTTGCAAACTTTAATGCCATTCTTGGGCTTAATGCATTCATGAAGACTAATTCAAGTGGCAATGTGTTGGGCAAGAAAGCGGTCAAAGAACCAAACATTCCCCCATAATTCAAGAATCAATAAACTAAACCAACCTACAGATAGAAGAAATCCAAAAACAACACTCAATTGATCCTGGAGAAGTCCTACAGTCAACATGAATAGTTCCCGATTCCACAATTTGGGAGTCAACAATGACCGGAAAAATTCCAAGTTTCAAGGTGAGAACGGATTTACTTCGAAACCAATCATGCCGAGTTACATATTATGAAAAATAACCTCCCTCTATCTGATGATATCAATGGGTTCACGTTGAACCCCCAATTAGCCAAATGTGGGACCAAACAGTGTCAGTACTCCACTAGTTGCCGAACTCCCCCATCTGCGTTTGCTGTTCTTTTAAGCATCCATCTATGTCTTTGCTTTCCCCCTAAATGATTATATTATTCCTTTCGTACTTTTTAAACGATGCATGTGGTCCAGCTTTTGTATTCTCTAATGGGAAATCCCTTAAATTCTGATTGAACTTTCATGGATCATTCAATTGATCCGAGAATCCCGTTTCGCGCTGTGTGAAGTTGTTTTCAGATTTCTTGTTTTGCGACTCTATTGACACTGTCACGTAACTTTTTTTAAAAGCCTGAAAGCAAACACTTATCAAGCCCCTAAAGAGGAAACGCTAATAAATAAAGACATGTGGTCCGACTAAGGCAGCATTATGAAATGAACAATGGTCCTCCAGCTGCTTACAAAACTATATCTACAGTTTCCCACTCTACTTGCTTTAATCATATTACAAGATTCGGGATGAACCGGTCAATCGACTCTTGTAACCATACTATCGAGGCAAATGGAGGCGATCTTCATGGGGGGGATCATCCTAAATCTGCGAAACCCTTAGTGTATTCATTTTGTTATATTAGCCACTCCAATTGCCTAAATATGCTACTTCTGTTAGTGCTAGGCTGGCTACACAATGAAGCTTGAAAAAAAAATGAAAAGAAAGGAAAAAAGAAAAAGAAAATCAGACTCCATATTATAAGAACTTTACAATTTTGAATTTTCTGCATTCCCCTTTTCAATTAGTGTCCAAATTTTCTTATTCCCTAATTACAAGACAATTCAACATGTTCTCGTCAAAATGCATCTACAACCGTGAAGATCATTCCGGTTATTGTGACATAAAAAAATCTCATATGTCTAAAACTTGTTTTGATGTCACTATATCTTTCCTTACATGGATAGGTTTTTTTTATTGTTTATCACAACGGGAGTTCTTCCGATAGAAGTTTTGAGGTAAAGAGACCCGAATGACATGCACAAGTAGTTCATGTTTGCAAGTGATTAGGGTTGTAAATGGGCTACGATGGGCCGGGCTTATACTAAAAAATCAGCCCATCCCAAAAAAAATTCGGGTACGGACATCACACGCTTGAAATCAAGCCTGGCCCAGAGTTTATGTTTGGAATTGTCCTAGGGCTTGCAGCTCCCGCTCGATGGCCATAACTGACTCCATCCTCTTCCTTTCCGTACTCTCTTTGCCACTCTCTCGGTACGCCTAGGTCGGTGTCCAGACCGCCTATCATCAGCCACTCGACGGTTTCCGGTTACCCTGGGTCCTCCCTCCGCATTCCTACTTCCTGCCTTGCGGCGTCGTTCGCCGCCGCCGCCCCGCCATTGCTGAACCATGTCGGCCGTAGTCCGACGAACACTCTCTGATCTACTTGCCACGCCGATTTTACGCAATCACAGTTCGGTTCTTGTTAGGAATCGACCTTATTCTCGGGAGACTTCGCACAATGGAGCGCCGACTGGCCTCTACGGGTTCCAACATTTGAAGAGTCCCAAAGGCTTTCAACGCTTCGTGGACGAGGCTATCGAAAGGTGAGGCGCTGATCTGCATGTCCAATGAATGTATTAATATGTTTCGATCGCATTGTTGCGGTTTCTGTAGTTGAGGAGAGTTTCGTAATTGTTGTCTGACTGAACTGTGTGGCGTGGACGATTGCTCGCAGAACTTTGCGTTTAGCCGATTATTCATGCTTTAGGGGAACCGAATCATCAGGAAGCTGGTTCAATCATTTCCGTCTCATTTTAGATGGTATTCAAATTTTAGGGGGCGAAAGAAATTCAAATGAGCATATTCATTGATTGAGATAGTTGTAGAATTTTTAGCGTTATTTGTATTGTAGCTTATTGATACTGATGATTGTGCTCAGGATTTTTTCGCCCTAACTGTTTGCGATACCGGGACTCTTACTACATTCTATGCTGTAGTTATATCTATAATATATAATGAGAATTATTGTAGAGGTGACTATGGAGCGAAACTTTAAAAAGTTGCAAAGTACATGCATCACTCACCTCCATCTGCCTGTATAAATATTTTAGATTGTAGAGGTGAAAAAGGATTCCTAATGAGTCTTACTGTCTTAGTTTCCTGACATGGATGATTGAGTGCACAACTTGACTTTGCACCTGGTGACAATGTTTTATTGAAATTCAAGCATTTCGAAGCTTAATGAATTGCATTCTCTCTTCATATAAGCCATGCATTTTTCCTAGAAAATGGAAGTGAATTGATGATGTTCTGTGATGCTGCTCCTTTTGTGCTGCTATATTAGCAAGGTAGTGCAAAAACAAGGCAATATAAGTTTGTTCCAGGGTTGATGTTTTCGGTACATCACTCATCTCCATCTGTCTGTATAAGAACTTTAGATTGTAGAGGTGAAAAGGGAATCCTAACGTGCTCTTCAGGTATTCATTAACTGTTCACAGATATTTACAAGCATTATAGTTGGAAAGTTTGAAAGGTATTTTGAGTCTTACTGTCTTAGTTTTCTGACATGGATGATTGAGTGCGTAACTTGATGTTACACCTGGTGATAATGTTTTATTGAAATTCAAGCATTTTGAAGCTTAATGAATTGCATTCGCTCTTCATATAAGCCATGCATTTTTCCAAGAAAATGGAGGTGAATTGATAATGTTCTGTGATGCTGCTCCTTTTGTGCTGCTATATTAGCAAAGTGATGCAAAAAAAAAAGGCAATATAAGTTTGTTCCAGGATTGATGTTTTGGTATAGTGAAAGGTGTTGGATACTGCTTGAGTAGAACCCATTGGTTTGCGTTACTTTATGCCATTTAAGGTTAATGAATGTTTTGTACTTTTGTCAGGTCGACAGAATTGGTTACTTATATATGTGGGATGCCTTCAGCGGCTGAGATAATTCGAGCCATGGATGAGATTTCAGACAAGGTATGATCATGGTTTAGGGTTTCACTTTTCTTCACGAATTAATGGTATTATCTCTTGTTCTAGTGGATCCAACTTTGTCTCATGTGCTAGGTTTGCTCAGTTGTGGATTCCGCAGAGCTTTGTAGGAATACTCATCCTGACAGGTCCTTATATAAGTGATATCATCTTTTCTTTGTTTCAACATTTTTTGACAAAATAACTACTCCGTCATTATTTGCATTGCCCTCTAGTTGCATCTATCTGAGTTCAATTCTACATGATTGGCCTGCTTATCAGGGAGTTTGTTGAGGAGGCCAACAAGGCATCAATGAGAATTAACGATTATCTACATGTGAGGTGACCATTTTTTCAACTTTCAGTTAGCATAATCAACAATCACCAGTTGACTGAAATTTATCAAGCCAAGAACTGCCTATTAATGGTCACTCTTGTTTCTATTCTGTTTTCACCACCATGTAGTATCTTAATACAAACCATAGTCTGTATGATGCGGTGAAAAAAGCTGAAGATGAGGGTCACCTGCTTACAAAAGAAGCTCAAAGGGCTGCTAGCTATTTGCGCTTAGACTTTGAAAAGGGCGGAATTCATCTTAGCAGTGGTACATTCTATTCTAGCCTATAACACAGTAAATCATTTTCTTCAGAAAGTGAAAGTTGTGATTTTCTATTTCAGAGAAACTAGAGAGAGTCAATCAGCTAAACACAGAAATTTCTCAATTGTGCCAGGAGTAAGTGTGGTTCTCAGCACAACATTTTTGTAGTTGTTATTAGAGAAGGCAAAATTCATCTCTTTTAATTGGTTACCAGGTTCTAATTTTTCAATTGTTCTCGCAGGTTTGGCCAAAATATGGCCATTGACATGGGTTCTGTGGATGTATTTCCAGCTACACGCATTCCCAAACATTTGCATAGGCTCTGTAAGCCCATATATAGGTCCACATCGGGAATGTTGATGGGATCAACAAAGTCAATGAGCGACATGAAAGAAAAGGGATTTGGAATAATTACAGATCCAGCTACTCTTTCTTCTGTTCTTCAATGGGTAGCAGATGAAGAGGTTTGCCTATCCTATTACTTTTCTATTTCTGAATTAGTAATGATTTGAGCATATCTTTGAGTTTACCTTCATATTAGATGATCTGATCAAAGATTGGCCTTTACAATGAGAATATTTAGTACTCCATTTTCTTCATCCTTGAGTTTTCTTAGCTATGCTCAGCAAGGCTTGACTTTCTCAGGTCAGGAAAACGGCTTACATTGAAGGGAATTCTGTCCCACTTGCAAACTTGGGAGTCCTTGATAAGCTTATAGCTGCTCGCCATGAGCTAGCACAGGTATTGTCTTCTTGTACTTTGTCTTATGCTTCCTTGTTGGGCTAATTCCATATGCGACAGATCTTATAATGCAGTTTAATTTATGCCTGTGCTTTTATTGGGTGCTCAAATTTATGGAACTCTTTACTTCTTGTTTTTTGCTCAACCTGAATTTTTCTTGATGTATTTTAAGGCTTATGAATGAAGCCTTAAGTTACATCCTCATCGTAGATTCTATTCCATCACAATTTTTGTTGCGGGGAAAAACCTTGGGTATGCCGGAGGATTTTCATTCAAGGCTTATTATCGTGCTTGTGTTTTGGTGTTATACAATGATGCCTCAAGAATCTTGTTTTGTAGAGGATTGCTCATATCTGGGATAGTTCCTTTTCTTGTGATTTGTTTTTTTCATCTCATGCTCTACAATTTGCCAGTCATGGAATCTGCACATTCTCCCAATATCTTCTAGCACAAAGCGCATATCCAAAGGAGAGTTTCATATGTTCTGGTACAAGCTCTCACGTGCAAAGATGTGCTTTAATAACACATTGGAATGAGGCATTAAGGAGTTTAGACTGTTATGCAAGAGAGACCATACTTTATTTAATACCAAGACATCAAAGGATAAATGCATTTTTAGCATCCTAGGAAGAGGTACGTTCCGGAGAGATATTCAGATAAGCATCTCATCAAGGTTGTTATTAGGCTATTCTTTTACCTGTATGATTCATAGAAAGAATTATGTAATAGAAGTAAGCTGTTAGATCTTGTCTTGTTCATTTGATCGATGTATTAATACTGTCGGTGAAAGAATTCAGGGATTTCTTGTTTTGAAGGCACCCTCTGGCACTGTAGAGAGCTAACAAACAGAAAGAAAGCATTAAAAAATTGTTTAAATTAAGTAGAATTGATACTGGAACAGGGACTTGATAATTTAGGGTTTGTAGAAACTAAACGCCTATATTAAGAATTAAGATGGCTGATTACAAAATGTCTTAGAGACTATCTATACTAGTATTACATCTCAACTCAAAATAGACATAAAGTAATTTGAATCTCAGCCTCGTAACTTCATGAGTCATGAGTCACAAGGCCCATCACTTGACCACTTGTTTGAAGACATAATAACATGAGAAGACAATGTAAAGAAAGAAACAATATAAAACCTATAAGGAAATCCATACTCCTGCGTGTTTTTTTATAAGGTTACCCTCTCTCTGAAACAAGGCCCATCACTAGAGTATTTTTGTTAAATTTTGTTTTTGCCTTCTTCATCTCCAGTTATTTCTTTCTTGAGTCCGTTTTCTGTTGAAGGTCTATGTTTATCTTTCTCTTAGTGATTTTGCTTTTCTACTTTCTGGTGAAAGCAGATAACAGGGTACGCATCCTATGCAGAATTTGCACTAAAGCAAAACATGGCGTCTTCACCTGATGTCGTGATGTCCTTTTTGCTTGAGATGAGTGAGATGGTCAGAGACAAGGCTGATAAGGTGTTCATTTCTCATAACATTTTGTAATGGGTAGCGTTGGTGCAATCAACATAGCCATAGATAGTATGAAATTGATATCTTTTTCCTTAATTCACATGCAACTATTCTTAGTGCAGGAGTTTGATGCAATTAGAAATTTTAAAAGGCAGAACAGTGGTCAATGCGTAGATTTAGAGCCATGGGATGAGGCTTACTATACAGCCATGATGAAGTCCTCAATGTATGATCTGGACTCCTCAGTAAGTGACACTCTTCTGTCCATTTTGTGCATGTATACAGATCAGTCTCTCTTTATAACAACTGCACTTTTAAGTAAATCAACATTTTTTTTATTTTTTGAGATAATATTTATCGTTCTGTTAAGTTGGAAGGATCTTATGCTATACGATGTTGAGCAGGTTGCAGCATCATATTTCCCTTTACCGAGGTGTATTGAGGGTTTGAAGATCCTGGTGCAGTCACTATTTGGTGCTACATTTCATAGTGTTCCTCTGGCACCAGGTGAATCCTGGCACTCAGATGTACTTAAGATGGTTCTTCATCACCCTGAAGAGGTATATTCATGTATAGATAGCTAAGTTCATTGTTGTTTTAATTTGTTCTTGACATTTTCACAATCTCCTATTCAAATTGAAGGATTCTTCTTGTCTCAGGGGGATTTGGGTTATCTGTACCTTGATTTGTACGCAAGGGAAGGCAAATATCCAGGTTGTGCTCATTTTGCAATCAGAGGAGGCCGTTGCATTTCTAACACGGAGTACCAACTTCCTGTACTGCATATTTCTATGCATTTTAAAGCTCTCACATTCATTAAGTCTGATTAATTGTAGATTTCTTTAATGATTTTCTATTTTGCACTTGACTTTTACTTTCCTCATTAGTCTCATTTAATATTTGTGGAGGAAACACTTTTTTCTGAAGCTTTAAGCATGCTTTAGATTAATTTGGTGAATAGAATTAGAATAAAGAAAGCCAAGTGGCTTTCTACATAGGTGATATGTCACTTCTATTGCTTTTTGTTGGAGAATCAGGTGGATGGGGATCTCCATCACTGTGCCAACTAAGTGGCCACCGTTGACTGCTATAAATATGCCTAGGCAGCTTCATGAACATAGTTGCAAAGCCACCATTGACTAATATATATATATTGTGAGATTGAAGTTGATGAAATGAAGACTAGTATATTTTTGTTGTGCTGATGGCATTGGGTAATGCTCACCATTACTAAAATAGGAATGGCAATAATAAAAGCAACTAAAAGTTCCTGTGCTTAGTTAGCAAAGTTATTTATTTTAGCAAAGAGGTCACTGTTGGTGCATCTTTTGTTGGTGTGCCCATGGTCCTTTTTTGGCCCATAGGCCTTGTACTCTTAAATGAGTCCATTTGGTTGCTTTTGTGCTGAAACTTCTTTGGTGCTAACATTTTTTATGTCCACAACAATTTGATTCTCAGTTACATGAACAAGATTTGGTTATTGCAACTATGAAGTGTTCTGTATGAAATTACTTTTTTGGATTGATTCATACATTGTCTTGCATATTTGGTTAATTTGAAGTTGAAATAGGAAAATGGTGACATTGCAGGTTGTGGCCCTGATTTGTAACTTTTCTGGTTCACGTAATTCTTCTCTTGCAAGGCTTAATCATTTTGAAGTAGAGACTCTGTTCCATGAATTTGGCCATGCTCTTCATTCTTTGCTGTCGAGAACGGTACTGTTTTGATATTTTCTTGACTTCAATAAAAGATAGTTGCCTAGTTTGTTCAGCTTATTTTTAATTTTTTTCTCTCTTCATTCAGGAGTACCAACACTTTTCCGGTACCAGGGTGGCTCTTGACTTGGCTGAAACACCTTCAAACCTTTTTGAGTGAGTTGAAAGCTGCAATTTCTCCATCATGGAAAAAAAGAAAAAGAAAATCCTGTAATGGAAGATTTGGCAAGTTCACAAATGTGAAATTCCTATGAACTTTGGAATGACTTGTTTGTATTTCTTGAAAATAGAAGTTCTTTGCCTTGGGCCACCACTTACAACATCATCTCTCTTTTGCAATTCTAGATCTTGGAAATGAACCTGTGTGGTCAGTCGAAGCTTTTTCCTTAAACTCTTTACTGAGTCGTGCATTATAAAAAAAACCAGTAAAAGAAAGTCCCTGCATATTTCCTTTCCCTATCTGCTTATGTATCTGCTGCATACTTTACTGGGCAATATTCTTAGGTACTACGCATGTGATTACCGGGTCTTGAAGACATTTGCTAGGCACTATTCCACTGGTGAAACAATACCAGAAAAGTTGGTTGAGTCAATGCAAGGTGCCAAAAAGATGTTTGCAGCAACCGAGTTACAGCGCCAGGTCTTCAAGTGCATGAAAAGTTAACGAAACGAGAAATTTGTTAGAAAAGATTCTCACCTTTATTTTTTTGTCTGCCTGTTGTCAGATCTTTTATGCTTTGATTGATCAGACAATTTTTGGCGATCAATTAGCTGGACAAAGAGATACAAGCTCAGTTGTTGCTGATTTGAAAAGTCAATATACTAGTTGGAGGCATGTCGAAGGTACACATTGGCAGGCTCGGTTTAGTCACCTTCTAAATTATGGTGCAGGTATGAACTTCCTATTTTTTGAGTTTTGTTATGTGTGCTGGGGTAAACATGGTTTCCTATTTAGCATCAGCAGCTCGATTTAAGCATTAAACTTCGATGAAGCATTAATATGAATTTTTGCATTTTGGGAGATCTTAGTGAAAAGCTAGTGGGCTGCGATACTAGAGGAATAATTTAATCCTTGCTCGATGCAGCGTGTTGACAAAGATAATTAGCTCTGGAATAGTTTTTTTTTTTTTTTTTTTTTTTTTTTTTTGCCGTTGGGGCAATCATTTATAGCAAGTTAATGAAAGATTACTTTCGCAGGTTATTATAGCTACTTGTATGCCAAATGTTTTGCGGCAACCATATGGCAAAAGCTGTGTCAGGATGATCCGCTGTCATTAACCACAGGAACTGCTTTGCGAACAAAGTTTCTACAGCATGGGGGAGCCAAAGACCCATCTGAAATGCTGAACGATCTAGTAGGGGGCAGTGCGATTGTGAAGAACTGCAATGGGGGAATTGTTCCGGATACTGCAAGTCTTGCCGATGAGATGGGTTTGGTCGACTATAACACGAAGTTGACGGAGAAGTTTGTCTAACTTCCAAGTCCAGCTTCTTTTTTCGTTCTTTTTGGTATCACAGAGCCCGATTCGATGGGGTTTTTCCTTTTCGGTTGTATTTAATATCTGTGTTTGTGCTTTTACGCTTTGCCAGGCACAACTTGTGGGACTAATTCGATGGGCCACGAAAATAACGCTTACGCAAGTCTAAGTTGCCCAAAAGGTCTAACTTAGGGTTCAATAACTTGCAGGCCGGGCTTAATGCCAATATTAAAATGGGTAGGCCACATTTGATGCGTAAGAATGGTCAAAATGGCTTTTTTAAAACCAATTTATGGGCCTGCGGACCCAATTTACTGGCCAATATCAATGATGGGCCGTGTCAGTTGCAATCGGTCCAGGCCAGCCAGCCGCCGAATTTATGGCCCAATAATTGATGGATCCAGGTCCTACTTTAACACCAAATCCGAGTTGCCTAGGCCAGCCCTAATTGTGGTCCGTGGTGGGCCTATGAGGCCCAATCAAAGCCCCCTAGTGGGCCCATCGAGGATTAACCGAAGTCCTCTATAATGCGTTGGGCCTGATCCAGAGGCCCACTTGGTGGGTCATCGTGGCCCAGGTCCATTTTCTGAAAATGGGCCTAGGCCCAACTCTGGCACTAAGTGGGCCTGCTATCCCTGCCCAATTTGTGGGCCTAATAGGCCCAATCAAAGTCCCTCGTGGGCCTGTCCAGAACAACCGGAGGCCCAATAATGAGCTGGGCCTGATCCAAGGCCCACTTAGTGGGCCCATCGAGGATTAACCGAAGGCCTCTATAATGCGTTGGGCCTGATACAGAGGCCCACTTAGTGGGCCATCGTGGCCCATGTCCATGTTGAAAATGGGCCTAGGCCTAACTCTGGCACTAAGTGGGCCCGCTATCCCTGCCCAATTTGTGGGCCTAATAGGCCCAATCAAAGTCCCTCGCGGGCCTGTTCAGAACAACCGGGGGCCCAATAATGACCTGGGCCTGAACCAGAGCCCAATGATGAGTTGGGCCTCCAAAGGCCCACTTAGTGGGCCCATCGAGATTAACCGAAGGCCTCTATAATGCGTTGGGCATGAACCATAGCCCAATGATGCGTTGGGCCTGATCCAGAGGCCCACTTAGTGGGCCATCGTGGCCCAAGTCCATTTTCTGAAAATGGGCCTAGGCCCAACTCTGGCACTAAGTGGGCCTGCTATCCCTGCCCAATTTGTGGGCCTAATAATAGGCCCAATCAAAGTCCCTCGTGGGCCTGTCCAGAACAACCGGAGGCCCAATAATGACATGGGCCTGAACCAGAGCCCAATGATGAGTTGGGCCTGATCTGAAGGCCCACTTTGTGGGCCCATCTGCCCATTTTAGAAATGGGCCTAGGCCCACTCTAGCAGCAAGTGGGCCTGCCTAATACTGCTCAATTTTTTGGGCCTGCCGGGGACTAGCCGGAGGCCGCAATAGTGATTGGCCTAATCCAGTGGCCCAATAATGATCTGGGCCTGATCCAGAGGCCCGAATTAGTGGACCCATCGTGGCGCAAGTATATATTGTGCAAAATGGGCCTAGGCCCAACTATGCCCAATGATGAGATGGGCTCACTTGGATACGGTCCAATAATTTCATGTGAAGGGCCCAATTCAAGGCCTACATTCAGTCCCCAAAGTCGGCCATGGGAGGCTTATGGAAAAGTTTCGACCGGCCAGGGCCCATCAATGCCCAAGTTAAGGATCATTAATTTTTTTCGAGTTTATATTCAGTTAATTTCTGTGATTTTCAGAATTTTCCTTCTGCTGACTCACAAAATCCAAACAGAATTCACGACCCCTTGCTCGGTCTAGTATATCGCTCGCCTAGGTCGATAAGTTCAACGATCAGGTCTAAGAGGCGTCCAGGCCCACTCCCCTACTTCACAACGAAATAAAGAGGAAAGGTACAGTTCCAGAACCATCGTTTCTTACCCATTAAATTCCTTTCACCTATTGTTGCTGTGGAGAGAGAGAGAGAGAGAGAGAGAGAGAGGGATACAGGACCATCGTTTTCATAGACAATTAGTAAGCTGCACACTCCTCGTGATCTTCAAAACTTGTGACCCAATAAATGGTTGGTTGATGCAGAAACTCCCGGGAAACCATCAGCGCATCAGCCATTAACGACAGACCTCATCAGGAAAGAATTGCTAACCACTACAACAGAGTAGATTAATGTAGTCATCATCGGAATCAAAACTTCAGGACACTGAGCGAGTCAAACCATGCTTCTCGGTGTATTCCTGGATACGATCCCTCTTTGAACAAAGAGCAAATTCCACATCTAACGCATATCATTTCAATGCTCATTGATGGTTTGGCACCATCAATTCTCCTGGGCCCTGCATCACTTTTCACCTTTCAGTAATAGACTGATGACTGTATGCGCAAGCCTGAGCCAAGCCGATCAGTTCATGCCTAAACCCTGTTACGATTCATACTGAATTCTACACCTTTTGCAAATGGGGTCGAGCCATTCTAAGGCCCAACGTCAGGTCTTATCTAACACCAAGATTACAATTTCAAAGTACCCCCCACCAAACGACAGGCCTAACATACCCAATTTAACAATTTACCAGGAATAATTGACTTGCAGGCATGTTAATATTTAACCGCGAGGTAACGTACTACAGACAGCTTTCGACGTGATGGGGTTTATCTTCAACCTCTACTATCCATTCACAAAGAATGGAATTCACTAGTTCTGGAACCTCATCATGGGGACAATGGCCTGAATCATCAACAAAATAAGAAGCAAAAGGAGGTGTACATCAGAGACTCATAGATGGAAGTTTCCAAAATTAGTAGAATGAACACAGAATTCTCATCACCAGCATCGATTTCCCTGGTCAAGATTCCCGCACAATGTTCATTAAGCATGGCCAGCTTAGACTTGGAGTTGGAGATCGGATCTTTCATCCCCTTTAGCATAAGATAGCAATATCAGTACTTTTTTTGCTAAAGAAGATAGCAAAATCAGTCAACAATTCAGGCATAAAGGAATATAGACAATTCTTCTTCAAAAAGGAATACATACCTGGACAACTAAAACCTTTCCATTAAATCCTTTCAAGAGAAAATTTAGAGGAATGGAAAGGTTAAGACTGAAGATGCTTTCCAGAACAACTAGCACCCCAGGATCATATGACTTGATGCGTCAAGGTAATCCACTGAATTTTCACATCTCACTTCTACAGGAAATCAACATTGCTGACATTTGCATGTTGGTTGCAAAAATCAAATACTACCGCGACCATGATAAGCGCACACACAAAAGGATACTGATCTAACCATCTCATTGATAAGCCACTCATCAGCCCGCTCTGTTCTCTGCAGCACATTCAATAATATCAAGCACTAAATATTTTCTACAAAGGAAAAACTATAAAACCTATCATCAACTTTTCCCTCACATAGACTCTGCATCTGGAGGTTTATAAGAACACATGATTTGCACCCTCTATTTCCATACTTCAAACACAAGGTGTAAATTCTACATCTCTTTGAAAAAAAGTTAATGCAAAGTGAGGGTAAGATGGAGTCGGGAATGATTCTAAATGTTTTCCCTTTATGAAAGAAAAAAAGAAAGAGAGAGCAACAAATTGACTCCTAAAAGTAAAAGTAATGTGCATATTACCACGGCGTAGCAATTCCTCACAATCTGTCCTATACTTGATCTCAGGTAAAACAGAAGGAGACGAGCACCCAACCATGTAGCTCCTGAAGTCCGTCTTTCCTAAATAATTTAAAAAATGTTGGATGTTAGTGCAGTCCTCATGCCAACAGATTGTCCAATGATAGATTTAACAATAATACAATATATAAATTCAACACAATT
Source organism: Corymbia calophylla (assembly GCA_014182845.1). Taxonomy (NCBI): domain Eukaryota; kingdom Viridiplantae; phylum Streptophyta; class Magnoliopsida; order Myrtales; family Myrtaceae; genus Corymbia; species Corymbia calophylla. The sequence goes on along the minus strand of CM024703.1, from coordinate 625,951 downwards.
CAGTGTAGAACGCATTTAACAGGTGCAAGATGATCTTACTTTAGGCAATGGAATAGAAGAATATCCTGGAACTACATCGCCTGCACTGTTCATGAGAACCACAGACTTCACCAAAGTAGGCCAAACACTGGCAAATATTGCAGCAACATAGCCTAGAAAGCATGTAAGGGGTAAGAGAAACCAGAAGATAACAGCCAACAGGAGAGAGTAGCTTGAGTTTAGTAGAGACATCAAGTTGATTAAAAGGGCAATATCAGAAAGGGTTTAAGATGCTGGGAGGAGGGAATGGGATGAGACACGTACCACCAACTGAGTTTCCCACCAGATGAATTGATTCACCGACAACTTCAATGACAAAATCTCTCAACAATTCAGCCCATGTTAGTTCTGTATAAACAATATTAGGCTTTTCTGATCTACCAAATCCCAAGAGAGTGATGGCCCATACACGGTTGCTGCCATCAGATATACCATCTAAGTTGTCACGGAAGTGCTCCAGAAAGGCACCAAAACCATGCACCAAAAGGACCGCAGGTCCTTTATCACCAACGATGGTGTACTGAAAGAGAAACAGTTTACAGCAGAAAAATTAAAAGCAAGATCTTGCAGAAACTTTCATAAGTTTCGGCTAAAGATTGCATCTTTAGCATAAAAAAACTCACATTGCTCTTTAGACAATTGGGCAGTGGACATGAGTGGCAATTACGAACTTTTGCTACTAAAAAACCAACATTTGCAGCAATAAATATAATAACTACTAAATTCGCTGCTTATTCCTGTATTAGTAGCAAACATAAGTTGGCTGCTAACAATTCTAGACATCGTTTCTCCACTTTATTGTAAACAGAATTATAAGTTAAGATTACACAAATTTGGGTGCGCATACATTGAGTCTAAAACATTCTAATAGCAACTATCCATCATTTGTGAATAATCTAGTCTGAAGTTTCTCACAATTTACTTATGTCTTTAGTTCAACTTATTATAAACCAAAACTTGTTTTTTGACTTCCACGAAAATAAATAACTGTTGGGTTTTGAAAATAATTAAAAAAAAGTACATTACTTGATATGACTTGAAAATTACCTGAACAAGTGTAATTTTCTTCCCCATTTAGTTAGATAACGCTTAATTGTTCTTTTTGCTTTTATTATATAGGTTATCTTAGAGTCCCTTGTAAGTAAGCATTGATTTTTGCATAAACCACATATTAGATCTTTACAGTTAATTCATCATCTAGATTTCCTGATAATTATCAGATGTATCTCAAAACTAAAAATTATTTTAATTTCTTATCAAGATGATATAAATCTATAACTAACAAATAAACCACGATAGATATCGGATGCATAGTCTGACATAATCTTATACTTCTAATAAGATTCATCATCCAAAAAATTATGTAAATGATGAACTATTATGATCAACACACACACACACAAAAATTCTGATAAAAAAAAATCTCTAGCCTGACATGGCACTTTTTACGTTTGACAAAATCAAAGCTTGAATGAATCAACAAAAGAAAACTATATCTATCCTTGATATATGAAGAATTATAAAATTAGTAACTCAATATGAAGACAAAATTTTTCTCTCTAGATTATTTTCTATTCAAGTGATGATTGTCCCTGCGCTTTTTTTTTTTTTATCGTCCCTTAATGTTTGTTCCCTTTGCTATGCAGCATTATCTTTTAAAAACTTTTTATTACCCAAAAGAGATAATAGCAGCCTGTTCAAAAGTTGAACAATAAACATACTTCCCACATTTTCCTGGTTTATAATTGTCAAACTCCTGACTCTATCCTTCTCCTAATATCTCTCTCCCTATCATCCTTTTCCCAAATGGTCCCTACTCCATGCCATGACTTCAACTAGGAGATGACTTCATGCTCCAATCAAATATTATATATGGCACTGAGACCTCTGTGTATAGCCATGGATGATTCAGAATGGATCACTTTCTCCGTCAAGCAATTTAATCACCTTCCTGTACAAAAGACATTTTTTGTTGCTAAAGATCGTGGGCCGTGACAAGCTAGCAGCTGCTCCAAATTTGCTGCTAAAAATCATTAGCAGCAACAAGTTCTCTACTATCAGCAAGTCTTTTGCTGCCAATTGTCAAGTTTGTTGGCAACAGATGTTATTACATTTTGCTTTCTATAAAAAGCAGCAACTGAAGGAACCTCCAAACTATGATTTATAAGTGGCAAAAGTAGAGTTAATATAGGTTGCCAGCTACCTGAATCAAGTGCCCCTTCCATCTCCATATCCTAATAGAATGCATGCCTTCGTTGATCTTCTGACTTCTCAATGCAATGACCCAGTACCACTGCATCGAAATCCAATCCATTATGTCAGTAATCCCTCAAACTGCCCAATAAAGAAAGAAACACCTCTGAGAGCCTAGGCTGAACAAGTTGAAAATTCGTAGTTGTATATGCAGGGCATGATCCAAATCAGCCACTTGCAGATTTCAAATGGTACCTCCATTGAACACACAGCATCAACTGCTGCAGCAACAGTGGACACTGAATATCCAAAAGGAGATAAAAATCCAGCATTCCTTTCTTTTTCATACTTCATAGCTTCATAATAGACTCTTCTTCTCGACAAGATGCCAAGACTAAGTGCAGGACCAAAAAGAGCATAAAAGGATGCTCCCTCTCGACTTTCAGCCTCACATATCCTATCATGCACCCTGCCAAAATGTGAAGCTAAAAGAATATCAATTCCCACTGCATGACCAAATCATAATAATACTATAAATACCAAAACAAACTAACTCTCATTTGCTTTTGTACAAATTTGAAATCCTCTGTGATGCTCATGCTAGCATTCACCTTACTCAACATAAGGAAATTGACAAGCTAGACAGCATCAAGCCATTTAGATAATTGGTGACAGAATGTATGACCTACTCCTGCCAGTCACCTCGAGCTGTTCCTTCCAAGTATCTCAGGTACGCAGCCAATGCATTTAATACAGCGAGTGTCCCACCTCCAACAATTTTTCCACTTTCTGTAACAAAAACAGAGTTCTCCATTCTTTTCCTGTAGGCATGGTTTGACTGCAAATCCCCCTTAGTGGAAGTCTCAGACCCAAAAATGCCCTTCTGCAGTGTAGTCTCAGCTGATGTCTCCTTCAGAGAAGTCCAGCTCCTTTTTTGTTTATGAATGTTTCCATTGATAAATTCCTTCAGATAGTCATACGTCGGGAGATGACCTGATTCAGTCATTACCTATAAATTATATGCTATTTTGGAAAGTTGACAAGAAATTATGCATGGCATATATTAATAACACTTATAATCTACAAAATCAGCACGAGACATCTAAGGCAACATGGGAACTTACCCCAATCCAAGTTCATCTGAGCAGCGGGAACTGCCAGGCACGAGAATGGAGAAACTAGGGGAATTTCACGCTTTTTGAAGTCCTCGTGAGATAGAGGCAAATCCTCAAGGTTCTAAGACATCAAGATGCATGCAACAATCACTTGGAAGACTTTGAGAACAATGTGAATTTTAGCAATGAAAAGAGCAACAACCTCAAGGTCATAAAAAGGAGTCCGCCACAATTCAACATCCTGCTTTCTCTCGAGATGAGAAGTTACTTTGGCAAAGGTCTCTCTGACAGCATTTATTGTCTTCATCATGTCATATTCCACCTCCTCTTCTGTGAGCAAACAAGTAGCATTAACCTATTCCAATCCTCGGTGATGAAATTCAAAAATGTTAGTTGAGTGCCAGAGGCCTTCCTAGTGCCTGAGCTGTAAATGACACTTGAATGAAAGAATCTACCAAATACCTCTTTAACAAGCTCTTGAATGACTTTCTCTGCACTGCCATATCTGATCAGCAAATCAGAACCGTGCTCCCTCAGAGAATCTTTCAAGTCACTCAAAGCATGTAGTAGAAGTTCTAGCATTTCATCGGAGAAACCTACAAATAATTGTAGCAAAGTAAAATCTAGTTCAGAGAGAAGCAAAGCTATCCAATCAATATGTCAATCTAGATTAGAGTCTTGCAGCATATGTTGCAACCAACTCTGTCCCTTTAGATAGTTCAGATGAATATAGCAACATGAGATATAAATGAGGAAAATATCATGCATGAAAAAGAGATTGTTATGAAAACTCAGAAGCAATCCAACTTCTCATGCTGTACAATCAATCGCAAAGTATGAATGTATGACCAGTCAAGCAAAGGCGGTTCTTAATGCAAAACAAACTCACCACAGCGAGATCCATGTAAAGCAGTCTAGCATTCAGTATGCTCCTAACTAATTTCTCTTTCTTAGGCCAATTTGGCAAATATTTCTACATGGAATTATTAAATTAAAAAATCCATAGCTAAGCCTATAATTGAATTTTGGTACTAAATCTAGAGTACTAGAATTGAGTGATAGATTTGACTTCTCGCTACAGGCAAGGCACTCTAGCAGTTACATTAGCATTGAACAAACTGACCACTTTCATAAGTAAAAATCAACCTACTTCAGTCCAGTCTGACTAATTTCCCTTTCTTAGGCCAATTTGACAAATATTGCTATATCAAGTTATAAAAAATAACAATTCTATAGCTAAACCTGTAATTGAACTCACTGGAAAGTAACCAGTGCTTTAAGCCATTAAGAGCAACCACATTATGGTATTAAATCTAGAATAATAAATATGACTGATTCATACAGGTGACTCACTCTTCCAATTACATGGACGTGGAACAAATTGACAATATTTATAAGTGAGAATCAACCTACTCCAAATAGAACTATTTTCCTTCAGCAGACTGAGTGAAACTTTCTATATCTCAAATCAAAAAACTAATTGGTAAACCTCCAATTGAGCGACCAGAAAGAAGGCAAAAATCGAAGACATTAGAGAGTAGAAAAGGACACTACCACCAATTCCGGAGTAAAAGATTCGACAGCCAAAGACAGTTGAAGCACCCTAGAAATAGGACTTCAATGAAAATCAGTTAGACACATCGTTTTGTGCAATAGTTCCTGCACCTCAAATCATATCAATGAAGCAGCAAACCTACACCAGGAATCAGTTCGCCACAATCAAAGATGCGAAGAAAAACAACTCTGGCATCCATGCTAGGGTTAAGACCTCGACTACAGGCAAGGCACTTTAGAAATCAAAACAATTGGAACAATTCCGTAACATCGGCAAATTCAAAACCAGTCCTCCTAGCAGATGGACGAATAAATATTTTCCCGCAGCAGGAATCGCAATGAGAAAGTAGCGAAAGGCCCCACGAACTTACGAGAAAGTAATCGGTGATCGAAGATGTAGAGAGGAACAACACTCTGGTACCGAGACGCCGCAACGATGCCAGGGTGATCGTCGACGCGAAGATCGTGCTTGTACCAGAGAATCGCCACGCCATTTCTCTTGCCTCGCTCCGCCGCGGTCGTCACCGTGGCCGCCGCCGCCGCCGCGGATGACGAGGCGGAGAGGCGAAAGCGGCCTCGATTCCGAGGAGAGAGATCAGAGCCGCGCGAGAGAAGACGAATGGAGAGAGAAGGTGGAGATACGAAGAGCGCCATAGAAGGAGGAGAGAGAGAATTGGGGAATGGACAAAACGTCCATTTAGGTCTGGGGGCAAGCTCTAGAGAGAGAGAGAGAGAGAGATTGTGGTGGAAAGAGGGAGAGGAATTCTGTGGAGGAGACGAAGTGCAGGCAAACAATGCTTGGCGACGGAGATGCTTGTCTTGAGTCCTGGGACTTCTTAACCAATTTGCATTCGGCTAATCTCGCGTCAGGCGAGTGATCAGACAGTAAATTGGTTCTTGAAATTTGAAGCTGGCGAGACCTAACCTCACCGGAGATGGTGAGGTCACCCCTCACAAATCCCAGTCTGGGTGACTTTGGCGTCAGTCCTTCTCGCCGTCGCCGAGACCCGATGACCGGTGAAGAAAGAGTAGAAATACGTAAATAGAAAAAATTCAGAAAAAAAAACTAATAAAAAATTATCAAAATTGTAAGTGCACATAGATTACATCACCGTCAATAAATTTTCATCCAAAATTAATCGGTTAAATTCTATTGATAAATTTTCAAAAAATTTAATATTGAATTAGCGAAAATAAAAAATTTAGAACTCTATTGATACAAGCATAATGAATTTAAGATTTTTTTGGTAATTTTTCCACATTTTAGCTTCTTATACAATTTATGCCATACATTTAGTGTACGTGGATTCTGTAGTCTTCCTGTCATTTTGTCAACGTGAATTTCATAGGCTTTTGGCTCGGTATACAGGGATCCAAAAAAAATTATATGTTTTGTCAAATAGATAGATGAGCATGAAACGCATCCAATTAGGAGAACCCTTTTGTTATTAATAAGTTAAAGACAAGAGGGGACATGAGTGTGAGTGAACTTATTCAAGTCTATTGAGGAAATTGTTCAATGGGTCTCAAACATTTACGCATATGTCAATTCATATTTTAACTTTTCAATTTTGATAGTTTAATTATAACATTTTATTCAAAATTCCAATGTTCAATGGGTCTCAAACATTTAGGCATATGTCAATTCATATCTTAACTTTTCAATTTTGATAATTTAATTATAACATTTTATTCAAAATTCCAATGTAGTATTACTAGCTTATTTGCATTGGAAATCATTGATGTAACAGTGTGCAATTTAAGATAGCAGGCAATGATTGACCCACCGCATCAATAGTTTTCAAAAAAATTAACCAAAATGATTATATTAAAATTTATAAAAATGTTTAGGATTAAATTGACAAAGTTAAAAATTTTACAATTGAATTAGTACCGTATAATAAATTTAGGATTAATTAGATAATTTTTCTAATGTCAAAGAATTCCTTCTACTTTTCTTAGGAAATGACCACGTCAGATTCGCATAAAATCTTAGTGTACTTCTTTTTTGTGATCCACACCTATTATTATTCTACCTTTGGTAATCATGAAAGATATAAATAATGTACATCTCGCACTATGCAGAGACGAGCAATGCATGATGAAAACACACTTTTCCACCGAAAAATGGAGTGGCATTAATTTATATTTAGTAGGAAAGTCCGTGCGATTTTGAATTTGTGCCTATGGTGCATTTTCATAGGTAAAACAGGGCCAAGATGATTGTATTATTAATTAAAAATAAATTATTTGTATGTATATATGGATAATTACTCGTGTTCAACTACCTTAATTTCATTAACATGAAGGAGGTGAGAATGAGTAATAGACAATGGTAACATCATAAATAGACAGCTAACTAAGGTTTCTAATTGAAAAGTTTTCATAAGAGAAAATTTTCAATTATGGTAAGGGTGTACATCTCTTTAAGGAACTAAGGTGTATTTGAAGCACGAATACTTTAAAGGAACTTACTAAATTTAATATATTTACTTTGAATGTTAGGCAATTGAAATTCAAACAGATTACTTGTTCGAAACCAAACGAAATGATTGACATTGAGAAGATGTAAGTTTGGGCTTGATATGGACAATGAAGATGTAATTTGTTTCCTTCTTTCCTAATTAAGCAGTTGATTGTGCTGATCGAAAGCAAATTTCTTGACCTACTAGAAGAGAAGTATTTTATAAGACTAAATAAAGCATGCCTATATTTTCAAGTTTTAGACCAAAATTAGATGATTTCACTCATGTAGTAAACATAAATATAGCTTTTGATTTATCGGTTCGACTTAATCTCATCGAGATTCAGAACCCTTTTAGCTTGCCCACATTGAACGAATTATCAATTTACCTATGCAAATGCACTTCACAATTTATGTTACAAATAGCAATCGGAGTACGGCAAGTTTAATGGTTGGGTAAATGACGTTCTCTTGGATATCAATTTATCACAAACACAACTTGTTCAAAACTCATTGGGGGTAAAGTAGTATTTCCCCTTCTCTATCTTGCTCGTAAATTTCATCCATTCAAATAGTCGATAGGCACATTAAACATAGATTTTTAAATTGAGAGTTACAAGCTATATAATTCCACAAAGCATCTTAGTTTAACAAGCAGCCTATTTCAATTTAACGTTAACATCTTCCAAGAATACAGTATAGTGTGTGATCAATGACGATGAAATCAAATACCTGGTGGCCTAGAAAGGCTACCGCCGGCCTTCCTTGGGTCACCCACCATGGGTACACATCTCACTCTCATATGCATCGAAGACGGAAAATGCACAGAAAGCAATATACTCGGAGCATCTTAAACTTTTCCCATACTCATGACTGCCTAAGAACAGCAAAGGAGCTCGTTTCTTTGGTTCACGCGGGCATGTATAATATGAGGATTGTGTCCGAAATTGGAGCAAAAAGAAGCAAGAGCTGTCTTTTTCCAGGTTCTTACTTCTGGACTCTCTCTCTCTCTCTCTCTCTCTCTCCGCATTAACGCAAATAAACAGCCGCCATCATTAGATAGCGCAATGGGCGGCTTTTGCCCGAAAAGGTTCTTTTCTGAAAAAGCAAAAAGAAAAATGTAAAATGGTTAGCATGTCGTGTCTCGCTGATCGGCCATTGCTAGCAATTTCAGATTTATGCAGGCGCAAAAGCCTGGGTTGACAAGACAAAATTTGGACATTTGTTTCATAGATTTAGTCGAGGTAAACGTGAATTTTCTGACTGACGATCGATATCTTTTTTATTACTAACCGAAGTACAGATTTGCCCCTTTATTAGCTCGGGCGCTAGAGGGCCAGCAACAAAAATTAGGACACCTGTCTCAGCGATCTGGTCGAGGTAATAGTGAATTTTCCAATTCGACGACGATGGATTACTTTTTGATTAATGGGACAGATGATTTGGTTGAGCCAGGAAACGAATCTGAGAAAATATAGGAAGGCCACACTGGGATAATCGACAAATACATCTGTTTTTGCCCCCCAAAGAAGAAATAGGAACACTTGACTGTTTAGATCACAACCACCGTTTGATACGCCATCATGTTATGTACGCGTCCGTTTCCATGTGACGACATGGACTACGTCGGACTTTCAACTGTCGGGCAGCATATGTGGGTCATTTGTTCTTTGTCTAGCTAAAGATAGCAATTTACGGTTCAACACGGGCCTAGTTTAGGAGCTGTTGCAATTGTACATAAAACAAGATTAGCTATTCACGAGCTGCACAGGTACGTAGCACGCTTGAGTCTCGATAAATGGTAAAAGCCATTTTGGATGTCGATCATACTAGCTAAGATAGCCATATTAATATTTACTATATTAGTAGTTTGTATTGTATAAAATACCACAAACATAGAACCTGAAATCAGGAATTACAAGAAATCGGGAATTATAAGTTCCTAAACAATTAGAATTGGAAACTAGATCGGGGCTTTCTAGAATATAAAATTAAACTGGTCAAATCTACCTCGAAATGCTTACTATGTTATAGTTAATGATCATGCATTTATCATAAGTTTTTAAATTTTTTTTTTGTTAATTCATCTTTGAATATCTTATCATTCTTACTATTGTGTAATAGGATCAAGTAAGGACTTTCTACATTATAACTGTCAAATCATCATGCATTTGAAAACTTGTGACATGAGATCTTCACTACTTGTTACGTATATGATGTGGGGATATCCAGCATTAGTTGACAGTTGTCAACTAGCTAGAAGCGAAAGGCACAACCTTGGACTATTTTCTCGCTCGGCTCTTTCTAAATAACTAGAGCAAACTCTTTATCTGTCGAGGAGTATATCTTTAGTCATGAGAAAATCAACCAACTATAATTATGTAAACTATGGCAATATCAACACAACAAGGATTTCATTTAACGAGCAGAATGATTAATTTACTAGAAGAGGTACTTAATTACTATTGCATTGTTAAATAACAAAGGAAGATGATTGAGAATGCAACCCATTACTTATCATGCATGATGTTACACCATAGGACATTGGAAACACATCTACATGTACGACCCATAGTTCCTTCACATAGATAAATGTGTTTAGGCTATACTAACCAATTGATGAACATAAGACTATAAGAGTTGCGTCGTGCGAGCAAAAAATCAGTGGTGCTGGTCCATCGGTTAGAGGTACGATAACTCAATAATGTATTTCTTGTACTTAGGTGTTGCCTGGACAACCATATCGTTATTGCTGGCATGGTTGTTTGGACCACATTTTGGATATATGCCTGGTCCCTCCACCATTCTATATGCTGACATTGAGATTGAGATGCATCTAGCCTCTCGACGTTGCACTCTCCTGGCCATCTGCAGCTATAGCCCAGATGGATCTCCTCCTCCGGTTTTATACATGTCACTTAAATGAATGAATCTATTCTGTGGAGAAAAAGAAAAATCTGGGAAGATTTCGACGTTGCTCCACTCAAACGAACGATTGATGCGACCAAAGATCATCCACGAGATTCCCACGTCCACAATCCATCATTATCCGCGACTCGATTGGCCCCCACCTCCGCCCCCCCAATTTGTTCACTTTTGAAAGAATCGGTCTCCCCTCCGTTGGCGGCCCCCACCTCTCTCCCCACAAAGCCCGCTCCAAATTCATAAATAAAGTCTGATAGATCCGGAAATTAATAAATCGAGTGTTAAATTGATATAATCATTTTAATTGCACATTTTAAGATCTGTGAAATTACTTACTATATACTTTGCATTAATCTTTAGCATGATGGACATTTTTCCTCCCATCACTTTGCATTCTTTTAAATTGGACTACATGTTAAATGAATCTCCATATATTTCATTATATATAGAGGCCATCTGCCCCTCCACATGAGCGGGGGCAGTTTCTCTCGCTGCCATACCGCACTCACCGTCTCCGTCGCATGCCAATCCAGTACGCTAAAATGCGCCGCGCCACCACCGTGAGGTGCCTGCTCGCCTGCGGCGCTCTTCTCCTAGTCCTCCGGGCAACCCCGGCTATAGCATGGCGTCCCTGGCCCCACCAGAGAAGTAGCCGCTCTGATCTCATCCTGGGCGGCTCCAAGAAATACGAGGGCTCGTCGGAGCTCGTCCACCTGAAGTACCACATGGGCCCAATCCTCACGGCCAACATCACCGTCTATCCCATCTGGTACGGCACGTGGCGCAAGGCCCAGAAGAAGATCATCCGTGACTTCATCAGCTCCATCTCGGCCCTCCGTCCCAAGCGCCCCTCGGTGGCCGGGTGGTGGAGGACCGTCCAGCTGTACACCGACCAGACCGGCGCGAACACCTCCCGCTCGGTCCGGCTTGGGGAGGAGAAGTCCGATCGGTTCTACTCCCACGGCAAGTCGCTGACGAGGCTCTCCGTTCAGTCCGTGATAAAGAGCGCGGTCACGGCCCGGACGCGCCCACTCGCGACCAACCCCAGGGGTGGGGTCTACCTGGTGCTGACGGCGGAGGACGTGTACGTCCAGGATTTCTGCGACAACGTATGTGGGTTCCACTACTTTACGTTCCCTTCGATCGTGGGGTTCACGCTCCCGTACGCGTGGGTGGGCAACAGCGCAAAGCTCTGCCCGGGCGTGTGCGCCTACCCGTTCGCGGTGCCGGAGTACATGCCCGGGTGGAAGCCGCTGAAGCCGCCGAACGGTGACGTGGGCGTGGACGGAATGGTGAGCGTGATTGGCCACGAGATCGCTGAGCTGGCGACGAACCCGCTGGTGAACGCCTGGTACGCGGGTCAGGACCCGAGCTTCCCCGTGGAGATTGCGGACCTGTGCGAGGGCATATACGGAACCGGGGGCGGTGGGTCCTACACGGGGCAGATGATGGAGGGCCCACATGGAGAGACGTATAACATGAACGGGAACAGGAGGAGGTTCCTGGTCCAGTGGGTGTGGAACCACGTGATCGGTTATTGCACTGGTCCTAATGCGCTCGATCAGTGAGCTTTCGTTGTAAAATACCACCTTCTCTTTTTATCGTCTTTTGGCTGTCTTATTCCGTTTCATGTGCTGTTGCTTTTTGCTGCGTATTTAGTGATGGTGGTTACTGTTGAATATGTTGAAAAGGAAGATGATCAGAGGCCGTGTGTTGAATACAAACAGATAGTTTTATCTCCTATTGATAAGAGTCATGATCTTCTCCACGATAAACCTGGTCAGTACACAGCAGGGGACCCATTTGCTTGTCCTCCTCTTGTTTTATAATTCATCGTTGGTCAGTTAATGGGAATTTGAGAGTCGAAGTTCTATGATGTCCCTCCTTGTCGTTTAGCAAGTGCCCAAGTGGGGACCCGTTTTAGCTTTTGCAAATGCATGATTGCATCATAGGCACAGATACAAAATTGCATGAAATTTCCTACTAGATGTGAACGAACGCCACTCTATTTTTCGGTGGAAAAGTGCCCTCCATCATGGGTCCAAGATCCTAAAAGTCCAAAAGTTGTTGCTATTGCTCCTGATGACTTTCAGAAAAGAAAATTTGGAGGATGTTTGTTCGTTCGTCCCTGTAGAATGTGAGATATGGTGGTAATAACGGTGGGTGTCGTGTGGATCAAAGGAATACAATCGGATCTGTGCTCTTTTCCTACCCAAATAAACCAAAGAAAAGCGTACGCAATTGTTGCTCAATGTCAAAATTGCGATCAATAAGCCCACTTACTAAAATGAACTTAATTATGAAAAATGAAATATCTGTAAGTAATTTAAGAACAGACAAAATAATGGAACAACGTAAGTAATTCTTATAAATTCTAAAACTAATACATCTGAAGTTTCTATGTTAATAAAGAACAAGCTCTTTTGGCTTACATGGCCAAACCTCAACAACTGACGAGAGGATGGACTTGGCCAACCTCTAGCCAGCCTAGTTGGCCATTGGCAAGGTTCCCCCTCCCAAAAGCCACAAGGGCAGCCTCACATTAGGCTAGCGGCCGGTCGCCAAGCCGCCAACTCTACATTAGCGTTAATCATGCCACGTAGGTCAGCTAACATTTACATCAATAATATTCGACTAAAATTAGTTGGAATGACTAAATCGACTCTTTATCAAAATGTTTATGACTAAAATGGTATTTATATAATAGATTTATGACTTTTCTAATATTTTTTCTCAAAAATACATTGAAAAGAGAATTGCCTATTTTGTATATTGTAATGACGAGTACACGAGTCATTTCATAGTCTTGACAAGATGACTGTACAAGGTGAGAGCATATTATTTATAATAAGTAGATTGAAAAGGGATGTTTGTACAATACTAATGGATAGGGATAATTTTTTTAGATATTTATTAACACCCACAACGAATAACAATCATACAGAGGACTTTCCTTAATACAAAAAAAATTTTAATTACCTTTTAATTTTAGGTGCTTCCTTTCTAGTCCCACGCACTCATTCACTAAAAATGAACCTTGGGAACTGAAACCGCTGCGTTTCTTTTATTATTCGGGCTTGTTACCATAGAATGAAGGGATGAGCATCAAATCTTCAAAGGAAAAAGTATTATTACCTCGTTTTCCATCAACGCACGGAGTTGGGAATGGATGAGAGTTAATGGTGATTTCACAAGCAGCATTTATTCTACTTTTAGAAATTTAGAAGGAAATCTTACATGTCAGTCAATCTATTAATTTGCTTACTTTTATATTAATAATTTAAAGCATACATCAAAGTGTTACCATATACAGCGAATTAGAAATAATTATTCCAACTTTTACTTTATAATTCTGGTTTCCTTTAATTTTTGTTCATTTCCTGTCGTACTCCTATATATTCTGATAATCCCACTCAGCTCTCTTCACCTTCACCTTCACCTTCTTGGCCTTTCAACGAAATAGCAGAAAACAAACGAACAAACAAACATGCAGAGAATCTCCATTTGTTCTGGGCTTCTGCTTGTTCTCTTCCTGATTGCTGGTAAACAACAATCTATCCCATTTTAATGTTTATAAATATACATAAATATCAATTATCAATTTTTCATCTCCGCGTATGTTGTTAGACCGCCACTTCGGTTAAGTAAACGGGCTGATTATAAGCAAACGAAAGAAGGAAAAGCAAAAAGGTGTCTGAAGAGCATGGCTTGGATCTATACTCCGCTAAAAGATAGAGAAAAAGTTGACAGATTTGAGCGCATGCAGGTAATGGAAGCATGATGGCACAGGGGTCACGCACGATGGAGCAGGGGCGGGGCTTCTGCGACAAGGAGTATCACACCACTCCGGGGGGATGCACCAATGAGAGGTGTTTGAGAGACTGCAGGACCACCTATGGCAGTTCGGCTTATGGATTTTGTAAGTCGGAAAAAGGCCCGAACGATGTCTGTGACTGTCATTACCCTTGCTAGCCGTCCCCGTCCTATAACCACACAATAACCAACATATCATGTGTCGCATATCCTTCACAGTTGTCGTATCCAGTCTTCTTATGTACTTACTGATTACTACTTAGCCGATGCTCAAGCAAATTACAATCTGAAACAGGATTTGTGCCGATTTCATTGACAACATCTTCCCTTCAATCAATGCACATAAGGGCTCACCAGCTTTTCCTCCATACCAAGCATTTGATGGACCGTCATTTAACAATATATAACAAATTACCTTCGCCAGCACGACAATAGTTGCACACAGCTTCAACTGATCAGCAGCTAATACTGAACCGCACAGGCTGCCAAGTTAGCGCCACCAACACGAGCAAAAAGTTTGAAACTGACTACAAGTGCGTCCTTTTAAATCAAGTCAAAAAGGCCGCAGGAAAAATATAGATAATTGACATCGCAAGTCCTGGGAATTTGGTAGTAACCTACGCCACTGCAAGAGTGAATACTACATGTTAAAAGGAACTTGGTATGGTATTTTTTTGTTTTTTTCCAGTCTCGGGTTTATGTTATACAAATGAAAGCCACATGTATGATTTTCTCCTACAAACGTTGGCTCAAATAAAATTAGTGTCCATCTCAAGAAATCAACTCTAATCAACAGAAGAATGATATTACACAGAAATAAAGTTCCTGAACCTAATTGAACCAATTGAAAATTCAAGAACGATATTGCACATTTGATAAATTTCCAAAGGCCTAACCAAATGAATTCAAAGTTCAAGAATGACATTGTAAGTCATACAAAAGTTTAGCAGGTAGTAGGGATTTTATCCCAAGAAAAAACAAGGCCTACATCCGATGAACTGCATATTAGAAACTTCAATCATAAATGAAATTTCATCATTAGAAAGCTGATAAAAAAAGTTCAGAGTCGAGTTCACTTCAAGTTACATGGAATTTTCAAGCCAAGTAAAAGAAAAAAAAAATCAAAATATTAACACACTGTCTATCAGCAATATGATTTAGAATAAATGTTCTATTATGTCTACATAAACACTCCATGAAAACCATATACTGGAAAAGGGTCAACTTGAGAGCTCAATATGTGACGAATGTCGGGTGTTGTCCGCCATCCTTGAAACAATCAACTAGCTTCCAGATAAAAGAAAACAGCGCTTAAGTTACATGGACTAGCCAAGTAAACAAATCAAAAGGGTTAACGACGTCAATCAGCAATATGATTAAAAATAAATTCTATGTTACATCTACGTAAGCATCCACAAGAACAATACACTGGACAATGGTAAACTCTGGAGCAAAATATGTGACAGATGTCAGTGATGTCCACTATTGCTCTCTTGATGTTCCATTTCCTCAGCATCCTCAAAACGTTGATCATGAATCTGAAGCTGCAATACCATCAAGAAAATGTCAATGCATGGGCATGTGTTACTTTCTATATATTGAGCAGAGAAAAATTATTAGACTAAACCACGCTGTGAACGGAAAGAGCACAAACCTCCCTTAAAAGAACAGGTATTCTTTGTTATCTTAGTCATTCTTCTTACACACACATTAATAACACCAAAGGACTTTTTAGCAGTATGATCTTCCCACCATGACTCATCGAATTTCTGGACATTTAAAAGGCTTAAGCTGGCCAGGCACATGCCACGGAATGAAATCCTGCTTGTTGGGGGGAAATATATATATGCATCACGATCTTCTGTCCTAAGGCCGTAAATTCAGCAGAAATACTCATAAAAATCTGTAACAAGTGCTAAGTGCCCACATCTTCAACTAAATGATTATGCAAGGCAGCGTTTTCCTACATTCTAACAAATAAATGTCCCTCCTATCAAATGCAACATGAAAAGACAGAAAAGCAGAGGCTTTAAGAATTGGACTATAGGTAATGGTCAAATTCAAAATATTCATATCTCAAACCAACAGGATCGGGATCAAATGAACATCGAAGAATCTTACACCCCACATTAAAAGTTCAATTAGACATGAAATAGTTATGTCTTGCCAATGTTACATCTGCACATCTTCCATTTTGCTCATTTTTTGCAGTATGCTAGTGTTACCAACACCTACATTAATTAATCAATGAAGATTAAGAGTAACTTAGAAAAGACTATAACAAAGGCAAGATCAATGGGTTTGTATATTGAAAGATCCAGGAAGCAGTGCCCAACATGCTTACCTCAAGCACATTTTGAGCAAGCTCATGCTCGCCATTAGAATAGCCAATTGAGGTTGTTGGATTGGATTGCCAATCAGAATCTTCTCCTTCTGAAAATCCGAACATGATGTCAAATATATATTACTACAAAATATAATTGAGTATACCATAAGGCAGGCACAAGAGGAAAATCCCCTCCGTACCTCCCGCCTCATGCTCCATCAAGTCAGCACTAAAAACCCAATCATGCCCTCCTACTTCCCCTTCTTCTGTTGGGGGAAAAAAAGAACAATATCACATAACTTTTGAAAGGGAAACTACTGAATATGGGAACAAGCACTAAAGTTGTAAACAGAAATAACTTCTGGTCATGAGGAACTACACTCACCTTCTGAGGGCTCAGGATTCAGCTCAGCACACTCACAGAATACCTCAAACAGAGTGTCCACTACCAGAAAAAAGGAAAATGTGGACTATTAGAGCTCATCACAGTAAGTTTACAGTTAAGCATGATGCATCGATGGAAGTATATTCATTTGATACATACATTGGTTTGGGTCTGAAGGAACAAGCCTCATCTCTTTAACCTTTGATAAGTCTAAAGTTTCATCATGTTCTGAATCTGAGCCATCAGACCCCTCTTCATCCTCTACAGTCTCAATCTATGAATAGACAATGATAAGTCAGCAAGCCATGCAACAAGTGCCAGACCAGAACAAAAATAAAAATAGTACAGAAAAGAGGGGCAACAGAGCGACCACATTTATTAGGCTAGTGGTCCAAAACCAAAGGCAGACGAAAGAGCAAAAGAAAAAAATAAAGAGTGATCCCAGGAAGACACAGGTAAATTTCAAAAAATCAACCTCATTTGAAAATAATAGACTTCTTACATATTGGAGTGATAGTTCAAACTCAAATAAGGCCAACAGCATCATCCATAGTTGTTTCTGTTATCTTAGACGAGATTAATATAATTCTTGGCAGGATGTAGTAAGATTTTGCTAGAGACGAGAATCTCATCATACATGAGATGAGAAAAACTTAACAGAGCCTACACATTGCATGAAGTTGCCAGGATCCCAAAGGAAAGTAGACTTCCAATAGTGAATCATATGTCCATAATCAGACAACTTGCCGCACCCTCCTAGGTAATTAGTGGGTATGTTTTGAGTATACTCCCTCTTAGATGTGATGTGGAAACCACCCATTTAAAATCTACAATCATGTGAGAGGAGAGAGTACATGCCAAGTATACCTCCCCCTCAAAAATTCCATCCTAGCTCTGCAATGGTCTCCAAGTCCTCTTTTAAGTATTACAACCATGTATGATTCCGATAGTAAGTCCCTTCCTTAGAATGATTAGTTATTTGAAAACAAATGAGTAACATAAACTAAATAATCTTAGGATGAACTCCAAAATATTAACAACTAGAGCACACAATCCTCAAAGTTCAATCACCAAGAGCTAACGGTAAATGGATAATGAACACAATCTTAGCACAAATTAACATATCATCAAATTGCTCGGAACAATAAGAGGGGGAAGAACCTGAGCATAAATGCAAGGAGAAGGGTAAGCTTCAGGGTCCCTTGAAACCGCGTGAAGCGAGATGGACAGGAAATCCACAGCGTAGCCCTTGTTCCGGTCCACATCACTCAACCATATAACTTGACTACACAATCACAAAAAACTCTCATCGGTTTGGCCGGATCCCTCGTACCTAATAATTCATCATTCAGAGAGAGTAAGAGAAGTTACTGAGTTGAGATGTAGAGAGTGCCGGGAGTTTCAGGTGTGCGACTGCCGAGAACAATGGCGACGCCGGACTGAACGTGCATGAGCTCCTCGCCGTTGTCGGCGTCGAGGATTGGTCCTCCGGCGCCGTCGCTGGAACGCTGCGAGAATTGTCTGAGCCCTAGAACCATCCTCACTTCTTTGTTTCCGGCAACAGACTCTGATACGGTGAATTGAGGCCACCGATTTGGTGTGTTGAGGGTTTTATCAGGGTTTTTGGGGATATTTAGGTTTTGGGGGCCCGCTATTTCCACGACTCAATTTGCTTATCAACGCCCTTAAACTTGAAAATGACAAAACAGCCCAAGGTGGGTCCCACAATCCCCGCTTCTTTCTTTCACTCTTTTGGATGGTTTCCCATCTCTCCCGCCGTCTGCCGCCTGGACAGCTTCGAGCCTCGAACCTGCGACTCCGTGATCGCTTGGATCGAGAGTTGTTTGAGCAAGTCGACGAGAAGCTCGCGGTTGAGCACAATCCTCTCCCCCACCGCTAGCCTTAACAGAGCAAAGACACAGCCATCTCGATTAAAAAAACTCTGCAAGAACCTGACAAAACCTCCCACAACCATAATCGCAAATCAGAAATCACGCCGACCCATCACAAAACCAGAAAAAAGAAAAGAAAAGAAAAGGCAGAAGCTATAGAAGAAGAAGAAGAAAGCCATGGCCTATTTCTCCTACCTTTCAGAATGTCTGCGAAAAAAATTATTTCTGGTTTGGACGCCTCAGGCATAAACACAAACAGTTAGAGGTCGGGGTCCAAAAGAAGCACATTGATTTCATTACACCCTTTTCGCTACTTCAGGCGCAACAAAGACAAAATACAGAATCATCATCAGGACGGTATCATTGGCAAAGAAATCGAAACAACACCACATGATGACTGTTGCGTTGTGTCTCTTCAAGTAAATTGGATCTACCTAAGTCTGAGCATCTTTAGTTTATTTATTATTATTATTATTATCATTTTTTTGCCCACAGTCGTTTAAGATCAAGGATGACGGAGGAGCTCACCCAGGACAGAGATTGACGAGTCGAGATTGATGGAGCCGAAGAGGGAGAGAGAAGAGACGACGCAGGCTGACTGTGGCGACGAAGCCACCGCCATCTCCAATGGCGGTGGGATAGTCCCCTCAAGCGATGCGAAGCGAAGACCCTCACTCTCTCCTGACCGGGAAAGAAACGATTCTTTACCATTTTAGTTTAGTGGGATTATTGCATAGCCCATCGTTTGTGCGCTTTTCCTTTCGAAACTCCTCGTAATCATATTTCGCCTTTGAATTTGACCCATTTTTAATAAATATGAGTCAAAGTATGAGTAAGCTTATAATCTATTTTATCAGGTCTAATTGACAATGACGATGCAATAGTGCCGTTTTCCGATTATTTTGGATAAAATGTCGGATCTCCCCTGTTTATAAATTTCCATAATTGCTGTCAAAATTTGAACCATAGTAGATATCTTGACTAGATATTTTTTGGTTTTATTGATGAGTTTTGTTAATGATTTTGAATAATAAATTTAAATATAAACTGAGGACATTAATGATCAAATCGCACATTTAGAACTTTAAGCATAACCTTTTTAAATATTCATAATAGCTTGATTTTTTCCCATAAAAGATGAGACTAGAAGGTCATATATTAACTTAAAATGGTATTACGTAGAATCGAAAATGGTAGTGAGTTTGCGTGAAAATTTCTTTAGGTGTGAATTAAAAATTAAACCGACACCTTCGATTATTGTATACACAACAATTTCGCATCATTACACTAATAATATTATGATAGCATTGATAAAGTTTAAATATAATTTATAAATTAACGATCAACTTTTTATTCAAACTCAAGTTAATAACTTTCTAACATGGATCATAAATAAATTTTAAATTATTATAACGTGTTTGATTTTATCTCTTCATGTTAAAAAAAACATTTTTTAGATTTGATATGTGCAAAACTTATTTACTTTTTGTTTTGAAGACTTAAATATAGATAATACAAATACCTATTTAGTAGAATATGGATAACTGAGAAGCGATAGCAATAAAAATAAATAAATAGAAATTTGGCATTTGGCGAGGTACAACAAAATATCCGAGGAGCAATTGCCGTGGGGACCATGATTCGATCGAGCCGAATCTCACAACTCTCTCTCTCTCTCTCTCTCTCTCTCTTCTAATTTTATTTTTTTGTGGTTTTTTTTATATGAAACCGGAAGAAGAAAAGATACTTCGTGGGCAAGAAAAAGAACAGAAAAGGGGACGTGTATAGAAAAATTCGACGGTTTTAGCGGTCTTCGTCCGGAGACGCTCTCTCTCTCGGTCCCGGTTGCGAGTTCCCGACTTTAATAAGTTCCGCGCCTTTAAAATAGAGATAACAATAAAAGACAAAATCCCAGATTACGCAGATCAGAGAGAGAGAGAGATATGGGGAACACATGGTTTGGGGTTTGCGGCTGCGTGGACCAGGCGAGCATCGGCGTGGTGGAGAGATGGGGGCGCTTCGAGAAGCTGGCGCCGCCCGGCCTTCACTTCTTCAATCCTCTGGCCGGCCAGGTGCTCGCCGGCATCCTCTCCACCCGGATCCAATCTCTCGAAGTCCGTATCGAGACCAAAACTAAGGTATGTAGCTTGCCCCTTCCTGTTTACCTGCACCCGATCTCCTCAATCCGTAGCTATGCGAATTATGTATCCTCGTTCGATTGGACGTCTCTGGATGACATTGGCTGATCGTGCTTCAGTGTAATTTTGATTGGACATGATGAACGGAATTTTAAGTAATTTTGCATTTGAAGCAATCGGATTTAGGAGAAGAGCAAGGAAAATGATCAGATGGTAAACCCTGCAAGATGTGGCAAATAACTCGGAGAAGGTTGTTGAATAGGTGATCAGGCTGTAAATTTCTGAGCTTTAGGTGCCATTGCATTCTGCGTAAGCAAAACGGACGCGGAGGTGTTTTAGCAAAGAGACACCTTTTGTTGTGGAGCGTTGTCATCAATGACAATTTTTTCTCTATGATTTGTTGCGTTGCTATAAGAAATGCAGGATGCCATAGGCTCACAATATGTTGATATGATGACCCTCTCGGAAAAATTGAATAGTCGTTTCACATCCCTTAGTTTACCTTCAGCAGAAAAGAGATTGCTTATGTTGCAGATATTGTTGTCTGCTTACCGATGGCCCATTTTAATCGTGCCAGGTTCTTGTCATGTAGCTTATTTGCCCAATATAGACAATTTTATGTCTTTACAGGTAAACGAAATACGTATTGAACTTTGGCTTCTTACACTTGCTTTGACAATTGAATTCAGATTAAGATTTGAGGCTTTGAACTTAACTGTGGATGTTGAGTCTCTGCTAATTTAATCATTTGCACGATCCGTGCATTTATAGATACTTAGTAGAATGCTGGAAGTTTTTCTTTGGCTTTATTCGGAACAATGCTAATGCCAAGTTTGCAGGATAATGTCTTTGTGCAACTCATATGCTCAATCCAATACCGAGTGGTCAAAATGAATGCTGATGATGCATTTTATGAACTGCAAAATCCTCAGGAGCAAATTCAGGCTTATGTTTTTGATGGTAATATTCATGGACTATAGGGGATCAACCCATCCTTTAAATGCAATAAATTTTTTGTTATGGCTATTATTCTCCCTTTGATTCAACTTCTATTTCGTACAGTGGTTCGAGCTCTCGTTCCGAGGATGACCTTAGATGAGCTGTTTGAACAAAAGGGCGAGGTTGCAAAAGCTGTCTTGGAGGAACTCGATAAGGTAGTTGGCTGATTTTTGTACCAGACAAATTATGTAATCTGGTTCTAAATGATTGTGTGAGGTTTTTTGTGGAGTCTTGCAATTATATGCCTCCCAGCATGCAATTAGTTTGAGAAACACTCATAACAACACCTTAGGGGATGCTTGGGATAGCTCGGTTTCTTTTCAAACGAGATACTCTGCTTATTGCAAATACCCAAGAGTGGTAAGCTTTGTGATCTTTCTGCAACTGGTCTTGGGGTTGCTGTCTAATCAGATTGTCGTGCTGTTTTTCTTGTTTTGTAGTGGACCAGTGGATGTTTTATTTATGAGATCATAGATAAGGATTGTACTAAAAAAGCACTTATCCTTGCTTAGATTTGTCTGGGTTTGCTGGTCCATTTAGGTTGTCATATTTAAAGAAATATCTGGGATTTTATGCGTGCATCATATGGCACTTCAGTACTGATCATGTTTGTGTTCTCTTAAAATCTCTTTCTACACTACCCTGCCTCATTTGCCTTCTACTGCACTGAGGTCACCACCTTTTTTCTATGTATAACTTTGGGGGAACTTTGTTTCAGGTGATGGGAGCATATGGTTACAGTATAGAGCACATACTCATGGTTGATATCATACCTGACTCCTCTGTGCGCAGAGCAATGAATGAGATTAATGCTGGTATTTACCTTTTATTCTGTTTGTCTATTTTATCATTTTTCACACATATCATCATCAGCATAGAAATATACCTTTAGGCGAGCAATACATCGAATTGTTACTTCTCTTTACTCTTTTTACTGGCTCGAAATTCCAGTACATATGAAAATACTATTTTATAAGATAAAGCTTGGCTTTGCAGCTCAGAGGCTTCAGCTTGCTAGTGTATACAAGGGTGAAGCTGAAAAGGTGCTACTGGTGAAGAAAGCAGAAGCTGAGGCTGAAGCCAAGTATCTGGGTGGAATTGGTGTAGCCAGGCAGAGGCAGGCCATTACTGATGGCTTGAGAGAGAACATCTTAAATTTCTCTCACAAAGTCGAAGGCACCTCCGCCAAAGAGGTGATGGATCTTATCATGATCACTCAATACTTTGACACGATTAAAGATCTCGGTAACTCTTCCAACAACACCACAGTTTTTATCCCCCATGGCCCCGGTCACGTTAGGGACATTGGGGACCAGATACGCAATGGCATGATGGAAGCAGCTAGTGCCAAGATGGAGACTAGTTGAATCACTGTCCTCCTTGGGTGAGACGTGTTAATCGGCAAACTTGTTGGTGCTGCCTTTGAAGGTCACAGGATTGAATCACTCGTTTGTTTTTAAAATTTTCCTTTTTTTTTTTTTAAAGTAAGGATGGTGTGGCATGTAGTAATAGCTTAAAGGCCATTTTATCTATTAATGGTTGCTTTGGTGTTCCGGTTTTTCTAAGAATGTGCGTGGGTATGAGTCGTCTTCTTCTTTTTACCCATCCAATAATGTTTGACTGGTCATGTACATAGTTTGTCGGAGATTTTTATCAGTAGGCCATCTGATCTTCTCAAAAAAACTCAATTTTTTGTGAGAGATTCCAATAAATTGGTGTAAATGTGATATAAGCAATCGGTTGCGTTACATGTACCAGAAGCTCCACAAACCGAAATGCAACGGGAGATTTAGGAACCAGAGAATTAATGGTGACACCGCCAGAGGTGGAATCTGATGATTCTTTCCATTTTCCCGGTAAAGATTGATATGTCCGGTGTGAAAATAACAATAAAGCTTCTGGGGGAAAAGGAAAACTGCCACTTTCTAAGACTGAGAACCACAATTAGGGATGGGCAGTGCGTCCCTACCACCGTCAGCATAATTAAGGTCGAGCAAATCTAAAGCAGTTTTCTGATCAGAAAAGAAAAATCCTAAGCAGTTTTATCATAGGGATGAAAGTTATCAGATACAACACATCAATGTGATTAATTAGAAGCCTCTCAAATCCGATTAACTAAGGCCGGTAGGTTTTCCAGTAGAAAAAGACATTTCATTGAGAGAAAGACAATTTATTGTCAACAGCGAAACTCATCAAGTTATTGACAGGATTAATATTCTCTTCATTGAAGGAAGACCATGATGTAACAATTGTCTTAACTCCACCATATGCACCCAATGGCTCTTCATCACAGGTGGCATGGGAAACAGTGACAAGTCCATTTGACACGGGCTCAAGTTTTTGCCTCTTTGGCTTCTGTTCCATCTGTTGACCTGGTAAGAAGCTTCCGACTATCACCTGAAATGCAGAATAGAATGTTAAGGCGAAGCATGAGGATTGAACATGGTGCACACTGGAAGATGTTTAATGTAAATAACTTTAAGTTCATTTTCCTTTGTTGTCAGCTTATGCTTCGTTGTCTTTGGCATAATGAGAAAAGAATAGGGAAGGTGGCATCAATCGGAATGCTCAAAGTGCATTGCAGAGATAGAAAGAAGGCTTCAATTCTGACAGGCGGGGATCTTACCTGCACAGGGCCAGCAGCCACCAACAGACCAGCTAGCCCTCCCCCAATAACACGACCATCTGGGCCCGACAAAGAGACACTCATCCCACCAGATCTGCTGATTGTTCCCCCATTGATGATAGGCGCAAATGATCCAGACAGGGAAAGAATTTCAAAGCAACCCTAGAGAGAGAGAGAGAGAGAGAGAGAGAGAGAGAGAGAGGCAGGCTGAATATCATGCTAGATCTAACTTTTTTTGTAAGAATCAGGACAACAGTGACAAAGAAACGACGGTAAAAAGCAGAGACTAGTTAACAAGCATATGAACAATGGGAAGAGTCAAAATGCACATACTGGTGGTCCAAGAGGAAGGGCAAACAAGAAGAAAATATATATCAGGGTTCAGCCTCTTAATCGAGAACAAGCTCCTCGGGTAAATCAACTTCTACATCTCTCCATGCAGTTTTTCAAGAAAATGATGATCTCTTGACTAAGAAACTTTCATATGCTGAATTTGTTACTCCAAAGCCAGAATGAAAAGCAGACCATATGTCCATGACAGCAACCTCCAATTTTACAACCAAGAACTCATGCTAGTAATATGATCATTGACACAACAATACCACATCCAGTAACGAACTTTTTCAAGGTCAAGAGTGATGCCATCTCAAGAGAAGCTATATTGAGAAACTGCCAACTATTGATACTGGGTCAAAGTATAAGAGTCGATTGACTATCTACACTACTGAAAAGCATAGATGGATGGTTACTATTCTCAATTGCTACCATTTGATTGTGTTCCAGGAGCAAAGGCTGACATAAAATAAGTACCCCCTTTCCACTTCCCTCTTCTAGTACAACAACATCATCAGTCTTTCCCCGGTAAGGTCACTGATCTTTCTTTCTCCATCTATTTCTCTCAATTTTTGCGTGTTTAATTGATCTTGACATATACATGTAATGCCATGTGAATAAGCTCAGCAGGCTTGAGCCTTATAGAGAGTGGCATCTGATTTCTATTTCTAAAAATTCTATAACTAATCACGTTATTTCTAGAGAACAAATTATGTGACAATACCTCGTATGTCGAAGTACCCCCACAAGAGGTAGGCTGACAAAGTGATACATTTGAAATTGTACCGCTTGCAGAGAGAATACAAATAGCTCGAGATCCTTGTCTAGAGAATGACATAACCTTCATCATGACATCCTGTAAATTCAGGTGAAGGTAGCAATACAGAAAACCCACAATAGTTAATTTTGTGCCACAATTTTCAAACCGGGAACGCATACAAAATATACTGCAACTGCATATCACCATTCTTCCAGTCAGTTAATTCAGCATAGCAAATCATACAAGACATCATTACTGCAATAAATATCTCCCAGGTGTATGAATCTCTTGATATGTTTCACCAAAAGGAATCTGTTACTGACAGAAATTGCTAATCGCAAGGTCTGTTAAAGTAAATATGTCCTAGGAACAGTTCAATCAGAATAATAATCTTAAACTGGGAAAGCAAAGACTACAGACCAAGTAGCTTATATGAACTTTAATATGTATGCACACTTAAAATAATTTATGATGACAGTAGAAAGTCTAGCAATTGTCCGACTGTGTAAAATCCAATGTATGATGGCTTCTTTACCATTGAATTAACTTCATTTAACAATTAGACCTAGAGAATCTACCAGAAACCTTTCCTTTGACAGTTAAGCCTGAGTTAATGTCCATGAATACAGAACCTCAGTTCAACCACACTATGTGTCAATGAATACATTACTACATGAATCATTGTTCGATACATGTATGGCAGGCCCATATATGTGATGAGAATTAGCTTTCATCTTTACATTATGCCACATACCTCACCGGGGTTGACAACGAGCACATGAGGCGTGAAATTGGCATCAACAAAGTATGCAACTCCCTTTCCTGCAAATTAGAAACATATCTTGGGAATTGCAAATAGACAGACAAAACAGCAACTGATCATCAGACATGAGACACAAGGGTAAGCAGCCCCAATTAGTTCAATTAAATCTAATTTATACTGTACCTCAGAGAAAATTAACTTCAAATATATTAAACTAACCAAAAGTTCCAGATATGAGCTTTGAAATTTTGTGAGGCATTTCTCTTGTTAAATGGGCTAAAATAACAGCTTACAGGTTCTAATGTTTTTTCTCAAAAACAGGATTAAGAAACTTTGCAAATCGAAACGTCTACGTGTAAACTGAAGCTCAAAATTTGTACCTGGACTTTTGTACTTAACCTTATGCTTTTTCATCACCGTGTCCCCTGATGTCCCTTTGCCTTTATCCCATGCCGAAAATTCACCATTCAAGGGAATTGAAGCCGAAATCGGCATTGGCGACAATGCCGTTCCATCATGACCAGACTTCCGTGGCCTCCCTCTCTTTTTCGAGACTTTCATGACAGGCACTGCCTCGCTGGGCGGCACAGCCACAGCCGGTATATCAACCACCATTGCTGGCCCATCAATTTGATTAGCATTCTGACTTCTTGGTTCAATTCTGAAGCACTCTGCACCTTCCTCTCCCTCAAATTCAGAACTTGTTTCCTCTCTCTCCTCCATTAACTTAAATAACCCAAACCCAGAAAGAAAAACCCCAAAAAGCAAAAACCCTGAATGAGCTTATAATCTAGATAATGAGCTTCAGCTAGAATGATATCAAGTTCTTGAATTAACTGCTGAGTGATTAAAAGAAAGCGGTTCGGTGCTCGGGAAAATTGAGATCTGTTAAGAGAAAAGTCGCTGTATATCGGCTTCAATCATGATTCATGGAAGACGAGATAAAGGAGTTAGAACATTGGATTTCCTGGCCAAGAACTAGAAAATTAGTTCCCACAATCAATTAACAAGGTAACATCATACCAAATGTTGAAAAAGCAGATCCTACCTTTGAAGATTCGGACTTCCGGAGCGATCACGACTTATTACTGAAAATTCAAATAAAAAAGGGAGAGAAAGAGGAGAAGCGAATCAGCAGCTAAAAACCAGCACTGCTGCAAGGACATGCAATCTTGTTGAAATTAGGGTTTCCGGCATGAAATTATGAAGAAATAAATAAAGTAGGAAAATGCCACAAATTTCCCAAAGTCATAATAAAATATTATGGATTATAATTTTGATGAATATTAAACTGCGTAATTCAAAGTATAAAGTCTGGTTAAGGAAAGGCTTGGCGTCCGTCTTCGATATCTAATAACGGAAATTAAAAAATCGAGGTTTCGAAATTAATTAATAGCACTGAATAACTGCTGAAATTGGGGAAATAAATTTAATTTAAAATTGCCATTTGCTAGAAGCTCATTGATTTTTAATTTAAATTTACGGGAAAAAGAAACGAAAAAAGGAGCTGGACGAAAGTTGAAGCTCAGTGAAGCTATTTTGTTTTCTTTTTCTGATAATTATTCATATAAAAACAATAAAAGGTAATGGTCGAGCAAGAGCATGGCCAATTTCCGGTTACTAACAATTTTTTATTTTTTTTACTTTGTTTTGTTTTGCCTTTTGGTTGGTTCGAACTAAAAGTTAGACCTCTTCATTACCAAAAATATAAAAGGAGGACCGAGAGAAGACGATATTTAGCTACTGCTGAGGTTACCTTTCAATAAGGCAAAAGTCTATTCACTCCCTTCCTTCTTAACGATGATACGCTCATAACATGAGTCGTGGCAAAATCAGATGGACAGTACTATACACCCTCCGATCAGCGGGGTAATCGCCATATTTTCGTTCTTCTAATGCTCCTTTATTAAATATAAATTGTCTGTCTGATTTTAGGAGTTTGAAGCACTGGTCCTCTGAGAGAGAGAGTCTGTTACTGCTCGTCACACCATTTGATACTCTATAAGCTTTTTTCAAAGTTTGAACTTGTGAGGGGCTAGGTTTTGACTCGTATGATGCTTCTTGTTATGCTATCAGCTGTCCGTGAAGCTTTTTCTGGTCCTGGAACAAGAAAAATTAAGCAGACTAGCACTTGATTCTTTAACCACATCTCCAGCTTCAAACGTCAAGAGCATACGATATTTAATTAGTAGACTCGAGAAGGTTCTCAAACATTCTGTACACGGGATGTTGCAGAAGGGCCTGTTTTTTAGCAAAACAGGATAAAGTAGTTGCTACCAAGTAGCGACACTAATCATGACACTAATCATGCAGGAATTCGACTGTTCTGTCTACTTGTAAACTATGTACATATAATCAGTAAAGCCTTGACTACTCCATCATGATTTTGAAAGACTAAGGGCAAATGTGGACAAGTATCCAGAAACATATTCAGATAATGTTTCCTTGTACTGTCAAACATGACTGATTGACTTGATATTCGTTTTAGGAAGCATGAATCCAGCTCTTCGTTCTTCAAAAGAGTATTCTATCTCCTCAGGAATTTCTTTGACGGTCATTGTAACCACACCAGAAGGCAAGGATAGAAGATCTGGTGTCACGGCAGTGTGCATAGGAACTGACACTGTGGAGGGTGTGGTGGGAACATGAATTGGCATTGTCCTGGGAGTCATATTTTCGTCATCTGATGTCAGAAGAGTCTTCTTCAAGGGAGTTGAAAATGTGCTGTTGCTTGGAAATGCTTTCTGTAGCATCTCTCCATGCATTACATTTGCATTGTCCAAGGAATTTGTCCTGTGGGCCTTTGTTAACACTGGGATGGGTGAGAAGGGTTTCCGTCTCATGGGCGACTCCAGTTGATGAGTAGTTGCAGCACCAAATGAGTTATATGCAGCAGGGCCAGCCGCATCCAACCCTCTCCTACCTATATCACATAGCATAATGAAGCTGAGCTAAGGAAATGCATGTGACCATTGGTCCTAGCAGATGATTTTGGGAAGAGCAAGATATTACCATCGGCCCTAGAGAAGATTTTTCCAAGAGAATGTTAAGCTTGTTCTATTCCTTTGGTGAATACAATTTATTCCAACATTCTATCAGGTGGGAAATGTCCATGAATCAATCACTATGTAAATAACATGAGAAGTTCAAGCAGTTTGACAGTCTGTAAGAGATTTTCCAACACTAATATATTTTAAAGCTGACACATGCAAGTTGGTATTATTGTCAATGTCATATTGAAAGCAAGACTTTATTTATAAGTGACCAACCTAAATGCATCACATCCATCATTAATGTCCCAACCCAGACACTACAGAAAAATCACTAGCACGTGGCATGAAATATATCTAGCTACAGATGGAACTTACCAGCTGAAACATCTGGTTGATTATTAAACCTGTCATTTTTCTGAACCCTATCACTCTTCTTTATAGGACGAGAATGAGGCGTAGCTTTTAAAGAGTGCAGTGGATCAGCTTTAGGAGTTTGAAGCACTGCTCCTCCGAGGGAAAGTCTTTTGCTGCTTGCCCCACCAGTTGATATTCTAGGAGCTTTTTTCAAAGTTTGGACTTTTGAGGGGCTAGGTTTTGAGCCATATAATGTTTCTTGTTCTGCGATCAGTTGTCCATGAAGCTTTTTTTGGTCCTAGAACAAGAAAAATTAAGTAGAGCAGCACTTGGATTCTTTAACTACATCTCCAGTCTCAAACTTTGTTTGCACCTCTGTGTGTGGGTGTGTTGACGAAATATACAACAAAAAATTCTTATGAGAATATCTGAGATCGATAAATATGTGGGTGTGTTGACAAAATATGCAATAAAAAATTCTTATGAGAATATCTGAGATCGATAAATATATGTCCTTCAACAGTTTCATACCCGCAGCCTACGGCGTTGTTGTTCTTTCTCCTGCTGTAGAAGGGTATACTCTTGAAGCATAGAGAGTAGTCGGGTCTGTATAAAATGATCATCAGTTTTAGAAATACAGCATCGAAACAATCAGAATTACTGTGTGAAGTATCTAATTACTTACGCCATCATAGGTGAACTCAATCCCTCTTTCCTTCTCCCATGACACAGTTTTCGAAGCTAAGGCCTCAACCATTGCTATTGCAATGAGATTGTAGCAGTGCATTAAATTAGATTCATTAGATTATAATGGTAGAGAAGAGGAAGGAATTTAAGACAGGAGCTCATGCTCTGAGATTTACATATACAACAAGAGCGACATTTCTTCTAAGTACCTGGTAATTTATTAACCAGTGATCGAGCTTTCTCCGCACGTTTAAGGATAAGATGGGCCCCTCTTCCAGCATTATATCTATTTTCATCCTGAAAACAGAGAACATAGTAATTAAGCAATATAAAGTGGATAAACGTCCATCTGTAACTCCAAGGGATGATTAAGAAAACTCAACCCTGTTGTACTCTTCAAGCCAGCACTCCTCATCACATGCAGCCAACCATTTCTCGACCTTTTCAAGCAATTCTTTCCGGCTAAATGCTTCCTCTTTGACTTTCGCAATATGAACTTCAATTTGTTCAAGTACAAAAGAAGCATCCGTGGCTCCTGCAAGAAGAGTGAACAAAGAGAGTTCAAGCATTGCTGAGTTGGTCTTGCCAATGTGCTCAAGGGTAATGGAACTACCAGACTCTGTAGCTTCAATGATACATTTCATAGCACTATCTTCTTCAGGGATCAGATGCGTCTTCCTACAAATCTCCTCTAGCTCTGACCTCTTCTTTAAAACAAGCTCTTTCATTTTGCTCAACTTCAATTCTTCCAACCGAGCTACTTCTGCTTCAACCTATATAAAATGCTCATATGTAGTGTAAAAAACCGGACATGATGCTTGTGATTTATGTAGATAATCAATGTTATGTATATCTCACGTGATTTATAGAAGCCACTGAAAGGGCATTGGGCTCGCTTATTTCAGGTTCAGAAGCAGCTACATTGCAAGTAACATTTTGAAACATCTGTTGCTCCTCGAGAGGTGTGTCCATCAAATTCCATAGTTCCAGCAAGTTAGTTGCAAGGTCTTGAAGCTGTGGACAACCAAACAATTACAACACCCTGGTCCTTACTAGGATTACTGTTGTGAGGTAAATCTTGACAGGTGAAAGGAATAAAACTTACCCTCTGCATTCTCTGCAGTTTAATCTCTCGCAGATTTTGAATCATAGAAGCCAACTGCTCAATCGTGCTGTTGCTTATATCTTTCGATCCTTCAGCATTACCTAAACTGAAATGAACCTCAGAAACTGTATGCTTGAAGTCAAGTCCAAGTACCATGCAGAGTGAGTTCAGTGTACACATGTGATCCTGAATCTGCTTCAGGCGATTGCTCTGGACAAGAATTTGGAGCAAGAAATATATGTGAGTTCATGAAAAAGTAGCAGCCTACACAAGATGATGAAAGTAGCAAAAGTAAATAAAACAAACTAATTTGACCTTCTCTTGTTGAAGTGCATGCAACTGTCTGTGGAGTTCTTCAAGCTTCCTCAAGGATAAATCACTTTCATCCACAACTACTTTAGAAGAAGTATGTTCTTTCGACCTATGTAATTCATTTATAATATTCTGTATTTGCTCTAGAACTTCAAGAAACTGTTGTCTTCTCTCACATTTTCTCTTCCCCATCTCCTCCAGCTGAGGAAGAATTATCTTGAGCTCTTCTTTCAAGCTTCCTGCATTTTGATCAGACTGCAATAGAATTCCAGACCGTAACTGTTTCTGGCACATTCTGAAAATCAAAACGAATTTAAAAGATCTATAAAAAGAAGGATTCTCAAGTCCTGGAAAGATTTATAAAACATAGTAGTAGTGACATCCTACCAACCCAGAGAGTCTGTTATCATGATTTACCACAACATTTTCCAAGAGCTCGCATGGAACCTTCAATAGCAATATGCTAGTTTTGAACTTCATAATCCTTTACCCAAAATACTGTATAACTCTTAGTTGGCTGACAGTAACTTTCTGAACCATAAAATATTTCTTTCAAAGATTATGTAGCATTTAGGTTTTAGAATTGGAATCTAAGGATTTTATTTTCTCTTTTTGGTTTGGAAGGGCTATTTAAGACTTGTTTTTGAATCCCATTATTCATCATGTATGCTCCTCATTGTGTCATTGCAAGATGATATTTCCATTTTACAATTACTGAAATCAAAATTAATGCAATCATGCAGAAAAATGATGCTTAAAGACTCAACAACTCAAGAACCCATAACATGTTCAACTTGATTATACTTTTGGAAGCAAATTTTTATGTTGGACAATTGTTCCTAACTACGCCCAAATTACTTTAAGACAATATGTTCATAATAACTCATTATTGCTCTATAAGCTTTATGTTCAATTCAATTATGAACTTGCTCTAGCAGACTAGTTTTGGTTACTTCTATTAGATATCACTTCAACACATTGATGCCACACTTATATTTTATTCGAAAAGAGGGAAAAATCCCTAAGATTACATGCCACTTTCAAGTGAGATTTGACAAATTATAGAACTGAGATGGATTTCAGGGTGTCTCCATGTTTTGCAATCTTCACTAGTTCTTAGGTTCTATAAATGCATGGAAGCAAGAACATTATTTCAAAATACTTAACTCCTAAAAGAGCTTTGTCAGGATGGTCCTAACCTGCCTTATGTGTACTGGCCGCTCCCCCATGGCAGAGCAGATTGCTGCAAGTTCTGCTTCGGAATCGGCTATCTTCTGCCTTAGCTGAGCTCTATAACGGTTTGCTTGATCCACCTTTCTCATATATACTTGGAGACATTCCTTTTCAAGTTCAAGAAGCATTTGATCCCTGTCTACATCTGACTCCCCAACTTCATCCCAGATTATCTAGAGAATCCAAATCGTGAAAGATAGTCTGTAAGCATCTATGCTGACAAATCTACTATCAGAAAGAAAAACAAAACTTTTCCAACTATAACAGAACAATATATATGAAAAAAAATCCTTATTCTGCTAAGGAAAAACCTGGAGTTCACATAGAAGTGTTCCACATGTTGTTTCCACTTGCAGAAGTGGATCATTTTGAAGGCGAGACATGTTTAACAGCCACTATACCTGTTGGCGATGATCATGTTGACAAGTTACAGAAACATAAATCTTATGCCCATGATTGTCAGAGAGCTGATAGATTGCAATGGACAGTCAAAACAAGAAAAGGTAAATGACATCCAGACCTCCAAAGAATGAGAGAGCATAAACGCATTTTTCGGAAAAGAGTAGCTCTTTAAAGCTTTAAACAATGCAATTCAACATTCTAAGGTTGTAAACTAAAGGTTGTTTTGGGCCTGTGAGGAATCTGGCTTTCCCTACATTTGGTAGCAATGGAAATTATTGATTAACCAAAAAAAAAAAACAAATGCCAAACAATATACTAGAATAACACGAGGGAGGAAATAAAAATGCATAACACAGAAAGACCAATCCTCAAGTTATTTCAACTATTGACTCAATAAATCCTCATAGACT
The DNA here is from genome assembly GCA_014182845.1 of Corymbia calophylla. Lineage (NCBI taxonomy): Eukaryota > Viridiplantae > Streptophyta > Magnoliopsida > Myrtales > Myrtaceae > Corymbia > Corymbia calophylla. The sequence continues at coordinate 592,130 of CM024703.1, read as the reverse complement.
GGTAAAGTTTCCATTGCGAAAAATGATTTACTAAGTGCAAAAGCCAGAAGCTCTGACTCCTTAAAATAGCCTACACCCATATGTGCTCAGACACTAGTTATAGGTAAAACATTCAAACAACTACAAGAATGGCATGATTAACTGTCATTCTTTTATATCTCCACTCTTGGATTTAGCTTCAGTTCAACAAGCACATCACTTAAGGTAATCAGGTTCTAGATATGTCCAATCTCAATAGATGAAATAAGCAGTCAACTCTATGTTGGACATTCTCTCTCAAAGGTCATGCTTATGTAAAGACCAGTAAATTGATATAGTGCAAGTTGGACAAGTTCCAAATAATTCGTCTCAGTTCAACTTTAACAGGAGCTGGAGCAAAATGGCAAAGAAAAGCATTGACTACTTGGAACATAATTCAATAAGTAAATTTGATGGAACCAATTCAATTTACAATTATTAAAGCCCAGTTCGATGCAAGCTCTAGATGCTTCAAAAGCTTAGAAGGTGAAAGGTGCCTAAGAGCTAAATCACCTCCTTAACCTGAAGTGGAAAAAAGCCAACCATGAAAGGAGAGACTAAACACAAAGGAGTGTATGTCTCACGACAAACATTGAGGAAACACAAATTGGACTACTCCAAGCAACTCTGAGCTTCATTTGTTGAAGGAGACTAGCAAAATTCAGATCTCCACGGCAAAGAGATCACAATAAAACAGCAAGAGGACTTTGCTTCATCATAAACTAGTGACGAAATTCCATGAAAGCCGCCAACCTCAAAACGCGTATCACCACCATCATCATCATCATCAGTTCAACACGGACTTCTGTCCCGTCCGGAATTTCGGAAATGAAAAGCACGGATACGGAATCCAAGAGCAAGTTCAGCTCCTCAACAGCCAAAGGGCGGAGGAAAAAACCGGAGATCAACTTACAGAGGCTACAATAATACATTTCAGCTCAACTGGAACTGGAGGTTAACGTACTGAGACCTCCGAGTTCGAGAATTCGCTTCAAACACATAACGTAGGGCGCTCCAGACCGAACTCGTGCCTCTTAGAAAGCTCAAAAAAGAACGGAAAAATCGGAGAGCGCATGCGGGAAGAGGAAGACGAACCTCGACGAAGATCGATGCTTGGCTGACTTCCTCCGTCTCCAGAAATACAAAATGCAGCAGCAGTACCCTCTGCAGTGGAATTTTCCCGAGAAACGCCGAGTTCCTTCCGGGAAAATCCACCAGTTCCGAACTTCCGATCGATGTCAGAACTCTGAATTCCGGGAAAGTTTCTGAGAGATGCGGTTTTTTTTCCTTTTTCCCTTTTTTTTGGCTATTTGAACTTGGAGGAGGAGGGAGAGAAGGGGGCAGGGCAAAAGGGGACCGTTAAAGAGCGGACCGGACGCGACGGACGCGTCAAATTTTAATGACGCAAGGACGTAAATGAAAATCGCATAGGTCAAGGAAATCTCAACGGTGTTTGAATTTGAAATCGGGCAATAGTGACGAAATCATCGAAGGGTGGCCCCCTCCCCCTCGCCGTAGAACTTCGAATGTTTCTTTCTTTCTTGTTCTCCTTTCTGTAGCTGACGATTTTTTACTTAGTTCATCGGAAACTTAATCATTTGATATGAAAATATATCAAAATACGGATAAATCTCGATAATTCATTTTAGAGATTGTGAAAATTACCTATCAACGAATTTATTAGTATATAAAATTTGCTACCATTTTATATGGAAAAATTTTGAATTATATTATAAATTACTGATCGTATTTACTATTTCAAATGAAGTTCCAATATTGAGCATTTATTAACATGAATGGTTGATACATTTGAAGATGATTTTATAATTATTTTTTACATCTATTATGGTATTTTGTGAGGACAAACTTAAAAGAGAAGTTGTTAAGAAATGGATTAAGAGCACTTGTTGAGTAATCAATCAAGAAAATTTTACCTATTTACTTTATAATGAAATGTCCTAAAGATACTTGTTAATAAGACCCTAGAATTTTTTTTTTCTTCTTCTAGTCCCTCATAATATTGACATCTACAATGGCATTCAAAAATTTCACGCAATTGGCAATTAGACATATCCCGTTATTTTTTTATTTTTTTGTGGAGAACTATATCAAATACTCAAATAAAAATTCGAGGGGAAATAGTCCTATTGCTAGTACAAGGTAAAATCATCCATAAAGACTGCCATCAAAAGATAGCGCGGATTTCCAGAGGACATCGATAAGAAAAGGACATAAATCGTGAGGGGGAGGAACCAACAATTTAGGCAATGATCCTGACGTATATCCACAACTCCATATCCATGCGGATTGCTGTTATAACATTAAGATTTTGCTTGATGACTTCACTAATGTAAAAGGACCATCAAATTGCAGTTCAGGTTGAGGTAGTAAACGAGCCAACGCAATTACAGGAACAGAAGTGGGATAGCAAAGCAAAGTGGTTCAGAAGATGATCATACAGATTCCATACAATGTTGAACAACTAAAACTCAATAGCATACTACAAAATTAATGGATAATGAAATCCACCATTAAGTCATACCGATTTGAGGATCAGGAATGTTTTGTTTTTAATTTTATTTCCTCCCAAGTCAAAATTTTCCTTCATGAGGTAATTCTGAAAGCCACCCAAGTGACAAAGTATTCACAAGACAAAGTTGATACCTTGGCAAGAATATCTTCAGATGCTTGAACTGACTTCTCCAGACATCAGCCACTAAGTGCAAATGATCAACCCGTCATAAAAGGGAAAGCTACATAATCGTGGAAGAATACCTTCCAGATAATTTTCATTACTAACTTATATCTGTCTAAACTGACAACAGAGACTAACATATAAATTACAGTATTTACTATGTCAAAAAATGCTCTGGGGAGTAAATTTTCTTCCCTACCGTGTGCTTGTAAAAAGAAGAAGAGGAAGAACAAATCTAACTCTGGCCCTGACATAATTTAAACTTTTGCAGCATAGTCACCCTTCAAACTACAAAGAAAAAAAAAAAGCCACAATTTCATGGTAGAAGCTTCAGTGGCCATCAAGCTCTCTCCTAATAATTTCAAGCACAACTTCATTCCAGGTATCGACTGGGCCAGGCATGCACCAGTGTAAGCAATCCTGTGGTGGAGGCCTTCCATCTGGACCCCGTTTCGTGATCTTATTTGGGTCAGGGCTTCTGTACGGGCCAGGATGCCCGTCATGACGGTATCCAAAAACCTCAGTGATATCCATCAACCTCAACTTTGACTTGTTGCTCGCCTTCGTAATTGCACGATAAAAGCCTGTCACTTGTTTCTCATGCATTATATTTGTAAAACCATTTTCCACCAACTTCCCAGCTGCTAGGGGCCGCACCTTCCCAGTGCAAGACCCCCCTGTATTCCAAGCTCCACCCTCATAATGATCAGGTGAATAGGAACGGACAATAGCTACCCCAGTGTAATTAGGATGCGTGACAATAGCAGAGAGAATCGTTTCAACAGATATTCCAAATGCTTCAATATTATTGACCTTCATATGTCGAGATTTGTCTGGCCACCACAATTGTCCACCAACAATTTTATTGTCTAAGACATAGACCGATTGCTTGGCAAACCAGTGGCCAGAGGAAAGAACAACCACATCAAACTTGGGGAGAAATTCCATTATATCTTTGTCGGGGGCATCGAGGTGAAGCTTCACCATGCCCTCTGGAGCAAAATCAATTGCTTCTGAGCTATGATGCACAAGCCATGAGGACCACATGCGAACAATCATGACAGATGTTGACCTGAAAAACCATCGTTGCATTCTTCGGTTTCCCCGGTTTTTGGGGACTTCAACCTGGAAGACAACCCAAATTTTCAATAAGGAAGCATTCCCCTAAGCAGAAAGCAGCATTAAGAGTTCCAATTCTCCCGTGTCATATTATCCATTGAGCCCATCCTGCATTTTGTTTCTTTGCCCCCCTGAATAGCATCTATTTGTACTTAACAACTTTCTGGCAGTTAAAAAATTATGAGATTGGTATAAAGAAGCTGGCGGGTGTTTACAAGGACTCCAAATTGGACAACCTAAGAAACCAAGTTTATTTTGCAATAGCAACTTGTCACATTAAAGGCTACTGATCAATTGAAATTTACAATTCAAACAAATCCCTAACTATTTATTAGCCCAAGCCATAAGGACACAAAACAGGAAGATCAGATATGTGATAGAGACATGCCTGCCAAAGGATGCATAACATCGATTCCATCTGGTTACGTGCAACAGAATCGCCAATGAAAGCTAGGGTCTTTCCTCTCATCAACTCCAAAAACTTCTTGCCATCAAATCGTGGGAGGTCACACTGAGATGGTTTCCACCGCCAATTCTCGTATTCCTTATCAGGCCTTCCATTCCCCTGGCAGTTCTGCATCTGTGTCAAAACTGGGCAGGTGTTGTTTGTGTATAATGGTCCCAGTGAATCATAAAACCAACTTCCATGGTACAGATCACAACCTAAATATAGCATAAAACCATGTCAAACATATGCAAATGCAAGAACTCACACAAGAAGAAAACCAAAAGATTATGGCTTAATCGACTTCAAGCAGGTAATTACGAGAAAAAGGGCGAGCGGAGCGGAGCCTCCCATTAGGAGTGACAGACTGCCATCTAAAACGGCATGTTTTTTCTATTGACTTGAGTGCATATGCAAACATCAATTCCAGTATAAGAAAACTAGAACTCTGAGATTGCGTGAGATATCACAATCTACAATACAGTGAAATTAAGATTCCTGAGATCTAATTCTGAGCACCAGTCAGATAAACAAGAAATGCAAGTTCTCACAAGAATAAACATAAGATAAAATATAAAGATTACCTATCTCAACTGAATTGTTTGCAGATGCTTCTACACGCGAAAGGGTTGATGCCGGTGTAGTTCCTGAAGCTGAATTAGCAGAACCATCAGATGCATCTGACGAGACCGGGTTAGCAATTTCAATGCTCTCTATGAGCTTATCATTCTTAGAACTGGATTTGTCCTCCTCTGCCGAAGTTAATCCAGACGAGATGGGCGTAACAGGGTTCACCTGATATTCCAATACCTTATTTTCCACTGAGGTTGAAGAATCATTCGAACTCGTGTGTACTTCAGACAAAGGCTTCGACGAAGGAACCTCGCTAACTGCATCTACGACGCTCTTATCAGCAAAGTGGGCAGCTCTACTGTCGTTATAAGGAGAAACCACCAATTCGAATTCGCTCAAGCTGTCGACGCCATAAAAATACCCGCGAACCTTGGAGCCGATGGGATGAGAAACAAGAAGCAAAGAGGCGACCATCAAGAACACGGCGAGTCCTCCGATGGCGACCGTGATTACCGAAAGTGACCTCGGGAACAAACCCATTGTGGATGAACCCTTGGGCGACGATAACGTCATGGCTTTCCAAAATCGAACCCAATTTCTAACCCAACCACAAAAGAATAAATGCGTCTTCCTTCGGCAAGTCAATCCTTAAACTAACCCAGACGTCTCCTCCATAAGCTAACATTACCACCGAGCCGAACCGCCACCCGGGATCTTCAAATTTCCCAGAATAAGACGACCCCTCTGGCAATACACGATTCAGCGATAAAGAATCAGGCGAAGGACGACCCAAGAGTCTCGACGCTGAGCTGAGAAGGGATGCCAGGGAAAGGCACGAACCTCGCAATCACAGAAGTTGAAATTTAAGGCGCGGGATCAGATTCAGAAGCCAAGCTACCTGAAGAACACGACGAAGCAACCGATGAGATGGGGGTGCAGAGCAGAGATCACGAGGAAAAGGTGATGCGTCGGCGTGTGGGAAGATCGCGAGAAATGGAGAGGCGCACGTTGACGCGGAGAGCCAGATGGGGATGGGCTACGATCGGGATCGCCCAACGAAACAAGCGAGGATTTCAGAGGAAGAGAAATGGCACTTCCATTATTTTAAGCAAACCGCTGGGCAAAGAGAATTTGTATATAAAGCAAATTTCAGAGACCAAAACCAAAGCAACAAGATCTGCGTGGAAATCATGAAAAAGTAGAAGAAAAAGAAAGAGGCAAGTTTATCTTCGCAGGTGATATCGTTCTTTCTTTTTTGGGTCTAAATCTTCGCTGGTAACTGAAATAATAATATTAAAGGAAAGTTTGATACTAGTTAAACTAATTAGAATATTAACTTAATATTATAAAGCATACTAAATCTATCTCCTCTTTTTTATTAACATCAAGGCCCAAAAGAATTATGTATTTATTGCACTTGATTCCTTGAGGAACCCTTCAATTAGAGTATGATTTGGGGATTTTGATTTTTAGGATTTTACCCGATTGCAAATTCGAACGAAATTTGCTTGTATCCAAACCGTTGAGACAAGCCGACCAGCAAAATCCAGGTCTTTATTTGAGGTTAATTTGAACGCTTCAAAAAAAAAATTTAAGACAAGCTTCTTTCATAATTCTCTTTTAAGAAAATGACTCCACTTCATGTTCTTAAAAAAAAAATTGAGAAATAAAACTCTTGAAAAGCTACCTAAACTGGTGTTCATTGGAAGTTTTAGATACTAAATAAAGGTTTGCCCTATTTTCAACCCCTTATAAGCTCTTAATACCCCCTTTCATGTTAAATTTATTGCATTATCTTTTGCACTTCCCAGTCTTAATTTAAGATCATATCTTACCTCTGCTTCTTCCTCTTTTTTTTGTTTCAATTTTTCTAGAGACGAAATTATCCATACTCCTCTCAAACAATATTTTCTTCTTTTTTAGTTTTTCCCAAAAAAATATATTTGGTACATAGCTAATAATTATTTGACAAAAAAAGCTAATAATTTTGTTAAGTAGTTGTATATTTCTTTCTTTTTTGTTGTACAAGGAAACTATTATTTAAAAAATAGTCTAAGCACAATTAAGAGTGGAAAAAACCATCTACCAATTTTAGCATGTATTATAGACAATGTGTTTTAACTGCTCAACTTTCATTTTACTTAGTGAATCTAATTGTTAAATTTTTAATTATATTATTATATGATGGATTAGATATTTTGAATGACCATAATACATTCTTCTATTTATAACAACAAACTTCAAGATGATAGTCAATTAAATGAGATCCAAACTTTGTTCTTTGACTTGCAATAGAAATATTATGTCAATCACGATAACTACCCTTATCACAACATAAAAGAAGATATTTGTCTATATTTGACTTTTTATAGAGATCATATAACCTTGAGCAAGAAGATGCATATTCTCCAGCATTAAAAAATAACCTGTTAAAGTTCCAAATGATTTTGTAGACATGATTGATTGGTGTTCTCCTTTCGCACTTTCATTGTCAATATATACATTTAAGCAAAAAACAATATTGTCTTCCATATGCACTACAAAAAGCAATACAATGAAATATGAGTAAATTATGTATAATGCACAAATTAACCACATATTGAAGTCAAAATTCACAATCGCGAGGATAAAGGAAAATAAAGTAACAATGTGCAAAGTGAATTGACATTTCATTATTCTAATATATAATTAGTGCTAGCTCAGTTTACAACAATGGAGATAACTTCAAAAGAAGACATAATGAAGTAAATGCTATAATATAATGGGTGGAGAAGAAGCGACAATGGTGAAAAAAATAATTGTTCGATAGGGATGAGAGTAGTTTTGTCTTTTAGTAAATTGAAATGAAAGAAAATGAACAAAATAGTAAGAAATACTTTGAAATCAAGATTGGGACCTATAAAGGATAATATAATCAATCCATTGTGACAAAAGATAGGCCAGCAGCTAATAAAAGAGTGAAAATAGCACAGCCTAAATAAATTATGAAAAATTATAAACATTTTAGTATTTCAAAAAGTTTTATGTATTTCAGGTTAAATAAAGTCCTGGTGTGACTTTCGAAAAATTTAAGTCAAAAAAATTAGGATTAGAAATCACCTTACATGGCCCTTAAATAAATAAAGAATTCTGGACAAAATATAACATATCATTTCAATGACATTCAATAAAATTTAGTTATTATCGCAGTCTATATATAAACCTTTGTTTAAGTAAAGGAATCCCACCAAGCGAGATCTCTTTCTTATCGTAGTATTGCATCCACAGCGATTTCATGATGACACTTTCAAAACAAACTTCTCTCTGAAATTAGAAAAATAGGTTATCCCGTTCCATGGGAGGATTATTATTGCATTTCGATGACCTTTTAGTACACAATCTATGCAACCCATTAAAAGATCTATGCGAACAATGAGTCAACTAACTTCATGTTGTTCCTTCTGTTCATAAGAGACTACCATACAGATGTGGACCAACATGAGAGTCAAAAAAGAAATTGGAAAGCGGTTAATCATTAATCCGATGTCAGATGCTTCCACTGAGTGAAATGAAAATAGAAGAATTCTAGATGAAAACTCGAGTAGGATACTGTAACTGCTTGAAATTGGGATAAACATCCCTCCTCAAATATCTATTGTATAGTCCATATGATCGAGTATGGTAATAAGGGGAAAAAGCAAGGGTAGTTAATCTCTGGCCCTTAGTAAGGAAGATACTGCCCATTACTCCTCTCTTGAAGAGAACGGAAAGTTTTGATTCGTTAATTGCAAATTAAGGTAATGCATTATTTTCCTCAAGCGGGATTATCTATAATTAATTAGCAGCGGGGAGAGTTCCATCTCTCCGATCAGATTGAATTTTTTTTGGGGTGAAATAATGATATAATTGCTCGTTTGATAAAATAAACTACATCGACGAAACATATTTGTATCGTCCAACCAAAAGAATAAAAAACACATTTGTAGTGCTCTCCGATCTTCATTCAGAAGTTGTACACGGTACAATAGGTAGCAGATACGGATATTTCACAATATTAGCGCATTTTATTTCTTTACAGTTCTATCCAATTCAAAACTCCATTGTTATGGTTACTTTGGTTTTTTCTACTATCATAGGTTTTATCATGACATTGCCGTTTGCCGTACTTCTCATAAAAAACCGGCAGTAATGTTTCTTAAAAAGTGAGCGACCACCAGGACAAGTGACATGCGCAGGAGGGTCAATTTTTCACGCATATCAAGTATAAGTATAAAATACAAGGAAAACTATCCAGCTACTAAACTCGTCCCGGGGGGCTCAAGATTCACCTTAACCCTCAATTGTACTCCTCAAGTTGCTTCACATTGCGGTGATTCTTGCACAATACACGAACACTCTCCAATGAGTTGATGAGATATTTACATCATGAACTACAGAGGTCGATAAATAGCTTGTCTCACGAGCGAACAGCCCACTGGTTGAACCCTGCCCGTATTCCCCCAAGGCTGCTGTCACATATCATAGGAAACTTGTTCCCTCGACAAGGTCATTCAAATTTGAGAGAATCTGTGAGCGAGTTGTTCCTATCTGGTGTGCTATCTCCAGTTGTTCATCCAAGGACAGCAGCTCGTAACTGCAAATGTTTTATTCAAGACAACTAAATTAGCCCAGGAACATACAGCTTTTCACAACTTACAAATGTACAACTAGATTAGCCCTAGAACACACCTTTTCACAACCTAGAAATGTACAGATGCTTATTTGCTTTAGATGCATGACATGAAATGTTTGGTCCTATATGTTATGCATGACCCGAACAGAGGTCTACAATCAAACTGTTGGTGAGATAGGAAAGCACCAAAAAGTGTAGCACGCCTGCTACACCAACTGAAAAATGTTAAAAACATGCGCTTATGAGCCTACCTCACTGCATTTTATCTATGGATTTATGGCATATGCTTCCGACCAGACAAAACAATACAAGAACGTGTTCTTTCAAGAACTGATAAGAATGCAAATGGAAAATAGAACTTACTGGTAAAGCAGTTCACAGTCAACAGTACTGTCGGGGCCCGGTCGATGTGCTTTCCCATTAGAGCGGAACTGGCGGAAGGATCTTGGATTCAAGCCAGCAACATGGGAAACAGCATCAACAAGCTTTCTCTGTAGTGACTGGAGCCTACGGAATGTTAGTTCATCAAGAGGAGCAATGCAGCCAATGCTGCCATCTAGGGTGCCAAATAACAAAGCAAACCGGTTGGTCTTGTCTGAAACAGGAGTAGGACCATTTTGACCAGATGAAGCAGGAAGCATCTGCAACCGCATGAATTTCGTCACATGAGCGCCTACATGAAATTCCGCCCTTGAGAGAAGTTTCTGTCCCTTCCAACTCTCGGACATCTTGGGTGCATAATAGAACACCTGCTTATTAAAAAGGTATAGGAACTTACATGTCAATAGCCAAGCATTTTAATTGGAGCATTATCTTCACACAAATTCTCAAAAGTAAATAGGTATCCATATTTTTTACTGTAAATGGTAACTCTAAAGTCAACTTGGAGAATTTCTTTAATAGTTAATTCCAACTGTTCTCAAAACCCAACATGTGCAAGATTCTTCACAGAAAATGGTTCTGTTCATTAATTTGTTCATCAACCAGTTTCACCTGTTTTCACAGAGTCCATCACATACAAGATATTTTGCCAAAAAATATTTTAATGAAAAGCTTATTTAGCATATTGAACATTAGTCCTTGCATCTAAATCTAGACTAGATATACTGCTTCTTTCTTTTGGGTCATTTAGTGATGATAGTTTGAGCAATACCACTTCCTTTGGTTTACTTTTACCCGTGTTTTTCCCCCCTCTATGTGCTCTCATGTGTGAATTACTGGATTATTTCAGTACTCAAGCACAACATCAGGGTCATCGATCAGGTGGATAAGGTTGATTTTCACAGAAGGAATGACAACCAACCAACCAGCTGATCTAAAGGCAAGCAACGGACTGGTGAGTGTCATGAATGAGAAAAAATCTAGATGACGCAGGTATAATCTTAATAACCTCATCTGTTTCAACATGTCAACCAACAGGGAAAGGCAAGCAAAATCAACACCACTATCACCTCACCTTAGTCAAGCAAGAACAAACAAACTCAAGATGCACAGGAAGTTACCTAACCTGAATATTTTTTTGCTCATCGGATACAATCAGACTCAAGGTACTTCCATCAATTAGAAACTCTGTTGCAAAACAATCCAGGGAACCAAAATCTTTGGCCAACAAGTTAAGCTGAGAGCCTTGTTCTTTCCAGCTGAGGAAGTATATGCTCTTGTGGATGTCACCAAGTAGAATAAAATTCTTGACCTGAAGCCACATGCAGAGGCATAAGTGAGAAGAAAAATTACAGCAAATTCCTCTCAACCGACAGCATTTATTTTGCAAGAGAATAATCACATTCGTTTACAGTTGGGTAATTATGATCAGAAGCATCAAGGCCTTCTCAGATATCATGTTTAGAAACCTTTTCACATAAAAAATAGCAATAAGACACACCAGACAGATACTCTGGTAAAAAAGAAAAGGAGGAGAAAAGGTAAGGAAGTCACACATACAACATTCAAGCTAACAACATGTAGAGGCGGGGCATCAAAAAATGCTACACCAGTCAATTCAGTTCCACTCCATTTGTGTAAAATTATCTTGGGACCAGAAGCTATCAATAGATAGCCTTGAAGTGAGGCTACAGCAGATATAGCACCCTTCAATTCCTTTGAGTAAACCTCTGAGACCTGGAAAAGAGGCTGCCAGAGTCAGCATTGATATAACAAGCAGAAAATGGAACATCTAAGACTATCCTGTTCTACGTTCACCATTACAAGAAAGGACATGATGATAATGAACAAACATCCAAAACAATCACATGGCATGAGAATCTCAATATGATTGGTATGAAGAACAGGGACGCATTAGATTTGATTGATGGTTTTCCTATCCGGCTCAAATACATACCAAAGTTTGAGGATTGTCAACGTCTTTCCCCATAGAAAACAAAAGTATGCGCCCTCTTGCAGCAACATCCTCACCTTGAACATAAGCAGTTCCAATAGCTAAAAGTGTCTCATTCTCCTTTGTCATCATATTCTGCGATGTTACAATATAATAAGCAATATACCCACACATAAAGGATGACTTAAATGGACAAAAGAGTTTTTCTTTTACATGCATCACCTAAATGACACTTCCACAGACCAACTTTCCTTTGGGGAAAAATGGCAGCAGGAGAGAAAAATTAGAAGAGTAAAAAACAGCCCGGTTGACAAGGTTCAGACTTACAAGCAGTGTTACAACACGCACGGTTAAAGCATTCTCAGAACTTTGCATGGGAATTGTAGCCTTAGTCAGCCAAGGTCCTCCAGACTTTTCTGGTTCCAAGATCCGAACCTCAAACTCATCAACCACATAAGTTCGGTGTACGTCATCAGGATTTAGACTGTGATTTTCAATCTGATGGCTAACTTCTTGATCAACAAGAGATGAAACAACTTGATTCAATGGCCGATGAACCTGCATAAGCAAAGAAGGACCAGATGCAATCAGACCTCAAACTGCATAGGGAGAGTATCTTATGTATCATTTCTTAAATTCAAAAGAGAATTGAAATGCAGATGCCCGACAGTAAGCACCCATTAGTAGTAGAAAACCTTAGAAAAAGGAGGTTGATGATGCAACTTAACATCACCAGAAAAACATCATGCTTAAGGTAGTGGAGTTTAGCAGAGGAACAAACTGAGCAAACACCAATAGGCACGTTTTGACAGTTCGACAAGAAGAAAACTCCAAAGAATCAACCACATCATCAACCGGCCACTCTTAACTTATGACACTACTTCCATGTATACAACTGCCGAAAAAACAAATATCATCTAAGAAGTATACGCATGGGCATTGCTGGTGGAAAGACAGTATTCAGCTGGCAGACACATCATAAAATGCATATAAATGCACATTACAAGTTATGCAGAAGGACACTTAAGCTTCTGGTCCATCCGTAATAATGGAGAAAAGAATGTGAAGGAGAAAATGTTTTGAGCATTACTTACCGGAGTTGAAACTATAAGTGGGTACAGATTCTTCTCGGCGAAGTAAGTAACTTGATGTGGAGTTCCTTTCAGCGGAATCTGATAAAAAGTAAATGATCACTGGCATCATACGGAAGAAGGTTGATTTGCATTTTAGTAAGGAATACCTTCTGTACTGGCCAATAGTTGTCATAGCTTGAATTAGATGGCAGTTGGCAAATTTTTAGAACACCCTGGAATGTCAAAACGTTTTAGAGAGAACAAAGGAGGAGATTCAGAACTTGATATTGCACATAGTCAGCCAGCAAAATGCTATGCACTAACCTGTGAGGTCACATAAATGAGCCCACGATTACAGTTCACATTATGGAAAACAGTGAAGGCGACAATTGATCCATCGCATAACTGCATGAAAGTTAGCACAGTTAGATGCTCCAGACAAAATAGACTTGAAAGATGGAATCTATGATGAGCCACCTAACAGCGATAACTTTAAGAATTTTATTAGTTTGTTGCACCGGAGGAAGAGAAGCCTCCAGACTTCATCCATAAAAGATGAAACAGCAAAAGTAATAGAACTATAAAATAGTTCCCTCTTACGAAAAAATCAGTCAAAGTTGGAAGATAGAATGATGGAAGGAAAATGTACTTGGACAACATCAATAAAGAGTGCCAGCTTATGCCAGTCCAAAGTAGCAATTATTCATCTTAAGAAAACTCATTAACATGAAACTGTAGACCAAATTCAAGCTAATTTTCCTCTAGTATGCACATACACACGGTATTATCCAAAAGGGAAAATAATACTGCCACAACTTAGTTTTCCTGGACACAACAAACAATCACCCTGTCTCAACCCAAAACTTAAAATCTGTAACCTTATTTATAAACCAACACTTACATCTGTAGATTTCTGTCAAACTTCAAGAATTATAGCATTGAATCAAATGATAGGAACATTAACTGGAATCTTTCCACAGTAAGTATATTTTGATATTCTGAAAATATGCATCTAAAAGGTTCAATTGCTCCAAATACCATTTTCACTAACAAAAACAAGGTTTCCAAACCTGTGGATGAATTCGAAGCCTGCCTCTGATAACCATGAACCAAGCAGGTCTTGAACCAGAAAGAAACAATCCTTGATATCCTCCAATGTTCTTAAAGAAGGTAACTCTATTGCACAAGCTTCCTATGGTCATCTCTTCTCTGGTATATGTGTCCAAGGCGACACGTAAGAATCGAAGATTTCTAAGCCTGGAACCACTATTAATGCCTTTGCTGATAAAATTGTTATTAGAAACCGCGACTTCATTTTTTGTACCACTTTCTGAACCTTCAAACAAATAGGCATGATAACAAAGAATTGTCCCATCATTCAATATTGCGAAAAGGAAAGGGCGACTATGCTGTCCAGACCATCTATACATGGCCAACTCTATAACCTTTGTATTCTGTGCATTTTCTTTCTTCCCTGGGCCGGCTGATTCGTTAGAACCTACCAAGTTTCCTTTCTGAGAATCCCCAAGCTCTTCTTGCATGAAGGTATCAATGAGATGCATCTTTCCAGACACAAATTTATCCACAGAGAAAACACAACTGAAATTAGGCACATCAAACATTTCGAGTGCACCACTTTCGTAGCAAACCACACAATATATATCCCCCTGGTCCTGAGTTGCTCCATCAGCCCCATCAATGGCCTCATCTACACCTGTAGTTAGCCACGCATCAGGATTGGTCTTCCTAAGCCAAGGTTCTGGACCTTTATCGTGATAAAGTGTACAGGCAGCCACAAACTTTTTTGAGCCATCAAATGTTGCTGGAGTCACAACAGAAACAGTACAAGTAGATGGATCTGCAAAATGAAATATTCAAATTAATGCAGAAGGGAATTCCAAAGCAAGGCTGCAGAAAATAGAAATATAGTATCCAATGACAGCTCGAATAAGCATCCATGCAGAATCAGATGTATATCCAAGTCAAGTCTACAGAGAATCCCTCTTTGTCAGTAGCCTGTGCCAACAAGGTATACTCAGTCCCACTCAAAACTATCAAGTGCTGGTGCCTATTGAACTTTCTTATTTCATTTATTTGCATCCATGAGGATATCAGAAGAACAAAGGACTAGAAAAGAAAACCAGTTAACACTATGAAAGTAAACTACATATAGAGATTTGTTGCCTATTGCATATGAGCATCCCTATTCTTCTGAGATGGTTCGGCTTTGAAGTTTGAAACCACTTTCATAGTGCAAGAGTAATCAAATCTCAGAAACATCGATGTACAACTATAAGCATACACTCTGCATGAGTCATTCCAAATTTTTTAAATATGATATCACAATAAGGCATGTCAGTGACCTACAAACTCCAAACTGAAAAATGTACACATGTAACTGGTTAACATGCATGAGGCCTCCAAGATGTTGACAATTTGGATCGTGGAAATTAGAATCCATTGCACAAAGTGAATTAAAGAGACTAAGCAAGTTATGCTGTAATCATTATTTGGGAACACTGAACGACCTAAAATTATTTGACAAGATTTGGCACAGATTGCTTGCACCACCAAGTATGCCTCTCTCAACAGATTCATTACCATTGTCTACAGTTCCATAGCATGTAACTATTGGTCAAATATGACAGATTCAAAAAAATTTATACCATAGCCAAGCAAGTTCCTGGGGTCACACTCACCAGACAAGAATCCACACAAAATTGGTAATGGAGAAAAGAGTAAGTGAAACTAAGTAAATTACACAACTCATACAAAAAGGTCTTAATAACCATCACTATTGACACCATCCCAAAACACAAAGATGCATGCACCACAGAATTTTTTCCCATTGAAAACTCTCATGGTCCATATAATTCTAGCAATTATGTAGACTAATGCCAAAGTAACATCTTAGAATAAAAAGAAGTGGCAGTTACCTCCAACGAGAAGCCGAATGCTTCCATCAGTCATCTTTAGTAAGACATATGGATCAGCAATTGATACAGTTAAGACCATGCAACTCTCAGACGCTAATTCAGAGTTCGAGGCCACTAAGTTTAAATCTTGCGTCATAGAAGAACCATTGAGGACACGTGCTCCGCGTTCAAAAACCTGAATAACTCGTCGCCTTCATACAGGAAGCAGTAAGAAGAAATTAGGTGACACTAATTGGAAAACATTGACTCATACACAGAAAATAAAACCTACACACTAAGCTATTCGTACTTCAAAATAATTCATTAAAGAAAACATCACAGCCCAAATTCTCTTGCTGTCATTTTTCTGTCAGAACATCATTACAAGAATATCCAAGAAAGAAAAACAGAAGAGGGAAGTTAACTCAAATTAATTTAGACAGCAACAAATGCGTTCAAAGCTTATACAAAGTATGCAGCCTGCAAATCGTACTCAATAAAGTCAAAGCACGAAAGCCGCAATATTATATATGATTCTAAATGTCAACATTTCACTATTTTGAAACGTGTGTTTCAGGTTAAATAAAAGTCAACATGAATGTAAGAGGTTAAAGGTAGACCACCCCAAATAGAAGAGGAAGAAAGTTAGCTAGGATTAGTTAGACAGCAATAAATGCATTCAAAGCTTATTTCAAATTAGCAGACTGCAAAATATTTGCAACAAAGTCTGTGAAACTTGCAAATCTATACATGACTCTAAATGTCAATATATGAACATGTTGAGATGTTTTGGGCGTTTTGGGTTAAATTAGAAAAGTGAATGTAAGATATTGAAAGTAGAATCACCCCATACAGCTATTTCTTCATGCTTCAAACTATGAATATATTACCCGCTCATCCACATTTTCTCATGACTCAATGAGCAGATAATACCAAAGCAGAATCTGACAATCTCTATGACAATTGAAAATCATACTAAAACAAAGAAAATCTTGAAATAATTAAAAACACATCAAGAACACAAATATCTACTTATGATGATTACATGTCTAACTAATTAGACACCAACCCATGATGATAGCTAAGGAAGGCACAACATCACTTGTCATAAACACCCATTGCTAGTAAAATGCTTTTCAGACTTGCAGAAAAAATTAACAATAATAATTGAACACACCTTCCAAATAGGTTCCCAGCAGCAATAGTTCTTCCTTGCACATAATAATCAACACTTTCAGTGACTTCATTGAGAAGATCAGCCGTTTCAAGCACCTGATAAAGACAGTGATGCTAGCTGCAGGTAACAATGGGGGAAGAAAAACGCACATATATCTGTACATGTATCTGCAATATTGATATGCATATCTGCATGTCGCTTACCCTAGGATTTGTTACCAAGTGCCGTTAGAAATTCTTGAGAACATGAAAAAAAGAACGAGAGATTCATGCTGCATGTTTTTATGCAGAAAGATTGATGCCACATGTTTGAAGGCAGGAAAAGATCACCTTCAAATTCAGCAGAAATTTGCAAGGGATAAGAACAGGCATCACATTTAGGGTGCATTAGGTGATGTCCAACTCTAGAAAGAATCTAGTGAGTTCAGGATTCTAAATCAACAACAAATAACAGCAGGAAAGCTCAAAAGGCAGTCCCTCATTGCAATATTTCTCCCTCAGCATTTTGACTCCAAGTACTAACAATCCCACAACAATGGAGAACAATGACTAATTGCAAATGCTGGCAAAATAGAGAATTGAGATTGTAATGCATATCAAAAGATCAATTTGATATATTATCTCTACCATAGAGTCGCCTCATGGGAAAAACAACCATGAACCTTCTGTGCTGAAAAGCTCAGAAGTAATACACAATAGCAAAGAACCCAATGTGGCAAAAGCAGCAACCAACAAGCTAATGATGGCATTCTGCCAAGTCTATTACCAGATGCAAATAAGAAATTAAGTACACTTTAAAAGTCTCCAAAGCACAAATATTCAACATAAAGCAAGAGAAATTACCATGGTACGACTTTCCAGACTAATAATCAAATATGCATGATATTCGTCGTCATCAGCCCCAACTTTGGAAGAATCTAAACCACGAGTGTTTTTGTGGTAGACGGTCCAAATGCCTTTGCAACCTGGTAGTTCAACCTGCGAAAGGATTATCGATATGATGATGGAAAATACTGCAAAGTGCAATGAATAAAGGCTACATAAAAATAACTTGATGCTAGTGTAGAAAGAGCCACTAAGAGCAAATCTGTCCATTCCTCACTAATAGTCCACCAACTGCTACTATTATGCGGGATCACAAGAACAAGCTGCCAACGAGCCCTCGTCAGAATAAAAGTGTCAACAACTATAGAGGAACACATCTAGTCACCGAATTTTTTTCTCTGGAATATTTTTGTCTCGTAGATTAACCATCTGTTGGTAATTAGTGATTCTCTGGTAATAAAGGCCAATAAACTGGGTAATTACACTAGCAGGTAAGTAAAAGTTCCATGGAATACTACTGACCATGTCATCCTTTATCAATAAGCATCACAGAAA
Source organism: Corymbia calophylla (assembly GCA_014182845.1). Lineage (NCBI taxonomy): Eukaryota > Viridiplantae > Streptophyta > Magnoliopsida > Myrtales > Myrtaceae > Corymbia > Corymbia calophylla. The sequence continues at coordinate 573,750 of CM024703.1, read as the reverse complement.
TGTTTCCTGGCCAGTCTAACCTGCCGCTACTCACCATTGTACTTCAAAAGATCATACAAAGGGGTCACAATTTAAAAAAAGAACAAATAGACATTGCGTCAATCTATTTGGCAACAAAACCACTCAGACCAGTTTTCCGTCTACTTGCACTTGAAAAGGAATTAACAACTGCAAACATGGCAGAAGACTCTCAAACCTTTGGAGAGGGTAGGAAGTAGACAAAGAAGGCTAATTAATGTTTGCTCTATCCCAGCAATATAAATAGAACAAATAGAAATAGAACAAACAGATCACTGAGAAGATCACGACCATCAAAACTCAACAGACTACAACTTTGGCCAATAGATTGCCTAACTCTTGAAATTTCAACCAGTACCCTGTCCAAGTAACATATTAAAAGAAGAAAGAAGAGGAAAAATTATTTATGGGATATTATTCTTAGGCCCCCATCTTTTTTTCTGGTACAGTGACGAAGAGACCTATAAGAGAGCTAAAACATTTAATGAGACAACCTGAGACAAAAAACTGTGCCACACACCTCAGTAATTATTTCCGGACGAACTGACTGCCTCAGAACACACAGAGAACCATTCTTCCCATGACCAGAACAACAGACCTGCACGATCACTGGAAAGGTATGAAGAATGTAACTTTTAGTTTAAAAAATGGAAATGTGCTAGTGACTTTCAATATGTAACGAATTAGTCAGCTGGTGTTAGTAAATGATTGGTGAAAACAGTCATGGATGCAATAACAATAGACATGTCATATTATGATGTATATACTGTACATAGTCAAAAACAGGAGTTGCTACTTGCTACACTAACCAGTTCATAGTTGCTTTGTTTCGCAACTCCCGTTGCATTAGCATCAGCGTTGATCCGTAGACCATATGCAAAATCTTTCAGTGGGCCAATGTTGACCAAGGAATCCCTCACTGCAAATGAAAAGGTTTTCTGCAGATAGGAAGGGGTTACAATCCAATACCTAAGTACAAAGTCGGCACAACTTCAACAATGATAAGATCAACCATTACACAATAACAAACTAAAGGATTATGGCAATGCATTGAAGATAAATGTCAGTTTGAGGCAGGAAGAGCTTTCATTTCTTACAAGAGACATGTGTACTCATGCTTCAGAAAGCAATATGAAGATCGAAGGAGTGTAATATGTTAGGCCAAACAAAAACTCCACCTTCCTCTAGCATAGCGAGCATATTATTGTTTCAGCAGAAAGGGAAGGAAGGAAGGAAGCACTCTAGCCTCGATGTGTGCAGAGAGAGAGAGAGAGAGAGAGAGACCTGTGCAGATTCTGCATTACTTGGCATTAAACCATGTATTGAGAGCTCCTCTCCACCAACCATGTCTTGCAAAGCATCAGAAGAGGACCTGCGCAACCTCTTCGTCAGAGGGGCATCACCTTCAATATCTCCCACCTAAAAAACTCATCAACAGAAGGATTTATCAACATCCCAAAGAAAGAACAGCCAAAAAATCAACCAAATGAGCAGCTTCATTCAGTTTATGGTATCAAACTTTTGAATGCAGAAGGTACAGAACAAGTGCCTAAGAAGTGACATGTCACAGAATCCCAAGAGTGAACAGTGAATAAGACATTGCAAGTAGCAAAACTCTTCATCATACCACATACCTCTTCCTTCAAACCAGATGAAGGCTTTGCGGCTCCAAACCCGCAAGTATATTGCACCAACAAACTGTCTCCCAATCGACTACCCAGGAAAAACAAGGAATTTCCGATTGTTGTAATCCCCTAAGACAAGGAACATAGTCATCAATGATGTGCCAATGCAAAAGCAACCTGATAAGCGAACTCCAAACATGAAGATAACTTACAGAAGTAAGCACAGAAGCCTTTGACTTTGCAAGATCCAATCGTTGCACCACACTATAGATGGGAAATATTATTATGGAAGTGAGAAGATTTTAGCTTCATAATTAAAGTAGCAGGAACAGAAAATACAACTGCTAAATACTGCAAAGATGCAATCATATTCAGCAAACAGACATAAAAACAAAGGTTGGTTGCTTTTGAAATGGGAAGAAGAGCTGAAAACGCCTTCAGATCAAAACCGGCACACATACCTACTACACTGACGACATTGTGCCGAGAACCAAGACAGGATCTACTAGGAAGTCAGTGCTTTTTCTTTTTTGAAATTATATAGACATAAGGAAATAGGAATATATATGGACATGTAAATATCAAAAACTATGTGCATCACAGTATTCCCAAAAGGAAGTAAAACTCTTATAGCTACATGAGATGAAAACATATCTAACAGCTCTGACACAGACAAAATTTAAAAAGAGATTTAAAAAAAAATCAAGCTTTTAAGACAGAAGAGAAGGAACAGAAGAAAGTAGAAAAATAATAGTGATCACCTACCGCCCGTCATAAACAAGGGTGAGCAGCAACAACTCCCCAGTTTTGGTTGACAGCAAGACCACGTCATTCAGTAACCAAGTGGCATTGGCAGCATCAAGCTCAACAGTGAAACTCGACTTTGGCATCTCTTGACTGAAATCCCAACAAAATAATATATATAATCAACCATGAGCACAATGATGAAATAACCTGAAGGAGATGAGAAAACATATTTCAAGAAATAATGGAACTAAAGAAGCTTTGATCAGATGCTAGTGAATATCACTCCTAGTCCCAAATCAAGAATTAAGATCTTGCTAAAAACACACGAAGGATGCATGATTCAGCAATCTTCACAGAAAATCAATGGTAAGTAACTTCCTATATATTCATTATCTTGTTCAATTCTTTTGTTGTTTGCTAATGTCTTCTCCTACTAGGGGCATGGTATTGGAACTAAAAAGCTAAAGAAAACACAGTTTGTCTTTTGCCAAAAGATAAAGCATGAGAAGTTGAACTATTAACTCATTAAGAGTAGAAATACCAATATCACTTTGGCAAACCAATCAAGCATGTCATGAAACCACAGAAATCAAGTAACATTTCAAGAGTAGGGAGATTACCTGCCATCAGCAGAACTGGCATAACTATTCAGAGCCAAAACACAAGAAGTAGACTGCAAATAGAGGAAACAGCTGTTCAGGGGAACACACTTCTCACACATAATTTGATCAATAACTGTGAAAAAAATAAACAACTGCAAAATCCCACTAGATACAAGATAATAGAAACAAGCTAGACACTTATACACATCTTAAATGCATGCTTCTGGAGAGTTAGATAAACTACCTGACTATGATAATGAATAGCATTAGCAGAAATCACAAGAACCCCACCGATTGGAGAAGGCACCGCAAGAAGCTTGTAGGCATCATGAGGGAGATTCTGACAAGAGGAGAAGACAAAAAAAAGTAAAGAAGAATATAAAGAATCTTAAACAGATATAACTATCATCAAAGGCTGTAGGTTGTGAATGGTTTACATATTTTGGCAGTCTTCAGAAATCAAAAAACATTACAAAGTTTTAATGTGAAACATTGTCCATACAATCCGTCCTAATTGATAAAAGCAAAATCAAATGCACGGCTCATCAACTTTCTCCTGCAACTGATAAATATTTATGGAGGGGCAAACAAAAACAGGAAGAGAAGTAAAATGTTTCATCATGCACAGTAATAACCACATGAGACCATTCTGAGAGAATTGTTCTACATTAGAATATTGAGACAATCAACCAATCATCTGAGGGGGAAAAAAGTCAAAAGCACTTGGTCATCATTATAAGGATGCCTTCCCAAGCTTTCAAAAAGAATTGCTTGTTCATTTCTTAATCCGTATTGAACAAACCGATGGAAAGTAATTTAACATGGAAAAAAAAAAGTTGAAAATGGTTAGAGCCATCAACCATGACTGCAAGATCAGACACAAACAAATGATAAGCCCAAAAAGCACTGGCACCAACTAGGCGAAGATATTCAAACTACACTGTCCGCTAACTATAACTTGACCAAAGAGAAGATAACAATATTAAGACTTTATGAACAAAATTTTTGGATGGATAAGTACGAATAAAGTCTCCACAACACATCTAGACAGAGACAGATCCAGTTAAGAGTATCAAAAGGATACATAGAAAGATCTGCTTGAAAACTGGAGAACTTACTGAGGCTGACCAAATCAGAGGATGCTGCTTCAGGGTTGTGCTAATGCTGAGTGCAGATATCATGCAAGTATGGTGCTTCCAGGAAACACGTCCAGCCCATGTAAGCTCCCGCTCATGAAGTATTACCATCACAGGCTCAATATAGCCTTATTAAGACATGGAGGCAAAAAAATCTAGTATGTATTAGTTCGCACAAGTGGCTAATCAAGTGCGGTACAATAAAGCTACCAACCCAGTTACTTTTTTCACATAAAACAACATGGGATTTCATGCATTACTATCAAGAAAATATTTCCACAAAGGAGACATGGAGCAGTTTGCTAAGCTAATGGCAGCATTTTCAAATATTAATCTGTAGATATGATCTACAAGTTGTCGCAGCTTGCAAGACTTACACAACCAATTGTCTCTTCATAGTCAGCTCAGCAAGTAAACCATTTAGATAGCAGTTTGCAGTCTCCATAACACTGAGCTTACACTTACTGGCCTAGGAGCTACTACCAAGCATCAAGCCAACCCTATCTTGGCATATATTACAGCAAAAATGACATGGAAACATAGTAAAAGAAGCAAATCTTGGAAAAACAGAACTTAGTTATCGACTTCCTCACCGTGTACAAATACAAAATCTTTTACATGCTTCATTTCCAACTCTCGGAGACTGATTATGTACGATGATTCTACTCGAATGGAAACTGCACCTCCAGATTCAAATGTGTCCTCATCTCCCACCAAGCCAGAACCAACCTGAGCCCCAAAGTCCAAATTGATGTTAAGTTAATAGGAGCAATGCCGCCAAACATGTGTTGCACAAAGAATTTATGAAAAACAACAAAAGGTGACTTGAAAAATAAGCTTGCAATATCTCTCGGGCAACGCAACTTTCCTAAAAGTAAGCTGTGAATTTCCCACTTGCACTGTTTGGCCAATTAACAACTTACTTCTATTAACAAAGTCATTTGAGAAATGCACTCCCCTATCTCTTGACACCATGAAGTGGAATAGAAGATATTGCTCCTTTCACAATACTCCATGATTGACTCAGGGATAGAGGGAACACAATGAAATTGAGAGAAGAGTACATATTGCCAAAAGGACACAACTGTTTATCCAAACAGCTACATGTGTTCATGTCTCGTATTACTTTAAATTTTAGATTCAAGCTAGGAACAAAACTGAAATCTACAAAATCTTAGATGACCAAATTGCATTAGAACCTACAACACAAAGGAAAGCAAATTGAACAGAAAAGGGACTAAAGGTCTATGACAAAGGATCTAGAGAAATAGGAGAGACCTGAGAAGCCTTAAGCATTATCATTTGCAGACCATAAACAAGAACCCCTCCACACCTGCCTTGAGGATCAACCTTCACCAATGGGCCTCTGGCAAAAGATTCTCTACCTCTTTTGAGATGAAGCCAATCTGGACCCTCAAAACAATGCATAGATCTGAAAAATCCATCATCGTGGATTATGTTTCATCATATAAACATAAAGAACAACAAATTGGTAATATGAGACCAGCTTCCCAATGTTGTGCTTTTTAGCTTAAGGAGTAAGGAGAAGGAACAATAAAAGGAAGAAAGGAAGGCAAATATAGCCTAAGACTAAGGCAACAATGCAAAACTAAAATTCAGGACCACCCACGACACATTAATATATGTCCTTAAACAGTCAACAAAAGAGCTGCTAAGATGGATGACGGCATGAACAATTGGTGAGATGCATTTCTTGTAGATTGTGGGATGCCAAGCATATCAAAGGTCAGCACTTGGAACATGATGGAAAAATTAAGATGCCACAAAACTATGACAATGAACATTAACAAAGAGAAGAGTGACAAATTCTAGAGCTATCCAAATTTGTCAGTTCTGTATGAAAAGAATATTTTTGTTAATTTTCTAACAAAAATTTCAACCGCCTGAAATGGAGAGTATATGAAAAATGCTGTAGATTGCCTGTTTCTGGAAAGTGGCAGACAAGGAAAATGACTATTACATAAATTTTTAAGAATAGACCAAGAAAAATCTCAAAGTGAGACAAATTTTCCAATTACATACATTAAGTTTTTAAAGAGAGAAGTACAAAAATCTAAGATTTTTATGATAGTCATAGGTGAAAAGAATGGTACTGTTTTCTTCTCTGAATAATTTAAAATTAATTGGTACCTCCCCAAAAATACAAATCATCTGCAGTCGGGAGAAGAGATTCCAGAGAATAAAACAAACTGAAGAACACTGGCCAAAGGACAACATAAATATCTGACTAAAAGAAAATTCAGAAGTAGAGAAATAGATTGAATGTATGTATAAGAACAAATTCTTTAGGCTTGTGTCATTATGGAAGCATCAAAGGCAATACTGCAATAATTTTGCCACAAATTTTACAGCAAATAATTCAAAGAGCTAAAAAATGACCTAACACAACTAATATAGCATAATAATCATCCTCCTGGCCCATCATGCAGTATGATTAGCGTTAGAAGCACTCTATGCTGTAAAGCTATTCTTACGTTGTGCGAAGTCCATGAATTGAATCATCAAACTCCAAAATGGAAATTTTTGCATCTTGAAATGTTAAAATGATCGAATCTCTGCTCCTGGAACCATTACCACCTCCAGTTGACAGTACTGCCATACTTTCAACATTACCGTGCAACCTGCAGTTCAATTTAAACACAACGCACAGGGGAAAGAAGATGGAGTCAGCAGAAAAAGGCTCCAGGAAACACATCCATTCATTTGAAGAAATCCAGTGGAAAATATATACTTTGATTTACTGGAAGCAGAGTCAAACAAACTACACTTCAGTGGATGAGCCCAATAAAATTGTCACAGGACCCAAGGACCAAAATACCATCAAGAAGCTCATGTAAAGAACACTGAACACATCCTTAAAAGACACTTTCACAAAAGAGAGAGGCCCTAACAGTGACCGCTGCATCTCTAGCAGACTGCTTTAAGGTGTGACCAACGTTGTCTGATAACAAGACATCTTCTAGAGTAAAGTTATCTTCACATGCTACAAAGAAACAGCACTTCCCAATCATAATAAAACAATTATAAATCTACGTCTCCTCTTCCCCCTCAAATGTTCTTCAGTTTATTTACCTGAATTGAACAGACAACAGCTACAGGATGAAAAGATTTTTCCCCTTTGCCTTTGGCTCTGATAGTAACCAAATCAGAGCTTCTATACATGATACCCAAATGTTCCAGGGTTCCTGATCTAAGAGTTAAGTCTATCCCAACTATGTCATGTTTCAGCTAGGCATTGACAAGCAGCAGGATCCAGATTCTTCATTTCTTGTGATTATGAATGCATTGTTGAAATCTTATGATGAATGCCAAATGCACAATATCAAGACGTATCACACAATGATAAGTAGTTTACCACGAGGCATCTTCTTAATTAGTTTGAGATATAGTTTCTTCCATCTAATTCTGTTACGTGAAAATGAAGTGTGTAGCAAGTTTATAAGAAGCTGTGTTAACGGTTGCAGATTCACTAAGCAATAAGATTTGGAAAGTTCCCTCCATTATTGTGTGCTCTTCTGATATTCTCTAGCAGTTCCTTGTTCTTTTTACTGGGAAAAAAAATGGATGAAGTATTAATCTCCTTGCTCTTTTTATTTGACTTCCCTCAGTTCTCTCCCTTATTCTCTTCTAAGAAAATTTCTTGTAAACTAGCTACACATCAATGTGGCTGTGCGTGCACAGAAATTTAAAATCTAATCATCGGTAAACTCTACATAAAGCTGGGCTAGAGGTTGACACGTGTTACTCGCTCAGAATTAAACTCCTTCCCAAAATCAATATTATCGACCTTTTTTAAGCATAGCATTTGGCTCTTTCAAAGCTGTCGCAGCAGAGTGAGAGTGAAGTGACTTGTGCTTGAGCTAGTCACCTCGGTCAGTTGTCAGGTTTTCGAAAAAATGAGTTTGAAAGTTGGTCGATATTCTTGTTAGAGTTGCTGATCGTATTGAACTGGATGGAATGCATCAGCATACGATTCAGCTACACTCGCGCGCTCAGAGGATTTGACGAGTAAAAATTTCATAATTCTCTCTCCGCAGCTTGCCTCTGCCGTTGCTCATTTCTCTACTAAGAATGTCCCTACTGCATCACATGGATTACGGGATCTCCTTCTACGTGTCTACATTGTAAAAGAGAATAAAAAGAAAGACGAGAACCTGTAATGGCAAACGAGTTCAAGCGAAGCACCGGAAACGCCATCCATGGCTCCACCGCGCTTGGCCTCGCCGGAATCTTTATCGCCGTCTTCTTGCACTCTCACCACGTACACTTCGAGAACGTTTGCGGCGGCGACAATGAGATTCGGGACGGGTCCGATCTCTCGCCGGGGCGGGTAGTCCGGCTCAAGATCGTCGGTCTGCAAGGGCGGAATCCGAGGAGGGAAGTCCGAAGGGCTATGAGTGATGAACCCGGAAGCGCAGTTGTCGATGCCCGTGGGCCAGTGCATCATCTTGTAGGCCGCGAAGCTCATTTCTTACGGATGCGAGCGTCTCGGAGGGACGGAGGGAGTAGAGAGAGAGAGAGAGAGAGAGGGGGGGGGAGAGAATGGGAGGAGAGCAGAAGCTTTGCTGAGCGGATGGCTGAGTGAAAATGGCGGAATCGAGGAAGGACTCGGCAGCGATGAATCTTCTGAAAATGCAGAGAAGATACTCTAGGGTTTCTGCTTAAACCCTTTGGCGGGAGTGCGCGATGGCAGGGAAGGGAACCGCCTCGCCCAAAAAATGATATGCAGCCGCGGAATAAAAGGGGAAATTGCCCCTTAATTTTGAAGTAATATACCCTTGTCTCGAACTTTCACTTAATGCATAGTACCCTAAATCTTCGTTGTGTTATGATGGTCAATTCTCCGTTATTTTTTTCATTAATATGTGCAAAGCACGTGATTTTTTAAAGAATAAAAGTAATCTTTGTCGTCTTTTTTTTAATCGATCATACTATACTACTCTCTAATTATTCGTCCATCCTGTCTTCGTGCAAAACGTAAGAATCGAAATCTATATCTTAAACTAAATCATCCAAATCCAAATCTCCTTGAAAAAGTGGGAATTCAAACTTTCGTCACCAATGATTAATCTTTATTATCCTTTATTGCCATAAATTTAGAAAAAGGGAAATAAAAAAATTAGCTGAAAATTTAATAATAGGGCAAATAAATACGAACAGCGTTAAACAATATAATTTTTTAAAAATTTAATAAATATAACCACTTTCATAAAACTGGATAAGATACTCAAGAAATAGAATAAAAAGGAAAAGGCCTCGATGATCAAAATGACCGGTGTATATTTAAAAGATCAATTAATGTAAAAAGTGCTTTACTAATAAAATATTTTGAAAAAAATTATATAAGAAAATGAGGTCTTCATCTTCGACTTTTAAGTTTTAAGAGGAAATGATTAATCTACTATAAGGTAACATTTTTTAAATATTTTTTATCGATGAATCATTTTTTACATTAATAAACAATTTAAAAATATACTTTGTCAATTTACTTCATCGTGTTTCTTTTTCATAAAACATCTGATTTGTTCTATTATACATAAATTTTAACATTTTTAATATTATTATTGACATTTATTTTCCTTGTATTAATACTTTAGTTAATTTACTATTCTTCATTTTCATTATTTTTTTATTTTTATGAAAATCAAGGGTAAAAGAGAAATTTCGTTCACAAAAAAGATAAAAATTAAAGGTAATTTATCCCAGGATAAATAGGTTCCGGATCAAATATTAGGAACATATCCTACCAATATAGATTCCCAATATTTAGAACCAACGTCCAAACTAAGGAACCGACTTGAAATCAAACTAAGATCCAAATCAAGTAACTAACTTGGAACCAACTCAAATTCGAGGCTACCTTTTAGAAGAAGCAAACTCTAAGTAATATAGTTGTTATTTCAGGAAAACATACCATGTAAAAAATTGCAATATAGTGGTTAAGATATTAACTGGATTTCTTACCCTATTCGGATTTGAAACCATCTTCACCATATCTATTGACTTTTTAAACAAATAATAAAAAAAAAGGCTAATGTGTTTAGGGCAAATGTGTACAACCCTAAGGTTTGGCAGAATTTCGAGTAATTTTTTTTAAAACGCGATAGAAATTCAGAAACAACAAATCAGTCCATAAAATTGATGAGGAAAATTGTTCAAAAAGTCATAAACCTATCACACCATTGCCAATATAGTCCTCAACATTTTAATTATGCCAATTAAATCATTAATCAATTCACATTTTGCCAATTAAGTCAATTTGAGTAATTTTGGCCAAAAATCACTAACGTAAACATATGTCACAATCGACGCAAATGTTGATAATTTTTAATAATAATATTTTAATATATTTTTTAATATTCATTTTTTATTTTCCTTTTTTACTTTTTCCACTCTTTTTTTTTCCTTTTTCATTTTTGCTTCTTTCCTCTGCCAATCTCAAATGAGGACCGCCCTCACCAGCCCCTGGGAAGTGTCACCTTTTCTTAGGCAGTCATGGGCCACCCTTGCTCAAGGCCTAGTGATGCCCAAGGGAGGGAAGAAGGAAAAAGAAAAAGAAAAGGTAAAATATAAAGAAGGAAAATATTAAAAATTATCAATGTCAACTCTTACTATATCATATAAAACGATTCGCATCCACATCAGCGATTTCCAACTAAAATTGCTTGAATTGACTCGGTTAGTACACCATTGAAAGCTTCAAGACTTAATTGACACGGTTAAAATGTTTAGTACTAAATTAATAAAAGTGTAATAGGTTATGATTTTTCTGGACAATTTTCCAAATTGGCATGTCAAATCATCAACCTAAATGCTCGCTTATTTTTTGGTTCTCTTTAAATCAATTTTGAAGGTTAGTCTTAATATCATTGGCATCATTTTTGAAAGTAATGCTTAGATCAAATTTTTTGGAAAATTGTTAAAAATGTCAGAAACTTATTAATTTTTGTCAATTTAGTCACCAAACCTTTTAATTATGCCAATCGAGTTGTAAACATGTTAAAAATTTGCTATGTAATTAACCGATTTTGACTAAAAATCACTAATATGAATGTCAACTATCTTACGTAAGCTCTAATATAGACAATTTTTTTTTTATGAATTTTTCATATTTTCTTTTTTAAATCTGTCCTTTTTTCCTTTCTTCTTCTTTAGCTAGTTGTCACAAGTTATGACTAACAAGGGTTACCTTCGCCAAAGGCCAATGAGAGTCAGCCCTACCAACTTTAGGCAAGGCTCAACCTTGCTAGATCTGGCTAGGGCGAGCCTTCTCTTGGCAAGTTCACCCCTTGCTAGTAGTAGCCTTAGGCCCATCATTGGTCATCAACAAGGCTAAGCTACCAACGAAGGAAGAAGGAGAAAATAAAATAAAATATAAAATAAATTAAATATATAAACTCAAAATAATATTCAAAAATTAATAAAACTTTGTCCGTAGCGTCGGCAATATTACGAAAAACGGCTGACATTCATATCAATGATTTCAGCGATTTCTAGTCAAAAGTGTTTAAATGGACTACATTCACAAATTTTTTGAAAAGTTTATGACTCACGACACAATTTAAAATTTTATAATTATCGGTAAAATTGCAACATATTTATGATTTTTTGGATAATTATACATAGAGTTCAATTTCCATTCCACATTAAGGGAACCTCTCACTCCTACCAAAGAGGATGGCCGACTTTTAGGTAGAATTAGGGCCCGTTTGGTTCAGCATTCCCAAGGGGCTTTCAGCCCCGAAAGGCCCTTGGGAAAATGTAAACCTGTTTGGCTAAGCTTTGGGGAGGACTTTGAGGAGATGCGGTGCATCTCCAAGTGTTCTCAAAGTCCCCTTACCCCGTGCAGTCCAAAGGTGCATTTGCAAGTTGCAAATGCAACCGCCCGCAGCGACCGTCGACCCCCCTCCGGCGACCGCCGGCCCACCCTCCGGCCACCGCCAGCCCACCCTCTGGCCACCGCCGGCGACAACCGGCCCACCCTCCGGCGGCCGGATCCGCCGGAGGACCGGCCCGAGGTCGTGCGACCTCGGGCGGCGGTCGCCGGGTCCGGCGACCCAGTGTCGCCGTCGCCTAAGGTCGCCGCCTCAGGCGATTGCACGACCCAGGCACGCCTGAGGTCGCCGCCTCAAGCGGTCGCCTGGGTCGCAAACCCAGGCGACGGTGATTGCGAACCCGGGCGATCGCCGCCCGAGGTCACCCGACCTCGGGCGGAGCCTTTCGGCGGCCAGATCTGGCCGTCGGAGGGTGGCCGCCGGAAAATGAATTTTTAAAAAAAAATTATTAAAAAAATTTTTTAATAAAAAAATTCGTAAAAGTCCCTTAGCAAAATGTAGTATTCACCAAATGGCATTTAGGCCAAAATTGTTTTACAATGCAAAATTTACCAAACGGTATTTGCATTTCGGAAACCCCCTTTCAAGCCCAAAGCGTATTTGCATTTTCCCAAGTGCATTTCCCCAAAACCGAACCAAACGCACCCTTAGATAGATAGGCTTATACTTGCTTATTAGAAGTGAAAAGTATTTTCAAGTTTAGAAAGTCAATGTCATGTAATATATGTTATTCGATGTTTATTTTTTTATATGAAAAGTTAGTAACCACATGGGAATTGGTTAGGGCCTAGGAAATCTTCCACCTACTTGGTAATTTTCCAAAGAGCAAAGTTAGTATCAAAATATCTACCAATTAAACAAAATAATCAAGATTAGTAACTTTATTTTTACTTTTCAAAATAGATGTATGTTCCAAACAACAATTGCAGGCAATGTTCCCATTTTATTAGCAAATTTTCAAAGAGGTCAACTAACGTTACCCCTAAGAAATTAATAACTCTCAAACCTAATTACTAATTAGAAACTTTTGGGTGAATTGCCAAAAAAGTCCTAAACCTATTGGGGTTGGTTGTGCGATTGATCCTAAACCCTTTTTTTGACCGATTCAGATCCTAAACCTTTTGTGTTTTGTGCCAATTTGAGTCCATCCGGCCAAATTTGGCCGGCGGCGGAGCCGACGTGGGCCGCCGGCCGGCGCCGGCGACAATTTTTTATTATTTCCGAATTTTTTTTTTTTTTTCCGAATTTTTTATTGTTTTTTTTTTTTAATTTTTCTGTTTTTTTTTTTCTCTTTTTTTCTCTCCCTCCCCTCCCCCCACCGCCGGCGGCAGTGGCGGCCAGCTCGACGAGGCCGCCGCCACCGCACGAGGGCCGCGGCCCTCGCGGCGGCCGCCGAGGGTCGCGGCCCCGTCGGGCAGGCCACCCTCGCCGGCGGCCTCGCCTGCACCGGGGGCGGGCACGGGGCCGCTTGGCGAGGCGGCCTCGCCATGGCCCGGCCGCGGCGAAGGCGGCCTCGCCGCGGCCGGCGAGGGCCATGGCGACCTTCGCCCGAGCCCGCCATGGCCTCGCCGGCCGCGGCGAGGCCGCGCTCGCGCCCGCGGCCGAGCCATGGCGCGCGCGGCGCGGCGCAGCCTAGATCCGGGCGGCGGCCTCGCCGCCGCGCGCCCGATCCGGGCGAGCGGCCTCGCCGAGGGCGGCCTCGCCCGCAGGCGGCCTCGCCCGCGCGAGGCGGCGAGGCCATGGCGACCTTCGCCGAGCCCGCCATGGCTCGGCGGCCACGGCGAGGCCGCTTCGCCCCGCCCGCGCCGCCCGGATCCAGGCGGAGCGGCTGCCGGCCGGCCTCGCCCGGATCCGGGCGGCCGCCTCGCCATGGCCGGCCTCGCCCGGCCCGGCCGCGGGCCGCGACCCCGACCCGCGCCGGCCCCAGTGCAGGCGAGGTCGCCGGCGGGCTTCGCGGCCCTCGCGAAGCTGGTGGTGGCGGCGGCCTCGTCGGCGGCCGGCCAGGCCACTGCCGGCGGGGGGGGGAGGGGAGGGGAGAAAAAAAAAAAAAAAAAAAAGAAAAGAAAAGAAACAGAAAAATTAAAAAAACAATAAAAAAATCAAAAAAATTATTAAAAAATCAAAAATTATTAAAAAATTAATAAAAAATTGCCGCCGCGCCGCGGGCCGTCCCACGTCCCCCGGCCGGCCAAATTTGGCCGGATGGACTCAATTGGCACAATCACAAAAGGTTTAGGACTGAATCGGCCAAAAAAAAAAAAAGGTTTAGGATCGAATTAAGACAACCTCAATAGGTTTAGGACTTTTTTGGCAATTCTCCCAGAAACTTTTCATATTGAACTAATATCTATCACTGTCTTTCCTAATTTTTTAAAGCAAAAATTTCTCCTTTGGCACTTAAATTGCAAGCCATCTAAACACCACTCTTTACAATCTAAATATAGTCAATCGATCGTCAAGCAAAAAATTTAACAAGTGGACAACTATGTCTATTGACGAGGAAATTTTCATCATTAATGGGCATCATTGGCTCAATCAACGTAAATGACGAACATAGTGAGTATTGAGTCTAGTACCGAGTAATGAGACTAAAAACAACTTTTACATGATGATTGTTAGCGATGGCCACCGCCTGCCAGGAACCTTTATGTGCTGTGCCGGCCCACGTACCAAGCCGGAGAAAAGGAATAACTAGTAGTTTATAGTAACTGATGAGCTCTGCCGCAGTAAAACAATTTCGTCCAAGGCATTGTATGATTCTGAACCAAAAATCGAGAAACGATCAAAGTAAGGTGATGGACATATTAAGACAGCACATCCACTCTTTCTAGCATGGGATCGCTGTCAATTTGCAAATCCTCATTAGTTTGTCCTTTTGTTATTTAAAATTATTGAGAAACACACACACACACAGAGGTCAGAGAGCAGGTAATCCTAATCTCTTATAGCAGGAAATGGTGCAGGTAGAACATAAAGTCGGTCAAAACCAATCCACTCAGTAGCATCCTAGTACCTTGCAACGGTTCAGGCAGGACGTAGAACTCCCGTGCACATATATAACCACTATGTAACTGCAGATGCAATTGTACACGATCCATCTGCCACTTCTACTCCACCCAATATGGCTGAAAAAGAGGTGGAAGATCCCAAAAAGAAGCGCGTCAGGCAACCACCCTCAATACCGTTTCTTTGGGAGGAGAGGCCCGGAATGCCCAAAAAGGACTGGAAGGACAAAGCTTCTTCGTCTAAGCCAGTTCCACCACCAGCCAAGCTAGTTGCTTCAATCCCCTTCACATGGGAGGAGAAACCGGGAAAACCACTCACCTCTATCTCACAGCCACCAACAGAATCCAGAGCACCGACCACAAACACAAACCTCATTGGCCCCCCATTGCCTCAACCTACCTCCCATCGCCTAGGAGGTGATGGTTTTTACAGAGAATTTAGCGATGATGATGGTGATGGTGCCTTGAATGACGATACATCTGAGTGGGATGTTGAACCATTTCTCTTTGAAATGGATAATAATTCGTTTAGTTCCCCACCCTCTGTTCTGGCAAATTGCCTTTTGTCATCTACAACGATCTCTACAGCCATTCCGGTGCAAATGATCTCTTCGAGGGATGATGCTGATCCAGAGATTCAATCCTGTCTTTCATCACCAGCTTCAGACTCTAAAAGTAGCACGAGCAGTTCTGTGTCTGGAACTTCAAGCATTGTGGGTGCTTCCTTCTTGGAATGCCTCTTTCCAATACTTCCACCGAACTCTGGTTTCCTAGGAAAAGTTGAGTCCTCTGAGAGACAGCTTTCCAGTGTATCAGAGCTAAATGGTACAACTGTGGATAGAGAAAGTAATAGCAGCCTCATGGTAAGACGACCAAGGACTCTCGGGGAGCTAATGCTGATGAGCCGGAGGATGAGTTGCAGGAGGAAAGCTGTGCACATGAGAAAACAAAACCTGTCGATGGTAACTCAAAAAGCATCTCACTACTTTCATTATTGCACAAACATGAAAGTTGGTGTCATTCAACTATTGCGCAACACAGAGTCCCTAAGAAGAGCATTAAGGGAATTAGAACTGATGGGGCTTCCTCGTTGACACTAACAGGACTGAGACTGAATACATTTCTCAAAATTTTTCCAAGAAAATTAATGAGAATTACTTTCTGTCATGCTATTGCAGGAATTTGCAAGACAGAGTGCTTTCGGATGCGGCATATTTGGATCAGGCAGCAAAATGCTCAAAGGTTTGAGTTGCAGGCGTCAGTTAAGATTGAAGCTGATTTGAGGTCATATACATGGAAACAAGTTCTGTTCCGATCTTCAGTCAATTTCTATTTGGACAGCTATCCCCAAAAGCTAAACTAAATCTCGTTCAATCTCTATATAGCAGTGCATGTCTCCTTAACTCTCCTTGAACTTTGCAATGATCAAAATATATTTATAAGAAACAATATGTACATCTGATACATGATTCGTCATCTTGAAGGTTTACACATTTCAGCAACTTTACGTATCCTTTCTATTGCAATACGAATGTTGTCTCCTGATAATGTAGTAAAACAGCAACGAAACCAGCCCGGTTCTATGGAGTGGCATGCCGAACCAGGTGTTGCGTTGACCTTTGCAACATTCAGAAGCTTGCCCCACAGCTCAAGCTCCCCCTTCTCATCGTAAGAGCGCATAAGTCCGCTCATATCAACCCAACAATACAAACCACCACTGCTCTCCACATACTTGACTCCTAGTTCTTTTAGGCCAGCCACAAATATATCATACATCTTCCTTATCCTCTTTCTATTTGTTTCTAGATATCTCTCAATAAATCTTGTGTCTGAAAGCAAAGAAACTAGTAGCCTCTGAGTGGGCGCAGAGACAGAAGAAAATCTAGTTAATTTTTTGGCAGCAGCCAAAACATTGTCATTATATGAATATATAACCCCAACTCTAAAGCCTGCTAGAGACAGATCCTTTGACAGACCGTACAATATATGAACCCTGTTGTTGTCGAATTCTCCTTTATCCAAAATCTTGGCCAAGCTCACAAATCGCTCATTCCCATGAATGGAACCAGCAAATATCTCATCAGAGATTATGTGAATATTCTTTTTTTGGGCAAATTCCAAAAGGTCATGGAGTGTTCCCTCTGGCAGTAAATTGCCCACGGGGTTTGATGGGTTAGAGATAAGGATTCCCCGAACTCTCTGCCCCCTTTTTCTGGCTTGATTGAAAGCTTGATCAAGAGCAGCGATGCTTAGAATAAAATTGTCTGCGCTGCGACAATGAACTGGAATCAGCTCAACTCCAGTTCGCCAGGTCATATCCCTGTCGAAACTGCAGATTGGATGCAGCATATATTTGCACAATAAAACATATGTCAACAGTAACACATTAAAACACACACACACACACATAAAGGGAAGCTATTTGTGAAAGCTAGATATACCCGGGATAATAGGGTGTGGGAACAATAAATGCATCTCCCGGGTCAGCCAAGCAAAAGCACAAAATTTCTACAGCAGGAGTTGCACCAGCTGTTAGTACAATTCGTGGTGGATCAAATGAGATACCTTGTCCCATAACCCGTGACATGAAGCCCGCCATAGCCTGCATTCTCCACAGAAGAAAGAATTGCAACAATGACCACCACATTCATCAAGTGTTATCCATCCAATCAAAGCAAGAAGTTTATTTAGCAGCCTCGTTCCAGCTCTCAAACCAATTACTGATGAAGACAATGGTCATTTGGCACTAACTACCAATATTAGATGGGTGGACACTTTTCCCTGCCGTTATAAACCATAGCCATTAGCTAAAAAACTATTGTGCTTCCGTTAGGAGAGAAGAATACCTTTTTCAATTCCATCACTCCATCAAAAGGCTGGTACTCCGTGATCCCACCAATGCCCAAATGATCCTGATCACCTCCATGTCCTATCATTGCACCATCCAGATTCTCAGACAGCCATTCCTCGATCAAATCCAAGCACAACTACACCAAGCAAGTAGAACGACATTGATTATATACTCTCGCGATTACTCAGCAAAAACAAAAAACCACATGGGAGGAAATACTCCACACAGCAGCCGGAACACATCGGCAAACCATCACGTGCCAATCAATTGCAAATGAATGACAACACGACCGCATCTAATCACTGATGCGAGGGGACAGTACCCTGTTCTCGGACAATCCTAGCTGGATAATCCCGGCCGGGTTAGCGACTTCGTCGAAAGGATCCTCCGAAGCTCTATCTAATCCCACGTAATACGGCGATTTATTAGGACTCGCGATGGATTCGGCTCTTCTAGAGACCCGCACGGGGGCGAGGGATGCGCTGGGGCGCCTGAGACGGTGGAGGCAGAAGAGAGCGCAGGGGATGAGAGTGCCCAGGATCAAGCCTCCTCGGCCTTGGGCGATACCTCTCAATGGGACTACCAATCTCATGATCATAGAGTTTGGCGATCGATCGATCGCTCGGTAAGATTTCAGGAGGAGGAGGAGGAGGAGGAGGAGGGTGGGTCACAGAGTTCAAATCGGGTGGGCTTTTGCGTTTATGATCCCTTTCTTCGTCAGCATGCCAAGCTGAAATCCGAGTTGCCGGCCTTTTCTTCCATGTCCGATCGGTGTTTTGCCACTTTAACAAGACGAAAGAGAAGCCACCAAAACACGTTAAATTATGCTCCCCGGCGAGTTTATTCCAATTTTTTTATGACATCAAATTTGAAACTTTTCGTATCACTAAAAAAAATTTGAAATAAATTTATTATGATAAATATAACTTAGAGTTTTTTTGTAATTTCTCCCTAAAACTAAATATAACCCACTAAAAATCCTACCCCTTTTTTATTTATAACCCAATAAATTTTAAATTTTTTTTGTCTCACTAATACCTAAGTTTGTATCGGTGAACAATTATACATTTTTTTGTTTATTTGGCCATCAAAAAATCAATACATAGGTCCCATCTATTTTATGAAAATTGAATTTTTTGAATTTTTTTTTTTTAAAAAAATGGTTTCTTGTATATTTAAAATAATTATTTAATGAAAAATATTTATATTATTAAAAATAATTTATGTCTAAATAGTTTCATGAACTATGAAAATATTTTACATTCATTGATTCTTGTAAATGATTCGATCGATCATTTTTTTTAAATTATTCATTTTTCATAAAATTAATGCATATGTTAATTGCACGGGCAATGGTAGGCCAATGGACTATGCTCTTAGTTTAGTTTGGAAATGATACATCGCACTTTGAATGACATCTTTCTCGTGAAATCGAGACAAAATTATGGCAAATTGTTGCGATTTCTTTGAAGATCTATGCTCCATCGAAAGAAGAAATCTGCCCGCTCGTCAAATCCGTGCTGGAGGGACCAAGATTATTGAAATGGAGGATTCAACTCAACCGTTTCGTGATTCCAAGGTTCATTTTGTCCGATGCGATCGGATCAGCACTTTGGCATTTTTGCTGGCAGTGAAAAAACTTTGGGGTTTCTTTGTGGGCAGCAGCGACATGGACGACGACCTGCTCAACATCTAATTTATTTGTAAACCTCCTTACATTTACTTATTTTGTACTGGCAGTAAGGTTCCATGGATTTGATTGGATTTGATTGGATTTGATTTGGCTAACGATTTTGCATAAAAAATGATTAATATTATGAAAAATCTCAAATCGGTACATTTTTGATAAATTTACCCAAAAAAAATTTTACCTCAAAAAAATCGTAGATTAGTATACCTGTAACAAATTTATCCCAAATAACTAAAAAAAAAGAACTTCAAACTGATACAGTTGTGACAAATTTATCCCAAATTACGTTTTTGACCATTAAAAAACCCCCCAAACCAATATATATGTTACAAATATACCCCTATATTAAATTGGATTAATACCGCAAAAATCACAAAATTGGTACAAAAAATAAAGAAAAAGTAAAATTCTAAATAGGTACACTGAATCAACTGTTACGTATTATCCAACTTAGTAATTTAACAATAAAATTTAACAGAGACTAATATAGGATAAATTTATCATAAATGTACCAGTTTGAGGTAATTTTATGAAATTTTGGTGGTCGAAAAATTAAATTTGGATAAATTTATCATGTATATATCATTTGAGATTTTTTGTGGTATTAATTTATGTATTTTTGCTGTTTTGTTGCAAATGAAACGCCATTTCTAAATTATACTCCACTTTGGCGGCTTTGCATTAGTTGGAGAAAATTTGAGATATGCTTATCTCCTTGGATGGTGTCCAGGGAATGGGTGAGGTGGATCTGAAAAAGTGAATTGTGCTGCACTTGTGACGTATAAATTAAAATTGGGCTATAAAGTCTAAATACCGTGGTATGAAATTCTCAATTATACTCAAGTGGGGTTGTGGAAATTTACAAGCAACGGTCAAGTGTCGGGAACCGGCGGGCCTACCATTAGAATTGGGTAGCGTCGATTTTTATGCCGAAGGGAAACTAATAAATGTTGTTGATGTTGGGTGCGTTTGACTCAGTATTTTAAAAATTCATTAGAGAAATGCATAGTAACATTTGAAATTGAAAAAAATAATGTACACGGCTTTTTAAATATAAATTTTGACAATAATTCTAAAAAATCAAATACATATAATTTTTTTTTTAAAACGACCAAACCCTTTACTGGTTTGATGAAGGGCTACGACTACTAGTAAGTCAGATTTGGCACCAGCAACCATCCATTGAGGTTGAGTGACCTAGGCAGCGTGCGACTCTAGGCGGCCCTCAACAAGGTCTCACGAGGGTCGCTCGAGGTTGTGCGACCTTTGATAGCTCTCGCTAAAGTCACGCGACCCTTGTCGAATTGGTGAAGGTTTTTTTTTTAAATTATATATATTTGATTTTTTAGTATTATTGTCAAAATTTATAAAAAAAAATAACAATGGATAAAATCGAAAAATGAGTTTCAGCCTTCCCAATACTAGCTTTTATTTAAAAGTTATTTTAAAAAATATTGCCAAACGGCTAGGCATTTTTTTCAAAAGGCTTTGAAGGCCAAAAACTCTTTGGATTGATGAACCAAACGCACCAGTTGAATTAGTAAACAAAGTTGGGGGTAAGGTCGAATTAGCAAATGAAATTAGGGTTGCAGTTGAGGCTAAGGTTGAAATAAAAAGATGAATTTGAGTTCCGAGGTGAGCCAAAAGATCAGGTTAGGCTTGAAGCTGGGCCAAGGGCTGGGCTTGAATATAGGGGGGCTAGTCGGTGAAGATGATATTTATATCAGACATCGGGAGTGATGGTACTGAGAGTGAGGACGATACTGAGAATGTGGATAATATTGAGAGACTTCACTATGGTGGCAATACCGATGATGATCTAGACTACGAAACTCAAGATGTGCTTACCATGCGATGATGAACGCATCTTGTCTTATAACTGATGCCATTGACGATGACATGAACGAAAGTGAAAATGATGAGGGTAGGGGAGCAGATAAAGATCTCAATCCTCCTAATTCTGGAGACGAGGAATTAAGCAAGCAGGGAAAATCTTAACCTATTAGATATGACTCTTGCCGCAACTAGGGATGAGATTTCCATCTGTGCTCAATTTAAAAGAATAACACAAAAATATGCAATCACAAACAGTTACGCTGTTGTTTGCGAGAATAAGTGTATACAAAAATATGGATTCCGCGTGTGTGTATGGATATAAATGAACCCTTTATATTAATCGGATGAAGACGAAGAAAGCTCGTGTTATAAAGAGAGTTGATGAAAGACATGTTTGCTCGAGGAGCATAAGAAACAAAAATACATCTTGCCTAAGATCAAGCTAATACGAAATATATTGTAGCATAAATTCATGCGGCATGATGGAGATATGGCATTCACACTCAGAAAAAAAACCCGTTACAAAGCAATTGCTTGAGCTATTTAGATTATTAGGGGTTCATTTGTCGCGTAATATAAGTTGTTGAAATCTTATAAAGTTCAATTAGATAAATGTAGTGGGAACTGCACATTTAATCTTGAGCTTAGACGTCCTAACGGGGTCAAGAAATGTTAGGTGGGCTTTGAAGGGTTGAAAAGGGGTTGTCTAAAAGTTTGTTGGAAAGTAAATGGACTCGACGCAATTTAATCGTAATAAAGCAAATGATGCGTTCCGCTGTTGGAAGAGATGAAAATGATCAGAGGGGTCAAGTTGAATGGTTGATGTTGAAGCCAAGGCACAAGACACCTGGACTTGGTTCTTCAAGTTATTATTTGAAAACCTTGAAGCGAGCGGAGGCGATGATTGTACTTTCAAAAGTCATCAACAAAAGGTGAAATTAGTGCAGTTTCCATTAGTTTTATCATAAAAAGAATTTTTTTTTGGTAAAATAAAATTATATTCATTACCCAAAAAAAATATATAGATTTCATAACAAAGCGAATCAAAGTAGAGCAAACTAGTAATATAGAAATCCAAATCCAAATCCAGAAAATAAAGATGATCAATGGAACACTAATGAGATTAAGGGCCTATTTGTTTTTCGGCCAAATAGAAGTTTTGGGAATTAATTCGGAATAAAAATCCATTTGATAAATTTTTTATTCATGGGAACAAATTTGTTTACGAGAATAGATTTGGAACATAATCAATAATAAATAAATAAAAAGAATTTTTGTTTTGTTTTCGGGAACAATTTTCGAATCAAAATCCATTTTTTTCTCTTTCCTTTTCTTCCTCTTCACTTTGGTCGGTGACCTTGCTAGAGCGCCATCGATGACTAGGCGAGGCCAACTTGGTGATAGCCTAATGAGGCTTAGCGTTGCCGGTCGCCGATAACGCTTCGGCAAGGTTATCAACTTGAGTTTGGCCGATCGCTGGCCATGGTCGACGATCAAAGGAGGAAGAGAAGCTAAAAAGGAAAAAAGGAACAATAAAATAAAAGAAAAAGGAGAAACATGTGATAAAATCATTAAAAATATTAAATGAAAATGATTTGGATTATAAATTTTAAGGATCCTACCAAACGCATTTCTATCTCTATAATAATTTAGTCAATTACCAAATAACTTTAAATGCTCAAAAATTATTCTTAAGAACAGAATAAAAATATCATTTATAAGTAGAAAGTTGTTTCGGGAATAAAATGATTATCATTTGTATTCTAAATGCACACTCATTCCATAATAATGTCTCTATCAAATAAAATAATCGCAGTCAATCATTGGATATCCTATTTTCGGCAGTGATTAGCACGCGCTAAAAATTATCGTTGAAATTGGAAGTGGATAATTTCTAGACAAACAGAGCACAATGACAACAAATCCCCATAAGCATATTTATTATACTCTAAGATCTAGATCAAAAGAGAATATCTCCCAAATTTAAAACTAGATTGAGAGAAAAGATCTCTCAAAATTTAAATTAGGTAAAAAGAAATAACGAGAAAATAAGAGAAAAATACTAACAAAATCAACAAGGGAGGGAGGGGATCCCCATGGCTGAAGGTTGAAAAAAATGATGGAGAGAGAAAAGTAAGGGAGAATGGAAGGAACCCCAAGATTGAATTCGTAAAAAATAGTTGATTTTTTTATTTAATTCACCTTGCATACAATTTAATTATGCACGACCTTATCAATGTAGTTTTTACACGGTCTCCTCTTGCACAACATAAGAATA
The DNA here is from genome assembly GCA_014182845.1 of Corymbia calophylla. Classification (NCBI taxonomy): domain Eukaryota; kingdom Viridiplantae; phylum Streptophyta; class Magnoliopsida; order Myrtales; family Myrtaceae; genus Corymbia; species Corymbia calophylla. The sequence continues at coordinate 550,106 of CM024703.1, read as the reverse complement.
TTGTACAAGGCACATCTCTTCGAAATGAAAAAAACTCGTACAAGGAAAAACATACAACATTACTTATGGAGAATTGCATATTGACGGCTTGATGGGCATCATAAAATGCACATGAATGAACTAATCCGCAAATATGCAATAAATAATACAACAATGCCCTGAATGATAGGTTGAGAAAGCACACAAGCAAAAACAAAATAGATGTAATTATATTAAATTGAAAGTAGAAAAGAAGAAGAAGAAAACATAAAGCAACATGATGATAAAAAACATTGGACCCTAGCACCTGCTAGATATGTACTATAACCCAACCCTACTAGGTTACTATCGATCAATGCTTGACGCGTGATGTATCTTATCGGCTGCAATGTTCTTTGTCTTCATATCATACTTTAACGTTTTTAAAATGGAATAATAACATAAATGATTTATAAACTTTAATATAATACGTAATATGATCTTTGAATTTTGGCAAATGTGTAATGTTATCTATAGACTTTTAATTTATTTAATGTGATTCCTAAACTACTAATAAATGTTTGGTATAATTTTTAAATTATATGAAAATATTTAAAAGATTAGGGATCATATTGGATTTCATAAAAAATATTGAATAAATTAAAATTTTAAAAATAATATTATATTTTAAATCAAAATGCATAAATTATTTACGTCATTTTTTCTATTTAAATATTTCGTGAAGGGATATTCGTGTTGCCTAGCAGTAGCAAGTATTCTTTTGGTTGGGACATCCATAAAAAGGACTCCACACGAAACGACGCGAGGAATCACGAGGAGCGGCTTTTCTTTTGGACCGGCACGCCAGGCAACTCCTGGTCACCCCCCGCGGACCCAATTGTTTTACTCAGAAACGCTTTTTTTCTTTTTCCTTGTCTTCACTCGGCGAAAGTGAAATAAGGAGAGGGGAATAATAACTTGCGCAGAAGAAAAGAAACAGAGAATAGGATGTTTCAAGTGGCAGTGAGCGATGCTGTATCGCAGTGTTACCCCATTTCGGTGGGCGGATATCGAGGACTGTCTGTTGCTGTTTGCGAATTATTATATATATATATATATGAATTGTGTTATAAAAATCCTACAATAAAAAATTGTTGTAATATAAAGTAGTTAATATTAAGAGTGTTGACTTGTCGATTTTTTGATACCCGACCCGACTCGAAATAATATAAGAATGCCTTTGACCCAACCCAAACTAAATCGAAAGGCAAATAACTCAAGCGATTTGGTTGGACTGTGTTTCGAGTTTCGCTTTTTTCCTTTTTTTGTGTAGAGTCTAGGAGCGAAGAGCGAAATTTTCTTTCTTTTCCTAATTCTAAAGCATATTTATTTGGATTTAGTTTCAATTGGGTGGTTTGGTGCCCGATCCAAAATGTCAAAATACTCAAAATTTTCATGCCACCCAAATCGATAAAAAGAGCCGACCTAGAAAACCTGTTTTGTTTGAACTGATTTTTTTAACACCTCTAGTTAATAAATTATAACTGGCTCATAACTTATTAAGTTTTTAATTGAATGTGGGTCTAGCTGTATATATTAACAATTTAAAAGTTTGGTATCATTCTTTCTAAATGAAGATATCGGGTTTTTACTGCGCACTCTCAATACAAACTGGGTACAACATATAGATAACAAGTTGCGGATTATATTTTCTAATCCATCTCTTTGATTAGAGAGATTAAGATATTGAAAATTTTCATTCAAGAAATTATTTGCATTTATGTGAAAGGAACATAGAAAGAAGATAAAAGCGAAACATGAGGAATTGAATGCTCGAGCTTGTCATCACAATCCCAAACATCAAAATAAGGCTAGTATGCACTGTACCCGTATTGTGCAATTCAATTTCTATATTATCTTAGATTAGTCTACGCGTGTATGAACACCGAGTAAATTTAGAAATGACGTGTACATTCATTTATAATCTTGAATTTATATAATGTCCATGCTTGAATTTAAAATTCTTTCCAACCATCAATTTCTTATCCGTACCTTTCAACCACTTCGATTGGGAAAACTAAATAGGTATTTACTCAACCTTTGTAAGAGGAGATCGATAAAAAAGGTGATTTGAAATCCAAATGGATTAGATTATGAAAATTGGGCAATTATGACCGTACTTTTACAGTCTGTTTTCACCCCCACAATGCAGCATTTAGTTGATCCATCCATGTCAAGAGACCCACTCGATCTAAAATGATGGCATATGAACTCGATTCTCTTGGAGCACGTAATTTCCAAAAATTGTACTTTTACCTGACGAAAGAGCCAAGAGAGAGAGAAGCAATGCGTTGACGCTTCATTATGGACGCAATCCAAACCGTCTCGTTAGTCAACCATCAACCTCATCCCCCTTCAATTTTTATTTTTCAAATCTAGAGGAGCGTGACCGTATTTATGAAATGACAGAATTGCCCTTCTACTGGAAAAAGCACGGGCGTCCCTTCTGCAGTTTTCCTTGTTTTGGAATTTTGTTTCTTTTAGAATTTGATGGAAAAGTAGACCCTTTCGCAGGGGGAAGAAAAGAGAAAAGAGGACAAAACCTTGCCTTTGTTTTTTAAATTTCAAAACTGGACTAGTCCAAATTCCAGTCTAATATGGCCAGAACAGAACCCAAAAAAGAAAGAGTAAAGTCTCAATCAGGACAATTTCTAAACGGTGCACGACTTCGTGGACAACATGTCATTCCTCTTGATTTTTTCCCGGGCAAGACATCGACCAAGTTTCTCCATTTTTTTTCCATTTTAAATTTCCAAATCAGTGACAAGCACAGAAATGATATACCTTTTTGATTACATTTCATCACGGCACTGATAACAGATATCACAAAAAAAAGGAAAAAAGGTTTGACTTTTCTCATAATTGCGTTATAGTTTTCATACTATTGCAACGTGGAACAATTAAATTCAATAGAACAAACATTTAAAAATTATTCGGAATGCGATGCAACTCATTTATAAACTAAATTTAAATATATGATTGTTAGGTGGACTCTTTTAAAAATAATAATTCTCTGCATTACTTAGACTCTATTTTATTTCGTGGTGAATGAATATTTAAAAAATATTTTCCTAAGAAAGATTATTTGCATCGCTTATGAAGATGAATGAACGAAATTTTTTGATCATCTACAAAAATGTTTGGATATAAATTGTTATCAATAATAAACATACTTGTTATTATCTAATTATTTCAAATTATACAAATGATATTTTTTAAAATTATTCATTTTTCGCTAAATAAACCAAATCTTTGTCGATGAATACAACCCATTGGATATTGTTGGAATTTTCCACACAAATTTTGAGATTCTTATCTAAATAGTACGGGTGAGCATGGTTCTAATATAGAACTTGGAATCGAAAAATTGGACAGAACTTGAAACTGAAGAACCAAATTAGCAAAAACCTGTTCGGTTAAAGATTTCAAGATATGTGGGGTAGATTCTAGGTTCTAAAAATTGGGAACCTGTTTTTAGGTCTTAGGTTTTAGGTAGGTAAAACTCGAAGCCTAGGCCCTATAATCTAGAACTTGGAATTTAAAACAATTTTTTGTATTTTTTTAGTCTATATTTTTTGCGCGATCCTATAGTATTGCATGGCATTTAATGATAAGTGTATAATTTTGAATTACTAATTTAAATTTCTATTTTGTGATTGAGAATTTTACATTGTATCTAAATATAAGCCGTAGTAATGAATTGTAATAACAAACAATGGCAATTGAATATAATGATTCACTACAATCATTCAATTAATAATATATGTGAAATATGGTAGATCCTAAAACCCTGTGACGGGATAGGTTACAGATTTCAAAGTATATAAAGTGATTTCAGATTCTAAAATATTGAAAATCCGTTCTAATGGGTATGTTTCAACTTGAAACGGCTCACCTTACGGAATAGTATAGATAAAAGTGTAGTTAGAGATAAAAGCCAAGAAGCGCTTTGACGAGCGAGGCCAAAATGGTGATTCAGGCGTAGGGGACGCATAAACAGTACCCGAAGTGCGGACCCACAAATTCAAAAATCCCGGATCCTAAAAAATGAACCATCGTGTCTCCAGAAGCGATCGGCTCTTTCCTTTCGTGGGGGCCTCGTCTCCTTCAAAAGGACACCGGCTCGTCGCCTTCCTTCCCCCCATGATCGCAACTCCTCCCCGCTCGCTCCAGGCCGTCTCTCCCTCTCAATTTTCCCGAGAAAACCCGAGGCAGAACGTCGAGAAAGTTCCCTGTGAAATCGGTCCACTCGGTCGCGACGGCTCCCCGCAACGTTCGCGACATAGCGAGGGGGACGCTTCGCGGTCCTGCTGCAGTTGGCGCGTTCTGCTGGCTCCGGTTCTCGTTCGGATGATTTTTATTTTTTTATTGAAAAGTTCGATTTGAATGCTTCGTTAGATTCTTTGCCTGATTTCTCGGTCCTCTGACGAAAGAGAAGAAGGCGATGGGTGATGAAACGGAAGGATGGAGCAACGAGGAATGCGATCCTGATTACGAGTTTGACGCGGCTCGTTTCTACGATTTCGGCCGGTCGGAGACGTGCTCGGAGGCCGAAGCCGCCGAGCGTTGGTTTGAATCCGCCGGAACTTATCCGCCTTCGCGTGAGCATCGGATTGTCAATCGCAGAGTTTTTTTTTTTTTTTTTTTTTTTTTTTTTTTTTCACGTGATTTTTTCTCATCCGCCTGTCGACGATTGCTGAACTGAGTGCGTCGTCGATTTTTCCAAGAACCTGAAGTGTTTAGAGACGAAGATCATCTCGTGTATATGATGAGATTTCTAATGCATTCTCCGTACCCCAATTTTTGTCCAGTTCGCGATCGTAGAAGGCCGTGGTGCCTGCCGCGAGCACTTGAAAGATTTTCTTCCAGCTTTGTTATCGTTTTCTTCTGCCATCAGTAGTGCTCGGTCTTACGGCCTATGAGCAACTCTTAGTGTAGGCAACCGTTCACGCTTCGCTGCTTTCTAGCTAAAATGCTCTGCTCCGAGTGTAGTGCCCTTCAACGAAGTTAATCCTATTTTCATCTGCCTCTGAGTAGAAGTTTGCGTAGCTGTTGGTTCTTGATGATTTTAGTCAAAGCATCTTTGCGCCGCTCAACTCACATTTGCTTTTCTGTGTCAGCCTTTACAGTGAAACTGAGGTGGAGCGATCATGACCTGAGAGGAGATGCAGAGACGTCCTCGAGAATGGAGGGTCAAGAAGACATGAATTCTGTCACTACAGACACGGATCATGACGTGGACTCGGAGGTTTCAGCACGAAATTGCAGCGACCAAGGTATCCTTTACTTTACTAATCATGTCATACTCCTTTGAACATGGTTCATCAAGGTAGAATTTGACATAGGTTTTAGGAGTCGGGAGTGTCTAAGCTTTTAGCATCTTCTGGCAGTTGGTAAGAAGGCTATCGGTGCTATGTGAATGTTCTCTGTCTTCTTTTTCCTTTCCTCCCTCAAGATGTTGAAGGATTTTTTTAGTGTCATCTTATTCTAACCAGCAGCCAATAGGGCAGAAGAGGGGCAAATAAGCAAGAAGTCTCACGAGGTGGTATTTTTTCACTCAAGTGAAAGTTTGCATGTCGTTAAAGATCGCATGGGTCGAGATACATTCTGTATTTGCCATTGGTGTTTCTAGGAATGAAGTTTGAAGCCTTGTTATTGTCCTCTTTTCTTATATGTGTTCTAACCATGCAGCGGAAGAGACCCCAAAAGTCAAAACCAAGCCGCTGGTGAAGTCATCCTCACCTAGGAGTTCAACTTTGATGAAGCCCACAGCCAGCTACTTGGCCAAGCAAAACCGGAACCTAGAAGTTCGCTTTAGTCGTTTCTTGAGGTGCAGCCGTTGGGCTGGTGAATTTTCCTGTTTTGTTCTGTCTTTAATTGTTTGAATTGTCACTCACTGTCTGTCATCTATGTTTCCAATTTAAAATTTTAGGTCTGACAAGTTTCCAGTCAAAAATCATAAAAAATCTTTGCAGAACTCACCCCAAAGTGAGAACCGAGCAACCAAACGACAAAAGCTAGAAGCAGGCTATTTGCAAAAGGTGCTTTATTCTGTTCTGTAATGACATTCATGGGCATCTTTCTATATATTTTGATATATATGAGCCGGCAACTAATTTTTCTTGCTAGTCTTTTCCATTTTTCAATCAGAATTGATGATCACTGATAAATTTTCCATTTAGGTTGCTAATTTGAAGCACCAAACTCCTCTACATCACAAATTATCTAAAAAGGTAGGGTACAGCATCTGGAAATTTTGATCTTTGACTTCAAGATGGGCATGAATCTGGCAAATAATTTGTCATATCCACAATCAGTTCAATAAAGTGGAAATGTTTGCACTATCTTGACCCTGCATCAGGTTGGATATGATATCGACTCAGTGCTCGTGAGACGGAACTTTACAATCCCGAGAGAATTTTCTTTGGAAACAGCCCGTAGGGCACAAAGACACAGGTGTTACCCTTTCCATCTGGCCAACTATACTGTTTGGAAATGTTTATCAGTTTTCATTTACACATAAGGGAACTTATGAATTCATTGTAATTTCAAGTTGCAGATCTGAAAATAGAGTAAACTCTGGTGAACATGCCAAATCAAACTCGCCAGTTTTGAAGGCATGCCAATTGCACCGTAAAGTTAGTACAGTTTTTTTCGGTTTATAGTCCACTTTAAAAAATTATCCTCATTCAAATTTGTATGATCTTAGCGTGCATATTTTGGCCTTGAAGGTACCTTTAGCAACTGTCTGTAAGAAAAGCACATTAGGGTTCCAGGTATGCTCTCTGTCAAATAGAATGAATCTTGTTCTTTTTCCAGCAAACATTTCTATAACATCTGATGGGGAGAAGCATTTCTTTGAAATGCATATTATAGTGTTTAATGTGGACAATGTGCACGTTGGAACTTTTCTGAGTCATTCTGTCTCTCTTGTTGGCTATTAGTCCTTTACCGTGGAGAATCAAGGTGGTCACATGCATAATCATGCTAACATGAGCAAAAGACGCATAAGTTGCATATGGTCATTTATCTCACTTTATAGGAGTTAATTTGTTTGTTTTGGCAGGAAGTTGATGTTTCTTCTGTTTCTGCTTCAGAAAATGTGATGCCTGAAGTTAATAGGTAATATGGTTGGTCACTGTTAATTTCTAACTAAAGATTCTGAGGTAGAATAAAAACACATAATGTGGAGAAACTACCGTTGACTGCTGAAGCTTTTACTTAGATATTGGGAGTTGCTTCATTTTGAAGTTGCATTTTATTGAGATGTTGATATTGTTTTCTAACTCTTACTGTTCCCTCTGCAGACCAATTTCTGCTGATGCTCACAATCAGACTTGTAATATTGTTTCTAAATTTGGAGCTTCAGCAAATAATAAGGTGGTCTCTTTGACTGAATAATACCACATTGTGAGCAATATCTACTAGTTTGTTATATGGCCAGGCGATGAATTATGTTGGTCGCCCATGGTATAAGAAGAATTTGGGAGTTAATGAAAAAAGGATAAATTTAAAACAGCCCCTGCATGGAAATGGTTTTTAGACCAGTTCTAATCTACTGCTTTGCTTTCTTTGACATTTTTTGCTCAATTAAATTCTTCTTCTTTTTCAGAAAACAAAATACCGAACGAAAAAGCATGATCCACCAGTGGACCTTTTCGAAAAGGTATGGTGAGTTTAAATTTATTTTAAACTACCAGTCGATGGTAGCTTCTTCGTTCATTACCTTTTTTTCCTTAACAGCATCTTCACCACGTTCGAAGCATCGTTAGTTTTCCTTTACTAAAATTTATCTGGAGTATTGAAGAGTTATCGGGATTTCACTTATTGTGTAATTCTCATGGTTGGCCAGCTGTCCTTAGAATCTAAATCTCAGCTGAAATCAAAGACTCGGTCAAAAGCGCCTCCGGTCACAGAGGTTGGTTCCTCTGAGAAGGTCTTGTTTTCAAAGCCGCTACGTGAAAATGGTAGCACGATTTTGATGGTCACTGATAGAGGTTCACTTTATTTGATGGCACAAGGATTTAAAACAAAATGCGATGATGTTGATCCAACAGGAGTAGGAAGCATACCATGGCCAGACTGTTCTTCATGTTAACAAAGAATCGGTTGTTTTTAGAAAATCAATCTTTAAGGTTTCATCAGATCTCACCCAGTTACATCAACGGATGGTAGAAAAGGTGAAGGAGAGAGGGACAAGCGGATTGCTGGAGTCGAACTACTAGCCAGCATTAACAGGTTAGAGGAAGATTGTTCACTTTCGTGGTTAACTCACATACTCATGTCTGGATTCATAATTGACTTAATAACTCTGGGGGTATCAGGCGACGCCAGTCATATCTTCTCGTACCAGCTATTCGAGATGACTCAATCCCATTGTGGTTTCTCCCGCTCGAAGGAATGCCCACTCTTTTCGGCAGAAAGTAGTACAGAGTAGTCTCTAAAGATGCATATGGGTCAACCGCGATCATGGCACACACCTCTGATTGCGGTACTAGACCTCATATGTAGGCCTTTGCTTTTCCCCAGCCACATTTGGAAATGTGATTTAAGATGCAACTGCCTTTGCCTCAGGAGCGTCGACATCAGATGAAGAAGGCACCTGCAGAAAATGATCCCCAGAAGGTCACCTGAGTGTGAAGGACTTAACAGGTAAAAATGCTCTTCCAAGGTTAAATCTTGCAGCTCAAATGTTTTGGCATCGGCTGAGGACAGCTACGTGCCCAATAGAAACATTCGTGCCCTCAACAAAAACAGTCTTCCTGGCTTCGCTTTTCCACCGTTTGTTTTACCACGTGGATCAATAGAGTTTGCATGTAAAAGATAGCCAGTGCCCTTTTATTAAAAAATGCATCAGATGCAACTTCCTTTAACATATGAATCAAAATCACAAAGAGGTTCCTAAATTATCAGAGTTCAAAGTCATATTTGCAAACTGTTGCTCAACGGTAGACATCCACTCCCTCAAATGACTTGACTGATATAATTTTTGCATCAACTTGTCCGTGCAACCTCGTCAGGCAAATAAAAATTAGCTACGTGCTTTAAAGCTAATGAGCAGAACACTCAAAAGAGTACTCTGACCATCTATAATGCCAACGAAATTGGGCAATAAACTAGAATATAGACCTTCAAATAGTTTGTCGCAATAAGGAGAAATTGCCATGGTCAAACGAGAACATGAGATGCGCCTAGTACCTGTCATGACAACAGTCTCCTTCCCCAAGTGAACCATGTGCAGTCCTTAATCGCAACATTGGGCAACGTTAAAGACGAACATCCAGCAGGTTCAACCTATGAAATATCTACCTTTTTACATATTCTCCTTGCTCCTAACAAAAGCTAGCTTTTCGCAATGTTTCCTCTCAAGTTAAACAAGTTTACTACCCACAAGTTAATCATCCCCACAAAACCTTCTCCCGAAAATTTCGGGACTTAGTGTGCAAGTTAAACCTTCTCCGTGGAAGGGGTCAGTGATGTACAAAAAGTAAACCTCCTTGATGAACCAATCCTATGCTGTAATTAATCAAGAACACTACCCAAACCACTGCATCCTCAACGTCTTTATGCCCCTATTTCCTATTTTTCTCCAATGTAGGACTCAAGTGCGCAAAATCTCAAAGGGTGTTCTTGGAAATAACTTCCCGGAACTGAAGAAACCACTGAGCATCCGATGTACTATCCTCCTGATGAACTTGAGGCAGCTGACTCATCATTTGCTGCTGTCCTTTGTTGTTTATAACGAACCGTGCATAGTCTATGGTCTTGATAGAGCCAGAAGAAGGCTTCGAGGCCGGTGCTGGAAGTAGAGAGATCAACACCCTTGCAACCTCATGCATTGTCGGTCGCTCTGAAGGGTGGCGCTTAGCGCACAGTAGAGCAAGCTGGAATACCTTTTTCACAAGGGATATATCCATGCATGTAACAGAGACCTCAGGGTCTACAGTTTCCATTACTGTGTTATTGTCAGCCTTGGACAGTATCTAGACATGTGAGAAAGACAACAGCATTAATTTATAAGATATAACCGTTCATGTTATGACTGCAACAAGGTACACAAGAAATGGCCATACCGTTTGAAGCAAATTAGACTCATTATCAACAGCTTTCTTTCCTGTCAAGAGCTCCAATAAGACAATACCAAAGCTGTACACATCTGATTTTTCAGTCAGTCTAGATGTCCGGGCATACTCAGGGTCAATGTAGCCAATCGTTCCAAGCACAAAAGTCGAGGCATGTGTTTTTGCAGTTGGGAGGCACTTAGCAATTCCAAAATCTGAGAGGTGAGCCTCGAAATTCTCATCAAGCAGGATGTTAGAGGACTTAATGTCCCTGTGAATTATCCGAGGATTGCAATCGTGATGAAGGTATGCAAGTCCCTGTGCTGCCCCAACAGCTATTTTCAAGCGTGTCTCCCAATCAAGTTTTACCTTCTTTGGTGGTCCTATGAGATAACCAGAAAAATCAGTCTCGAAGAAGATGTGTTGTAAATTAGTAACAAAGAAAAGGAGTCAAACTGCACCCACTGCTGTGACAAGGAATCCATTTTAAACTAGAGCATACGATAGTGCCAAACCTCATTCACTGAAGCAATAAGAATTATTAATTTCTTGCCAAGTGTTAGTCAACCTTTGGAGGAGTTTTGCAGTCATACTCTGAAAATTTCTACATGCATCTTGTTACTACTACTGGCAAACGATAAGCATGTAACAGACATAATTGAACAAAAGAGTTTCAGAATCAGAGCTAACCGTGGAGAAGATCCCACAGAGAACCATTTTCCATGTAGTCATAGAAAAGGAGATTTCCATAAGGAGATAATGCATAACCATGAAGGCTGATAACATTCCTGTGTCTGATACTTCCAATGGTTTCGAGCTCAGTCTCAAACTCTTGCAAATTGTGAGGATGCTGATTGTAAAGTCGCTTAATTGCTATTGGCCGGGAATTCTTCAATACACACTTGTATACTGTACTTGAAGCACCATATCCAACAATATATTTTTCACTGAAGTTCTCAGTGATTCTCATTATATCATCTAATGTATGGATAGCCATATCCATGTGAAGAATAACAAGTTTTGGAGGACCTAAGAAAGAGAAGGTTCAAAGCGTAAGCATCGTAGGAAAGAAATGCATCAAAATTTCAAATGCTGTCCCAATGTAAATAGAATGCACAAAAAACTTGATTACCCTGCATGGCCCTCTTGCAATTCTTCACTGGTTCATTTGGACGCTTCGACTTGTAAATGGTGACAATTACTGTGAATAACAAAGTGAGAAATCCCACCAACATACAAACAACTGCAGTTCTGGAGATAATTCCTGGGGAGCAAGTCATACAGTATTGATTTGTCAATAGTGTTGGAGAAACGAATGACCTCACAAAAAGATAAGATGATATCAGGCCATTACCTCGGGGTTTTGGCACAGAATGGTAACATACAGAACCCATCCAATCACCACACAATAAATCATTCCCGGAAAAGCTGAAGCAAAACATCCATTAGTGTAACTATAACACAAAGTTGCAAGGAAAATATCTCTCTTTTTACCTATTGGGAGGAAATCGTGAAGAGTTTCGAAGAGGTGGTACAACTCCTGATAAGTTATTGTAGGATACATTTCTGAAATACAAGCACCATACTCAGCATAGCTTTGAATAGAACAGTGAGGAAAAGAAATCGAAATTTGGTATGAGAACACACAATATTGTGAGGCTGAAACACTTGCTAAGTTGCTCCGGGATTTCTCCATGCAAATTATTGTTATTCAGTATTCTGTCATACATTATTAGCAAGGAAGATCAAGTATGACTTTGCAATTTTGCAATGTCCAAATATATATTGAAGACTCATCAAAAAATATATGCAATAAAGACATGATATGATCAATAACTAAAAGATCAGCAAAGGCACCTACAGAGATACCATGTTCTGCAACTGGCTCAGTTCTGCAGGAATGGTGCCGGAGAGATTGTTGAATGACATATCACTGCAAGATAATCATCAAGTGAATATAGGCTTTCAACGCAAAGAAAAAATCACCGAAGAGAAAGAAGACCACTGAAAAAGAACTAACATGATCTGTATGCTCCTGAGATTTCCAAACTCTGCCGGTAGTGGCCCATCAAGATGATTTCTGCTTATGTTCCTGATAAAAGCCATTGCACAAGAATACTGCTATAAGAAGAGTTCATCGAGCACAACAAGAAGAATATAGCAACTAGCCCAAAGCCTTACAGAGTGAGAAGATGCTCCAGGTCACCAATAGAAGGAGGGACCAATCCTGTAAATTTGTTTCTCGAGAGATCCCTGTGATCAGAGCTACATTTAGTGTCTTGCATCAGAAGAGTAGTCCCAAAAGAAAATCTAACATCAAGCCATACAATGTATCAAGATTGATTGTACGCCCCAGTTCAGAAGGTATGCTGCCATTAAAATTGTTTGCTGAAATATTGCTGCAAATTGAGTCATTTCTTGTCACTTCAATAGAATGGACAATTCTTTGAGTTAACCAAAATGATTATAAGTACTTATATGAGTATTTCATCAGACATACAGGTAGGTCAAGCTCTCAAGATTTCTGAAACCAGAGGGAATAGAACCACTCAGGCGATTTCCATGCACATTCCTGTGGTGCAAGAAAAAGAAACAAAATCAATGGACGATCACAATGGGTATTTGCAATGAACTTACATGGCAAAGCCAAAACTCTGGTGACTGAAAAGCATGCAGTCATCTTACAATCGATTTATCGCTGTGCAAGAGCTTAAATTATCGGGGATTGGTCCTTCAAGATTATTGTTGGCAAGATTCCTAGCCATGCATTAACATTTCACAATAAATCAGTCAATCAACAACTTAGTAACCATAATCGTGGATCAGTAAACATAAATCATGTAGGAATCTCACAACTCAAACAATTGCTCTAGCTTTCCCAGTTCTGGAGGAATAGGACCAACAAGCTGATTATCATTCAACTGCCTGGAAGAGGAAGGCATATGAAAAACTTCAGAAGTCAACTAAATACAATTTATAGGATTTCAAATGGCAAGAAGTTTCTCACAGGTAACTGAGTTTTGACATATTTCCGAGTTCTGGAGGAATCGGTCCACTAAGCTTATTCCCATGGAGATACCTGTCATACAATATGCATGAACTAAGACCTCAAGACAAGCAAATGGAAGATTAATAGTATCCCAACAATGAACTTACAACTTTCCAGTATAGGACAGGTTTCCCAGTATAGGGGGAATTGGTCCAACTAACTCATTTTCACTCAGATCTCTGCAATAAAAACATGGAATTAATAATCCTATTAAAAAAAAAAAAAAAAAGGCTATTCAACAAGATCTACACTTTTGAACTATTAACAGAAAAGATGAAGTATGAAGGAACATTGTTGTTCCAGATAAAAACAGATTATTCAAAAGATTTTGTGACACATACAGAACAGCAAGGGCCTGCATCAAACCAATAACTTCAGGAATTTGTCCAGTTAGCCTATTCCCCTGCAGAGATCTGAGAAACAGAATATTATCAATTCATAGCCATAACAAATCTAGAGACTGCAATTATGTCGGGCGATAGCTATAATGTGCAAGAGTTAAGCTTACAGGGTAGCCACTTGCAGAAAGCCAACATTGTATGGGATCTTCCCAGTGATCTGATTGTACGAAATATCCCTAAGGCAAACATCACTGTTTATTACAAATACGACCAAACAACAACAATGACAAGCGAAGGAAAGAGAAAGTGACTTACAAGATCTCAAAACTAGTACAGTTACCAATGTTATCTGGAATGGTGCCAGTCAAATTATTGCCCCTTACATCACTAGAGACAGCAGAAGCATACGGAGTTAGAGATCAATAATGGAAACAATTTCAAACAGAAAGCATAGAATAACCATGTATTCAGCAGCAACAGTTATCACTTACAAGTACCAAAGACCAGTCAGTTGACACATATCAGGGGACAGCGTACCACTTAAAAAGTTCCCACGTAAACCCCTGTGGAGTTTTAAAGCACAATCAATGTTAGTGAAAAATCAAAGACTTGCATTTTTGTAGTACCAAATGACTTCATCCAACACTACATCAACTGAATAGCAGAATGTAATGAAAACAGACAGTTTAATTAGTCACATTTTCATCACTTACAGATATTGCAATACTTCATTCCAGTAAATTAGCCTTGGTATCTCCCCTGTAAGTTGGTTTCGAGCAAGGTCTCTGAGGCACAGAAACGAATGACAAATGGATGAATAAGAGAGACCAGTAGCGAGAAATATAGCCCATGCGTTATACAAACTGAGTGCAGATCGAACTGACAGAGTCTTTAGGTTAGGAATTTGCGAAAGAGTAGAAGGAATTGGACCAGTCAACTGATTGTTTTTCAAATTTCTGCATGAAAACGGCAGATTACACAGCGATCAGCGCAACTTCATCTAAGTACCACAATATATCTAGCAAATGGCATCATTGCAATTATTCCTCACAGAAACTCGAGTTGCTTAAGCTTGGAGATCGAGTACGGAATGTCTCCATAGAGCAAATTATTAGATAGATCCCTGCAATTCAAATGCAATTCAACTAATGAGCATTACATACAAGATGGACGATAGAAAGAACAAACGAGGAACAAAAACGTTTCATACAAGTACACTAGAAGAGTACAGTCTCCTATCTCATCAGGGATTTGGCCCGTCAACTTGTTACCCTCGAAGTCACTGCCATTCATTAAAAAGAAAAAGAAAAAGAAAAAGAAAAAAGAACTAAGTGAGGAAAAAATAGCAAAACTGTTTGATGCACTTATAATCCAAGAGTAAACCAAAAGTATTCAAAAGAACTAGTCGTACATTGACTGCAAGTTTCTCAAATCCCCGATGGCTGGTGAAATTTCACCTCCAAGGTTTAGGTTAGATAGATTCCTTCAGCAACGAAACCATAACCATAGCAGACGCATCAGGAAAATCTCTTAAAAACATATAAATCATCATTTCTTCAGCTAAAACACAAAGCAAGTGCACTTGCGCCAGGGAGAAAAGGAGCTCACAGAGACACGACGGAGAGGCTGGCGTTGTCGCAGAACACTCCTCGCCAAGAGCAGAAATCGTCGGTGTGCGCATCGTCCCAGTCGAGCAACTCATTAGCCGCGTTGCTAAACGACGCCTTGACCATCATCAAAGCTTTTCCTGCTCGTGTTAACAAACCGTTACTCAAAGTCGACAGAGAATCGTCACGCGGAAATGGTAATGGAAATCCGACACCGGAACGAGTACTATCGGAAGGTTCGCAGGTAATAATCTACCGGCAGAGGATCATTCCTTCTGCACCTCTAAGACGATCAAAATGAGGAAACAAAATTGGACTCTTGTCCACTCTACGCTCGACAAGTAACTCTCCCAAGTGAAGACGAAACGCATGGCCAGACAGAAGCGTAGCCGACCGGGAACTAGGAAAAGGTCAAGACATAAACATGCAGTGAAACCTGGAGAAAAAGATGAGAGTCACGAAAGGAGCACGGCTCTCCGTCCAAGCGTCGCGAGCTAGAAAGCGAAGAAAGAAGAAGGGAGTTTCGAACAGAAGACGCGAGCGAGCGACTGCGGCGAGAAGACGGTGAAAAAGAGAGAAGGGACCTTCTCCGTCGTCGTCGTCGTCGAGCGTCGAGGCGAGAGGGCAGCGGAGCACGAGCACGGCCACGGCGAGAGCGAGGACGAGCGGCGAAGCCTTCCTTTGGCGACCGAATGGGACGGCATCATCCTCCATTGGTAATGCGGAAGGCGGAAACAGTGCCGAGAGAGAATGGTGAATGAAGAAAGAAGACGCGAGCGAGCGAGAAAGTGTCTGCCGTTCGACTGCTCTGCTACTTCGGCATCAGCTCTCGCCGAGCCTATCCGCCGAGCGCATTGTACCAGAGAGAGAGAGAGAGAGAGAGCAGGCGTTTGGCGTGAAGCGTAAGGAAGGAGTGTGCAGAGATGTTATGAAGAGAGAGAGAGGGAGAGCAGTGCCTGTCGAACTTTTCAACGATTTTCAATTATGAAAGCAATTTTATGATGGATTTAATGAAAATCACTACCGCAATCGATTTGTAAATGCTCTATAATGGTGGCTTGATTTATTTATTTATTAGCTCTTCTTTATTTAGATATAATCAGAACTTTTGTATCACGATAAAAACGTTTCAAAAAAAAAAAAAAAAAAATCTCTTTTATCTTTTCATTTAGCTGGGTTATACGTACAACGTAATTGTTGTTCCTGTTTAAGTTACTGAGAGGATAATCATTAAAGCCTTACGCATTAAATTTAATAAGTGCTTGCATGCCTTAGATTTTTGGTCTCATTTTTCCATCTTCCTGAGCACTCTTTCTACAACAATGCAAAAGCAGTTGCTGTTGATAGGGGAGGGGGGACAAACAAACGGCGGAGACGGGACGTTAGGGGGCTGAAGGGGACGGAGAGGACCGCTGATGAGCAACGAAAAGGAAAGGGTATAGGGGGAGGGGTGGGCTCACCGGCCGTCATTCGTACCCTCCGTTTCCCAATGCGGGACGGCTCCTCTATTTCGATACCCATCCACCCCCCGCCCCGTAACGGACCACACATGCCACGCGCCGGACTCTCACGCCTCCGCGTCACCCCGCTGCCCTTTGGCCCGCGAAAATATTCATTTTCAAAATAGCAAAAAATAAAAATTTTGACTGCAGCGAGCGATTGCTGCAATCAGGGAGCCAGAAAGCATTAAAAAGAGAGGCTGGCTTCTGGTCGTATAAAGCTGTCTCTTCTTTGCCGCTGTCGTACTCCCGCTAGGCTCAGCTTTTTTTCTTTTTAATATTTAATATTTTATTTTATTGAAACAGAGATGGAGGAAATAAGAGACAGAAATCAACGGGACAAATATGCTCCCGTTGGGCTAAAACCGATCATGCAGCGTAGAGCGCAGAGCTACGTCCGTCCGTCGAAGCCGTCTCGGGAACCTAAGAGTCGTCCCCAGCCGTCGGATCTACTCGCTAGGGGAATAATAATGGGAGGAAACTTTTTGACTTATCTTTACCCTTTTTTGCCACGTTTATAATGAGAGAGATTAAATTACCAAAAAACCATCTCCCCGCGTTGCCGTAACCCGTAATGCCCACCTTCACCTTGAAACCACCGCATGGTCGTCTTTTTCTAATCCCAGAAACTACTCGCCAATCCCTAACCTTCTTACCCCTTGTTAAACTATAGAATAAATTACCAAAAAGGAGAAAAAAATTTATGCGGTGCCCATGAAGCTTGCATCTTCATTGGTGCCAGAACAATTGAAGTTGACACTTTAACCCTGCATGAAAACAATGATTAATTTGACTTTAACTCTCATGCAGAATCAACTGTCAAGCAGCCATTCAATGAAAGCAAAATCCTACCGTGAAAAATGGATATAGATAGATATTGTTGCATGTAATGGTTGATTTTATTTTCTTTGCTACAGTTTTTTTAAATTTACAGCTAATTTAGAAGGAAAAAAATGGAGAAGAAAAAAATTAAATAGCCAAACTTAGAATGATGACATGATTTTGTTCCAAATGGCACGATACTTGGGATCAATTTTGTCCCAAAAGAGGTTTTACTTGTAGTGTTAGGTAAATACAACATTGAAACTTATGTTTAAATAGTCACAGATCTTGTTTGTTAACTCACTCGTTCGCTTCATTAGATTTTTTAATGGATCGAAGGAAGTTTGAAAATACATGTTGATGAATTCATATTTGTCAATTTATTCTTCTCCAATAGTTTATGTTTCTCTTGAATTTATGGACATTGTTGAAAATGCCTCGAAGTGCATCTATATTATGTTCTTACAATTACATTGTATCATAAAATTAGTACCTTCAATAGAAACGTTTGCACCAAAAAGAGGAGAAATGACTATTTTCAAGGAAGTTTCCCGAAGTGCCTTGCCTCATTCCAACCCCATGTTTTCTTCTTTCAAATGCAATCTTCTTCATTTTCTATTCTGATTTGATTTACATTTTGAGTTTGCAACCTTTTCCACATCACATATGCCCTCCCAAGTCTTAATGGAGAAAAAAAGAATGATCTCATGCATGCTCATCAACACAGGGAAATGCCATATTAAGAACAATAAAAAGCCTTGGCGTAGCATGTACTTAGTAAACGTGAGTCGAGGCATTTATAATGGCCAACTACAAACAATGATTTTTATCGCGTTAATTAATAAGTCACTCTGTTTAATCGAGCAAAATTGCATCCGACGCGGC
Source organism: Corymbia calophylla (assembly GCA_014182845.1). Classification (NCBI taxonomy): domain Eukaryota; kingdom Viridiplantae; phylum Streptophyta; class Magnoliopsida; order Myrtales; family Myrtaceae; genus Corymbia; species Corymbia calophylla. The sequence goes on along the minus strand of CM024703.1, from coordinate 531,824 downwards.
AACTTTCTCCTTTGGTCATTCGCTGCGTCGTGTTAGCGAGTTTCGCACGGGCTTGTCCGAAGCCCCGACAAAGCGAAACGCAAAATTCCGGGAGTTCTGTTCCGGTGCCGGCCAACGAACTCGCCGGGAAAGACAGTCGCCGACGCACGCGACGCGAAACCTCCGCTGTCGGGACGACCCGTGGCGGGCTTCCAGGCGACCCTGACAAAGACAGCAGAGCCAGCAGCCCCGAAAGGGCGAAGGGCACAGGCGGCGACTTATTCAAAATCGCCAGACGCACGCCGTCAGCCGGGGACAGTGGAGGCGGCCAGAGCCGAGCCGAGGACGTGGGCCCCGAGGGAGGTTCGCCAGAGAGAGAGAGAGAGAGAGACGGCGACACTGCATTTAAATTTTTAAATTCGGATCCCTAAAAAAAAAAAGGAAAAAAGAAAAGATGGGCTTTGATGTGATGTTAGCTTTCCATCGCGTCAGCGTGCTTTTCTTTTAATTGTCGTTCTGGTCCTGTTTCATCCGTTTCGATATTAAATAGAGGTAGCTGCGCTGTAATAAATTAATTTTGAGATTATGTAGGAAAAAGGATATAAGAAGCTCTGGAAAGTAATCATTGAGTGAGATTCTGGTTGTCTTATCCCGGAGCCGTATTTCCACGTGGACTAACAGGAGATTCCAAGTTCCCATAAAAAGTAAACATCATCAATATCTTCAATTAATTATCTAACAAGTGTCTCTAACCATCCGCTGACGGCATTTCCTTAGCAATCGCATAATCATGTGATTTGTTTGGGACAAGTTGCCACGGCACGACGAGGTTTTTGTATTATTTGAACTTTCGATTCTATTTAATTGTGCCGTATTCTTGTTACAAAGTTTGTTTTTATATTTACTTATGATAAATTTATTTCAAATTAATTTTTAAGTACAAAAAATCCTAAACGATTTGCTTTAGATAAATTTGCCCAAAATTAATATACTCGTAATAAATTTATTACACGTTAATTTTTCCTAAATTATATTATCAAATTACTAAATTAATGATACGTGACAATTAAGTGATGTATCAATTTGAAATTTTATTCTTTATTTGTCATAATTGCATCAATTATATATTTTTTATGATGGCAATCAAATTTAATGAAGAATATATTTATCACAAATGTATCGGTTTGAGTTTTTTGAGGTTAAAATTTTAATTTGAGATAAATTGTCATAAGGTATCAATTTAAAATTTCTCATAATTAAAAAATTAATTTAAGATAAAATATTTTTTAATTTTTCGTAGCATTAACTTTCTGTTTTTATCCTCAACGACCAGTTTGCTTCCTCCTTTAGTATAATGCAAATGATAATGATTATAACACACCTGTCCTGCGGTGCTGTTGTTGCATGGGGAATTTGACAGGCGGTCAAAAGTCAGCAGAGAAAGTCACCGAGGGGGGGGGGGTAACCGGACAGAAAAACAGTGTCCGGTACAACCAGGCCAGGCCGACGCGACGCGGAACCGAAACGGAGATTATGTGCGGGAAGGGGCGAACGAAAGATTTTTGGGGCCCAGCGCTTTGCAGGAGGAGGAGGAGGAGGAGGGGGGAATTAAAGACGGGATTGATGATACGCATCATAGGACCCGTGAATGGCTATCAACTACCTCCCGCCCGCCCTACGCACACTACCTCTAGTTCTCTTGGTCCTTCGCATTATGCAGTTATTATTATTGAAAAAGTGACAAGATTCAATGTCCACCTTTACTTTTCACGACAAATAACGCCACCATAACTATTTAACTTCCATCTCTCACCTCAAGAGTATTATTAGTTTGATTTCTGATTCCGAAAAAGAATTGGACCGGACGGGCTCTTTTTTTTAAATATAATTTTTAATTTCTCAAAAATAATATTTCAACTTCAAAAGTAATAATCCTAGTATTTTTTAAAAAAATTTTGTTAAGTGATCGGATCCATTGACCCACTGCAAGGCCTAATCCAATTCTCTATTCTATGACCGTTCGATCCAGTCTCCGATCCCAAAAAATGAAAATCGGTCCTCTCGGTCCGGTTCTTGATTCCTAGGTAAATCAGACCGAATGCGGAACTGATTATCCCTACTTTTATGTGCACATCATCAATTTGTTGTTTTGTTTACTGAACTACCCGTCTCCCAACAAATAAACGGCCATCGACGCTCTTTTCCCCTCGCTTGAGAGGCTTATTCAGTCCGTCCCACCCATTGCCACGTCTCCCCCTCTCCACCAAGAGCACTGCCGTCGCTGTTTCAGAGGCCATCCGCTGACTCATAACATGGGCTGGCGAAGGTCACCATGCTAACTCAAAGCTAGGTTGAGGTCGAATAGAATGGTGGCCACCTTGGCTAAGCTTTTACTGTGGAGCTTGCGCGGCTCTAAAGCTTGCACCGAGCGTTCATGGGCTTCGTGTGCTCGAGGCCAACCTCAGGGACTCGCCATCACGAATCGCAAATGAGCTCGCCACAAACAGAGACATAGATGTAGCGAGGGGGCATTTGCGGTGAGCGAGGGCTTCACTGTTGATGTTGTTGTCAGGCTTTGGACCTGTGAAGTGGCTTTCGATGATTGATGTGACGTGCTATCCGAGAAGAGAGGAATGGTATATAAAACAGAGTGGGAGAGGGATTTATGTGTAGACTTTTGACTTGCATGAGAGTAATTAAATTATTTTAGATGGAAGAAATGCAAATTGAAAGTATGAAATATTGGTTGAACATGTGATATAAACATCATAGTTGTGGCAATTATCTCTTGTAATTGTTACTGTGCATGAGAGCCTTAAGAAATGCGACCACAACACTTATCGTTAGGCACGTGGGCGTGTAACACGTCACATTAGACCAAAATTTTTTTTGTTTGTTTTCGTCAATTTTGTCGAAACATGCTCATGAGATGCCCTTTTTAATTTCTTTGTTTATCATAAAGCCTTGTGACACTTGTCAAGCAATCATTTAAAAAATTTTGATAAAATTTAGATACACTATTTATTCTCGTATTATCCAAAATCAATCCTTTAAAAATTTGAATGGTTTCAAATAAAGTAAAATTTCTGTTGAAAATGTCTTGTGTTTGAATTCAAAACGAAAGTCTAAATATTTTGAATTGAATATTTTGCAAACATTTGAAATTGAGCAAAGAAAATTTGAAAATCAACTCCTCAATGTTCAATTCTACGGTGGAGCATTTGAATCCACTCTAAATTTATTTCCTAATCCTAGTAGATGTCGGTTTCTTAATTTTATATATTTATATATTCTTTCCTACTCCACGTAGGGGTGACTTTCAAGAATTGGAAAGTCTTCAAGTTCAATATATATATACGGCCATGTGTGGCGATTAATTAATAGATGGGAAACACTTATTTCTTAACAAGATGGTTTATAAATAGACAAATAAGAACTCGTACCCTTCAAATAAATCATAAAATTAAGTTTTTAAAATGAAATACTAATTTGATAATTGACTTTTGGTTCTTTAAGACAATATGAAACTTCATCAAGTAAACACGAAATACTCCAACAAAATTTATTCTTCATTTCAGTTATAAACAATTTTTTTTAATCGTATCATTTTTTATGTAGTTTCCCATTTATAATAGTAATGTATAAAAATTAATTTAAACCTTCAACTCGAAGAGGTTGAAAATTTTGCTCCCCGTTCCTCGTTCGAGTTGGGTCAGGGCAGAACCGAATGGAGCCTCAAGAGGTCCCGATCTTGAGTGAGCAAGTCCCACGACACTCCCACACGCGTCGGAGCATCATCAGCTTGACCAAATTTGTTGACTTGTTCTCTCAATAGCTCGCCAATGGATGCCCGCCACGTGTCCCCATCTTCGCTACGCCAACCCTCCCAGCTCTTTGTCTCACTGGCACGTCGATACGGACGGTGGCCATGCCCACCACCACGGCGATCATTCAACAGGGGATTTGCTGTTATCTTTTTTTATTACTAACTGATTAATTAAATTCTCTCGGTATTAACTCTGATTGATGCACGACACATCAAATCCGACGAGGCTTCCACGCATTCCTAACACTGTAAAAATATGTCTTTTGTTTGACTTTTTCTATTATGCATGGTGGATTCATATTTAGAAGTACCTTCATTTTTAAACTATAGTAGAAGAGCATAATAGATTAAGACAAGAAGTAGATGCATTGAAGAATGCTTTAAATGAGAAAACTACATTATTAGACCACTTGTTTTTGCAATATGGAGGATTTCAAATCTTTAGATCGTTATTTTTCTCAAATAAATATATACAGTTCTTGGAAAAGAAATTTATATGACTTGTTTTTTTTATAATTAAAAGTGAAAACAACATTATTTGCATTGAAAATAATGTAGTATCAAATAGAAATGAAGTAACAGATAATGTGTTATATTATTAAGCCTAATGTTTTGTCTATAACCATATCTCAGGTTCATAATTTTTTTTTCTTTTAGAGGGAAGACACAACCATCATTGAGATGAAAGAAAGGCTAGAACGTCCACAGCTTAAACTTGTTGAAAGAGACAAAATCAGAATGGTAATTATCTCTATCTTGTCTATTAAATATAATGTACTATATAATATTTTCTTTATAACCCTATCTTATAATGGTTCTTTAGAGGCAAGACACAACTATCCATGAGTTGCAAGAATGTTTAGAATGCACACAGCTTGAACTTCCCGAAAGTGAAAAGATCAGAAATTTTTTACATAACTCATTTATGGTAATTGTTTTGTCTTATCTAATAGCACGTGCATTACATATAAACTACTACTACGATCTTTGCTTATTTCAGGATTTAAAAGGTAATGTCCGAGTTTTTTGTCGTGTATGTCCATTGACAAGGACGACGGGTGATGAAGGCATCATATCGTATCCTATCAAGATGAAAACTCGTGATCGAGGCATATAATTACTTTTGGGTAGTAAAAAATATTTCCTATAAATTAGATAAATTTTTTAATCTTGTCAACTATTAATTTTCCTAGTTTCTTTGGCCTATCCTGAAATTAAGAATAAATGTCTCACGTTTATTCATCTTATGATAAGGTGGAAAAAAGCATGAATATACATTAATAGGGAAAAATCTTATCCCATCAAATATATATTCATGCTTTTTTCAACCTTGTCATAAGATAAATAAATGTGAGACATTTATTTTTAAGTTTCAGGGCTGGTTAAAGAAACTAGGAAAATCTATAGTTAACAAGATTAAAAATTTTATCTAACTCATAGGGAAGTATTTTTCACTACCGAAAAGTAATTCTATTTCTCGATCACGAGTTTCCATCTTTGGTAGGATACGATATGATGCATTCATCACCCGTTGTCCTTGTCAATACGACAAAAAACTTGAACATTACCTTTTAAATCTTGAAAGAAGCAAAAATCTTAGTAGTAGTTTATATGTAATGCATGTGTTATTAGATAAGACAAAGACAATTACCATAAGTAAGTCATGTAAAAATTTTCTAATCTTTTTTCCTTTAGCAAGTTCAAGCGCATTCTAAGCATTCTTACAACTCACTTGCTTCTAAAGGAAAGAAAAAAGAACCGTTATGAAATAGGGTTATAAAGAAAATATTAGACAATACATTATATGTAATAGACAAGACATAAGATTTTGTCTCATTTAGCAAGTTCAAGCTGTGCACGTTTTATCATTTCTTTCATATCAATGATGGTTGTGTCTTCCTTTTAAAGGAAAGAAAAAAGAACCGTTATAAGATAAAATATAGTTATAAACAAACATTAAGCCTAATAATGTAACACATTACTTGCTGCTTCATTTCCATTTGATGCTGCATCGTTTCAATGCAAATAATGTTGTTTTCACTTTTAACTATAAAGAAAACAGGTCGTATAAATTTCTTTTCTAAGAAATGTATATATCTATTTGAGGAAAATGACGATCTAAAGATTTGAAATCCTTCATACTTCAAAAACATATGGTTTTTCTCATTTAAAACATTCTTCAATGCCTCCACTTTTTGTTTTAATCTATCATGCTTTTCTACTATTGTCACGACCTAAATTTTTTGAAAAATAAATAGATTTAGGGGAATTGTTAATTTCGGGCCGACAGCCCTTAATTAACTTGGATTCTCCCAAGCCCATACCCCGCGCGACATTGAGTATTCACAAAAATTTTCAAATAGGGAGTCGCGATTAGTCTATTGAGGTCGACTAGGAACCAAGCGAGACATAGGAGCGTGTCTCGCTTTTTACGCAACTAGAGAATCTAGGATCGGGGATTTGATTACGTTAGTCACATGACTAACGCCCTTTCGATACCTAACTTAATTGTGCATAAATGAGATCATAGCAACATATTCGAAAATTATAAGATTTGTCCTAACCATTCTAAGGTAAGGAAATAACGTCCAAAAATCACGACAAAACATGGCACAGAAATGTAACATAAAATAAAAACCTATTGTAGAGCCCTAAAGGCTTATTTAATTGGATGTTTTTCCTTTTTTAGAAATTTTTGCAATTTTCTGAATTTTTATGAATTTATTATATTTTTTAATATTTTTGAATTTTCCGAAATTAGGGAAAACAAAATTTTAAGATTTTTTTTTTGATATTTTCTGACTTTTCTGAAAATTTAAGATTGGAATTTTCGAATTTTTTCTATTTTTTTTTTGGAATTTTGAAAATATTCGATTTTTTTATTATTATTGAAAAAAGTGATTTGGACCGGGTCAGGAGACCCGGCCCTACTAAACCGACCCAGCCCCTATCGGGCTGGGCCGGAGCCACGACCGGGCTGGCCTAACGGCCTGCACGAATTTTTCATTAAAAAGGCCCATTAAAAAAGTTTGCAAATCAGCCCATTTCAACTCTTTTACAAAAAAGTCGGCCCAACTCCCAACTAGGCCCATTCGAAAAATCCTCAGCCCAGCCCTTTTTGAACTTTCGACCCTATTTTTTAATTCTTTTCTTTTTTTCTTTTTCTTTTTTTTTCACTTTTTGTCTTTTCCTTATTTTGTCTTTTTCCCCTGCAAATTTCTTCCTCTAAATTGTCTTCAACCTCCCGACGCTTCCTCTCGCCTCCCTCGTCAAAGCATTGCTCCTGTAACTTCATTCTATCGAAGCAAAAATTCGACCACCACCACTTCGGTCACTGACCGTCGCGTTTCTCCACCACAAAACCTAATGACGCCGACCTATCGCCGGCCATCGACTCCAGCGACCACAAGTGAAAAATAATAAAAGGAACCACTGACATAGCACGAAAAACACAACAAAATGCAAGGAAAGCATGGCCGGGAACAAAGTTTCGGAGTTTCGTTCAAGCATTTTATCGAACAGGCGAGATGCACTACAAAATCCTAAGATTTTTTGGCTCGACCGAGACTTGAGCGTGCACCGGACCCACGAAACATGGCTTAAAAGATATCACGACAACCAGAAAGGGGATAGACGGGGGCCGGAGCTCGCGCGAACCGGTTGGCCGCGAGCTTCGGCCCGGTGCGCCCATGCCCAAAGCAGAAAAAGAAACGAGGCAAAAGCTTACTTGTTTGGCTCAAGCGAGGTACCACCACAGCGAGTTGTCGGTCTCGGTTCAGGTGAGACTACCGGCGATCTTTCTCTCCCGCTTGCTGCACTTGCGCGACCTCTCTTCCTTCGCAATGCTCTCTGGTTTGCTCAAGCTCTCTCCCTTCGCATATATACGGCTCTCGCCGACCTGCTCGCCGAAGCGCCCGCTTCGAGCGGTCTCTCCTTCTTCGTCGCGACTCGATCGGCAAGAGAAGACCGGCGTAACGACATCTGTTCACGCCGAGGACCCAGAATGGCTCTCGAGTTAGGTCGCCCGCAGGCGGTGTGACCCCGGACGACGGTGGAACGCGCGAGGCCGGGCCGTCTCGCCGCCTCTCTCCCGCCGACTGGCAATGGGTTTCCGTCGTTTCTGCCCAAGGAAGTGGAGAAGATCAAAGACGTTCGTCGCCTGGCTCGAAGGATCGAGAGGGTCCCTATCCCGCTACAAGTGCCTTCGTCCTGCTTCCCTCTCTGCCTGCGGTTTTCTTTTCTGATCCTCTCTTTGCCCTTGTTCCGCCTTCTGCTCCTCTCTCTCCTCTTTGGTAAAACTCTCGAAGGAGCTTGAAAACCCGAAAATTCCCTCGCGAGAAAACTTCCCCTTCTCTCCTTCTGCGTTTTTCTTTTCCTCTCAGGTTCTCGAGCTCCCTCTCTCGCTCGAACCCCTCTTTTTTGCCAGTCCTCCGTTCTGCGTTTTTCTTCTGTAAAACCAGAACAAACAAACGCCCCTGCTCCCCAGCATTCTCCTCCCCTCTCTGTCCTTCCAGCTCTCTTTCGTTGCTTTTCTGCTTCTTTTTTTTTTTCTCAGCTCTCTCTTAAACCCAGAACCACAGCCAACCTCCTTCGTTTTCCTTGCTGCCCATTTTTTTCTGCCTTCCCCTTCAAATCAGCAAAACTAGCCTTTGTTCTCTCTTCTGTTTAGCCTTCAAAAACAGCTTTCATCTTTCGATTTTTCTCCTCCAGAACCCAGAAAACCAGCCCCTTCTTTCTGCTTTTTTTGGGTTTTCTTCCTCTGCGTTGTACCTCGAGTTCCCCCTCAGCTAGCCGTCCCTGCTCCTTCTGACCAGCATCCCCCTCTTTCGCTCAGATCCGCTCGCCATCGTTTTCTTCTCCTTTCGCCGGAAAAAACCCCCTCCGATTCTCTCCTCTTTCTCTCAACTCAGATCTGCTCCTGCTGTGTTTCCGTCTCTTCTCCTCCTCATATCCGCTCCATCCTCCGGCGGAACCTTGCTGCCCCGTCGAGCTCTTCTCCGGTTCTCTTGTTTTTTTTCCGCGGTGGGGGTCACGTCCGAGCGACGTCGTCGCCGTCGGCCGGCTGTTCTGCTGCGTGTCTGTCCTCCTCCTCTCTCCGCGGCTCCCCCGGTCGATCCCCCTTTTCCGTCCGTGCTTCGCCGTTCTCCTCCCCCTGTGTCCCTATGCGTGTGTGGGCGAGAAAGGAAAATTGAGGGTCAGAGGAGATGGGCTGGGCTGATCTCCAAACATCGGGAAGGTGGGCTGGGCCAAAATGAAGAAAAAGGCTGGAAAAGAAAAAGTGTGGGCTGGGCTTCTTCTTCTTCTTCTTCTTTTTTCGAATTTTCGAATTTTTTTAAAAAAAATTTTTTTCTGTAAATTCCTATATATTTATATGTGCAAAAATTAAATGGGCATTTAAAACAAAATAGACCCAAAAAAATGAGTGTCAACAACTATAGCTTGAAAATGAAGGCACTTTTAAATATGCATCCACCATGAACAATAGAAAAGTCCAACTAAAAGCAAATGACATATTCTTACAGTGTTAGGAATGCATAGAGGCCTCGTCAGATTTGATCCGTCGCACAACTCCAATACTGAGAGAATTTAATTAATCAATCAGTAATTGAAAATAACAGCAAACCATCATAACTAGATTCAATTAAACACACTTAACTATGAACAATTTCAAAAATTGTCTAAAATTACTACATGCCGATCAATCATGTCTTTCAAGCCGATCAATCATATGTCTTCCAAAAGTAGGAACGTCATGCCCCACAATTAGATGAATAGCTAGCTGCTGAAACAAATGAATTAGTCCATCATTTTTCCTGATCAATCTAAACTATGGACATGGAAGAAAGAAAAGATGCAAAAGAAATGCATTAAAATTGAATCCGCTCAAATGTTCAATGGCCTCTTTAAGAAAATTTAGAAAGTTCTCTTTTTCTCAGCTCCATCTCAATAGTCACCTATGCATTGCTTGATTAGACAAACATGCCAGCTCTTAATTAGCTCTTATTCACACAGAGAAACAACTCCTAGCTCTATACAGAAGAATTACCATGTTTTCAAGACATTGAACAGCACCAAAAACCCCCATTCCATTAGAAAACTCGAAAGAAGCCCATTCCCAAGTTTCAACTCGAGAAAGAAGCAAAACCCTTCCAAAGTTTCCATACCATTACTTGGCTCAATCTCTAGCATTTCATCTCACTCATTGTTCAAAGTCTACAAGAATCTTGAGAAAATCTCAGCTATCAATCAAGAAACTTAAAAAAAAGTACCAAAAGACTATCAAGAAAATGGAACTTTCTCTTTGCCCTCGAATAAACTTTCCTTCTTCTAGCCCTCACCACGTACACCAGTCAACAAAACCAAAACCAAATGAGGAAAAAAGAAAGGCACATCCATATAAAGTTCCAGATCCTCAAAGAGACCCACTTCCTTTGAGAACCCAGAACTTCTATGAGCATCAGTTTTAAAAGCTATATTGGATATAAAAGAGCAACATCGAACTGCAAAAAGAACTCAGCAATGCACAACTCATATGCTTTGCTATCAATACAAGCACATGCTAATAGCTACTTGACATACTTAGATGAGTTAATCAATATTCATCGAAAGAAAATTCATTTACGGTCACTAAAGTCGCAACAATAAAAGCTAAACAACGTTATTTGTTAGAACAACCTCCCAACTACTAATTTACAGTTTGTGCAGTGTGACAATTGGAGGACAACCGAATAAAAGGAGTGGTTGAGTACATAAGGATTTAATCTTGCCTGAAGTTTAGTTTTGATGTTGAATCATTCAACAACACCAGCAGCAGTACCTCCAGGAACAACGCCCCCTGCATGGTTGATGAAACATAATCAGACAACTAAAGAGAACTTGTCTTTCCTTCTTTACTAGCAATTAAGTTGTCGTTCTTTTAAAAGGAACAATATTGAAAGCTTTACTAGCAAATGCATGTCGTGACCTCCCTTGTTGCATAATATGTGACGTATGACTTGAGCAGTGCTAAATTAAGAACGTTATAATTTTTTAATGATAGTTGCGGTGATGGTAAGATTGATGGTAATATGTATTAGTTATGTCCAAATTGTTAAGCAAATTTCATCTCAACTGTTAAATTCAATGATTTAATACACCGGATTTGATAGTACGAGTGACTATACCTTATGCAACCTGATCAATGCAACGATGTTTCCAATGGTGTTTTTGGCTAATAATAATTGCAGGGTTGTGTGAATATTTATAACAGAAAATGGGGTAGAATACTTCTCAATGATGGAGCCATATGGAAGAATCTAACGAGTTGGCTTTGTTCTTTTGGACGGACATGATTGAGTTATGTGTCATCCCTCCAAGCCATATGGAAGAATCTAACGAATTGGCTTTGTTCTTTTGGATGGACATGATTGAGTTATGTGTCATCCCTCCATCCCTCCAAGCCATATGGATGAATCTAACGAGTTGGCTTTGTTCTTTTGGACAGACATGATTGAGTTATGTGTCATTCCTCCATAGGTTCTATCACGTCAGTCTTTGCAATTAATTATGAATTCTGAAAATTACTTTTGAGCTGTCCATTCTAACAAAATTACTTAACATCCCAGGAGTACATAATAAAACGACCAATTTGTTATAGCCTAGCAAACTATGGTTACCTTACTGAGCTCGCCACAAACAAAGGACATAGACATAGCGAGAGGGGCATTTGCGGTGAGCGAGAGCGAGGGCTTCGCTGTTGATGTTGTGGTCAGGCTTTGGATGCTGTGAAGTGGCTTTCGATGATTGATGTGACGTGCTGTGCGAGAAGAGAGGAATGGTATGTAAAACAGAGTGGGAGAGGGATTTATGTATAGACTTTTGACATGCATGAGAGTAATTAAATTATTTTAGATGGAGGAAATGCAAATTGAAAGTATGAAATATTGGTTGAATACGTGATATAAACATCATGGTTGTGGCAATTATCTCTTGTAATTGTTTTTGTGCATGAATGCATTATGAAATGCAACCACAACACTTATCGTTAGGCGCGTGGGCTTGTAACGCGTCGCATTAGACCAAAAAAATTATTTTTTCTGTTCATCAATTTTGTCGAAACATGCCCATAAGATGCCCTTTTTAATTTCTTTGTTTATCATAAAGCTTCTTGACACTTGTCAAGCAATCGATTAAAAAAATTTGATAAAATTTAGATACACTATTTATTCTCGTATTGTCCATTATCAATCCTTTAAAAATTTGAATGGTTTCAAATAAAGTAAACTTTCTGACCAGAATAAATAAATAAATTAAATTTAACAAGTAACTAGAGCCAATCCACGTATATTTTTAATTGTTCAAGGTGGAAAATGGTAGGAGCCGATGACTCTCTCCAGGCATTATTGTTAGGGCTTTACACCCACAACCAAATTTAAGTTCTAGCTATTTCGCACAATGAACGTTCTAAAAGTTTGAGATTAGCAAGTTTGTCCTTGTAATCCCACCAAGATGCTTGTGTCATGGCTTTGAGGTTTTCCATGATCAAAGAAGACCCTCCAAAGTTGCCTAGGGTTTCTGAAACAATCTTGAGAACAAGCGATATGGTAGATGTGTCATGTTCTAGAGCTTTCTCAAGGGAGCTCTCCCACTCATTTCTATCTATTCAAACATTTCGGTAATACAAAATATTCATATTCTCTCCTAAAACTTCTATCGAGATTTTCTTTTTTTTTACGATCTGGATGAGCGAGCGAGTGATCGATTTTGGGAAAAGCTTAACTTAAATGCTCTACCAATCCAAGGAAGCCTAAATTGCCGTGTGGTCTCGATCTCAATTGATCGGCCCATGACACTAGCATCTCAAAAATTTATGCTTGGCAAGACGAGCCTTTGAAAGGTTTGCTCAAGATACAAATCAACTCGTGACTCCATGGAAGATTATTATTATTTTACTAACCATTAGTTTTCAAGCTCAAGTCGTGTGAGTGCACAGTTAGTTTTCATTTCTTGCCCACGAGAATTCACAATTTAAGATGAGAGGAGAATTTTAAAAGTGTGTTTGGTAACATTGTTATTTTCGGGAACAATTTTTTTTCAGAAATAATTTTTTTAATTTATATTCCCTTAACAGTTTTTGAGTACAATAACATTTTTTGATTGCACAAAATTTCTATTACAGTAATAGAAAAAGAACGGAAATGCATTTGGTATGACTCACAAAAAAAAATTGACGTAAAATTTTTTAAATGATCTTTTTGGATTTTTCTTTTTTTTCCTCTCCTTTTCTTCCTCCTTTAGCCGATGGCAATAATAGGGGCGATTGATTAAAAGAGAAGAAGAAGAAAAGAAAATGACTTATTTAAAAAAATTGTTTATGGGAATAAGAGACAACTTTTTTCTACTTCTTATTTCTATTCCAAGGTATATTCCTTAGTTACTTTTCTATTCCCAATAACAGAAAAATTAGTTGACATTACCAAATGAATTTTATTTATTTTTATTCTAAGAAACAAAAGAACATAAATTTTGAGAAATAGAAATATTAACAAACGGAGCCTAAAGTTCTCATTAAATGCAAGGATGAAGTTGGTTCTTGCATTTCCAAGGATAATTCATAATTTTTCCAAGTCAAGATTCTTAGTGGAAATTAAATAGTTGACTTCTTAATTTTTCTTTTTTTGCCCAATTTCACATTTTTCTATTCACTATAATTAGATTACTTTTGATAGCTATGGTAATTGTCATGATAGAATAATGTGTTCATGTCATGTCAAAGACAAGATAAGGTCGAATATAAGATGGATATAACCGGATGGGATATAGGTGGATATAATTTTTTTATATCCATGATATAAAAGCTATTTTTCTTAAATAAATTACCTCTTAAAAAATAAAACAAAAATAATAATTAAATTCTAATGTAAGAATAAAAATTTAAAATAAGAAAACAACAATAACAGTAAGTTTCGTTTTATTTAATCCTTTTCATTTATACACTGGAATTTCTTTTTATAATTTTATAATATATATTCCATATATATATTTGCTATTTAAATTTATTACGTATTCTAGGTATATCAATATATTGTTGTTTGAAAAAATTATTAAGGAATGATGGAAGGGAATACAAAAGAAACAAAAAAGAGGGAAAAATAAGAAAAAAAAAAGTAAATAAAAATGAAGTAAAGCAATTTAGCTTTTAAATGAACAAATTTAAACTTGAGAATGATATTTTCAATTCTCAAACTAAGGTGTAAGGAAATTTATTACTACAATCCGAACATAGCAAATCCCTCTAGATTTTATATTTCATCATATTCAATCATATCTCGTTTTAAAATCCAAACAACAAAATTTAAATTTATAGGAGAAGACGTATCATATTTTTCTAAATTTAATAAAGGCTCATCATGCTCGCAGCCTATCCCAAGCAACCAAGCTTCCCCTTAAGCTAGTCAATGCAATCTTTCTCTTTATAGGACAAGACGTATAATATTTTTCTAAATTTGATAAAGGCTCATCTTCCTCAAATGTCATCAGGTCAAATTTGTGTAAAAAACACATTGATATGGTTTTTCAAAAATTTTCACAATTTGATGAATTAAAATATCGAGTCATGGGCATTCCTTAGATATAAAAATCGATTTAATAGGATGTTGAACAAAAAAAGTTAAGTTTCTTTGCTTTTTAGCAGGTCAAGAATCTTGAAAGCTTTCTTCCCTACACAAGCTTCCATAAGTCCAAATATTGGGTTTGTAGAATGTCATATAGAAAACTTATACCTCATTAAGACTAAAAAAAGTTGGATGAATTTGAACCATAAGTTACATACTTTTCGTAGGTGCCAAAAAATGTATTCCCTTATATCCGATTTTATCTTGTATTGAGCGGATAAGGATATGATATTAATGGAGTGGAATTTCCTTGAGTTCATAGACTCCAACAAAATTTATGCATTTTCACATAAGCACCGTCTGCTAGCTGCAACCCTCCTTTCACTCCTTTCACTCCTTTCACCACCACCCATCTTGCTGGATTTGTGCCAGAGCCTGCCTCCAAATGAAAGGTATGAGAACTAGTTCTGGCCGCGATTACACTTTTGTTCATGAAATCTATTGCCGGGAGTCCTTCCACAACAACCCATTCTCCATCTACGCAACCGATACCCATGTATTCGGTGGGAGTCCGTCCACCAAACCTTCAAACTTTCTTTCTTTCTTGCAATTATCCACTTTAACATACCCTTGAGGAAAGCCACACCCCAAGCATATTCTTTTATGCCATCAAAATTACTAAAGAATCGTGAACCCTAAACCCTAAGAGCCTAAACCTAAAAGACTCAATTGGGTCATTATGTATGTATGAAGAGCTCCTGTGTTGTTCCAAAAATTTTCCAAATTGGATGCCGGAATGAGTAGATTCACTAACCTGGAGACATTGACTTGGTAAACCCACTTCGAATTAGTCTCGAATCAGGACCGCAGAGCACATAATCTATCAAACCACCATTGTCACCCTTCAAGGAAGAATTTTGATCTTCTTTGTCCAGAGATTGGACCTCGTCCTAGTCGATAGTAGGGGGCTTAGAATTGAGGGTTTCCAGACATTTGTCAAACTCATCAGACCCAACATCTTCCATCACAAGCGAGTATTCATGGATTTGAGAGATTTCTTAAAGTGGGAAGAAGGAAAACTTAGTTTGGTGAGATCCGCATGTTTTCGAATTTTGAATCTCATTAATGCCAAGAAAATGTTTTATTAGAGTTAAAGAACTTCTACATTAAATTGATGTCAACATTTGTGGAAGCATGTAGCCTGATATTTTCAATTCATCAAATTGAGAAAAAATTTGTCACAAATTTGATCAAGTTTTGACCTGCTATAACTTTTCGGTCTAACATTCTATTGAATAAATTTTTGCACCTACAGAAAACCCATGGCTTGATATTTCCAATTCATCAAATAGGAAAATTTTTTTGAAAAATTATATTCATGTGTTTTTTTTTTTTACACAGGTTTAACCAAGTGATGCTTTAGGAAGATGAACCTTATTGGATTTCCAAATTATCATTTTTCAAAAATTTTCTCTTTTATATGATTTCAAATGCTTGACCTTGTGAAGTTTAAAGCATTCTCATCGTCAAACAAGGAAACTATGTTTTGTCCAGTTCTTGAAAATCCGTGATCCTGACAGCCGCATTCTTTGAACAATTGGGTTATGAGTTTTCTGTATATACAAAAATCGAATTAATGAATTGTCACGTGAAAAAGTTATGTCCAGTCAAAATATGCCCATTAAATAAAAACAAGCGGAAATATAATTTATTTTTAAATAATATCAGCTGAACCCACATATTTACATGAGTGATTTTACTGTTCTTTGTTAATGTTCCAATCTAAACTCATCAACGTGAAATCTTCCACAATTAACCATAATTAACCATCGGGCGGAGGATGCCATGACGGATCTTTCACAAAAAGGGACGAGTAGAGAAATAGATATCTCCTCATTTCTTCATAATATACCCTTCTCCACAACTTGATCATAAAACTAGCAAATAAAAGCTGAACCAACAGTATAAAACAATGGGTCATAGCTATTCGTATGTGCCAAAATCGAGCCAATGGAATATCATATCGAAAACTTACAACCAATCAAAGTTTGGTCATATTTGTCTAAAAACAAATTAATATGATTTTTCCAAATTTTTTGTAATTTAATGAATTCAAAAGTAATGGCCTTTGGTAAGTACAAAAATCGAGTTAATAGATCAAATAAAAAAATCTAAAAAATGGTAATTTTAACATCCTTCCCTAAACCTTAAATCATAAACCTTGAAAAATCCCAAATCCTAAAACCCTAAATCCCTAAAACCAGGATAAAACAGGGGGATATTTTTTACTCTAACGATTAGATATCGCGAGTAAGACATGCGCTCACGCCTAGCTTCTCCGTAAAAAAGTAATATATGACATTTCATCAGTTAAGAATTAGACTTTAATATGGAAAAAGTGAGAAAGGGAATATAGCTATTAAATGTGTGTTTGGTAACATTTTTACTCTTGAAACAATTTCTTTTGAAAAATTTTTTTTCTATTTATACTCTTTAGAACAATTTCTAAGTAAAATAAGGCGTTTGTCAACTACGGAGCTGCATGGTAACGTTTTTGTTTCTTGATTTATCTGTTCTTTTGTTCCTCATAATAGAAAAAGAACATAAATCATTTTGATAACACTAACTGATTTTTCTATTCCTCATAAAAGAAAGTTGTTCTTGAGAATAGATTTGGAGTAGAAATAAAAAGTAGAAAAAAAGTAACTTCTTGTTCTTGGGAATAATTTTTAGAAACTTATTTCTTGGGGACTACTTGCTGCCTATAGCACATCGTTTCCCACCCATGCCTCCCGCCACCGATTGCTGGTCGTTGCCCTCGCCCGCTCGCCGCCACCGGTCACTGGCCTCTCGCTGCCACCCTTCGCCTGGCGGCCGATGACTCGGTGCGACCTAAGGCTATCGATGATCGGCAACTCGGAGGTGGCGGGCAGCGATTGACGGTTGCAGCCGGTGATCGGAGGGCTGTGGTTGTCATCACCCGCCACCACCGATCGCCCACCGGCCGTCGTTGCCCACCACCGGTCGCCACCACAATCGGGGAAAATGAAATAAAAATTTTATGTTGGTACCAATTGCATTTTATTCTTTTTCTATTCCAAGAAAAATAAATTTTTATAGTTACCAAATGCATTATTTTACTTAAAAATTATTTTAGGGAGTAGAAATAAAAATAACAAAAGAAATTGTTCTCAGGAGTAAAAATATTACCAAATGTAACTTATAAAAATTTCTTATTCTCGGAATAGAAAAAGAATAAAAATGCGTTTGGTATCAACATAAAATTTTTATTTCATTTTTCCTCGATTGCGGTGGCGACCGGTGGTGGTGGGTTGTCGGCACCGACGTTGGTCGCTGCCCGCCGGTCTTCTCGGATTGTCGGTCTTCTTCGAGTTGTCGATTGTCGATAGCCTTCGGTTGCGCCGAGTCGTTGGCTACTAGGCGAAGGGTGGCGGCGAGCGGGCGGGGGTGACAATTGACGATTGAGGTCAAGCGGCGGGTGACGGCGAGTGGGCGATAGCGTGTTATGGGCGGTGAGTAGTCCTCAAGAAATAAGTTTCTAGAAATTGTTCCAGAAACAAGAAATTATTTTTTTTCCACTTCTCATTTCTACTCCAAATCTATTCTAGAAAATAAGAAAATTAGTTGGCGTTACCAAACGGATTTTTGTTTTTTTTCTATTTCGGAGAACAAAAAAACAAAGAAATCAAGAAACAAAAACGTTACCATGTAACTCTTAATCTATTCTCGTCACTAGTAAGTTTTCTTATAGAAAGAATTTATTACGGCGCAGAACGCAAGTAATAACTTTTCAATGAAAAGTTTCCCTTCTTTTCGGCCTCAAATTGTAGAATAAGTTTTTAACAGATGCGCAGTTGGTTTGTTCCAGAAGGCTGCAATAGTTTTTTTTGCAATAGCTGGTTATCGTCGATAATATGGGCCGTGGATTTCGACGATCTTTGGATCCATGGTGACGTGGAAATTCCCTAAAGCGAAGGAGCCATTGTGTTCCTGCGGACTTCCTCGATGTCTCTCTTTTTCTTCGAAATCACCAACTGGGCTTTGACGACAACGAAAAGCCCACGAGTACGGTCCCTGGCCCACGACACTCCGGAATCCCATGTTTGCGCCAACCATTCCCAACTCGTTACGCTCCTTCCAGTCGACACGTGTGGCTGCTTCCATGTACTCGATATCGCCCCGTCCGAGGGAGCGTGGTCGCCACAAGTTCTTACCCCCACCTGATTTCTCAAACTTCGGAAAAAGAAAAAAAGAAAAGCAGTTCGCAGCCGTCCGTCGCTCCTCAGAGAAGTAGTTGAGCTGCTTCACTCTCGGTCGAGCTCGTCATCCATGGCGTCGATTTTGAATCTGGCAGGCGCAGGGCTTTCGTCATCGGCGGCGGCGCCGAGGCGAAGCAGAGACGGAGGATTCGCCGGTGCGGTCGAGAGAGCGAGGACGAGACGGGTGGTGTTGGTGAGGGCGGAGGCTCAAGCCATAAACCCCGAGATCAGGAAGAGCGAGGAGAAAGTCGTGGATTCCGTCGTCGTGTCCGAGCTCTCGAAGCCCCTCACTGCTTATTGTAGGTAGGTCGCCGACGTGGCTTTCGATTTTGAAGTTGGCCGATTTCGAGTTCGTTTCGCTTTCGTCAAGTGCATTGGAGTTGTTCCTGAAAGGGATTAGTGATTAGCATTTACTCTAGGGGACCGTTGCGGTGGCTGATTGTGAATGAAACCTCCCATTTGAATTGGCCTTTGCAAGAGAGAGGAAATTGCCTCGATTCATTCTGATTGTCCGAGTCAATCACATCGTAGGAAAGCGTGGGAGGGAGTTATTAAATCTACATTGTACATGACCTAATGAAAGACTCCGAAAGTTTGTACTTTTACCGAAATTAGCTATGTCTATCTCATCGGTCTTTCGCTAAAGGATGAGGCCATTTTGCTTTGTTCAGTGGTGGGACAATGGGTCTGTACTGGTAAGATTGTGCACTGCTGTTCAACTAACTTGGAATAATTATATTTCTGCTGTCACATGGTGTCATTGCATATTACTTGTGGAGGAGAAACATGACTAATTGGGAAAATGAAATGGAAGCATTTTCTTTATCTGCATTGAATAATGGCTGGTGAATGGTGTTACTATCTTCTATTTAATTACTCAAGGGCAGGATGGTTTTCTAGAATGGGAATGATGCATACCCTGGAGTTGCATTTGGTATGTGGGAGTGAAATATGGGATGGATAAATGGATGGAAAAGGGTGTGAGGATGGACAGCATTAGTGAATTTGGTTGCAGTTGTAAGAGGAAACAAGGGGAGAAAATTCAATCTTCTGGTTAAATCATCTCAACATCTTATGGAATGAGGGGGAATTTAGCTTCTTGATTTACAGTATGAAGGGCTTCTCTTGGGTCTCTATGGGCAGAGTGAACTGCATTAAACCATGTAACGTGAAGACTTAAGATCAATTGATCCGAGTGGACTCTATTGGCATCGTTTATAGAAATTCAATTATTTCATCTGTTGGATAGTAAGTCATACCTCGATGAAGTTATCTGCTTCAAATGGAAGTGACAATTTTAGCATGATGCATCCTCCTTATGATATCGATTTCTTTTGCTTGGAATGAGGATCAGTTTAGTACAGTACTTTCCTGCATACGCTCTTGGATCGGTTGTGACTCTTGTGCATGATGGATTAATGACTAGGAATTAGCTGAGTCTATTGCACCCTGTCAATTCACTGGTAATTGGTTAAAGCAATGTCTGAGAATATCGTTCTTTTACTGGGGATATGCGAACTAAAGAACTCGTATACATAATTAGGCTGAATCTTGCTGTCTAAATTAGTTATGTTACCGACCCAAAAAAGAAAGAAAAAAGTTATGATATACAGCTTCTGTGGTATGATGTCTCATCCTGTAACTCATCTCTTGTTTCCTCTGTTTTTGAACTTGATTGCAGATGCTGGAGATCTGGTACTTTCCCCCTCTGTGATGGCAGCCATGTGAAGCACAACAAGGCTACGGGGGACAATGTAGGTCCTTTGCTGTTGAAGAAGCCAAAAGAGTAGATTGTATCGTATTTGAATGGCCAATTTGGCATGTTAAGCTGAAAGTCTGAACTTTGAGCGTGTGTGAGGTGAATCTTGTCTGTTGTAATACAGAACAGATTGAGTTGCTGTTCCCTTAATGAATAAACTGAAAGAATTATTTGTGTAAATGGGCCTTTTAGGTTTCATTGATCGTGTAGTTGATATCTTCTTTCTCAAGTTTGTTTGCATTATTATTTATGCTGTACTTTTGAAGCTGGAGGGTTACCCCACTAGTACCTTCATTTCCCCTCATCCGATGGCCCTCTGTTGATTTTGAGACCCTTTCAATTGATGATTCATGCCCTCTTGTAATGGTACTTTCCCTTCTTAATCTTGTTTATATCTCTCCTTCACAGGTTACTCTCGTGGTTAATGTATCTAAGTTTTATGTTCCCGATATCTATGATGCTTTTACTCTTGCTGCACATTAATCAAATTGATAGGATTATTGAATCTACTCTTTGATATCATTTGACTCCATTTAGTGAGCTGCAGGCACCTCTTCCTTGTTGCTTACTGGAACTTTGGCTAAACTGGGTTCCCAAACTCAAATGGTTATCCTTGTTAGAAGTACCATTGTCTTCTTAGAGAATCAGTTGAAGCTCATCAGTCCATGGACGCAAGTTTCTGTGTACACCTCCGAGGCTCTATTGAGGATGTACTGTGGGGGATAAAAATGAACTAGTATTGCTTTTGTTATTATCCTCTGGTGTAACTGCTTTCATGCTGCTCTCGATTAACGCTGGATTTGGTGGTCAGCAGAATCCACCAGATACAAGTTGCTAGCATGGAACAAGAGGGAAAATGTTATTTTGCTTGAAGATTACTGATAAAATCTTACATCTAATTTGTCATTATTTGGGTACAGAGGTATCTCTCCTAAAGAAATCATTTGCTGCGTTGAGATTATCTGAGCCGTTGGTATGAGAAGAAAGAAAACTCGTACGCAGAGGTATTTTGTTCATCAATGAAGTGGGAGCTTATCTTGGGCCTGCAGCTTGCTAGATCTGCTGGCACTAAGGTTCCGAACCAGCGGGATCGAGCAAGTTAGTTTATATCTTGGAGCCTGGTTCATCCAGTTAGCCTAGTAAGAACTATACTTTTTTTCCCCTGTTTTTTAGACGATTTAGTTATGAGGTATTGATTGTTCTCACCCGATTCCCACATCCACAAGCTCGTCCATCCCCGAGGCATAAGTTGGGAAGGCTTACATTTTTCTTTTGTTCAGATGAAAGAATTACACTTTGGCCCTGGAGTTTTTGGATTGTGGTTAGTCGTCTCCTAATGTTTCACATATTGCAACTTGCCCCCTAATACGTTGAAATTTGTGGCAATGTACCCTCTAATGTTGACTCCAACCAAAGATTTCTCATGTATTTAATCATGTAACTGGTTGTAAAAGGCACATATTGTCTGTATACGGGTGAAAAAATATATACTGTTCAAAATTTTATTTTAAAATTGTATAACGATGTGTATCTTGACATTGGCTTTTAATCGGATTGTGATCAAAATTTTAGTTAGAATTGCTCTTACATGAAATGTATTTTTAAAATTATTCTTCTACTCCTTTTATACATGGGTAAATATGATGAATTTGCCTATCATAACCAATGTTGTTACATGATAGGGGTTCTTAGCAACATTTGGCCAACATCAAAGCTAAGAGACATATGCAACCAATTTCTAAAATTCGATGAGTACATTGCAAATATGGAAAAGCAGGAGGCAATTTGCAATAGCCCTAGAAATTTGGAGGCGATATGTAATTTGCTTATATGAGTTGCATGCAATCACAACTCTGTAAGACCCTATCATCTCTTTTTATTAATCACAATTGGGATATGGGTTTGAAACACTGATATGATATCTAAAAGCCTAGATTCAACGATGCCCATTTATGATGGTGGTAAGAACCTAATCAACGCCGTCAAGAGAATAGAGAGGTAGGTTTGATAAGACAGGATTGATGCCAACGACAAGGTTTTAGGGTGGTGGAAGGCGACACCATGTGACATCGATGGTGTGGTGGAGGTGGGTTTTTGGTAAGCAAAATTAGGGTTTTTGGGTGCCGTTCACAAACGCAAAAATGTTTTGTGTAATTGGGTGCGCACGAGTTTTACAAGAGAAACATAAATGAAAAGGACAACCCTAAAGGAGCAGCGGCTAAACTTTGACCAACAATTAGAAGGTAATTAAAAGCGAGGCGAGGTAAACCATAAAAATAAAATAAAAAAGGTGAGGTTTTTTAGATATTTTCCTCAGCAAGACGGAGACGGTCGCGTGAGTAGGGCAAAACGACGTCATACTCCAGCTTTTTGGAAGCGCTGGTACCGGGGCCCTAATATTCCAATCCAACGGTGGCGTCGATTTCAACTTGCCTCCACCATCCAACGGCCAGAATTCACTCAACCGCCAAAGCAATATAATCATAAAACCCTAACGCGCAACTCCTCTTCCTTGTCTCTCTTCTCTCCTTCTCCTGCTTCTGCTGCTCACCGCCACACCATCCTTCAAGCAGGAGAAGAGAAAAGGGGACAAAACCACCACCGCTTCCCCTCCAAACTCCTCGCACCATTCCCGTCAGCTCCTCTGTATTCGACAGCTTCATCGATGCCTTCAATCGTTGTATCCGATTCAGTTCCATCCTCCGAGAACTCCATAGGCAAAAACAAGGAGAAGAAGATGAAGGCGAAGGTTCAGCTCGAGACCGACGGTTTCGAGTCCCCGGCGTCGGACAAGAAGCACAAGAAGGAAAAGAAGAGCGGCAAAAGCTCCGAATCCAAGCAACAGGAGGTTGCGAAGAAGGAGAAGAAGAGGAAGGCGCTGGAGCTGCGCGAGGACGACGATGGAGATAAGAGCGAGACCAGCTCCGAGTTGGTTGACCCTGAGAATTTGAAAGTGAAGAAAAAGAAGAAGGCGAGGCTGAGCGATGGCGATGATGAGGTGGTTCAGGAGGAGAACCCCAACGCTGTTTCGAATTTTAGGATCTCGGACAGCTTGAGGTTGAAGTTGAAGGACAATGGGATCGAGTCTTTGTTTCCCATTCAGGCCATGACGTTTGATATCGTCCTCGATGGGACTGATTTGGTCGGCCGTGCCCGGACCGGTCAGGTATAAAATTTTTTATTCTAATATGGCAGGATTGACATGTTGATGGTCGCATGCTTGTTTGAATTCTGCTAATTTGGCTGACAAGTTAGAGAAGTGAATGGTCTGGAAGTTGAAGTAATAATAGAGTGTGATGGTGGAAAAGGGTCACGAAGCTGACGTATCTAAAAAGATAAGCAGACTTTATTTGCTCTACGAGTAGTGAATGGTTCATTTATCAGCATGGTGAATATTGTTTTATCGCTGCTGAGGCTGCTGATGAGTTTGTGTGGCCATTTTAATTAATGGCACGACAAAGCAATTATAGTGTAGAGTATAGCACAGTTCTATTGATTTGTGAAATGTCTGTCGTGCGTTTCCTGTCCTATTTCCCTGTATTTCACCCCGTGGCTGTCATCGTAAAACGCAAATTCTGGATGATCTTTTTCAGGCATTCGAACCTACAGCTAATAATCCGACCAAAAAACCTGCAGCTAAATAAACCTTTTAGCTTGTGGCAGAGTCATCTATACATTAGTTCACTGGCGTTATTTGGGATGTAAAAACTAAAAGTTTGAAGAGACTGTTTGGTCGCTGTTGCTTTTCTAGATTTTTAAAGATGATTGACTGCTAGGACCATGAGTTTTTGAATTGATTGCTTAATTCTGTAGTTGATGAGTTTTGATTTTTATGCCCTGATTATCACCTTGTTTACTGTGCGAATTGTGCCAGGGCAAAACTCTAGCTTTTGTCTTGCCCATTTTGGAATCTCTGACGAATGGGCCTGCAAAATCCTCAAGGAAGACAGGATATGGTAGGCCACCAAGTGTTTTGGTGCTTTTACCTACTAGGGAATTGGCAAAGCAGGTATTGCAATCAAGCTTATGGAAATAATCTCATCTCTTTACAGAGATAGATGTCTGACATCTTTTACTCTATTATTTTAGGTGTTTTCTGATTTTGAAGTTTATGGTGGAGCAGTGGGCTTAACATCATGTTGTTTATATGGTGGAGCTCCCTATCAAGCTCAGGAGAGCCAATTGAGGAGAGGGGTCGATGTAGTGATTGGAACACCTGGCCGTGTGAAAGTAATTCATTGAATTGGAAGCTTATTTGGTTTCTTTCACACACTAGGAATAAGAGTCATGTTCACAGCGTTAATCTTTTTTGTTAAATCCTGTGGCAGGACCACATTGAGAGGGAAAATATTGACTTCAGCTCTTTAACCTTCCGTGTCCTTGATGAGGCTGATGAAATGCTAAGGATGGGTTTTGTTGAAGATGTGGAGCTAATTCTTGGTGCGTGTGTATTAATTTTTTTTTCACTGTGGAGCATCTGGTGAAAATATGCTTTACCTATCTATTGCAATTACAATTATTATTAATGATGTTGTTGTTTGAAATTTAACAATAAGTTTTTCAGTTTCAACATCATGTAGCAGCTTGGAACTTTTAAACTAGAGATGCTTAACTCTGATTTTTAGAGCAAGATCTTTATTTTCTTTTTGTGCCTTTTAAATTCTCTACTACATGTAACATCTCTCTTACTGTGCATACATTAAGAGGGGCACAAACCAATTATGCTATTCCTCTCCTCGAGGCTTGTCTGAGTAGGTTTACATAAGGTGTTGTCTAAGCTGCAGTTTGAAAATCGATAATCTCCTGAGATATTCGGTGAATTGGTATCTCAATTATGTGATTTTTTTGATTTAACCATGTTGCTGATAGATATGGATATACTTATCCTTCAATTCTTTTGGTTCTTACAGGCAAGGTGAAGGATACAAGCAAAGTTCAGACGCTGCTCTTTAGTGCTACCTTACCAGTCTGGGTGAAGGGTGTATGTAACTCAATCTGATGATATTGTTTTGTTGTTCTGAATTTGCACCTTAGTTGTCTATGTTTGGTTTTCCTTATTTGCTGTTGTGCAAACTTATCTTCACCCAACTTTTCCTGATACCATAACTTTGCATATCCAGATTTCTTCCAGGTTCCTTAAACAAAACAAGAGAACCATAGATCTCGTAGGTAATGAGAAAATGAAGGCCAGCACCAATGTGAGGCATATTGTTATTCCCTGTACAAGCTCGGCTAGAGCTCAGCTTATCCCAGACATAATACGCTGTTACAGCAGGTTAGTTGTTTCCATTTTCATTTCTTTAATGCTGTGCTCTTTTGTTAGTCACAAGATTTACTGAACACTCTTTAAACTTTCTTCTCTGGTTGGATTTTCTTTAGTGGAGGCCGTACCATAATTTTTACTGAGACAAAGGAATCTGCTTCTCAACTTTCGGGATTGTTGCCTGGAGCACGGCCCTTGCATGGAGACATACAGCAATCCCAACGAGAGGTAAATGATGAATGTGCAGAATCTTTATAGGTATTAGTACATGTAAGAGCATTAATGTTGTAACACGCTGCAGAGGAGATGAACAAAGAAGATAGAGCATGCTTTGTTGTACTAAATTACGTGACTAGGAATAGTTAGTTTACCTGCTTTCCAGTTGTCAACCACATATAGTGGGTGACAATGTTGTGTGAGTTCCTTACTATCTTTATGAAGTCAACCAACCTAGTGTGCCTAGAAGTTCATTTCCTTGGAGAGTGCTGATATATTGATGTGTGGTGGTTTCACAAGGTATAAATGATTAAGGTGATAAATGCTACATCCAGAGGCAAAGAGATTGGTCTGTAGCAAAAAATTCCCTTTCATTATAAAATATTTTTAGAGAATAAAGTTGGCTGATGCTTTTAGTGGGGTACCTGCCCTCAGATTTTTTGAGTGATGAATGCACAGGTCTAGGCTTCAATAGAATGGATTATGAGTATTTGTTTTTGGATCTGATTCATTGGTAGGTCTGTCAACATGACTGGAAACAATATTCTTTTGTTAATTTGCAGGTGCTATCTGTTTAAGTGATGCATTCCTTGTACATCAGTTGTTTTCTGTGTATGCAAGTGTTTCTAGAAATTAGCTCTCAGTGTCTCACACTCTAGGGCATGTTTAGTTTCACTTAAGCAAAAGCGAAAAGTACTTCCCACCAAAATATAAAATATTTATTGAATTTGAGAAAAACTATGAAAAAATTATTTCTGAATTTATGTGTTGATACTTTGATTGTTGTGATGATTTCGAGAGTTTGAGATTTAAAAGAAGTGTGTGTGAGCCACAAGATTTATATTAGGCAAAAACAAAATGTAAAAGTCCATCCATATACATGCTTAAATTGGCTACCAATGACCATCGAAATAAAAGTGGGTCAAACCTTTTTTGCATCTTAATTGACACATGACATGCTTTTTCTTGCTTAAACTTTGCTTCTTGCGTGCAGGTTACACTTGCTGGTTTCAGGTCTGGCAAGTTTATGACATTAGTGGCCACGAATGTGGCGGCACGAGGATTGGACATCAATGATGTCCAGTTAATTATCCAGGTATGCTGTATATGGTTTGTTTTGATTTGTTTTTTTTTTTTTTAGATACAGTCATGCTGATATTTGGCCTTTTTCTTTTTTGTAAGTGTGAGCCTCCACGTGATGTTGAAGCCTATATTCACAGATCTGGACGTACGGGGAGAGCTGGTAATTGTTCAACTTGAAAGCTGCATTTTCCATAGCTTCATTATTTCTGTAGCTTGCCAGATGCTGAGGGCAATGTTGTTTTCTAGGCAATACCGGAGTGGCTGTCATGCTGTACGATCCTAGAAGGGCAAATGTATCTAAGATTGAAAAAGAGTCTGGTGTAAAATTTGAACACATCGCTGCTCCGCAGCCAAGTGATGTTGCTCAAGCTGCTGGCGTCGAAGTTGCTGAATCTATAACACAAATTTCTGATAGGTACAGTCATTCTTTTTGCTGAGAAGCTGAACTATCGCCTAAAACGAGATGCTAATATCCTCCAAAATGCAGTGTTATTCCGGCATTCAAGTCTGCTGCCGAGCAACTACTGAACACATCTGGCAAATCAGCAGTAGAATTACTTGCAAAGGCTCTTGCTAAGGCTTCTGTAAGTTCAATTTCCACTCACATCTTGTTACTTCAACATAGCTGATTGCTTATTAATTTTTTTTATTGCACTTCCTTGTCATGGATCTCCTCCTTCTTTCTTCGGCTACTTAACAAATATAATCTGTACTCTTCCTTTTTCAGGGTTATAGTGAAATAAAGAGCAGATCACTACTTTCGTCACTTGAGAACCATGTAACCTTACTTCTCGAGACTGGAAAGCCCATTTATACACCTTCGTAAGTATGCAGGATTTCTGTTGGCAAAAAGTTGTTTTGCTTTGCAAAACTGCTTTGTAGATATTGTGGGGGCTGGCCCCCCCCTTCTAGCTTTGGTATTTTATTCTATTCTCACCTGATCTGACTCTGCTTATATATCGCTTTAATTTTTAGGTTTGCTTTTGGTGTCCTGAGGAGATTTTTGCCTGAAGACAAAGTAGAGTCTGTGAAAGGTCTTACTCTCACAGCTGATGGAAATGGCGTTGTATTTGATGTGGCAGCTGAAGATCTGGATACTTTCCTTGCTGGTACTTAAACTACAAAACTCATCAGGCTCCTAAGTCATAAGTGATGCTGCACCTTACGCATACTTTCCATAGATTTTTCTCTTATATTAGTGGAGTATGTTGTGAGTTAATCAGTCTAGTGCAGTGTTCCAGTGAGATTCTCGTTATATGGACAATGATTGATTTTGGTATTTCTTTCCCTCCCCTGGATTGCAGGTCAGGAGAATGCAGCAAATGTAAGCTTAGAGGTGGTAAAAACATTGCCGCGTCTTCAGGAAAGAGAGCAGTCAAGAGGGGGAAGATTTGGCGGTGGGGGTGGTCGTGGCTTTGGTGGTAGGGGCGGTGGTTATTCTGGGGGTAGAGGTGGTAGTTATTCTGGCCAAAGGAATGGCCGGTTTTCCGGTGGCTTCGGTGGTGGGAGAGGTCGTGGTAACAATAGAAGGTGATAAAGTAATCTGCAGCCAGTTCCTTGGTGTCGGAGCTTCCAGAAAAAAAGGGCATCAATTTATGTGGATGCAGAAATTTTGGTTGATTTTATGATTTTAGGAACGTAGCCTCAAGCGTTTGTAATGAATGACCCACTGTAGGATGAAGTATGTGGTACCTTGGTCCCATATAGTCCTAATATATTTGGTATTTTTTTTCTCAGTCAACTTTGCTCTTTTTTTTTGTCTAATTTTTTGTGGGGGCGATTTGGTGATGTCTCCACCTTTCTAATTTTTTTTGTTTTGTTTTTCGTTGCAAATGTGAAATGTACGCTTGAGTATATATTCTTGATCAGTTCAATATAAGAGTTGTTTCCTACTTTTTGTGCTTTTTAACGGGGGAACTGCAATGATGCTCTGCCAGCCTACATTTTTGATCTCACCATGTAATTCGATCTACCAATGCCAGTTCCAAGGTTCGAGTTCTATATGATAAGTCTCACGTAGGCAAAACTAATCCATTACGGTTTTTGAATGAAGTGTGGCTTTTATGTCAGTTCTGTGTTAGGACAGCCTAGATTCCATGGTCGTGCGATGTATCAAAATGTCCTGCATTCCGATCGAAATGAGAGACGTCAATGAAATAAACCGAACCCGACAGACCGAGTCCTAGTCAACGAGAATGGGTTGTCCCTCCCCCAGCTCGTCACTCATCGCAACGGTCGACTTTGCAATCGCAGGGCTAATTAGCTTTCTCTTGCGCTTCGGAGACAGTGATGGTCATAGCCCAATCTAGGTCAATCGCAATCGCGGGCGGCGTTGACTTCGATCATCCATGTCCGCCACCTTGATCGGAATCCGCGAGGAGGAGGCCGGGCTGTGCTCGCCGGCGAAGGAGAAAGCGGCCAGCAGAGGCGTGTTCAGCAGCCGATGGCCGCTCATCCTGTGGCGGCTCCGCCACCCGCTCGGCGGCGCCGGTCCCAAGCTGAAGCTCCTCTCCTGCGTCGTTGTCCTGGGCCTCGTCCTCTTGGTCGGTTCGAGATTGAACTCTCTGATGGGATGGAACTTTCACCGTCCTTCTTCAGTCTCTTCTCCTTCAAGGTATCTCTGAATAAATTTCTCGCAGGGCTTTATTCCATGAGATTGTGTTTGACTCTGTTTGCTTCGACAGTGTTTCTGTAGATTGGGTCGCGGCTTGTTGTCTTTGCATGCATAACGTTTTTGGGAATGGTTAGCATTTGTAGCTTGCAAATTGTGAAATAGCATATTGTGTTCTGGTCTCAGAAAAATCAGCTGATTAATTTTCAATACACATTCACTGGTTCATTTCCTTCCTGATTCTAGAATGTTGGTGATTCTTTTACTCTACGACATGTAATTGATGAATGTCGAGTTGACGCCTTCTAGATTTAATTTCTTGTGCTTTAGTTTAGTTTTTACTGATTTATTATTGATGATGATTCTGTGATGTCTACATAGTTTTAGCAAGCACTGTCTGGTGCTTCTTTTACTCACACGGTATTTAGATTTAAAATGCGTGCGCATTTTCTGCTTTTCTCTTTTGATTTGCAGGGGTGGTTACACTGTGCTAATCAACACATGGAACCAAAACAACCGTCTTAAGCAAACTGTCAGCCACTATGCATCCTGCACTGGTACCAATGCGATACGCATCATATGGAGCGAAAGTGATCCACCGCAGGAGAAACTGAAGTCCCATCTTGACAAAGTTGCAGCGTCAAAGTCTCATAAGCATGATTTTAAGTTTGATATCATCAGTGGGAGTACCACGATAAGTAGGTTCAGGCCAAGTGGGGACATCAGAACTGATGCAGTTTTCTCTGTTGACCATGATGTAATTATTCCATGTCCTACTCTGGATTTTGCTTTCACAGTGTGGCAGAGTGCTCCTTCCACTATGGTGGGATTTGTTCCTCGTGCGCATTCGCTGGAAGCAGAGGTAAAATTTGTATCTTTGCTAATTCTATCATTTGCGTGAATGAATAAGATCTTGGAGAGTTGTTCTGAACATTTGGTAAAGTGGTAGAATCTACCCTGTAAGTCCATGATGAACTTACAAGCTGCAAAATGGACCCTGCATTATGGAAGGAGAAGATGGCCTGTTGTACTTGTACATCGCTGTACTTTTGTGAAACTCCTATTGGGTTTTCTCTAGAAAGTCTTTTAGGCGTCTCTCTTTGGATATTTTAGAATTAACACTCCATAACCACTTCTGTCTATTAAAGGAAAATGTTCTGGAAAAGAACTGATGCTCACCAGAAGCATCATGGGGGAAGTAACAAACAAACTTGATTATAGAGGATGTAACTAACAATAGGAACAGAAGTTATACCAGGAAGGTTAAATTTGAACCTACTTGTTCAATAATAAAAGTATTCTCCAGTGGTTGGAAAAGAATTGGGACTGATTGATTTCCACAGTATAACTGGAACAAGAGGATTCGTCCTGAAGCTGTCACTGAGTGTTATTTTGACCTGTTGCAGAGAAACGGTCTTCCTTATTACAAATATGAAGGATGGTGGTCAGTTTGGTGGAAGGGCACCTACAGCATGATTCTTGCACAAGCAGCATTCTTTCATAGAAAATACTTGGATATGTACACCTATAAAATGCCATCGACAGTTCATGATTATCTTACTAGGGAGAGGTACAGCTTGCAAAGTTTTTGTGGAACAATGACTGTGTGGTGCTGCATTTTTTATTCTTTGTGTCCTCGAATGAATTGAAAGTCATTTTTTCTTATTCTACTCAGAATTTGTGAAGATGTTGCGATGTCTCTGCTCGTTGCCAATGCTTCTGGTTCTCCTCCAATTTGGGTGAAAGGTATTGATCTGCCCAAGCTAGTACCATATTGCTTGGAACTCATTGATGAATGAGAGAAGATATGTGCAGATTGTCAATTAGATTAATTATCTGCCCAGCCTAGTACCATATTGCTTTTCCAACATAGATAACAGCCACCCCAACTGGCCTCTTACAAGGCATAGATGCCGAATAATAGTAGAGATGAAAAGGATGGAAACTTGAGTATCCTCGAAAGAAGTAGAAAGATGATCACCCTTCTTTGAAGGAAGCCTTATATAAGCTAGCCTCCTTTGTGTTAGAAATAGTCAGAAATGTAAGTTTCAATAAGTAGGAGTCTTACCAATGATACTGTCGAAAATTGTGTAATTAGCTTGTTATGCAAATCTTCCACTCAGCTAGTTAATTAAGAGTTGAGAAAAATCCCTACTCTATCATTTCCAGGTGTGCTCTTTGCTAAATGCTGTCATGACCAACTGTTTTTGCTGATATTTCTTGACAAAATATTTTTCAGGAAAGACTTACAAGATAGGAGCCTCAGGTACAAGCAGTTTAGAAGGGCATACTGACCATAGAAACAGATGCCTGAATGAGCTTCTTTCTCTATATCACACCGTGCCCCTTATATATACCAATGTGAAAGCTGTTGATGCAAGACAGGAATGGTTCTGGTAAATCATGCTGGTTTCATTTAAATCGTGCCTCCACCGTTTTGGCTATTGCCGTCCTTGTTTAGGACTTCAGGCAGTAACTCATTGCTCCTAGATGACTGTACATTTCATCGGAGCGGCTAACTTGAGAGAGAGAGAATAAAGGAATTCCTGGAGCAGGACTCTAGTTGTCTTGCTGTCACATTGTTTAGGGTTTTGACTGTCAGTCTATCTTTGACTTAAACAGGGAACTTTGGATCGTTGTCATGTTACTCCAGTTGAGCAATATACCCTTCCTTCTCCGTTTGGCTGTGATTATCATACAACTCCAGGGTATTGATGAGGAGTTGCTTCATTTTCACAAGCCAATTTTCTTTCTTTTTCTGAACACTTTTTGGTGAAAAACTTGCACAAATCGATGAATGGGGCCCTTGAAGTGTAGTTCGTGCATGGGACAGTCTACTTTACTTTATCAAAGAGGGACATGATCGATGTGGGTCCTCATTTCAATCTCGATTCTTCTGCCTTCGTCTCTTTGTGCCATTCTTTTTCAATCGATCAAATGCCAGTGTCGTAAGCAATCGGGAGCTTTTCATAGTCAATCATCGGACACCTCGTTCTTATGGACCAGCTCAACAACGCTCATTAGTCACGTCGCTCTCACGGAATCCGACCGTCATGATTACACCCGGTTTGCGGATCTCTTCGTCTTGGGAGTCATGAGTCCAGAATGCGTTCCATCCTCGAAACCGGATCCAATGCTGCTGTAGGCTTATTTGCGCCTGTCCGGTCCGGTTGCGAAATTAAAATCCCAGTACGAGTCGGGACGGACGAGATCGAACCGGATCGGCCCATTTGTCTGTTGGGAACGCTCCAAAGGAACAAAAGCCCGCAGAGTGAAACCTCATCGGCTGCTAATCTATATATGTCTCTGTTTTTTCAATTTTGAAAAGGACGGGTCAAACAACCGTTGATTAGCGAATTTTTGCTTCTAATCACTTTATTAATTAGTTAATTTAGACCGCGGGTCTCCTTCGATAACCCCCAAAGAGAAAAGAGAAAAAAGAAAAGAAAAAAAGAAAAAAGGAGAGAGGCAAGAATCTCTCGACTCTCGCTCTCGCCTTTCCGAGTATCACTTCCGCTTTCCCTCTCAAGGGAAATTTTCTTCATATTAAAAAAAAAATCGAAAATAGGAGAGGCGACTTTGAACTTCAAACTCTAAGCAGGGCAAAGCTCCGCTGTGCTCAGCTCGACCGACCTCTCGCTCTCTCCGAATTCCATCATCGTCGAGCATAATAGGTACGCGCCGTCTTTACGTTCGATCCATCGAATTGTTCTCAATCTTCGATTCTCCGTGCGCGTGTCTGAAGCTTTTCGCGGTTCTCGCTTCTTCGGTCATGTTTTCGCTCCGGGACGGGTAGTTATTCGTTTGATTGCGTTCTGGATAAGCGAAACCGATCTCGATTCTTCTTGTTTGGAGTGATAGGGTGAGGAACCTGTACAGAGCTCATTGTTCTGGACACCCTAGTCTTTTTCTTCTTTTACGTCGGACTCTTGGAGAGAATTCCAGATTTTTGAATATGAGTTGAATCTTTTTTCTTTCATTTCGACGTCGAGATTGTGGGTATACGCGCATTCAGATTGGGACGCCTGATGCTTTGGTGGGTACTAGGTTTGTACTGTATAAAGTCTGTCTAGAGAGATAAACAATTTGATGGCTTCAGGATTAAAGTGCTGTGCGCTTACTTTTTTGTACTGTGAAAGCAAATTTGTACATGATGAATGGTTTTTCTTTTCCGTGAAATAAATTGCATTTGCTGCTCAAACCTTTCCGAATCAAAGGAAAGACTTGCTTCATTATGTCGACCTTATTGTGAGAACATAAATATTGGTGAGTATCCAGACATCCCTGCATGCATTAGAATGCAAACCTCCATTGCTGTGATCATAATGTTCTGCCATAATTTCGTTTGAAACATTCAGCGTTAGTCATGTTTACCGTCAGTCATGCTGGTTTTACACATATCAAAGCATCTAGCTAGTTCCTTTGGGCATTTCTTATTTCCCAATCCCACATGCGCTACAACTAACCCTGCTTTGTAGGTGGTGTTAGCCAACTAATTCAATGCCATGAAAGGAGTTTTAAGTACAACCAGCATGTCTAGTTGTCGTTTTTCGTTCTTACTTTCTTGTGTGTTGTCCTTTTTGGGTTTGGGGTTGGGAGGGGGGGGCAATGTTTGGTTTCCAATTTCTTTGATGTAGGTATTCTGTTCTGATCAGCTGCAATCTCCTTTACATTATTGAAGAACACTTAAGATACATTCTTTGTTGTTTTCATTGTTAGATATATTGTCAATGTGCTTTTTATTCAACAGAACTCTTGGTTGGGATATTTAATTCATCTGGGTCCGGCCGGCTAGCTTAGCTATCAATGCCTTTGCCCTTCTCACCTCAGTGGAAAGATAGGGCGAGTGGCTTCTTTTCTTCTTCAGGTAAGAGATTATATGTTCTTCTGGAGATCCTTTACTGGAACTGCTTGTCACTTCTCAAGGGTTTTATGCAGGTGTGAAGCTTAAAGAAGCTGGGCAAACTGCAGGAACATTTGTTGGCGAGGTAGCAAAGGATGCTAAAGGCAATGTTGCTGAAGTGGCAGGACGAGTTGGGTCAAGTGTCAAGAGTCGCTGGGCACTGCTGCAGCAACCATCTACCAGAAACGCTATGCAGGAGCGCCTCGTAGAGGCAGCAGCATCAACAGGCTCATTTCTAAGAAAGGGCATTTCAGAGACAAAAGATAAGGTTGCTGTCGGCAAGACAAAAGTTGAGGAGGTACCTCAGTTCAGCTTCAGTTTGCGATTTAGATTTTCTTGTGACTATTCTTATCCCAAAATTCACAACACAATAAATAGATGAAGTCGTAATTAATAGGTATAGTATATAAATAAGGGACTCTTGCTATTGTATAATAGAAGCAGCAAAATTATTGGTGCAATGTGATTAATGACCTCACAAATAATAGGATACAAATTATAGTTCTTGACAAATTCAACGTATTTCTGTTGGTTAATGAAGGGGAAGTTTACTTATTTAGATGTTAAAATTTGTTCAGGTGGCAAAAAGGACAGCACAGAAAAGCAAAACTATAATTACTGATATTGAAAGGTGGCAAAAGGTAGGGATTTGAGAAAACTCTCTCTCTCTCTGTAAAATTTTGGCAAGTTCCTAACGCGTGACACTTCACTGATTGCAGGGAGTTGCAAGCACTGATGGTAAGTGGCTATATTGCATATGCAGATGGGTGAAGTCATGGGATATCAATCATCTTTTTTCTCCTTTAGGTTAAAGTGAAGATTGTCAATATTTCTTGGCTTAAACATGGAACGTCACCAGTCATTACTTGACAACACTCTTTGAATTGATAAGTGATTTCAGGATCTATTAAATAAGGTCTGTATCTATATGTAGGTGATGTAGTCCTATATCATCATTTCTCATGGAATTCCCCAACACATGTGAGATGCGACATAAATTAGAAATACTCAATTTCCTGAGAGCAAATAATCTGAATCTTAGTGTTAATATATTGTTACTTAGTTCCGGTATAAAATGTTCCCTTGCTGGTAGACAAAGAAACTGATTACCATGTTTTTGCCCACTGGGTATTTAGTGTTTGGACTTGCCAGGCATAAACATGGCAGATGCAACTTTACCAAAAAAAAACATGGCAGATGCAATATTGACGAGTCCTGTGATTCGTGACGTTGTTTGATGATGCAGCTAGACAATCCTTTTTCATGGTTTGTTAGTGAAATAGGTACAACTTTTGTGAGACTTTACTGCTTGACTGCAATTTTATTTGCCTTTTCAACTTTCTTCAGTATTTGGAGTTCCGATTGAGGTAACTGTGCATCGCGAAGAGTCCAGCCAGCCCATTCCGCAAATTTTGGTCAAATGTGCTGACTACCTTGTATTATCAGGTTATTTAATTTTAGATCATGCTAAGTTTGTTTAGACATGCATGATGCAGCAATTGTCCAATGGAAGTAATTTTGGGTACTAACTTGTTTATTAGGCCTAAATGCTCCGTATTTGTTCAAGTCTGAAGGAGATAAGAAGGTTATCCAGCAGTTGGTCTCATCATTCAATCTAGGTATCTCAGATACTGTCTTCTTTCAAAAGGCACTTTCATTTATTTGATTTGGTAGGTGTTGATAAAATTTGGTTACTACAGATTCCAATGCATCTCTGCCTGATGGTGTAAATCCAGTGGACGTAGCAGCCTTAGTCAAATGTTACCTTGCAAGCCTTCCAGAGCCGCTAACCACTTTTGAACTTTATGAAGAGATCAAAGGAGCTCGTTCTAGTATAAATGCAATGAGAAACATACTAAAGAAGCTTCCTACTGTGAATTTTATGACTTTGGAATATATAACTGCACTACTGCACCGTGTGAGCCAGAAGTCCGTTCTGAACAAGGCAGGAAATCTCTCTCTCTCTCTCTCTCTCTCTCTCTCTCTCTCTCATCAATATTTAAAATACGTCTTTTATTAGAAAGCATCAACAGAGTATAGAAAATATCAATTAACGTGCAAGCACTAGATGTATAGCATAAGTAAGTGTTCACCTTTTCCGTTACATGGATGATGAGAGATATGAAACTTTATCACAATAGAATATCTTCATCACGTGATTGGTAATTTAGCATGATCACAATCAATATTGTTTCCCTGTTCAGTTAATGTGTCTGAAGATTTCTTTTTCTTGATTATTTAACCAGTTTTAGCATAGTCAAAGCATTCTTGACATGTTAGTCTTGTCTTGTCAGTCCTGATGCCACCATTCAAACACTCTCGTGTATTGCTTCACCAGGTTTGGTTGTGGTGTGTTCCTTAAAATTTTGTGAGAATATTCTTTCCTGTGAGAGCTTGCATGGTTATCCTTCGCTGCTTCCACATAATCCAGCAGGACCAGAGCTGGAAATTGTCATGTAGTACATGTACTATATGCCTGCTAGTTGACTGTGCAAGACCATCAATTTTGTTATTCTACCTCGTGCACTGAGACTGAGAATCAATCCTGGTTAAGGCAATTTAGGAGAAAGCTTCACAGGCCATCATCCTTTTATTTCATTGCATGAACACTTCTGGTGAAAATAAGAGATCGACAAGTTATGAGGTTCCCAATGATTTCGGGAAAGTCCATTATATGTGACATATATTATATATGATGTTTCTTGATATTGTTGAGTTCATGCATGTATTTTCTCTAACATTCTGATCAAAATGCTAACTGGAGTGGCACGTAATTTAATTTTTTTGGTTGTAGTGGTATATAATTTAATTGACCAGCTTGTTGCATGGCTCTTTATTTCCTTCAGATGGATGCACAGAGTTTAGCTATGGAATTTGCTCCTTTGATTATGTGGCAGAATGGGCAGAAACCTGAGTATTGTAGGCAGTACTGGAATGATCCACGCACAATTCAGAATGGCACGGACGCAGCGCCTACTTACAGTGCATGGGACATGCTTGCAGGTTGGCAATCTTATATAACGTGTTTTTGCATAGATGGTTTCTTCTGTGCTTAGCGTGTTGGTTCATGCATGGTGGATATGATCCAAAATATTGTCGGCAGTGGGATATGTTAGGAGATTAACCATTTGTTGCCTCAAAAGCGAATGCCCTAAACCTTTCAGTCTTGCAGGCACCTTGTCTTTGAAGTTTACAGCCATTGGATATCTATATTAATAACTCTAAGTATTAATGCCAACACTTGGGCCCATAACCAATGTCAAGGCCTAAACGATAATGTTTTTGTATTTTTTTTAGAAGGATTATATGTTGTGCTCTACAGAAACACATATCGGTGATTTTCATTCCCATTCTAATTGCAGAAGAGGATGATACTGCCGTTGCGTCATCCATGATTCCCTTGGATGATGGGACTCCAATGGATTTTGGTGCCATTGAGGTTGTTCAATGCCTCATACAACATCACAATGCCATTTTCACAGATGCCAATGAGACGGTTTGGAGATAACTGAGATTGGAGTCCGTCCTTGTACAGAAAGGGATGCTGACCATTTGGATCGTGCATCATCAGCAGCATCATCAGCTTCAACCGATTTATTCACGATGCTACCTTATAGCCTAGTTTTTGGATAGATATTGTAAATGTTAGCAGTTATATAGGCGTTAATCCTACATCCTAGTTTCTTCTCCATGTTCAATAAATATTTTGTTTCGCAATAATTTGTCTGATTTGGAGAACTCGCATCTGCATTGAGAAGATTTTCGCCCTCCTCGTGCATCCACTGGGAGTGGTCTCCTCTGTTATGCAATAAAGAGCCGTGTCTTGTTTTCTGAATTCCCTTTTCTATGGGCCTCTGCCAATTGCAGAGTAGCTTGTAAATACTTCGGTAAATCATTAGTGCTAATATAGCCAGCTTAGGCACTCTGAATGCAAGCAAGCAAGAGCTTGCGTATGGTATATGACGAGGATAATTGTAGTGTAAGTTCTAAAACTTGTCACGAAAGTGTAATTGAATTTTAAAACTTTCAAAAAGTACAATTAAGTTACGAAAGTGCAATTAAGTTCTAAAATTGTTAAAAAATGTAATTAAGTTCATAATTTTTTCAGGAAAGTACAATCGAGGTTAAAATTTTTTAAAAGTGTTATCAATGGAATGATCTGATTTGATCAATTTGACAAGTTTTAGGATTTCATTGAATTTTTAAAAATTTTAGGATTTGATTGCATTTTCATAATAAGTTTTAGGAATTTATTAATTTTTAAAAAAGTTTTAAGATTAAGTTATACTTTATTGACAAATTTTAATACTTTTAATGAACTCATCCCGATATAATATGATCACTTCATTTCCCTCCTTTACCTCTTGTCAAAGCCGTAGGCTTTTGCCGTGGTATCATTAACTTCAGTTTGACCTAAAAGATTTATGGCCAAAAGAGTTATCGGGAAGCTTGGATTTGGGGAGAGACTTTGCGACCCCAAGGAATATCGATTTGATTTTATCAATCTTTTTCCAATATGTCTATAACATGGTGCTGGGTTTCTTCATCTTTTAATTCATTTTCAAACGATATTATCAATATTTATCATTTTGTGATCGTCAATTTCTTCTGGTGGATCTATAAATTGTCATTCATTTCGGGTGTCCTGGTCGAAACGTGCCTAATTGACAGGCTGTCAATGGACAGACCGGCCCCATTTCTTAGAAAGCCAAGCTATCGATGGAGCGACAACGTTGGCATTCGTTTTCGGGCTCGACCCGAACCGAAATAA
This sequence comes from Corymbia calophylla, assembly GCA_014182845.1. NCBI lineage: Eukaryota > Viridiplantae > Streptophyta > Magnoliopsida > Myrtales > Myrtaceae > Corymbia > Corymbia calophylla. The sequence continues at coordinate 492,541 of CM024703.1, read as the reverse complement.
CGGACCGGTGAATCGAAGGACCGGAACTGTTTCCAACCAAAACCCCCGACCAACGACTTTTCTCAACGCATTTCTTGCAACAAGTTTCAACAGCGATCGTCGCTGCGCTTTTCGTCCCTCGCCGTCCCCAGTTGTCTTTTCTTGTTTTACTGCGAATCTCCTTTGCTGGATCGGATTGGATAGGCGTCGGTTCATGGAAAGGAACGGGGATGATTCGATCCTCGGAGATGACGCCATCGCCTGCTCAAACGGCGGCATCGCCGGCGAAGCCTCGGTCGTGTCCTCCAATCTGATCTTGGACCACGTCGGAGAAGTGACTCTCGCCCTCGATTCTGATGGACTGTCTTGGAAGTTGCTCGAGCCCTTACGCAGTGTGAGCGCTTTTTTCCTTTTTCAAGAATGTGCGGACGAATGTTCATACTCGCGCATGATTTCGTCGTGTAATTCTAGATAGGCGGCTGATCTTGGCTAAAAAAATAACAGTTAGGGAGGCGATTGAAGTTGCGTGGTGTTGTAGCTGAGATTCATGCTCTCAATGAATATACTTGCTCTCCGATTAATAAGTTAGTATTTAAGGATCGTAAAAATGTCTATTTGAGCACTTCAGATGACATAACGTCTTAAGTTCGCGACCTTCTCTTTACTTGGAACAGGATCGATCAGATTGTTGTGGCATTAAACGTTCTCCTTCAGAGGCAACGGGCATCAGACTTGCCGATATTTATGCTGTGGAGTTTATTGACCATAGTCTAATTCCTGAATCAAATCTTTCAAATCCCGCAAGATGTCTTCTAAGCGAAGACTTGCAGGTTCGTTCTCATTTGTTTTGGTGAATGCATTGGCATTATGATATGATGGTAACTGATGGGCATACCCACAACGGAACAGATATACCGATTTGTAGTACATGGCGTCCAAACGTCGAAGTGTCATCCTTGCCGGTGTATCTTATGCACATATGTTTTTGGTCATAAAGATCGGCAAGTATGTCAGATGTGGGTAAATCTAATTAATTCCTGTTTGGACAAAGAAATGCAAAGGCCGAAGAATCTCCTGGTACAGTCTCCCTAGAATGCTACCGTTCCATGATCGCAATATGTAGATTAATCGGCTGCCTCAATGATCATAACTTGTTTCCAGAACTCTTTCATGTTATCAGGTTTTTGTTCATCCCAAGAGCGGAAAGGGAAATGGCTGTACAACATGGGAAACTGTTTCTCCTATATTCTCACGCGCTAAAGTGCATACAAAGGTTCCCATTCTCCTCCTCCTAAAGTTTGTGACGCTATCTCTGAGATTTTCTTGTTTGTTAATGTATGTAGAAGCTGTACTTTATTTATAATTATCCCTGCCAACTGGACTGGACTTTACTTGAAATATTTTTACTTGTTCATCTATTTTAACAGTACCATGGTTGTTGTTTTGCCCTCTAATAGCACTCACAAGTGTCTTTGTATGTCTTGTTGTCTAGACTAGTACTTTTATAATCATATTTGGTGTTTGAACTTCAAGTTGAGATGTATGCTGCATCACAAGACCACAATAAACTAGCAACTCATCTCATTTAGAAGCTTTTCACAATGTGCCAGCATTATTAAACTAACATGAGCATGTGGGAGGAAAATTCTCTCCCTTAGACAGGTGTGAGTAAAACATAATAATTGCTTCAATATCTTGGAATTTTTTAACCAGGTGATCGTGACTGAGAGGGCAAATCATGCATTCAATGTGATGCTGGCTGCCACGAACGAGGAGCTTAAACAGTATGATGGCGTTATTGCTGTTGTAAGATATGAAATCCCTTCACATTCTAGTTCATATGTTCCAATTTTTAATGTGTAGCTGGTCAAGGCCTGAGTAGTTACATCAGTAAATTTTAATGGGACTTAGGTTACATGTGCACAGAACCAGGCAATTGCCATGATAAGCACCTTTACCACGCATGCCTCTTGTTACAATCATAGATTATTAATTGTAACTGATTTATCAGTATATTCTAATAGAAAATATTGCACGATAAGCCAGTAAATTTCTTGTTTCAGTGCTAACTGTTCAGAATGTGACTGCCAGTGCTTTCTCCTTGAATACTTTAACATGAGTAAGTATGCGTGAGAGCTGGATTTTCAAACATAAATGGTGAAACAATATCTTTGGTATGGTACAGAAGATTCAATCCTGAAATGAGCCAATTTGTTCAACTTGCCTAGACGAGCATTTTTCTTGCTACTTCTCTTTAGATGTTACCTTTTTTCCAACCATACTGGTTTAATGTGCATCAATGTTTTGGCAGCATTATGAGTGAGTGGTTTTGACATATCTTTTTTGCTGAAAAGAAGTGTTATGAATCAGGGTGGTGACGGTTTCTTCAATGAAATTCTCAATGGTTTTCTTTCTTCACGGCATAAAGCTCCTTATCCACCTGCTCCAGCAGATTTTGTGCAGTCTCTTGGAGATTGTGGTGATTTCTCGATGCAAAATACAAATGAAAGAGGTACTAAGAATTCTTTCCAGAATGAAGATCAGTGCCCACGATCACAAATAATGGGTTAAACTTACATGTATTTTAATTATGCTTTTTTCTTAATAATTAGACTGAAACTTGTGGTAACAGGTGAGTCTGATATCAAATGATTATTTGTACATTGCAGGAAGTGAAGGAGATTCTGGCACTTGCTACACAGGTGAGTTTATGTCAGTATTTACTTTTGTGATGTGTTCAATCTCATTGTCACTTTGGAATTATTCATAGAAAAGCTCACTTCTGTTATAAACTGATATACAGAGTTAGTTTGTCACTGTTTAACTCTACAGATGATGGTCCTCAGTTCCTGCTCCGGAAGAAAGGATTTCGATTTGGAATCATTCCTGCTGGTTCTACTGATGCTATTGTGATTTGGTACTTTCAATTTTCTCCTTGGGTGATTCTTGCCCTCCCTAGTTAATTATGTTGGGACACTTGCCCTTTACATGCTTTAGGAGTAGTGTCTTTAATGACATGTTTGTGATATAGATTTCTGATGAATATGTAGACTCAAGAAGACCTTTCCTTGTTTATGAGGGGCTCTGATAATCTTTGTCCCAGAATTTCTTCTGGCTTCGACAGCAAGATGAACAAAACTTCTCGCTGAAACAAACTTACGTGACTAAACATACTTTGAATTACAAAAAAGTTGATCAGAAAACAGCAAATGAGCACTAGATAAAGTAGAGCCAATAGTTTGTTGATTGATTGACCTAGATTCTCCATTTCTCTTGTGAGTGCTATACTTGAGAAATTATACAATACAGCTTCACCTCTGACTGCCGAAAAGGGCAATCAAATTCTGCCAATTGTATAATTTTTTAAACTTGTGGAACCTCACATGTCTGGCATTAGCCTTTTCAGGCCATATCTGGCAGTGGCATGAGTAGTCATTTGTTCAGTTACTACCCCATTCCTAATCGTGGAAATTGGCCATTAATCTTTATTCTTCTTCATTGTCAGATTACCATCAAGTTAGTCGACAAGTTTATACTGTGAATGCAAGACTGAATTCGTGTCCTGTAAATAACTTAGTTTAGCCAATTATTAGCCAATTGTTGTCATTGCATCACATCTGGTGCTTGTGCTTTATGCAGTACAACTGGGGCTCGTGATGCTATTACTTCTGCATTGCAAATTGTAATGGGGAAAAATGTGCCCCTCGATATAGCTCAAATTGTAAGATGGAGGACAACAGCTGAATCAAAGGTCGAACCTTGTGTACGATATGCAGCTTCTTTTGCTGGGTAGTTTCTCATTATTACTGATGCCACATACTGCAAGACAGTTTATGTATTTTGTGCTTCTTTTTTTTTTTTTTTACTCCCTTGTTTCCATACTAGCATGAAACAGATCTTTCATATTTTCTTTTTTTAATATTCTGGGTGGAAACATCCTTCTAAACTAGTATCCTTGAGAAGCAGGTATGGGTTTTATGGAGATGTTATTACTGAAAGTGAGAAATACCGATGGATGGGACCCAAGAGATATGATTATGCTGGAACGAAAGTGTTTCTGAGGCATAGGTATACCTCTTAGTAGGCTTTATTTCCTTTTGATGATACGCAGACTTTTTTTTTTGGGTCAAAGATGATATTCAGACTTAGTGACTTAATTCAGTATAGAGCCTCTTCTTTTTGAAGTTGAATTGTTTAATATTTTAGCTTCTTTTGAAGAAACCTACTAAAATTTACTTTGAATTTGTTTCTTTTGGGTATTGATGATGTTGTTTACTCACATGCAGATCATATGAAGCAGAAGTGGCAGTCCTTCGAGTCAACTCTGAAGAAACACATCCAGTGGAGGGAGGTCATTGGCGTCACCACTTTCGAGCGTTACGTGGTTCAAATAAACGTCAGAAAGTAGTTTGTCGTGTCAATTGTGAGATCTGCACTGCAAATCCTGCTGTGAGTTCTCAATCAAAACCAGATTCACATCAGGGCGAAATGGGTTGGTTGAACTTCAAAGGGCGCTATCTTAGCATAGGGGCTGCCATTATCGCGTGCCGCAATGGGAGAGCACCAGATGGTTTAGTGGCTGATGCACATCTTGCAGATGGTTTTATGCACCTCATTCTGATCAAGGACTGCCCTAGGGCCTTTTATTTGGGGTAATGCTTCATCAAGCTCTGAATCTGGTTTTTCTTTTGTGAAATGAAGGGTTTTATGAGTCCCTTCGGAATTGACCTTTTCAAAAAACTCCCCTTGCTTAAGGTTCTTATCCTCTCATGATCTGCTAATAGCGTCATAGTTGTGACTTTGTCGTGACCAACAGGCATCTTCTGCAGCTGGCAAAAAGAGACGGAGATCCCTTGAACTTCGAGTTTGTGGAACATCATAAGGAAGTTACTTTAATCATATGTTGCATGTTCTTTTCCACTGGTTTAGGGTGCTTTTTAACTTTTTGACACATTTACTTCTTGATGAAACAGACCTCGGCCTTTACATTTAGATCTTCTGGCAACAGCAGCATCTGGAACTTGGACGGTGAACTCTTTGAAGCACACCAATTGTCAGCGCAAGTATTTCGAGGCCTTATCAACTTGTTTGCCTCTGGACCTCCGGTTTAGAAGTCAACCACGTGTTGTCATCATCTCAAGAAACATTTTTCATTCCATAAGAGTTGATTTATCCTCCACCAACTTCTGCGGCAGGAGGAAGGATATATCTGAACTAGATTATCCATTCTGCAGAAATCACGAAGTTGTATCTCGAGAATGCCTCCAACAGTTGATATCACCTTGTCCTTTTCTATTAGCACTGTCAAAGGGATCTCTTTTGGTGAATAAGATCCATCTACTTGGTATATTAGGTTAACAGGAATTTACGGTGCTTCCCCAACTGACGAGCAGAGACTTAGTCATTGCATGTGTGCATAACAGGGCGATATTTCGGGAGAGATGTATAAGCTTTTAATAGTGACCTTTCAGGAAGGGAAATTTCCCTTTGCATTGGGAAAAAATAACTTTTTTATGAAGATTTCCTTGTTCCTTGAATAAAAAACATCACAGCTTCTAAGAGTGTTGCAACTGTTGATGGACGTATAAACTCAACTATCGCAATCCTTTAGTGATACCTTGAATTTGTGAACCAACCGCTTAATCTTTAAAGAGAATCAGAAAGTGTAATTTTCAGTTGCAAATCTCATGCCCGAGGGTACTGGACACCATTCAAGAGGCGTGAAGCCTGCATTCATTCTATTACTATTGACAGACGTCAATATCCTCCAAGCTACGCAATGTTCGAACCTTTTTCTTCAAACCCTACAAGAAAAGTGACTGATAAACCATTGTCCTCATGCACCATATGTTACAATTGCAAATTCACTTTTTGTTTGCAGACTGCTAGGCCTGATGTCAGTGAAAATTTTTACTTTTTTGGGCTCCCGCTATGGAAATTTGTCTCTTGTACAGAAGGAAGAGAGCCTTAACGTATCGAGAATATTCTCAATATTTGTTCTGTTCTTTCCCCTTTTTAAGTATTGATATATCCTCAAGATATGGATGCCACCATGTTATGGGACTTGTATATGATTCCTTGACACTTGGGGGGGAGTATTTATCTCCATCTCTCATACAGTTGACTTATTTCAAAAGTCAACATGCAGCTAAGAGTAGAAACGAAGAATAATCTTCCTTCTCTGTTTTAGTTCTGACTAACCCAGGCGACATGCCTTCCACTAAGGTTCTTTAGTTCTTGCTTCTTGAAGATTCGTTGTTTGGACTGGGAAAACTATTCTTAACCTCTCTGACTTAAGAGCTAAGTTGAACTCACAATTCATTGGAATGCGTTTCTGTATTTGCCCCTGCTGCAACCTACCATCTTTTCCTATATCATCACACTCAAGTTGACACTTCTACATATCAAACTATCAACTAGTTTGAAATATAATTTGATCTTTGCTTGACTCTATCTAACAAGAGAGGTGGTCTAATATGTCAAGTTCATTGCATTGTCAACTTCTATCAGAGCCTTAATAGCTCAATACATTAAATTTTAAGAAGTGCACGACACTTGAAAGGCTTAGCAAAAACAATCCCAGTTACGAAATTTCTCCTTGTATGCATGTTGCCAGTTGGAGTAATAAAACACGATGAGGATGAAGATGCTGTGCATGACTCACAAATGGTGAGACTCTGTTAAGGAGAACCAAACATTACAGGTAATGACCCAAAATATATCAGAAATTGTTTCTTGTAACAATCGTTACTCGAATTAATGGAGCCATTCCTTGTTGATTTGAGCTTTGATATTGTATCACTTGTGGAACAAGTAAGCAAGAAGCTGTTAGAATGGGGATGGATAAAACAAAAAGAAGAAGAGTTTCTATCACCATATGAGAAAAATCATTGAAATAAATCAAGATAATTAGCAATTTACAAGGGAAAAGATACTGCTCATGAAAATATTTCAGTAAATTTTTAAAAACACAAAACGCAGAACCTGGAAAACTGGGATATGATGATTTTGCATCCAAGTTTTTTAAGGTCTCTCTGTGATTTAAGTCAAGCAGAACAGCCAGGTGAAATCCTCTGGTTTTGCGACTTGCCATTCATTAACATATTAAATGGAGCAAAAATTATTTTTTAACCCAGATGACTTTTTGATGTCTTAAATTTCAACGGCAGACAAAGTATAAGCTTCATGTCCTAGCTGTTGCTCAACTAGGACATATAACACACCTCCTATTTAGAGATGCAAGTGTGAAGTCTCTGCCCATTTATATATATATATATATAAATGGGCAGAGATATATATATATATAGAGAGAGAGAGAGAGAGCTAAAATTTGAAACTTGAAGCTGTTGAAGTATTTGTAAGTGGTCTGTCTTGCTTTAATTTGACTCTGAATAAGGTGGCAGGTTTCCCATGGAGATGAACAAACTGAGTGAACCAGAGGATCCATTGCCTTTGCAATCACCACTATCTGCAGTTGTTGCAGTAGCTATCAATGGGAAGAGAGACAGTAAATATGTGGTCAGGTGGGCACTTGAGAATTTTATTCCTGAGGGAAAGGTGGTGTTCAAGTTGATACATGTACGTGCAGTTCTCTCATCTGTCCCTACTCCAAGTAAGTTGCCGCTTTTTTAGACCAATCTGATATATTGGGGAAGATATCTATGTGGACATAAACTGCTTGCTTAATATAGTTTTGTTTCCGAATTCATGGATAAGAACAGTATATATAAACAAAAATTTAAAACATAAGAAATCAAATTTTCAAGTATTATTCTGGAAAATCCATGTAATGTTTTCATGTTGTTAATGAAACAAAATGCAAGAGGCATCGTGAACAAAATGTTGCATAATATTCTTCTTCTTCTTCCTCTTCCTCTTCTTCATCATCATGATTGTTGTCGTCAATTCAGTGGGAATCACGATCCCAATAACAGAAGTGAGAGAAGACGTAGCTGCTGCTTATAGGAAGGAAGTGAATTGGCAGACACATGAATTGCTCCATCCTTACAAGATAATGTGTGTCAGAAGAAAGGTGAGCCTTATGGTTTGTACATTTCTTTCCTGGAATCTCTAGCCTATTCTCTTCACAATGTTTCATAAGGTAAAGAACTTCTCACATTTGACTTGGACTTGCGTACAGGTGCTGGTGGATGTAGTTGTGTTCGAATCGGATGATGTGGCAAGTGCACTAGCACAAGAGGTTCATACGAGCAATATCACCAAACTAGTCATTGGAACTTCTACTCCCGGACTTTTCTCAAGGTACTTCCTCTCCATGTAATTATTGGTATGGTGAAGACACGAAGAATAAATATACTGCTTGCTCAAAATAAGCCAGGCTCCAGTAAGACTAGTTTCTTCTCGGGGTTCAGGATTATTTTTACTGCTTCTTCTTGACATGGAGGAATTTCTATCTTTTGAGAAGATGGAAAGGCTATTATGTGCATTGCTGTCACAAATGTTAGGTTGATTACAAGTAGACAAACTTGCTTTCATGGCTCTCTTTTCTTAGAAAATTCGATTGCTGAATTTAGACTTAGAAGGAGTTTATGATATTGATATACCTTGTTTCAATCTATTTAGCTACTATACAAGGTTTAACATCAAGGATAACACAACTCATAACGTCTTTAAAGTCCTTCACCCCCAATTCAAATATAACTAGCATCATTTTAGTTTGAACCTCCATCATACGCATGCATTTTTTTTTTTTTTTGAGGGGAAGCATACAATTCTGATTGAGGCAAGTGGGTTCTGTTTGCTAGGCCTAACAGTTGTCTTATCAACATAACTTGCAGTTTTACATTGTTTCTCTGGCACGTCTTTAAGACAATTATTGGTAGTCATGCAATGCAACTTCACATGGATATAAAGTTATAAAATGGCAAAGCAAGATAAGACAAAATAGAAGAATGAAGCAGATTTTTATAGAATGAAGCATTCCAGCCATTACGGTATTGCTTTCCTGTTGGTATCTTCAATACTTAATGAGGACTCTGATTTCAGGAAAACCGATACTCTATCATCAACAATCTCAGCAAGAACTCCAAGCTTTTGCACGGTATATGCTATCTCAAAAGGGAAATTGTCATCAATCCGCCCATCAGATATGGAGACTAATGGAAACACTAAAGATGACAACAGTGACACAAGCTCTACCAGCGGTTCATCCGGTTCTGGCTCACGGATAGGTTAAATTTTGTTGTTACCTAAAGATGCCTCTGTTTGTGCCAGAGATCACTGACATTAGGATGTAGACAACAGGTGGATAATAATGAAAATGGAGATAAATTATGCCAATAGGCATGCTTGAAATGCAAAGTGGTTGTGCAAGTTTACAAAATTAATGTCATTAAGAGTTACCTTCCTAGTAATTTGCTTTGTCCAGGGATGTCAAATAACTTAATCATTTTCAGTACATTGCTCTTACTTTAATGTGAATGAATTTCTCTCTCCATGTGGCGTGGGTGAGATGAGGAGAAACTGAAAAAGTACACGGCATTAAATTTCCTAAGGATAGAGTGAATGTTGGCAGAGACTGGCATATTACGTCTCCTAATATTAGTATGAAAGTTACTTGGTCCTGTTGCTTCATCATCTCATATCTGATATTTTTTTCCACCGCACTATGCATGCAGGCTCTCAGGCTCTTTCAAGGATAAGTCAAATGTTTGCAAGACCGAGCTCTGTTGATGCGAATCACTTGCGGAGTCAGTCTCTAGGTAGTGAGGAAGGAAATGGGACCATTACTACACACTTTAGCAGCTCTAGTATTGGGAATATAGGAGGCCGAGAGTCTAGTCTACAGAGCTTGATGGCAGAGACAGAGTCCAGGACCTCCAATCAAGGATCCGTCTCTGATGCAATCTCAGGGTACTCTACAAGTGAAAGTCAGGTAACTTACAGTCTTCTCTGGATTCTTGTCTTGTTGCATCTGAGAATTATTTTTCCTGCAAGAGATACTAAAGGTCGTATTTGGTAAAATTATTTTTCCTGTATGGTATAATTTCAAAATGGTTCTGTAAGAATGAGTTCTCCTGATGATTAAATTTCTCTTTCGATACCTACTCCATAAGCTTCAGCTCACTTTCTGTGCAACAGTAGAATGAAATGTACTATGAGTGGGTAAACTTTCTCCACGACTCTCTAACTCGAAGGAAAGACAATGCTATGCGCAGGCAAATCTGAACTTTGATCTGGAAAAGTTGAGAATTGAACTCAGTCATGTCCGTGGAATGTATGAAATGGCCTGGAGTGAAACAGTTGATGCCTCTCAAAAGGTAAGCTCAAATTCACTGAAAACCACCCATCATTTTTAGTCATGATGAAGAGTGTCCTGAAAATGACGAGCTCCTGTCATAGCCAAATGATATGGGCCTGATCCATATTATTATCGATCTCTATGCTGTGATCCTAATTTAGCAGCAAAATATGGCATCTGCTATTCTGTTACTATTTTATTGCTTTAATCAGCTTAACAATCTCAAGGAATGGAAATTGGAAGAAGAGAGGAGGTTAAAAGAGGGCAAGGTTCGTGAGGAGATGGCCAAAGAGTTAGCAAGGCAGGAGAAGGAGAAGTACGAAGCAGCAAAGAAAGAACTTGAAATGATGAGGGATCGTGCTGAAAGAGAAGCCTTAAGAAGGAAAGCGGCAGAGACAAAAGCCAAGCGGGATGCAAGAGAGAGGGAAAAGATTGGCAATGCTCTAGTGGATCAAATGCAGCAGTACCAAGTATTCACATGGGAAGAGATTGTTTCTGCCACATCTTCATTCTCCGAAAGTCTAAGGATGGGAATGGGAGCATATGGAACGGTCTACAAGTGCAGTTTGCATCACACAAATGTTGCTATCAAAGTTCTTCACTCGAAGAAGAGTCAAAACTTGAAGCAATTTGATCAGGAGGTACTGAAATTCTTTTCTGAACTTCTTATCTGAACGGCAAAGAAGAGATGCGGACTTAGTGTAGTCGTTTATTTCATTTCACTCGGTCTATTGACTCTTGGTCGAAAAGTTTGAGCGGAAAAGGATCTTTGGACTTCGGATTGAGTGAATATAAATGTCAGTCCAATATGTTGATTCATTCAGAACAAAGCTTCAAGAATTATTCTCAGCCAGAAATGTCTGTTTATTTATGTGTTTGACTGATTCGTCTCTGGTATTTCCATCTAATCCATCAAAACTTCCGATAACGAGGTTGTCTTTTCAATTTTCCTAGCTTGCCTGTGGAATGATAGGCTCACTTGTTTGACACCTTCGCTTGGATGATATACGCCTCTTCGTTCTTGTTTTGCAGCTTGAGATATTAAGCAAAATTCGTCATCCACATTTGCTCCTCCTAATTGGTGCATGTCCTGATCGTGGTTGCCTTATCTACGAGTACATGGAAAATGGAAGTCTAGAGGACAGGCTGCTCCGGAAGAACAGCACGCCTCCCATCCCATGGTTTGACAGGTTTCGCATTGCCTGGGAAGTGGCCAGTGCTCTTGTTTTCCTTCACAATGCGAAGCCTAAACCGATCATCCACCGCGACCTCAAGCCAGCAAATATATTGCTGGATAATAACCTTGTGAGCAAGATTGGTGATGTTGGACTCTCGACTATGCTTCATGCTGATCCATCCTTACTGGGCATATTCAAGAACACAGGGCCCGTCGGAACACTATGTTACATAGACCCTGAGTATCAAAGGACAGGATCGGTTTCTCCGAAATCTGACGTATATGCTTTTGGGATAGTCATTCTGCAGCTTCTGACTTCAAAGCCAGCAATATCACTCACTCATATGGTGGAAAAGCAATCAGTGAAGGATCTCTAATGGAGGTCCTGGATGCAGACGCTGGGGATTGGCCACCCGAAGAGACAGAGGAACTGGCTTTATTAGCAGTAAGCTGTGCCGAACTTTGGCGAAAGGACCGGCCCGACTTGAGAGATGAAGTTCTTCCTGTCCTCGAGAAACTGAAAGAAGTTGCCGACCGCTCCAAAGACGCAACAAGCTGGGTTAAACTAGCACCACCTAGCCATTTCATTTGCCCGATCAGTCAGGTACTAATACTCCATTTTTATTCATTATATGTACGCATGTTTCCTATGATCTCCCTTAGGAGTACGTACTATTTCAAATATTCGAAAATGCTTTCACATTTGCCTTTTCATTCTCTTCCCTTTCTTTAGGATGTGATGAATGACCCTTACGTTGCTGCGGATGGATACACTTACGACCGCAGAGTGATCGAGAAGTGGCTCGAAGGCGACGACAAATCCCCGATGACGAACTTGCTGCTTCCGAATAAGCATCTCATTCCAAACTACACTCTTCTCTCCGCAATTAAGGAGTGGAAGTCCCTAAACCAATGAGATATACATCTTCACTCAATGTGCACACGAATGCTCTTTCAAAAGCGAACTTCATAAGTTGTGGGAGTGTCCATAATTCCAATTGCCGCGCTGCTTGTTTGTCTAAAGGTCTCCGCACAGCGTACAGAATCATAACGACCAGAAAACTCACGGCTTTAGCACACTCGAAAAGCGAGTAAGAAGGAGAAGAAGAAGCAAACGACGTCGAGTGATCGATCGCAAGAGAACATCCCGAGGTCCGACAATATGAGAGATCGCGAATTGAGCAAATTGTAGGATGATATAGACACGTGATTGAATTTGGTCAAACCCACCTCAAATTATTGCCTTCAGTCACCGTATAGATTAACTCGCTACACGTCAAAAAAATGGCCTGCCGAAAAACACTAGTCTCTGCAATATAAATGCCCGGTGGACAAGTTCTTGTTAAACGGCATAATCAATAAGATAATAAAAGCTGTTTTCGTCCCAACCACCGAAAATTTGCCTTCTGGTTGAAGCAAATAGAAAAGGGCTGAAAAGGCCAAACAACAAAAAAAAAAAAAAAAAAGGAAAATAAATATCGATATCAGAGTCGCCCAAAAATGCGGTGGCAAGGGAGAATCAAGACTGGAACAGTCAATCATTCAGACATCACCGCACATGCCTTTGAGATCTGTCTTCCTTAATTCCGCTCGCATTGCATTGCATAAGATGGTCTTTCTCCATCCCAAGCCTAGCTCATCTTTCGTTCATCCCATGTTAGCCACGTTCCCTAAAATCTAGTGTGTCGCATCCCCACGCAAACTTCAGCTCTTTCTTCTTCTTCTTCTTCTTCTTCTTCTTCTTCTTCTTCTAGTCTTGCTTACATAGCCTCTACAAATCTTGCTACAGCATTATAGCTGCAAATTCAACTCTATCGCCCAATCTTTTGTCCATGTTTTAGCAAGGCATCCCACGAATCTTGAAACTCTTTAGTGACCATCAGTCAGATCAAAAGCTGCATCTTTTCACGGTTTCTTCTGTCATGAGAAACACCCACATGCTCAAACTCATTTTTGGACTAGCTACAGCTGCCGCTGCATTAGCTCTGTTCCTCTTCTTTTACTTCTATAGAAATATTTCAAGAACAGATGGTCAAAGAGCAGACTTGGAGAGTTCAGACAGAACGTACGAAGATCAGACGGAGGTGGAGGACCTGATGACGTTCCGAGGCGGCGAGGACCTCACGATTGGCGAAATCTTGGATGCTCCGGGGGAGGTCATTGGGAAGTCCAGTTATGGGACACTGTACCGGGCTGTGTTTGATCAGAGCAATTCACTGAAGTTGCTGAGGTTCTTGAGACCGGTTTGTGTCACAAGAAGCGAAGAATTTGCTGAGGTGATTGAGATATTGGGAAGTGTTAAGCACCCAAATTTGGTTCCTTTACTGGGGTTTTATTCTGGGCCAAGAGGAGAGAAATTGCTGGTTTATCCATTTTATAGGAAGTGGAATCTGGCAGAGTTCATCAGAGGTATTTCACTCATCTTCATTTCTTTTGTTCATTCTTGATTCTTTATTTGCGCTACGTTCAGTATTTCTTTGTTTATGGAATTGGGGAAGATGATGACGGGGCCAGATTCAAGAGTTTTTGAGTTATACCTATATTTCTTCTGATCATAAAGGTGATTTTTAGTGGTGATCTAAATGGGAGTGATTTAATAGATTTTCCCCTCAAATGGCTTTTCTCAGCCATCGCAATGTTTTTTAGTTGACTTCGTACTTTTGAGGAAGTGATGAGTCAGATTTTCCAATTAGATAGATGCCTTCCTCCCCTCAGCATTAAATTGTGTAACTGTCAGAATAATTCATTCTATAAATTGAGCTATTTTCTATTTCCATGCTTGCTTGTCAGTGTTTTTCTTTTTTCTTTTTTTCAGTCGCAAAAGAATTGAACGCGGCACGGTGTTTTATCTTGGTCGCCGGACCTGCTTTAATTAAATTAATCAACGCAATTCATTTATGGTGTAATGTCAAGAGATCATGATCTAACTAGACGCAATATTGTCCTGATGGGCAGATGGAAATAAAATTTCTCACAGATGGGCCACCATCTACAAGATCTCTATGGGCATAGTTGAAGGATTGGATCATCTTCATACGGGACTAATGAAGCCTATAATCCATGGGAATCTAAAATCGAAGAACATTTTCTTGGACCACAATCAGCAGCCGTACGTGTCGGATTTCGGCTTGCATTTGCTGTTGAACCCTATGGCCGGTCAAGAAATGCTCGAAGCATTGGCAGCTGAGGGCTACAAAGCTCCGGAGCTCATCAAAATGAAAGAAGCAAGTGCAGATTCCGATATATACAGTCTTGGTGTCATCTTGCTCGAAATGCTTACTGGGAAGGAACCGATCAATGGGAAAGCATCTTCTGATGAGGAGATTTATCTACCAAACTATATCAGAAGGGCAGTACTCGGTCGTAGAGTCTCAGAGTTATATCATCCTGATATTCTTTTGGGCAATGGAGGTGGTAGCGACGGTGTTTCTGTTTCGGAAGAGTGCGTGCTCAAGTTATTTCACCTTGCAATGGCCTGCTGTTCTCCATCTCCCTCTCTCAGACCAACCGCAAAGCAAGTCCGATGGAAGCTTGAGGAAATCGGGAAATGAGGACTCAATTAGAGACTATCAGACAGATTGAATCTGAGTAATAGTAGTGTAGGTCTAGGTATACTCTGACGGTTGAATTAAAAGCGGGACTGGGTGTCATTTGGTGAAGCCTTAGGACAGTGACAACGAAGACTATGATGTTTCATACCTACGAAGTTTCTTTTACTAGCAAATCCTTTGAAAGTTTCAGCTACCCAACAAACATGAGCAGATGCAGTGACATTGACTTTTATGACGGTTTTGTTTGTGGGCATTACTAATTCCCCGGAGAAACAGGTAGATGCGTCAGCCACTCAAAAGGATTGGAGAGTTGGTGATTTGAGTTTTGTCCTGTTTCCAGATTCTTGATTGTTACCACAATTATCAGCTACAACAAACCGTGGATTCTACTGGTCCCATCTTGATTGTGGAGGCTACTAAATCCTGAATTTGAAGCTACGACATTGGGATTGATGATTGATATGTGTGTCCAGATCTTTTGTTCATTTCTTAAGCAAAGAATGTTAGCTACCAGTGGAAGCTGAAGTGCTCATTTGGTTATTACATTTTTATATTTTTGTTTTTAATATAATCCCCGTTCATAGTGATTAAAAAATATGTGGCACCAATGAAATGTAAAGTGCTCGCTCAACGTTGGCATATTTTATTATTCTAGCTCCATTATTGATGATTAAATATGCAAGCGTTAGTTGAGATAATGAATCTGTCATTTTCGATGAAGGTTGATCAATCCAGCGAAATGATATTTGGTTTTGTAAATCTGGAGAGGTAATGATACTCAAGAATTCACTAACAAATGAGATGAATTGAATCCTCCCTCTCTCTCATACACACACATACATCATTCCTTGTTCTTTCAATTCAAGTTCTTTAGCTGGCATGGGTTGGTGGTGGGTGGTAATCACCCCTCTGGTTGTTGGTGGTGGCTCGATTGAGAGAATATATGTGGAGTCGAGGGAAAAGAATTATCTAAAATGTCATTATAACCCCATCCGGAGGTGGAGACAAAGAAATGTCACTTTTTCGATAATGGCACTCTCTTTACCACTTTTATTTCTCTGACCAGAAAGAAAAAGAAGGAAAGAAAAGAAGAATATTTAAAAAGAAAAAGTCTTCCAAGGTATGGACCTCCCTGGACCAGTGGACCCTCTTTAGAGACGGGCCAGGACATGCGGCACATTATCGAAAAAGAGGACCGGCATCAAGGTAATGTTCCCCGCTTTGGCAATTTGGCCCTGTGGCTTTTTGATGCTTTGGGACCTCCTCTGCTTTTTTGGTTCTTCACCTTTCAAGGCAATGTTTTAGTTGGCAGTTGCATTTGAATTTTGAGCTATCCCTCTTCACAGCTCGTGTTGAAAGTCTTGGTTCATTCGTTCACGCGACCAAATATTCAGAGAAAACCGGTGATATGAATGGTGAGATTGATACATGAAGCGCCGTATAGGAGCATTGTTTCTAATGGCATATGTGTTTTTTCACCCATTACTCCGTACCACAGGAGCACCGCTAATTTCACCAGGCAAAGAATCCCATGTTATCAGTGTCCATCAATTCTCTGTGTCTCACCTAGACAGAGAAGATATAAATTGATGAAAGGGCATTTAGACAAGCACCCGCCATTGGACGGTTAAAAAGCTAAGCAGTTTAGCACAGGAGAAATGAGCTGCTATTTATGCCGAACCCAACAAATTAATCTTATCAAAGTAAACTGAAACATGATAGTGTCAATATCATCTTATTGATTGTGGTTAAGTTGCTAGTTTATAGACAAAAAATAAAGAAATGCTGAAGACATCCATCGATGTCTAATAGGTCTTTCCTAAGGGAAATCTGACTTGGAACAAACTGCCCCTCCAATAACGCAATGATTTCTCCTGCATTTCTGCTGCCATCTAATTTTTTCTTTAGATGGCTTGGAAACTTCTCAACCACATCTCTTGGAGATCACTTGTTCTCTGAATCAATTGTGCTCTTTAATGAGGTGAACATGAAGTTCCCAGAGAACATTGCCTCTTTGTCTGCCAGATAATGATATAAATTAAACTCTGAACTAGGGCAATTTAAATGAAATCATATTTAGCACCAAACATTCAGAATTATTAATAGTCTAGCCAATAAAGTAGATAAAACTTGTTATGCACATAACAGGAAAGAGCATGAAAAAGGTTTAGCACATAGCAGCTCCTGTTTCTGGATGTCAGGACATACACCTTCAGAAATGTAACCAAGAGGACTCGAAGGTTCATGAAAGACTAAAGTTTTCAAACACTAACTTTTCAAGGGGACAGCTTGTTACAAATCCTGTTTTTACTACCAACAAAAATAAGAGTGAAGACAAGACCAACCCGTGCATGCACAGAAGAAAAAATAAAATGTGAACTTACCTGTCAAGGAGAGGCAATGGGATTCTCGACAAGCATACCTAGCCATTGCCTACAGAGTATCCAAAGTTAGGAATAAGTTGTGGCAAGAACTTCACAGTGGAGAAAATATCTTAAAAGATCTGACAAATATTTCAAAGGCTGGAATATCATCCATTACAAAAGATATTGCATTACAGAGACAAACTGTACCAACTCATGATTGACACATTAAGCTCATTCAAGTCAGTAAAAATGATATAGATATCCAGTTTGTGGAGAAATGGGGCGCTTCTAATGAGCAGTGGTTTTCATCACTTCTAAAATATCATTGTTTTAACAACAGGTGGAAAAGCTCTTTAAACTACATACCTGAACAGCACCTAGCACTGCGGTATTGTTTGGTCTTGGTGAGCCATCATCAGAGAAAACATTCCTGCATATCAAACATAATATTAAGAAGAGCAATTGAGGTTTCAACATCAATTATATCTCTCATACATAAAATAGGGAATCTAACCCAGATTCTAACAGTTGAATTGCCTGTCCAGGTTTGCCATTACCGTCAATGAATTATTTACTTGTAATGTTTTCTATGCACCTTTGTATCTTTGGCTACAAGTATTTACAAGCGAACTTTCTACAGCATAAATATGTGTAGAACTCTTTAGTCGAGACTTGAGAATGTGTGTTTTTAATATGACATATTACATGAACATGTCCCATGACAACACCTCATGAGCTCTTGTTGGATGAGAAAGATGCACTACCTCCAAATTATGTTTGTCATCTCATCCCGTTTAGCCTCTGGAAGCATGGCAGCATCATAAGCAACAATATTTCCGTAAAATATTTTTTCCAGGTCCTTCATCCATCTGGTCAGTAATAAGTTAACCTGCCAAGGTTAAAAGTAACATGGAAACCTCTTCAAAAGACAGGTAGCACGTGGACTTCATTGGTATCTTAAGAAATATCTAGTCACAGTATGTAGTCTGCTTCAATGATAAAAACAGAAAAACATGAGGCCAACAAGCCTTAGGCAACTAAAGGAGACCTAGTCACATACCCCAGCTTTAGATACTCGCAACTCCACATCGTGATTGTAAATCTCATACAAGTATTGCCCAAATTCAACACCTTCTTTTCCATCTTCTTTCAATCGACGTAAGCAAAGCCACATGTGGAGTACGAGCAAAGAGAACGTAGTCTTAAAGGTCTTCTCCAAATTAAACACTGCATGGACAGCAGTCACCCTCAGACCACTTGATGCATTAATTGTTCAGTATAAAAAAGTGACTCAACCAGTGACATAGCTTCATGATGTTTTGCTCAAGCAGATTATCTGCCTTTGGATGCCACATGCATTCAGAATGCTGTTGCACTAAAGTCTGCCGTTCCTATGATTCCATCAAGCCATTAACAATTGACAGCTTTGGTCTAACCTTTACTTAATAAATTAGGCGAATGTAGCTTCATAAGAAAAAAAAGTTCCACGGTCACGGCATCAGTTGCGACTTAAAAGGTGTTACTTTTCAAGAGCTTGAATGGACATTAAATTCCTCACTAATTTTTCATTGAAATAAAAGGCTTGGTTTCTTCACTAGCGGGACTGGCTAGTAGGACTACATTGCTATCTCCACATCCTGCTTTTAAGAGTTCTTTCACTCAACAACAAGGCTTCTCCCAATCTTAGGTTGTTAAGTCATAATCCCAACAATATATAGGTATTAACTACACCATTTGTGGATGTGGGATTGCTTGAAAAGTGGAATGAAGAATTCTCATTCTGAAAATTGAATGTCAAACTTCAATATTGATCAACAATTATTTCGTAAACTACATTTTTCATCTAGCTAGCAAAGCAAAGATAGGGTTACCTTCATAAATGGCAGGTTTATCGACTTGATGAAGGATTCGCCGATACAAAACATTTGCACCTCTGATAGATTTGCTTTGTTTGCTGTAAAAGAGCATCAGTTTGAGGATCACGTGACGGATGCCTTCATACTTTGGTTCTTCAATTCTCAAAGGGGAATCTGGGGCCAAAGCCAGCGAGCATGGCTTGGACCAAAACAATCTCTCAAGGTTTACCTGAAGGAACAATCCCAATCAATTTCCATGACAAAGTACAGCAAGGGTGGATGCTACAACATAACACTGGAGAGTAGCATGCGAGAATAGAGATTTTGATGAATTTCATTTGGATAATCGCTACACTACCAATATACCTACAATTTTAATGAATTCAAATCAGGGAAAAGCAACACCTGCGGAGCTCTTCAACACTTTGCCGGTATTTAAAATGCAATGACACCCCTCATACACATATAAACTAGATGTGCTTCAGTACCTACCGCTGGTCTGGCGGACAAATCATTCCCCGCGTAATCAGGTGCAATGGGCACTGCAGCTGCAGCCTTGGCATAGCTTCGATCAGAGAGTGCAGAAAAATCATCTCTGACTTTCACATTCCTTATTGGCCCGACCCTTGATAGACGATAAAGTGCTCTGCTCCATCTTGGAAACATCGTGAGTCGCCTAACCAAACAAACCGAATGTTGAACGAATTACAGCATGCTGCGTAGACACAACATAAAAGCTTCTGGGGGCAAACCTAATCTAAATTAAAACGCAAAATGCAATTGTTTCAAATCCTAATAAATTCAAAAAGGCAAAAGGAAAAAGGCAAACGAGCTCGATATCTAGAAATTCATCATCAGTCGATCCGACCAAAATGCAAGAGATTCTTCCATATAAGCTAACGATTGAACCGAAATCTAAGTCCAGTGAAGTGATCAAAGAAGCGAGGCTGTGCGAGTGTTCCTGCTACTCTATACACGCGCTCGTTCACAGCTGATCGGCAACTACATGAACAGTTAATCGGGGAGTGGGAGAAGGAGAATGAGCATAGAGAAGAGAATGAGCAGACCTTGCGTGGAACCCAAATGAACGCGAGGGAGATTATGAATCGATCGGGGCAACCATTTCTTGATCCCGTGATGCCTTTTCGCCACTGGTGGAAGTCCTAAAACCCAAACCCTAGACAAGTGGAACGCCCAGAGAGAGGAGCGGGAGGGGAGACGTGGAGTCACATGCGGCCGCGGAGGAGAACGAAATTCAGTTTGTTTGGACAAAAGTAGGCAACTTGACAAGTTACTTAAATCTTTAACCCAACATGTAATTTGATTATGAAATTTTAATTTATTTAATATAATTTATAAATTTTAGCTTAATGTACAATATGATCCTTGAATATTTAATTTATTTAATATAATTATTACATATTCAATACGATTCCCGAACTATATAAAAATATTCAATATGGTCTTTTCATAATTATTTAAAATTGGAGACTACATTAAATATTTTCATGTAGCTCAAGGACTGTATTGATTCATGGATTATATTGAACAAATTAAAATTTTAAAGATTCTAAACTTCAAGAACTATGTTGAACATTAGGTTTGAATAAATTAAAAATTCAGGTATCAAATTACACATTGAACCAAAATTTAAAGATTATTTGTACCATTATCCCAACAAAAAGTATTCTATAGAAAGTTATTTTTCTCATTTATTTATATTTTTAATGGACGTAATTTTTTTAATAATTAGATTCTGTTGATTTTGTGAAAATAAATGATTTAAAAAAAAATAGAAATTAAGGTTGGTGTGTTGGCAGATGGAAGAAGAAAAAGGGTATTTTGAGAAAGGGAAATGATAGTGCGGTAAATATAAATGAACGAATGACTCCCTGCCGACACCTCTCCTCTATTCCATTCTTCTTCTTGCTTCTTCTTCTTAAGTTTGGTAATCGTTGGTTTCCCTGTCGAATTCGAAACACTGTATATTCTCGAGCATCCTCGAATCGAGGTAGCCGATAAGCTGCTGTAACAACCTCCTATAGAGGTCTCCATGGCCATTTTGACCTTGGATCTGAGGGCCGCAATGGACATGGCAGCCTCAATCTCAGGTCTCCATTGATGTCTCAACAATCGAACGGTGGCATTAATGACTGCGGCCGCAGTTTTCCTTGATTGGATTGAAAATTTTCTTTCTTTTGGGGAGAGGGATTCAGGCAAGAGAGGATATAATGGTCATTCCAGCAGTTTGAAGATGAATAGTTGCAATTTTGGAATTAGGGGAGGATAAGTGGCAAAGAGTTAAAAAGTGGGAAAGGTAGTTGGTATAATTTCGAGAATTGACAATATATATAACTGATTTTTTAACGTGTACTGTGATTTTATGAAGTAAATAGGCTGTTATGAGTCATTGAGGTGCACTTCCAATCAAGCTTAAAACTCCGTATATTCATGTTATTAGGGCTTATCACATATGAGGTGAATTTGTTGCGGTACACATCATGGATCGAGTCTTAAAGAAATTTCGGGAAAAAATAGATTGATATTGGATTAATGACATATGGGGACTTTTTTAGGGCTCTTATATAATGCAAGGCTCCATTTATTTCGCATAAAATGAATTATTTAGAAAATATATTTTTAACAATGATCGTTTATATTGTTTAAAATGATTAGTTAATTGAAAACATTTTCATTGTGGACAGAAATCTATGTGTAAACATTTTCGTGAATGGTTCAAATATTTTTCTTTTATTCATTTTGGTAAAATATAAAATAATCATTTTTAAGAAAATATTTTTCAAATCATTTATTTTTCGCAAAATAAACACAGCTTGAGTTATTAAGGCTACTCATTCTTTTGTTTTTTGGTCAAAAGAAATTTCCATTCATTATTAAAATAGTACATAATACTAGGAAATTGTCCTATGATACGAGTTAGGGAAAGCAAAAATAGAATTTGTGGTAAATATGGTATCCCACACATGACCTTTTTATGGCCTCAAAATATGGACTACTTGCTAGCCACCAAATTCCTCTTCATTTTATAATTCATATCATAAAAAAATTTCAAGTAGTAGAATTTTGATGCATGGGTTTCACATTGTAGTAAGTGCAAAGCATACTATCAGGATTGATTAGAATATCCCTAGTTTTAGAGAATTATACTAGGTAGAAAGGAAGAGGAAAGAGAGTTTTAGGGATTTATAGCAAATCCACACAATATTATTTTTAGGGAGAGTGCATTCTTTGCCCCTTAACATTACAGTCTTACCTTATATAGGCATAAAACTATTCAAAAGACAATAATTTTTATAGACTCCTTCATGGCCAACAATACCCAATTATCTATACATATAGACTGTGATTTCTACTCTTAATAGACGCAATTTTAACTTTTGTTACAGTACATAAATAGTGCCAAATAGTGCTGAATTGTGCCATGAACAGTACTTTGAGCTCCATCTCAAAAGTCACCCTAACAAGGGAAACCCGTAAAGCCTGCAAAACAAATAAAAAATAGAAATCAAAGTACATCAACAAAGCATGATTGGCAAACATCATTGTATACTCGTCCTTCATGAACAAATATGTGATTGTATCGAAGAGAAAAAATCAATAGCTGATTACTGAATCACACATCATTATCAATGATGAGCACATGTCAGATCTTCAATTATAGTTATGACTTTTGGTGTTGTGCGCCTAAGTTTGATATCTCTAACACTATTCCCATATGTAAACAACATAAACATAAATATGTTGAACAAGCTCAGATTCGTCATATGTGAAAACGAGTCCTTTAGCAAGTGCGAACAGCCAAAGCTTTTAACAAAAATATGTACACCAAAGCTATTATGAGCACCATTTAAAATTGAGATGAAGCGCTTATCAATCAAAACTTTAAAATTTAGAATTAGATAAGAGAGAAAGACTTCCAAATATAAAATCGAGAGAGCAAAACTCCCAGATTTAAAACTTGATATGGAGAATAAGGGAAGAAAGCAAATGATATAAAGGAAAAACGGGGAGGGGAGCAAGAGATTTAGGTCAAATCCCTTCCCTCCAGAAGTTGAGAAGACGGAAAAAAGGATGAAACTTAGAAGGGAGAGAGATGAAACGCTCTTGTGAAAGTTAATTGTTGGCGTAGCCTACTCATTGATAACATAGCCATCTCGTGCTAGTCATATACTCCCGGTTCCCAATAGTCATGCATTAGGATTCGTTGATGCTATGAATGCTTTTAAGTGCATTTAGTACGTGAAGAGTTGCAGTCAAATGTCAATGAATGGCGATGAAATCCTTAATAGACGCGTGCAAGTTCAGTTCCTAGATCAAGTTTTTTTTCCTTGAATCTATAGATAAAGTAGACTTTACTTATCCAATAAAAAAAAATACATCCTAAGATGGATGTGCGTTTGTCGTCCAGAACCTTATAAACACGGTTGTTGTTTACGATAAAACTAGACATTTCTTTATTCAGGAGGGGAAAAGAGAGGGGAAAAAACCAGGCACAAGAGCCAACAAGACGATGGACATTGCGTTTCTTGTCAAAAGAGGATGACAAGGAGATGAGTCTGCAAAAGAGAGGTGGACGTGTCCAACCTATGTTGAGGAATTAGGCAGCTAGTTGGGTCTTTTCTGGTTGTCGGCTTGTAAATATGAGCCGCTAGATCTATTCACATAATTGAACCCCCAACCTCCACGATTGAAACGCGACCCCTCAACTCCAAACTTAGGTCCATAGGGGAAAAATGCTTTAGCATAACCATTTAAGAGCGATGAATATGCACTATCAGTGGGGTTGGCCTAATGGTATGGTGTGATACTTTCAAAATGAGAGTTTGGCGAACGAATTTTCCACCTTCTAGCACATAATGCGGGGACATGGGAATGAGGAATAGATGATGGGCGTATCGGACGACGGCTTCTCCCGTATTCTCAAGTCTGAACTTTCCATATAGCTGATACGGAAATGGAGGACCAACGATTTGGTTAACAAAACAAATTGCGCCCTTTGACTTAATATAACTGTAAGGTTTTTCTTAATGTGAGCTATATTAATTGAGATTGTAATTTGCCGTTTTACGGAGTTGATCTATTGAAATGAGATATAAGTTTTTCTTAATAGGTCAATATAGGCTTGACTTGTGTGGGCCGAGTTGGGCTTCGGCTCGTGATGAAAGAGCCTGGTCGGAAACTCTAGAAATAGTGCTAAAGGTGCCTCCCTCTCTTGAAAGTAACTTTTCTTGGAATTAATTTCTCCTGGAAGTAACTTCTCTTGGAAGAACTTCTCTTCGAAGTTACCCACATACTAAGGAGGGGTCGTGGGAAAGAGAGAAGCCGATCTCATAGGCCAGGGCTTTGAGGGCAATAGAGGAGAAGATCAATAACATTCAAGGATCCGATCGACGTCATTCCGCATCAGAATCGATGGATTCGAAAACAGGTACGCGAATCTTCTTCTTTCTCAGTTGTTACGCACAAGTTTCTGGCTATGTCGATCCTAGAACGCTGTTAGAACATCTAACAATACCCTCCTGTTGGCATTAGACAACAAACAAAGTATTCCTCAAAATCCCTTCATGAGGGTGTGGATGCTCATGCCCTGTGTTCTATAAACTCAAAGAGTTTGAAACTTAGACGGGTGGGCAAAAAACTCAACTAAATTCCACTTAAAACCGGACCCAACAATTGATATGCCTTTCTTGAAAGCAATATCGACTGGCGGAGAGATATGCTTTGCGTTCAAGCAGAATGCGTTCTTGCTTTATAACGTGGATTGCTAATTTTCAAGGATTAATGGGAATATGCACAAAAAAATTGGGAGGACGAGGACAAAGACCCCTTTGGATAAGTCTTGCCTTGTCCCTCTTCCTAAGCAAAGACGAGCATATAAAACGATGAAGGAAAGAGTTAATAATTTTTGATATCTAGCTACTGTGGGTCCCAGCACTGAGGGCCGTCTTTTCAATTTTTATTTTTTTATTTCCTTTTTCTATAAATAAAAATTTCTATGAATTTTTCGTAAGGGGGATCTGAATCGTGCAATGATTAATTGATTAATTATGAAGACATTTCATTCAAAATAAAAATTATGAAGACATTAATATTTTCCAAAGATGGGCGACTTTTCTTGTCATGTGCACGATTAGTAGCTGATAAAATTCAAGTATCCCTGATTAAATATGTTAAAAAAAAGGTAACAAGTGTCAATGTGCTGAGCTAGATTTAGTGTTCTTTTGCCCCTTTAATTGATCGGTGCAATTCATGGAGATGCGAATTTTTAGCTTTCTTTGGCTTTTCTGTTGAATAAATCCGAAAAAATCCTTATTGCCTAAGAAATTGCGATGGTCGGCCAATCCAGTGCCGTGGGATACACTGAGACTTTGGCCGTGATTTTTTTTCAATCGACCGACTGACTACCTGCCCTCTAGTGATATGCTCCGGGATTTGTTAGTTTTTTTTTTTTTTGGGTCGAATGTTCCGGGATTTGTTAAGATCTGCTACACGTGAGAAGATCTCCTCAGTACAATTAGCTAACATCTTTATAATATAGTTTGCAAATATTTCGTTATCAAGCAACTGGTTATAGAATTTTTATAACTTGTGATGCATTAATATTTATACTCAGTTCATGTTTTACAAAATTATTCATGTCATTCTATAATTATAGCTTGCAAAAATTATATAAGATATATGTAACAAGTGTATAGAAATACCCAATACATCGAAGTGCATGGTTTTAGAGAATTTTTATAACTTGTGATGCATTTATGTTTATACTCTGCGCAGTTCATATTTTACAAAATGATTCATCTCATTCTAAAATAATATAGTTTGCAAAAATTATACACGATATATGTAACAAGTGTATAGAGATACCCATTACATTGGAGTGTATAAAAAAAGAAAAGAAAAATTTCTTTGGTGGTGCAATAATGTGAGATTGTTCCTTCTGTGGTCGGCTAGCGAGAACGTCGCTAATTCAACGCCCAGCTCCATAGTGAGTTGCCGTCGATGCAAACTCTTAACTTGATATGTGCCTGATGAGTTGGCTGTCCATAGCAGTCTGTCTGGCTTTGGTTGTAGGCTTAGGGGTGTTGAGAGGATCTCTTGCACCGTATGGTCAGAGAATAAGTCAGCCAGACGTTGGGAATCCCATTCCCATTTGTTTCTTTGTTTATAAGTTCGATACTAATGTTGGTTCGGTTCGATTTCTTTGGTCCTCCTATCTTCCCAGATAATAGCCAGCCATGTCTTCCCTTATTACGATCTTGTTGCCATTGCCGACTTCCCATTTAACTTCTGGTTCAATGAGGTCTCGACCCATGAGGATACTTTGCCAGCCCCATGATGGTCTAGGGCCTTTGTTTGCTGTCCATAGACACTTTCCAGGGTAATACAGGCCCTTAAGTAACCTGCACCACAGTGCATTAGGTGCTTGGCTAAGCCTCCATGCTTGCTTTCCAAGTAAAGCTCTATTAAAGTCTACTAGGTCTCTGAAACCTAGTCCCCCCTTATCTTTTCGCACTTTCAGGAGGTTCCAATTTTTCCAGTGTACCCCTTTTCGGGAGACATTTTGTTTCCACCAGAAGTTTGCAATTCTCCTCTCTATTGCACGGCAAATAGATATAGGTATTCGAAAGAGAGACATGGCATATTGTGGGAGAGCTTGGATAACCGTTTTGAGTAGGATTTCCTTCCCCGCCTTTGAAATGAGTTGTTCCTTCCATCCCTCCAGTTTTCTATCTACTTTTGCAAGTACCCATGAGAACATCTGTTTTCTTGTTTGGCCCCAGTCGGACGGTATCCCCAAGTACTTCCCTATTTTTTCCATGATGGGGACTCGAAGTTCTGCTGCAATATTTGATTGTAATCCAGGGGGGCAGCCTTTGCCGAAATAGACTCCTGACTTGTTCAGGTTGATGGCCTGTCCTGAGGCAAAACAATATTGGTGCAGAATATTAGCTAGGTTCTGTGCTTCTCTAGTGGTACCCTCGAGAAAAAAGATTGCATCGTCCGCGAACATAAGGTGAGACAGTGTGGGACACTGGGGATTTAGAGTAATCCCTTTTATCGAGCCCTCCTGCACCGCGTTGGTCATAAGGTTCGAGAGAGCGTTTGCCATAATGATGAAGAGGTAGGGAGATAGAGGGTCTCCCTGTCTTATTCCTCTAGATGGCTTGATGACTTCGGTGGATTCTCCATTCACGTTTATCGTGAAGGAAGCTGTTGTAATACAGAAACGGACTAGAGAAACCCACTTAGCACAGAAACCGAGTCTCAACATATAATTGCATAGGAAGTCCCATTCCACCCTGTCATAGGCCTTTTGCATGTCTAGTTTTAATCTTTTGCTGAAATTTCCTCTTCCTTTTTCTAATTCGGAGCGGGTGCAAGACCTCTGGACTATGAGTATGTTGTCTTGGATTTGACGTCCCTCCACGAAAGCACTTTGTTCCGGCATGATAATGCTAGACGACCCGGGGTTTCAATCTATTTGCCATCACCTTAGCAATTATCTTGTAGTTGAAATTGCATAGGCCGATAGGTCTATCCGAGTTAAGCTCTCCGGGTTGGTGACTTTGGGGATGAGGGTAATTTGGGTTAAGTTCATATTAGGGGGGAAGGTGCCTTGGTTAAAGAAGGTGGCCACAGTTTTGAAAATATCCTCTCGAATTACACAACCGTGTCTTTGGTAGAAGGCACCGTTTAGCCCATCCGGTCCAGGTGCCCTTGTAGGACCCATTTGGAACACTACTGTCCGAACTTCATCCATTGTTATCGGCCGTACTAGATCATCGTTCATTGCATTTGTGACGATCCGGGGACATAGCTCTAGCACTGGTTGAAAATTTCGAGGGCCTACCGAAGTGAATAATTCACTATAGAAGTCAGTAATGTGCTGTTTGAGTCCAGTTTGTTCCCTGCACCAGTGCTGATCGGTGATCTTCAGCATTGAAATCTTGTTCCGTTGCCTTCTTTGAATAGTAGTTGCATGGAAATATTTCGTGTTCCTGTCCCCCCATTTCATCCAGTTGATTCTAGACCGCATATGCCAGTACATTTCTTCTTGTCGCCATAACTCTTCGATTTGATCAATAGTTTTTTGGTACTCCTCCCCAACCGAAATCCGTGCCCCACTGTTTGTAAGAGCTGTAAGTTTGGCATTGAGTTGATCTAGTTGCCGAGAAGCATTCTTAAAAGTCTTTTTGCTCCATGCCTCTAAGTCTCTAGTTACTCGCTTTGTTTTGCTGATAATGTCCTGTTGGTGCTGTGGGTTGCCCTCCCAAGCCCTTTTCATCACTTCTAGCCAGCGAGGATTATCCATCCAGTATGCTTCGAATCTGAAACTTTTTTTCCTTTTTCTGTTGCCATCTCCTGATATTTGTAAGATGATCGGACTGTGGTCCGACCCAATTGCAGGGAGGGCGAAAGCCTCAGCTGTCGGGAAGGAGATCCTCCATTCAAGGTTGCAAAGAGCGCGATCCAGTCGCTTTTTGACAAGCTGCTCCCCCCCTCTCTTGTTCGACCACGTGAAGGCACAACCTTTACTCTCAATATCCATTAAGGCACATGAGTCCACAAACTCTCTGAACGCAGTCATCCGGTGTCGGTCAGCCTCCCTAACTCCAATTTTCTCCCAATGATATAGAATATCATTAAAGTCACCTAGGCATAACCATGGGAGACCATTTGAGAGATTCCCAGTCCGCACCTTTCGCCATAGATCGAGTCTGTCCTGGAGGTTTGTGGGAGCGTGGAGGAAGGTGATTTTCATCAAAGTTTGACTTTTAGGCTCCCGACACTGTATTTCTATGTAAGCACCAGAACTAAGCATAACCTCTACTTGCACCTCTTCGTCCCACAGTAGGGCCAGACCACCAGCTATGCCCACCGGTTCAATTACTTCAGAAAAACGCAGCTTTAGACGCTGCTGGAGTCTTTGTACAACCTCTCGTTTATTTTTGGTTTCCATGAGGAAAACCATATTAGGCCTTTCGCGAGCCATTAGGGCTCGCAGGTTCTGGACTGTCAAGGGATTGCCCAGCCCTTGACAGTTCCAGCTCATGATCTTCATATCTGCTGCGGTGGCTTATTAGGGCTAGCCACCAAAGCCCGTGTGTGTCCGCCTTCCCACAGTTGGATAGGGGTGTCCAGGAGCTGATCCTCAGTGATGGATCCGACGTTTCCTTTGATGCCATATGGAGCAAATCGTTTACGCTTTTTTTTGGGGCGGGGTTTTGAAGCTGCTTTGCCTTTTTTTGATAACTCTGTATATTGTTGTTTCTCTAGTGGTGCCTGGGAGTTATTCTTCATCGGCTGTCCTCTTTTGCCCCTGTTTGGGGTACTATAGTCAGACATTCCAGTGTTGCAGAGTTGCTGGGTTGTAGATAATGAGAGCCTTTTCATTCAGTTGGGTGTTTTCCGTTTGTAGGGTTGCGTGTGGGGGATGGAGGAGTTTCGGCCACCATTTCATCTTCACCGCCCATTTGATTCATATCCCCAAAGAAGGTTTTCACATGGGCTTAACTCCTTGACTTCAGCCTTAAGCCACGAACCATATCTTCCAGGTTGGTCCTTTGGTAAGCCTGACTCTTCATAGGGGAATTGTGTGCAGTCATTTGCGTAATGGCCAATACAACCACATGAATAACAATAGTGTGGGAGGCGTTCGTACTTGAAGTCGATCCACCACTTCCTTCCGCCCACAACTATAATGGTGCCTGTTTTAAGTGGTTGCAATAAGTTCAGTTTAACTTTGGCCTTGCTGGCTTTGCACATATTATTACTCCTTGCTTCCATTTTCACTTCCTCAACTACCCCTAGCTTTCCAGCAACTTGTCTTATGGCATTTTTTGAAATTGCAGCTCGAGGCATCCCGACAAGATGGACCCAGAAAGCATATTGAGTGAAGTCATAGCGATGTTCCGGAATTGCTGGGTTACCCTCTTGGAGCACAAGAAGGTTCTTTGGCAAAGGACCAAGGGCACATTTCTAGCACACGGTTCTTTTCTTCATTTGATTGGATAATATTTTGTTCAATTGCTCCTTTTGTTCGAGGGGGAGTGTTTTTGGGAGTGGGGGAACGATTTATGTACTAATCAATCCTCTACAATAATGAGCTCACCCCTGCTGGTGAGAGAAAAGGCGGAATAAATTAATACCACCCTCACAATAACTAAATAGATAAATAAAATAAATGAATAGCATTAACCCTTAACAAGGCAAATGATACAAATAATTTCAAATTTTTGTCTAATGTGTAATGAAGTTCTTAATTTTAATTCAATATGCAATGCTAGTTTTGAATGTTCAGACTTTTGTTAAAATTATTCAATGTTATTTTTAAACTGAATTAATGAAATGATAATATTGAATATTTTCATATAGTTCAACATATAGTCATTGGATTATATTGAGTAAATTTAAAATTTATGAATTATATGTTAGTTCAAGAACTATTTATGGTATTATCTTTCCTCGATAGAGCTTGAAACTCCGTTGAGGTCTATCCGTACTAATCAACGGCGTGATTTCAATCAGACTACCGTCAAGCCAATTGCCTTTCAATCGTGGAACGCCGATCTAGTGGGGCCCAGCGAGCTCGTGTTCCTGTCCCCGTATATACCTAACCGCCCTCTCGGAACCGTCTCACGAATTTTTTATTTGACCCCACTCATTTTTTTACTTTTATCTTTTGGCCCCAAAAGAGCACAATAAGTTAATCCACAAAAGAGAAAAAAGAATTTTGATATCGCAAGGTCATCGAACTATTTTGCTACGTGTTCACTTTCTAGTTTTCCCTTAGCTTTCCTCCTCTCGCAGGCACTCGTTTTCTTTCTCTCGGACTCCTATCATCCTCGCCCTCGTTTTCCCACGCTTTCCCGACTATTTCTCTCCGATTTTTCTCGAGAATCTGGCGCTCGTCGCCGACGTTTCTCCTCCCCGTCCTTCGCCGATCGGCGCGCCCGCGGCGCACGTCCCGGTCGCTGCTCCCTCTGTGCATCGGGTGCATTTTCGCCCGGCGACGTTGAGCTCGGAATTGGATCGGGTCGGATATGGAGAACGGGAAAATGGAGGACGGAGTGTGTTCAGCTGAGTCCGTGAACGGGAGTAGAGAGGTTTGGAGTAGTAAGGACTCCGATTCTTCGTCCGCCGATCATCTCGTCGTCACGGTCAATGGGATTCTAGGAAGGTCGGTCGGTCAGTCAGTCAAAATGTCATTCGCTCATTGTGGAAACGCATCATCGATGTTAGCCTGCTGTAGAATCTCGCGAGGTGTTTGCTTGAAATTAGGTTTCAGGACTATCGATTTTATCTGTGAATGTTCCTGCTTTGACCGACGGATGATCGGACTTTCGTCCTAGCTTTTTGTGCTGCATCTCGAACATTTGTGTTCAAATTGAATCTATTATGTCCGGCATGAAGTTTTACGGTCGCTAGTCGTTTTATGTTGGCTTTTAAATCTTTACATCGTGCTGATTCTTAATGAGTTGGAAGTGTGAGCTTTTCCCTTCTAATCTTCGCAGCTTTTCCCGTTTCCTTTCTTCGTTGAGAACTCACTCTCTCTCCGCAAATTGTCTTCTGTAAGAAATGCCCTCATAACAATATGCTTGCAGGGGCCATGTGCCGAATCTACGCCCCTGCAGGTGACTTATGAAATGTAGGAGTGAATAAGGGATTATGGTTTCCTTTCATGCTTTCACCATGTCCTTCTTTTTTCGATTATACACATAACTGCATAAAGCCTATCTTCGCATGGATAATATGATTAAACAAAACCTACTTATCTTTCAGATCATTCTTTTTAACGTGCTCTAGCTCTGATCAAAGTAAAAATACTTTCATATCCTCTGATCAAAGACCTTCATCACGGGTCATACATGTAATAAAAATAAGTTGATTAGCGACAACTTCTTGTACATCAAACTTCTTTAAGCTGCAAAATGTGGCTTTTCTCATGTAAGTACGAATGGGTTAGGTTTGAGGTTCAAACCAAGGGTAAGTTCTTTGAAGAATGCCTATCCATAGAATGCTTTGTGTAAATAAAGCTAAATCCTAGGAAACTGAACCTTATTGTTGTGAATAAGATGAAACAATTAGGTGGAACATTAATTATTCTTGGCTAGAATGGTGGGATTAGTTTCTATCTGAAAGTGCTAAACTTTATGTGCCTTTGCAGTGCTAAAGATTGGAAGTTTGCGGCAGAGCAGTTTGTTAGAACTCTCCCAGATAAAGTGTTTGTTCACTGTAAGATTGATTTCTCGAGTCCTCTTTCTGTCTCCATATATTGTGAACATCTTGTGTTAAAGTTATATACACTGATGCACTTCATGCCTTGATTTAGGATAGAAATACGTAATTTGCGAATTATATTAAGTTTGGTTGCTTGTCTGCTAATGAAAGCATTGTTTTTGTTCATGAGACTGGTTTGAAATAGTTTCATAGTTCTTTATCTTGCCACTTCCTGGGTTCGTCGTTTGTTTCTTTGGTTGCTAAGGTTCCTATTGACTGCTATGATCCTGCATAGCGTCAGTGGATCTACCACCTGATTGATGATAATCTTCTTGCATTACTTGTTCCTTTTAACTTTTTACAGCCTTTATTTCTTTGCACGTTTGAATTCCTCATGTATTTCTGAAAGAGAAGCAATAATCATTTCCATCTTACGGAAGGACTTCACTCGGTAGTATTGATAATCTTTGAGGCTATGTTTGGGAAAGAGAGAAAATGGAGGGGATGAAAATTTGGGTGGAAAATTAGAGTAAGTTTACAATGTCTGTGAGAGAAAAATGGAGGGAAAATTTAAATTTTGTGATACTTTCTCTTCAAATTCCACGCCCCCCTCGTGTTCCCAAACATAGTGTAATCATCTCTCCATGAATGCCATGTCCTGTGGATCATATGTAGCATTTTCACTGCTTAGAAAGAAACCATCCATAATTCTTTGTTTTTCTTCTGCGCTTGGTGAAAGGTGGTTGTAAGCAAAACATTGTGGTATATTCATAAATTTTGAGTTTTGACATGGTATTATGGACATACGCATCATAATTGTATTGTAGCCTTATGGTTCTATATTATTTTCTTTCCACCTCGTTGACTTGACTCTTCTGGGCTGTCAGCCTTCCCCCTGATCCTCTATTGTTTACATGATTTCAGGTAGTGAACGCAATGTAGCTAAGCTGACACTAGATGGTGTTGATGTGATGGGTGAACGTTTGGCTGAGGAGGTTTTTTCTTTAAATCTGATTCCAATTCTTCTTGACTACTTGTTTTTCATTGCTTGGCAATCTTCTTTTGAATATATGTAGAGTAATGCATTGCCCTTTATTGCCATTTGTTGTTAGGTTCTTGAAGTGATCAATCGGAAACCAAATATCCGTAAGATCTCTTTTATTGCCCATTCTGTGGGAGGGTTAGTTGCAAGATATGCTATAGGAAAGCTGTACAGACCACCTAAGACAAAAACCATGGAAGATTTGTCAGATAAAGAAGTGGTGGAGGAATCTCGGGGTACCATAGGTGGTCTGGAGGCTATGAATTTTGTTACTGTTGCTACACCTCATCTCGGTTCACGGGGTAACAAGCAGGTATTTTGTTTCTTCATTATTGAACTACCTCATTTTTCTTTAATTTTCTGGCATTA
The DNA here is from genome assembly GCA_014182845.1 of Corymbia calophylla. Taxonomy (NCBI): domain Eukaryota; kingdom Viridiplantae; phylum Streptophyta; class Magnoliopsida; order Myrtales; family Myrtaceae; genus Corymbia; species Corymbia calophylla. Next base: position 458,698 of record CM024703.1, on the reverse strand, counting down.
TAATGTATTTATGAAGATGTCATGAGAATTCTGTATCAGCTCATTTCAATGAGAAGCAGCTTTTTTTCTTTGTTTAATTTTCAAGCATAAAAATGTGACTTTTCTGTGGTCGCCGGTTTTTTTGGTAATGGCAACTTAATTGGATGAATAATCACGTTCAGAGGAGAAGGGCTTTCCTGAGGAAAGAGAACAAGTATCAAGGACTAAGGAGCCGTTGGAATCACAGAAATTGTTGCTATAGGAAATAAATGGTACTTGTAGATCATATAACATAGAAGACTTAATTTTCCCACTATCCTTGAGTTTCTTCTATTTGACCCTAAACTCTCAAGTCTGAGTATGTGGGATTTGTTAGAACTGAGAATATTCTCTTCCATGTTCTCATTGGTGGCTTTTAAGGGCTTGTTGTGATAACAACCCGTTACCTACCAGGGTCGGGGAAGGGGAGAAGAGAAAAAGAAGGGGGTTGGGGGGGGGGGGGGTGACAGAGAAAACTTGTCTGGTTGCCGAAGGAAATACTTGAAGTGCTAAAAAGTCTCTCTAGATATGCTTGCTCTCCTTGACTTGGTTTTTACCACTTTCTTGAGTTTCTCATATAGACTTTAAAAGTAAGTTCTGTGTCTAGATTTTTGAAGTTTCTAGCCCTTAAGGATTGTCATCTACCTTGAACAAGTTTCAGCTTGTCCAGATACTAAATTTTTGATAAATTTGCCTAGTTGATATGCATGAATTAGTTTCATCCGGTTAGCAATCATATATCTATGAACAAGTGACAAATGACACGTGGATGTATAAACCTGGATATTATGACAGCTAAGACTGCTCAGAGTTTGCGAACTGCTTGATAATTTGCCATCATAATCTTTCCTGCAATTGCTATCATTCTCTTTTGTCAGATCAAATTCTCACTTGGCGTTTTTTGAGGGACTTTGTTCTGACAGGTGCCATTTCTTTTTGGATTGACTGCCATTGAGAAAGTAGCCACTTGTGTTATATACTGGATATTTAGAAGAACAGGTTGCCATCTTTTTCTCACTGATGAAGATGAAGGAAAGCCTCCATTACTTCGCCGCCTGGTGGATGACTCCAGCGATTACCCTTTCATGTATGTGACATTGTACTCATCCTTGTTTTAGCTGTTTGTACTTGAGGTGTACCATCCTATCATTCCAAAGTTGAAATGTCAATTCTCCAAATGGTTGCCAACTCTCCCCCTCTTTTTCCCTTTGCAGGTCTGCATTAGGCACCTTCCGGCGTCGGGTAATATATTCAAATGCAGGCTGTGACCGTATCCTGCCTTGTGTGTTAATTGAAGTTGTGATTCAATACTTTCTTTAGATTATCACTTTAAAGTAGGACTGGTCAATTTATGTCAATGAGCATGTTTAAAAGTTCCTGGCAATTCTTTGTGTTGGCATTAGAGCATTGTAATCTTCATTTATCAAGCCAAATGATTGAGTTACAGCAAAAGATGTTTTAAATTGTGTCAATAATTGAATGGCATATTTCTTTGTATTTGCATCATGCCATGTCCAACATTGCAGCTATTTCAAATGTTGTCCTTGACTAATAATCCTTAAAGATATTGTTGGATGGAGAACATCATCAATAAGACGTAATACTGAATTGCCAAAGGTAGCGCCTTAATTTTCTTCTTTTATCTTGGTTCATGTAATTCAATGTTATTGCTGAATGGCTTTTCTTGGGGTTTTAGTGGGGAAGCTCTCTCAATGAAAAGTATCCTCATGTTGTTTATGAAGAGCATTGCAAGGCCAATGATACTGAACAAAGTGAACCCATACTAGGTGAAAATGATGGAGCTGACAAGTTAGAAGGTATGTTTTTGAAATTCAACAAGATTGTAAATGTTGGAATCTTCTCTAGTTTGCCAGGTAGCAGAGCTGATGCTTTAATATCTCATTGTTCTTATGTCATTTTTCTGCAAACAGTGCTTTGACATGCCTTTGTGCTGAAAGAAGTGTTTTCAAGTGGTGTTCTATTCATTCTATCCATATATGTTTTGCAGAAGAACTACTGACCAGCCTTTCTCGTGTGTCTTGGGATAAAGTAGATGTTAGCTTTCACAGCAGCTGGCAGTGGTTTGCGGCCCATAGTATTATCCAGGTAGCTATCCATCCAACTCCATGGGCCTCCCTCTCTCGGCCTAAGCTGATGTATGGGCTCTATCGCACATGAACAACATAAACTTAGAAGTCTCTCTGTGGTTGAGAAACTAATGCTAAGAGTGCACTTTCCAGCATCTTTTATGAGTTAATGCGGCAGATAAGACTACTTTAGTAAATTAATGCGCTTCAAGATTGTGAAAAAAAAGAGAATAAATGCCGTGCAATTCTTAGGATGTACCAATAATTGAGCATGATAATAGCTAAAATCACTGTCTTGCTTTCTGAAGGAATCAGATTTTGTCTGGTTTTGACAAATTTTGGTGGTAAAGCAAACTTAGTGAACTTGTGCATTTAAGATTATTCTAGAAATAAACCAATCTTACTTTGTAAGAGATTGGAAACAAATTTACAGACCTTCATAGATTAGTCTGTGTGGGCTTACATCATCAATAAAGGCTGTTCGGAGGAGGAAGACAGTGGCTAGTTTGATATGTTAACAATTAATCTTCTCTTTTATCACAACTGCGAATTATCTCTAAAAATTTCGAATATCTGGAGTTTGAGAATGAAAAGGAAAAAGCAAATGCTTCGGCACTGATAGTGTTAGTATATTGTTTGGGGTCTTATTTCTGGATGATCTGGACTGATATGACTTCTGGCATATGTGGATAGTTGTGAAATATATGTTACTGGGAGTAATATTGGTGTTTTTTCATATTTGAAGCCCCGGAAGGTCCTCTAATGTATTTTTGAAGGGCACTGATTTTGATGGGTATTTTAACAGGTCAAAGATCACAATATGCACATGGAGGGTGAAGACGTCATCCGGCATATAATCGATCACTTCCTTACTTAAGGTATGTGCTGTTATGGGAAGTGCTCCAATAGCAGGAAACTCAAATCTCATTGGTAAGTTACCATCCATCATGCTTCAGAGATCTGGTTCTGAGAAGTTTCGCATCTTCAGATTGGAGCAGTGTGGTTTTTCGGTACCGATGGTCATTGATCAGTATAAGAGCATCGGCAGCTGTTATTAATGATCAATCCCTAGCTAAATTACTTGATTCATTCTATCTTTTACAGTAATGAAATGAGGAAATGCTGTTGCAATGTAATGCAATAAAGAGCAGTAATCTGCTTGACTTAGGGGTATTATATTCTATTTCAAGCAATTAGAAACTCTCTCTCTCTCTCTCTCTCTCTCTCTCTCTCTCTCTCTCTCTCTCAAGTGCACATGCATGGAGCTTGCCGGCATGATATGCAAAACTCTCATGTTATGGTTTCTTCTGCTCCAGCAGTCATAGGGTTCCTGCAAGTCGTCTCATTGGGTAGATGCAGGCAGTGCTGCTTTGATGTGAAGTAGTAAACAAAAAAACACACACACATTTATTTAATCCTCAAGAATAACACTTTAACTTTGCTACTACTATAATTGATGAACCACTTGGAAGGAAAAAGAACAGACTCAAATTAAGATAGAACAAAGGATAGGAAAATATGTGATGAGTTAAGAGAAATAATAAAAGCTTATAAGTTTCTAAAGGCCCTTGCGAACTGCTATTGTTGCCTGCTGCTGCATGTTAGTTCCCTAAATTCCGCTATTTAAGTCTCCATTAAACTTGATGAAACACTGTCCGAAACCTAATCAGCATGGGTGTGCAGACATTGTCCACACGTATTGGAGTGTGTATCGCTGGCTTGATAAGGACATGCTGTGATGGCTTGGTATCTGATCACGCCAGCAAGAAAACGAAGTAGCTTTGTGACATATCTTTCGTATTGGTTAATTTTCTGGCACAGGCAGATGTATAACTACGTATGAGCATGAATATGCTCTAGTCTTTCCCTTATAATGTGTTGTAGGGAAAACTGAAACTTAATCCTACTTTTTAGCGTATATACTTCGTTCTTATTCCTCCATTTAGTCAAAGACCTTTGTTTCTGCGTGTTGCTTAGGTTTTGGTCCATTCGAATGGCCATTTCAGATGTGATGTCTGGAGTGTTTCAGATGTGAAGTTCCAGGTGACTAGTAGTGGGGCTACTCGGGACTAAATGAAGGAAATTGGGAAATTTTCACCCCGCTTGCGGAAGAAACTAATATATTTACAGTTAAAACACTATTGGCATATGCAACAGTTAACATGCTTAGAATAAAAACAAGCGGATTATACACCCACGAACAGATGAGTTTCGTAACCTTCGAGCTTTCTCATCCATTGCGATTGTGCACCGTTCTCTCGGTCGCTTGTCCTGTACTAGTCATGGAAAGCACTACAAACCGATATTCGTACACAATTACCCGCGCTTGTCGTCAAGTATGCCTCCTTGACTTGGTCGCCTTTTTCCCCCTCCTGTAGGTCTCATGATGAGTTTGGGGACGTGTTAACGCGAGCATTTGCTATCTTTACATCATATCATAATCGCCATCAAGCTAATTTTGACATGCCACCGTCTACGATGGACACACGATAACCGCTTAGTATGTGTTCATAACTTTGTCCTAGTTACTAACGACCGTTGCTCTGAGTCAACACTCGGGTCCCACTCATCTTCACCCCCTTCCTGCTGCGCCCACATCTCGATCAGCCAATCTTCTAGACCCTCTTTCGAGTCCTCTTGCTTCATCGCCGGCCTCCTCCTCCTCTTGCGCCCTGGGTTCGGCAGCGGGGCCGACTTTCCGGCCTCCAGAGGGAAATTCAGTATGGCTTTCCGGCCCCTCATCTTGAAAGCGGCGCAATCGTAAGCCTTGGCAGCATCTACGTCCGTGTCGTAGGTCCCTAACCAGACCCGGCTCCCTTTACGTGTCGGGTCCCGTATCTCCGCAGCATATTTTCCCCAGGGTCTTCGTCGAACCCCTCTGTAACGCGCCTTCGCCACGGAGCCAGCCTCGTCCAGACTCTTCTCTGGTGACCCCATCTCGGACTCTGGAGATTCCAGGTTGACGGGCTCGGCTTTAATCTGAAGATTCGGTGTCTCCAGGTCTTGCCGCCAGACAGGTTGATCTGAATCAGGCGAGTCTGGTCCTGGATCAAGAAACAGGTTCTCTCTTTTCACTGGTTGGAGTTGAGTGAGGTTGGCAGAGTCTCCTAAGAGAAATTGCCTGATGAGTTCCAGAGTGGAAGCTTCATCAAGGTTGGCCATTTCGGAGAAAGAAAAATCCATGATGAAGCTTGACTAGATCACTCCGTAGTCGGTACGAGATGGTTTATTTAAGTATAGGTGAGGAACCACCTTTTTGCAACAGGTAAATGAATTAGGTCGCTCTTGAGGAATTCAATTTATTGGATGTGCTAATTTCCGGTCGGCGACAGATGGTGGGTCACAACTGAATTCAATTTGAGTCTTGGGGTCCTTATGTGAACTGATCTTATCTCTCTCTCTCTCTCTCTCTCTCTAATGCAAAGAGAAAGGAATTGGGATTTGGACCAGCGAAATCCGTGTGCGCTAGGAATCATGCGCCGTCTCGTTTTTGTCTTAATAGGAGACAGAAAATGTGGCAAGTCGCTGCAAGTTGTTTCCTGGATGGCCCAAAGCAACTAGGCATGTAAAAATTTGTCTGTTCCTCCTGTCACGATCTTCGCCCGGAGACGTCCTCATAATTTGGGAGGGTTAAGTGAACTCGATTGAGAGCAATGGGAGGAAATGGATATATCCCATCAAGTTGCATGGAGCGCATCTCTCGTACGGTTTGGCGATTGGTATTGCTGCATAAAGCCGAGGCATTGACAAATCGCTGTTTTCTTTTCCTAATTTGGCAATCTTGATAGAAAGATGACGTGGTTTCTTCTCTTCCAATCAAATTAATTGAACTCGAATGTTAAAAAAGAAAGAAAGAAAATCTTTCCGTCGAATTGAAGGAAATACAAGTATGTCATGTTCGACAACACGAGAAACACGAACACTTGCCGTGGGCAGTGTTTCTGACTTTTAATTATTGTCCACGACGTGGAAGTCCTAACTAATAGATGCCAAGACATTCAACTTGTTCGTAACTGCGAGAGAGAGAGATAGAGAGAGAGATTAGCTCAAGCTGAAAAAGAAGACAGAAACATTTAATGTATATGCTGACCTTTGCTCAAGATGATGATCAAGCCAAAATATACTCATGGTTATCGCATAAGAGATGCAGAGAAATATCTCCTTTCCTTGCATTGATGTCACAACCTGCAAGTGGAGGTTTGATGACATGGACAATGACCAGGTGAAGCGATTCCGTACCCACTGATTCGTGTCTTAAAGACCCCGTTGAATTTTATAGATTCATGACTTTTCGAGAAAGATCATTTATGAATGGTAAGTATTACTCATTTGAAAGTGTGTCCCGGGATGAAAGGACTTCTAAGCTTTTGCGCAAGCAAGCGCGAGAGAAACAAGCAAAGTAGAATAAGTTTTTTCAGAAGCAAGACATGGATCTAAGATCTCTTGATCTTTCTTTCCTTAAGATAGAGGATTGACCAAGCCCTTCAAAAGTGATCTGGATTTCAAAATCACACCACCTCTTTTCTTCTTACTTCCCCTTGATAGTTCAAGGTTCGTGGCAAGTAATTTCTCCTCCCGTATATAACCCAGCACCGATCTCTGCGAAGTGATTATGGCATGAACTTTCGTTTTCCCAGATAAATAATGAAGCGGTTAGACAGATATGATTAGAGATGCGTGCAGTCCATCGATTTTTCTTGCCTAAATAGCCAAATCCCTTTGATCCGTTGATGTCAATTCATTGCATTGATAGGGTTAGGTGGAAGTACTTCTTTCAGGGCAATGAGGTTAGGCATCAAGTGGACAAGTTGAAGGAGTTGCGTCCAGGTGGCGGACTCTGGTCCATGCAGTTGCAGCTGCCAACTCAATGAATGTGAAGTGAATTCGTCATGTACGATGGAGTCGATTTTGAGGACGAAACACTGAAAGTTGGATGGCCCGTGCGATGAACCGGTTTCTATGGATTTGGTCTAAAGGGTCCACAATCCGTGAAATGTGCTTTTCTACCCGGACATGAGCCCGAGCCCTCGTACTTACGTGTCAATACAGGCCTCACACGGAGCCTCTCTTTTTTTTTCCTTCTATTTCTAACAAAATATGAAATTGATTCAAAAAAATTAAAGACATTAATCCGTTTGTTTTGCAAAAAATATAACATTTTTAAAATGTATTTTTCAAAAAATCATTTTCAGGACACATGATAATATTTTCTGGTGTTCAGCTTAAATCTGAAATTTAAATGAAAAATATTTTCTGTTGTTCGGTATCTCATTTGACTTTTCTCTATGTGCTTCTTTTGATTATTTTTTGGTTTTTACTTTTATTTTATTTTTTCTATTCTTTTTTATTGTTATTTTATTTAAAATTTCGATTTTTTATTTTTTTTATTTTTTTTCTTTCTTTTTCATTTCCTCAGCTGATTGCCACCATGGCGACAATTGGCGAGCGTTGTTGTCTGGCAATGGCGATGGTTGAGCCTCACGTTGCAATTTGGCAATGCTCAAGTGTCGCCGATCTTCAAGGCTTAGGCCTGCCGTCGTCTGGTGATGCTTGGGCGTCACCAATCTAGCGAGGCCCGAGGCCTTGGTGAGCCGTGAGCTCACAAGTGAGCGCGGCTCGCCTGTGGCCGGCAAACACCAAAAAAGAAAGAAGAAAAAAGAAAGAAAAAAAAAGTAATAAAAATTGATTTTATTTAAAAATAAAAAAAAAGTATTTTTTAAAAAAAAAAGAATTCGAATTTAAAAAAAAAAAATAGAAAGAAAGAAGTGGTGACTAGTAGAGGTATAAGATAAGAGAGAGTGAGTGTGGAAATTGTTTTCCCCAACTTGAAAAGTGGAAAACATTTTCCTCAACTTTAGAAGACTTTTTCTTTTCATGGAAAATGTTTTCCCCAACCAATATATTTTTCCGTGAAATGAATGCTGAAAAGTTCGGAAAATATTTTTATGAAACTTATTTTCCGTGAAACAAATGGAGCTAAGCTTCTTTTGTTTCTTGAAAAATACATTATTTTAATTTTCAAAGGAAAATATTTTCCTAATCAATGGAAAACTTATACTTAAGTTTAGGAAAATGATTTCCTCTTTAAAAAATTGAAAATCGTTTTCTAAAATTATGACTAGAAATTGACACGTAGACTTGAAATTTCACGGTGGGGCATGAAAACCCCAATGCTTGTTCTTGGATCTTCGTCATCTAGGATTAAGTCTCTGGTGCTTAGCTTTGGCCTGTGACTCTAGTGCTTGTGCTTGAGCCCCTAATGCTTGCTTGGGTATGATTATGGCCAGACCTGAAGCTCTAGTGCCTGTGCTAGTGCTTGATGCCTCGACTCTCAAGTTCTAGTCCTGCCACTCCAACTTGGGTCCACATAGGCTGTGCTTGGGTCTATTGAGGCTAAGGCCTGAAACCTTGGTACCTATATCTAGGTCCATTGAGGCTCGGCCCAAAACCTCGATGCCTGTGATTGGGCTTATTGAGGCCAGGCTTGGTACCGTAGTGCTCACGCCCCAGTTTATCGAGGTCAAGCTAGGGACCTAGGTGCCCATGCCCTGATCCTCGCACTCAAGTGGGAGTCCATTGAGGCCAAACTCAAGCTTTAATGCCCATATTTGATTCCCCGATTGTCTATGCGTAAGTTACTAACACCCGAATAGTATATGTCTATTTAGAAAAATCAAATTAGATTTTTCATACCAAATGACGGAAAATAATTTTAAGTTCATTTTTTAATTCTAGTCAAACACTGAAAAATATTGTAATTTTCCTAGAAAATGACATTCTGAAAAACATTTTTCCAAAAATGTCACATTTTTCATGAAACAAATAAAACTTAATTGAAAGCGATTAGTCTCGGCCAACCTACATGCACAAACTCTATACTCGATCTTTGATGTCTCTAGTTAACCACGAAGTGACAAGCTATTTGTATTAGCCTCTAGACCATGAACCCTGCAATATTCAAGTGTTGAGGAATTGTAAAGAAAAAAATTAATATATACAATTGGATCCACTTTGATTCAAAATTTTAAACTAATCAATTATAGGACAAGAAGTATAAATTAACTACTTTTCATTATACTAATTCTTCGATATGAGACACTTTTAACACAATTTATATATGCATCTTAACAATAACAACAAACGCTAGTGCACCGTGAAGCGTGGTAGGTGTGCAATCCTAAGTGCAAGGTATGCATTGACATGAGGTTTATGTGGTTTGGGGCTCTCCCATCTCGTGAGCCAGCTTTGGAGGTGTGATTCTCTTAATATCTTGTATCAAAATCAATGTCCATCCCAATGTCGTTTTTAAAGAGAAAAAAACATTCCCGATGCGCATGAATATGCATTATTTGCGATGCGAAGTCCCACAAGCGACCGCTACTCTCACACGACACGTTGGACGATCAGCTCGATGGCGGGAGGGCGACGGATCATCTCTCCTTCCTAATCGTTCAAGCGTCAAAACCAATTTCAACATCGGCAAACCTGGACGTCTTAGCTATTAAGATTTTCCAAATGTCCAATAAGCCATTACCTTACAGTGTCATTATTCCCCTAAACAAACGGTGTCATTATCTTGTGGGGCCTAACATCTGAAAACCCCTAGGAACGAGCTACGTTGGCTATGCAAAATTGCTCTAATTTTAGGAAAATTTCAAAAAGAGGCCTCAAGTGCCCTCAGTTTATTAAATACGAGCTCGAAGTTGACATTATTTCAAATAAGGACCTGAAATGGCCATAGTTATTTCAAATAAGGGCTTGATTTTGCCGGTGACCGATTAGCTAAATTTTCCGACTGATCAAGAGTATTTTTGTCATGTGTCGCTTTTCCTTTTTTTCTTCTAGTTCATCTTCTTTATCATTGCTAGTGGCCTGATGCCCATAGAGGGTTGGGCGAGGGTTGTCCTCGCTTGATCTGGCAAGGGCTACCCTCATCGGCCACAGGTGAGGGAAAAGGAGTTCTTCTCTTGCCTTGAGGGAGGCCGCCCCTTGCGGCCAATTGCGAGGTCGGCCCTTGTCGGTCGCGGGCAAGGCCGACCTCGCCAGCCACAAGTGAGGGACGGACAAGACCATCTCTTGCCTTGGGGAGGTCGTGAGGGTTGCCTCGCCTAAGTGAGGCCATCTCTCACTAGCCGGATTGGGCAAAGGCGACCCTCGCCCAACCCTCTGTGGGCTTTACCGGTGGCTGGCCAACCATCGGTGATGAAGAAGAAGATGAACCAGAAAAAAAAAAATGAAAGAAAGAAAAAAAGAAGAAAAAATAATAAATGACGAAAATGATATTGATTGCCGAAAAATAAAATCCTTATTTGAAATAGATATAATTGCTTTATGCCCTTATTTGAAATAAGATGATTTTTATTTGAGAAAGTAATGGAAGAAGGCACATTTATTAAAATAATATCAACTTTGGGCCTCTATTTGAGAAATTTGGACTCTTTTTTGGAATTTTCCTCTAATTTTTATTCCTATACCGGTCTCCCCAACTTGAGGATTGGATGGAGGATTAAACAGGGAAAAAAAATCCAACTTCCAAGAAGTAATTTTCCCAGTAAACATCGCAACTCGTGCAAACATAATAATGGCGAAGTGATTTTCATCATTCCCTTTTAATTCGAGTTGAACCAAGCTGATTGATGTGAGAATGTTAAGCTTTGGTCGATAAGCTCTTGCCAGTTTCCGAAGCACGGGAGTGGAGATCTAAGCGAAGAGCATGTACGCATGCGAGCTCAATCCGTTCGAGTTATATTGAATGTTTGAACAAGAAAAAATATGGAAATTTCTTGAATCCGTTCGAGCTTTAATCGCTCAGGTCGAGTGTACAACAATCATCAAGTTCCCTTTTGGTTTGATTGACAAGAATCATGCTCCGGATTATTCTCAATGAACGAATGAACAAATCCATTAGCCTTTCATGGCAAACCACCACACCACATCTCCCGCAACCTCTCTCATATTTACACTAGCTTAAGAACTCGAACTCAAACTCTCACTCGAACTCGAACCACTTTCTTCTTCCTTTTTTATTTTGTTTATATTTCCTTCTTCCCTCATCTTCGAAGGAATTAAAACTTAAAACTATGGAAGAAACGTTCCCCTCTCTTCCATTTTCGTTATCTGGATTTTGGGTCAACAGCAATCCCTCCATTTAGCAAAAGCCTTAGTGAAGTTGTTGAAATCGATGATGTGATCTTGGGTCTTTCCTCATATGACCAGGAGCTGAGAATAGCCGAAGCATGGATGTGGAGATACCGGCGATAGCGGGGGGATGCTGAAGATGCTCTCCTTATTCCCTTCCCCTACGTCCCAGATCCCCCTCCAGCTCGACGGCGTCAACGGGCATATCTCCCGGCTGCCCGCCGCGTCCACAAACTCCTCCTTCTTCACCGCTTTGTAACAGCCGCAGGTGCTCATCTCGGACTGGGTGCTCTCCGCGGCTTCCTCTCTTGCTCTCTTGCGAGAAGCATCCGCCGAGGTCAGCGACGGCGCCGACGACGGCGGCTCGTCGCGCCCCGCCTCGAGCGGGAAGTTCAGGATGGCCTTGCTGCCGCGGAGCCTGAACGCCGCTCGGTCGTAGGCCTTCGCGGCCTCCAGCGCCGTGTCGAACGTGCCCAGCCATACGCGCGTCCCCTTGCGCGTGGGGTCGCGTATCTCCGCCGCGAACTTCCCCCAGGGCCGCCGCCGCACGCCCCGGTAGTGCTTGTCGGCGCCGCCGTCGTCGCCCGAAGGCTCGGCCTGGGGGACCGCCGGCGCCGCTAGGAAGCTCATCGCCGGGACGGCGACTTGGATGGCCGGGCGGCGGGAGCTGAGGGTGGACGAAGACGGCTTGGGGGGCTTGGAGTGGGAAGGGGCAGGTTTGGGTTCGAAGCTGAAAGAGGTCTGGGGGGAGTTGGAACCGGAGGAGGAGGAGGAGGAGGAGGCGGTGGGGGGAGCGACGGTGGAAGTGGAAGCGTTGAGGCCGTGGAGGAAAGTGTCGAGGGAGGAGCAGTCGTTCAGGAGGTGTTGCCTGATGAGTTCAAGGGTGGAGCTCTCCTCTTGCGTTGACGCCATCGATCGATCTGTCTTCAAGATTAGTAAATCGAGAGAGAGAGAGAGAGAGATGGAGAGATGGGAAGAGGGAGTGTTGAAATCGTCGAAAGACTTAATTGAGTTTAAGATGTGGAGTGGAAGATGGGGGGAGTGTGGTGGAGTGAATATAAAGGGGGAGGATGGAATTGTTGGAACTCCAAAGGAGAGGAAAGGGAGGGGGGTTTCATCGAGCCTTCCTGGATGGAGATGGGAAGCATCGTTTGGTGCTTTCACACCCACACCTTCCCTTCCTTCTCCAACGTCAAGCTCAAACAATGGCTCCAAACAGTGATCTCTTCCTGGAATTTTCAACGATAATCCGTCGCTTTCCCCCCTTTTTCTTTTTTCTTTTCTTAGAATTATAGTTTGGTTTGGTTGTGGAGTGGGGGGACCATCTGTCACGATGATCCAATAGCCAGAAATAGTCATCCTTCCAGGGTGCTTCCTTCCATATCATCAAAGCTTTCATCAACAGGAATTCATGAGGGAGACGGCATGATAACATTATTTTTATATTCCTTGATCATGATCGTTGAAACCAACGTGGGTCATAAAGCGATTAAAATATTAAAGATGGATAAGAAAATCGATTATATTTATGTTGGACGGATATGCAAGGGAAATGGGTTGGGCTTGACTTGGTGTGGCGCTCCCACAGTGTGCACTGATCTTGGAAAGAACTAATTAAAGATACGCACGCATTCTTGTATTGGACCTCCACTTGGCTTACTCGACCGTGACGTCTCTACTTGGACAGCCATGTGAATTGCTTTCATCTAATATTAAAAGATACGCAAGTACCCACCTATGATCTCCAGTTTGGTTACTCAACCGTGACGTCTCTACTTACCTATGTGACTTGCTCAAGTGTGAAACTTCAATGAACTTTTACCCGCAAATCATGGTCTATCCTATTAGGGTAGGATTGATTTTGCTTTGTGAGGATCGAGCGCATTGTCAAACTGCCCGTGTTCAAAAAGGATGCGTATTCGATTTGATCATTTTGCATGTGTTTGCTGAGAATTTTTAATATTAAATCTAAATTAATTATGCTCAAATTTTGTACATCCTTTCAAATCATGCGATGGGGCCACGGTACTTCGGTGGAAACCTTTGAATTCGTCGCCATCGCCGTCATAATTCGTGGGCAACTTGGCCATGTTGACAAACCAGCCAGGAAAGGAACTACCATCCTGAAGCTGACTGATTTTTCAGAGCTTATGCAAAGTGAGAATTTGGACTTTCAAGCCCGTTTGGATTTTGAAATGAAAGTTTATTTTTTATTGCCATTGAAAATGATTAACTTCGGGCCCCTCAAATTTCAAATAAGCATTTTCAACTTTATTTTGCAAAAAAAGTAACAATAACATTTTACATACTTTATTTGATGGAAGCTACAAAAGATAATTTTCCTTTTCACGTTCTGAACATCCTTTTTTTTTTTTTTTTCGTTTAAATTTAAAGTAATGAAGCCTCCAAATGTTAATTCTAATTTCAAAAAACTTATGCACATTTTATGAAATATACACATGAGATTATTTAATGCTTGACGACCAATTATCTTGATTATTTAGTTTATGATCTTGTGTTTTTTCTATAACGTGTCTCATGCATTTGAAATATTTGCATTCAAGTCTTTGAACATGTGGGGTTCTTTACATTCAATTCCTTCGGTTTAGTCTACGATTCCAATGAATTGAAAAAGACGTATTTGTCAATACGGGACAAAAGAATGGCGTGAGAATAATCAATGCCTCTTTGGACATGAACTTTGTATTGATCCAAAGTCTCAGAAATTGCAAGAGGTCCGGTGTTCAAGTCCCAGAAATCACAAAAGTGAGAAAGTAAAACATAGAATGGGACAAACCCAAAAATAAATTAAAATTTCATTAATTTTTTTCATTGCCTAGCAGATGTTGAAATATTATCCCATATCATTTAGCAATAAACCTTAAAACATTTTATATTCACGTATTATCTCCACTTGTCAGTTTAAATTTTTGAGTGAGACTTTTGAACATAGTACTAGAGTCGGTGCTCTTTCGGAAATGTAAATTCCACTCCACTCCATCCCAAATCGATGGATATACCAATGTCGGATTTTTCTCCAACATCAAGTGACGCATTAAAATTTCAACTTACATCTTAAATGATTGAAAATCTGATTAAGATAATAAATATATTTTACCAAAGAAAGAAGTATAAGTGCAAGTTTTAGAGCCTAATAACCATACGAATTCGTCCTATAAATTTAAAATAAGGAAGGGGCATGGATTAAATTTTGAGAACATGGATCCGGTCGCGGAATTCAAAAGCCTTGTGCGTTTGAAGTTTTGACTTTTGGGGTCAATACTTTGAATTTCCACCGTGATCGCCAAATTCCAGTAACGACAGAAGTTGTTGCCTTGTGTCCATGTCCGAGACTGCATCTTTTACTTTGGCGGGCCCCCCCATCCGCAAGACAAGAAGGTCACTTTTCATCATAGTGGCCACTCTCTCTCCTCTCTTGCCTCGAACCCTCCGAATCGTGCCCCCCTCTCTTGCCACGATATTTCCCTTTATTAGTGCCTTGAAAAAATAAAAATAAAAATAAAAATAATCGGGTTATTCTTTCACCTATCTATTAGTAAAAAAAATAGGAAAGTGCGTGGGCCATTGGTCATTTGTTTTGTTAGACTATGATTTTTTGAAATTTTGAACCTCTTTTTTCTTTTGACGATCACGTGTGATGGCCGAGACCAAAACTGCAGACTCTTATGATGGTTTTGACGTTTGATCAATCGAACTGCCTTTCTAGTGACGTGAGCCCCTATGATTAGTGGAACGTTTAGGGAGTCACGGAAATCTCGACATGAGCAAGTTGAAAAGCATGCTTCTTATGGCTCCAATTGTCGATCCAACTTGTTATTAAAGTCTTGCTAAAGTTATATTTTGGTACGAATAATAGACTTCCAAAACCCACTCTTTTTACTACAGCTGTTTACTTGCAAATTAACTTTTGCACTCGCTTGAGGAAGATTGATAACGAAAATTTAGTATCGAAGGTACTACTAATAATCTGCATATTACCAAAAATCTATGCTTAGAACACATTTATGAATCGATTAACTTGATAAATTTTTTTTACTAAATAATCACATAGAAATGGACGCATTAGATAATGACGAAAAGTCAGATGTTAAAAAATCTATTGATATTCTTACTCTCGTGTTTCTTTTTCTAGTGATATTTCTTTGTTTCTTTTTTAGGTGATGATTTGTCGGTCCAACTTTCCCGCGCTTATGCAAAGCGATATCCGGTACTCATAACCTTAATTGCATTGAGCTTGCTACTCAAGTCAAAACACTAATGAACTTGAGAATCATATTTCTCTTGCAATTCCTCAAATTGCTGTCACAATAGATGGTGAACGAGAATAACATTGCACAAGATGACAAATCAAACTATTATCAAGAAAATACTAACCTTTTGATGGTTCTCTATGATAACCCCCATTTGTTCTATGTGTTCTGACAGAAGAGCAATTGGAAGAAAGAGAGGGAATGGTTTTTCTTGTATATCAAGTTTACAAGTACATCGATGAATTTATAATGTAAGGGTGAAAAAATAAAAAAGGAAAATAAAATATATGCATCGCTATTTTCCTATTTACTGTACTAATTAGCGATTGACTAAATCAATTACAATCGGAATCGGTCTCGAGATCTTCGACCATATTTCCAACACTCCCCCTCAAGCTGGTGGCCTATATATGTCGAGGACACCTAGCTTGCTCAGTAGATACTTGTACTGTCTCTAGCATAATGGCTTAGTAAAAATGTATGCAGGTTGTTCCACTGTTCCAATTCCCTTTGTCACCAAGACTCCTTCTTTGATTTTGTCCCGAGTGAAATGATAGTCAACTTCTATGTGCTTTGTTCTTTCATGAAAAACTGGGTTTGCTGCCAACTTTAGTGCAACATCATTGTCACAGAACAATTCACTTGGTCCATTGACCTGTATTCCGAGGTCTGAGAGTAATCCTCGTATCCACACAATTTCGCAAGCAGTTTTCGCCATGGCTCGATATTCTGATTCAGCTGATGACAATGATACAGTGGATTGCTTATTTGTCTTCCAAGAAATCAATGATTTTCCCAATTTTATACAGAACCCAGTAACTGATCTTCTAGTCATTGGGCAAGTAGCATAATCTGTATCACAAAATGCTGTCATCTTCATATCGCAGTCACGGGATATAAATATACCGAGTCCTGGACATCCCTTCAAATATTTCACAACTTTCAAGGCTGCATCCATATGTGACTGTTTTGGCATGTGCATGAACCGGCTAAGTATTTGCACTGCATAACTTATGTCAAGTCTTGTCATGGTAAGATATATCAACTTTCCAAGAAGTCACTGATATCATGACGGATCTCTGAGCAATGCATCCTTGCTAGGTGAAGAGGAATTTACATCATACTCATATGTCGTTAATTTGACATTCTGTTCAATTGGAATTACTGACGGCTTGTAGCTTGATAAACCTGTTTCAGAAATGATTTCCAAGATAAATTTCCTCTGACTAAGGGAGATTCCTTTATCAGATCGAGCAATCTCAATGTCAAGAAAATATTTGGGAGGTCCCAAATCCTTGATGTGAAAATTGAAATGTAGATATTCTTTGAATCTTGCAACATCAGAATCATTATTTCCCATAACCAGAATATCGTTGACATATATCAATAAATAAATCGACGAACTCCCTGTGGTTCGTGTGAACAAAGCATAATCATGCTTTGAATGCTGAAAACCTACATTGGTCAATGCAATGGTGAACTTAGCATACCATTGTCTTGATGCCTGCTTTAATCCATATAAGGACTTACGAAGACGACATACCCGATACTCCCCCTGTCTGCGAAGTCCTTGAGGTAGGTCCATATAAATTTCTTCATCCAGATCACCATGGAGAAATGCATTGTTCACATCCATTTGATGCAAAGACCAATTTTGTATAGTAGCAACAGATAAGAAGGAACGTACACTAACTTCCTTTGCTACTGGAGAAAATGTCTCATGATAATCAAAGCCTTCTTTTTGGGTAAATCCTTTAGCCACTAATCGGGCCTTATAGCGCTCAATGGAACCATCTACCTTAAACTTGATCTTGTATACCCATTTGCATCCGATCGGTTTGCGATATGGGGGTAGTGGAACAATATCCCAAGTATGATTTCTTTGTGAGTGCATTAAGTTCTATCTCCATTGCATGTCTCCACTTGGATCTTTTCGCCTAGCAAACGAAGATGGCTCATGTTCTTCGATATGCGACTAATACAAAGCACATGTGTTGAGGCGATAATTTGCTAAAGGAAACGTATGAAGAAATAGGATATTGAGTACCGAGGAACTTGCAGCAAAACATATATAATCATATGTCCACGTAGGTGGATGAGTTTGTCGTCCAGAACGTCGAGGTTCATGTATATCGGGAACTACCGATGGTTCGGGATCAATCCACGATGTATCCATTGAAGAAGAAGATGAAATATCTTCAGATAAAGTAGGCGATTCTACCTCGGGATATGAAGATTCCATTGGTGTCGACATTAAAGGGCCCGATATCAAAGGTGGCCCTGATGCGACAAGAAATCCTAGTGCCATAGATAAATATTCATCAGATAGAAAAGTCTGATTGTTCTCTAGTGAAGTCTCTTGTGATGAAGACAGCATCTCTTCGAAGTGAAATACATCTTCATGGAATATAACATCCCTGCTTGTAAAAAAATTCCCTGTGGAAATTTCCATAACTCGATATCCCTTCTGAAGAGGAGGATATCCCATGAAAACACATTTGGTTGCACGGGGACTCATTTTATCCCGAGGACCCACATTTGTTGCATAACACAAACAACCAAATACTCTAAGATGATCATTATCTGGCCGTTTATTGTAGAGCATCTCAAATGGAGATTTGCCATTAAGAATTCGAGTTGGCATGCGATTAATCAAATAAGCTGCTGTGACCACACAATCTCCCCAAAATTCTTCAGGAACAGAAGCTTGGTATTTTAATGCCCGAGCTACCTCTAAGAGATGTCTATGCTTGCACTCTACAATTCCATTTTGTTGTGGAGTGTAAGTGCAAGAACTTTCATGGAGGATTCCAAGAGTGGATAACAATTTTGTGCACTCAAAAGTGAAGAATTCACGACCATTATTTGTACGAATTCATTGTACAAATTTTCCAAATTGATTCCTAATTAAGGAAAGAAAATTTGATATATGAGTGAATGTTTGACTCTTTGATTGCATAAGGTATAGCCAAGTGGCTTGAGTATAGTCCTCAACGATTGTAAGGAAGAAACGAGATCCATCCTGATGTGTGGTATGATAGGGATCCCAGATGTCCATGTGAAGTAAGGAGAAATGATTTTTTGCTCAAGATGTGCTAATTTGGAATGGTGCTCGAGACTGTTTAGCTAAAGAACAAATTGGACATTTTGAATGTGGAAACCGTGAATCGTTGATGAAACAGGAGATCTTTATTGGTACTAATTGCATTACATGAAATGCTTTTATTCAATAACTCTAAATCTCCTAGGAAATCGATCCAGAAATAAAGTCCTTGTGCCATATTACCCAAGCTCATCACTTTCCCAATCGAATGGTCCTGAAAGACACAACTTTCGGAATTGAATATGGCATGGCAGGAATTGTCCATACATACTCTTGAGACAAAAAGGAGATTAAACTCAAAATCTGGAATATACGGGACATTTTTGAGGATAAAGTTCGACCAAGGTGTACGGTACCAATTTTGGTAACTTGAGTAATGTTCCCATTAGGAAGACGTATCGTAACACAAGGGAATTGTGTGTTTTTATGAACATGAGAGAATAAATAATCATCACATATTATGTGGTCACTAGCACTGTATCGATAATCCATGCATCAAGCGAAGGTGAATTCTTTTCATATAAAATGGTACCCGAGAATCCTATTGCACCTTCATCACCACTCTTGAGCTGACTCAGTACTTGAACAATATTTTCATATTGTTCTTTGGTGATCATCTCGATTAGGTGTTCCACCCATTTTACGTGCGAAACTTGATAAAGCGTGGATTCCCGCCTTTTTTTTTTATCATTTGATCTCCCATGCAATTTCCAGCATGTATCAATTGTATGGTGTGGACGTTTGCAATATTCGCAATATTTATTTTTATTTTTGAAATTTTGTCCACTAACCTTCCCCTGGCCGACGTGGCATTTCGTGGGCCGTATGATGCCCTATAAATGGTGCTGACGTGGCACGATGATGGCCGTCCGATTCGGCTGAAAAATTGGGCGTCCGTGGGCCGTCGGATCTGAAGCGTGGATCCCAGCCATCCATCTCTGCGATTTGATATGGACCGTCCGATACGGCGCTTTTCCTTCGACCGTCGGATCTAGAGTTTTTATTCCAGCCGTCCGATCCTGCCCTTTGATCCCAGCCATCCATTCTTGAAGACCTAGGGTTGTCCTCGTTTCTCCTTCTTGCCGCAGCCACGATCTTCTTCCCTTCCACGGTTCCAGCAACTCCGACACCTCGACCAGCTCCGACCACCACATCTGTTGAGCCAAAAATAGAGGAAAACGCCACGAGGCTTATCCCTTCACCGATTCGAGCTTGCTCCGTTGCAGTAACTCACTGATTTTCTTGTTATACAGCAAGTTGGAAGATTCGCCCGAGCGATGGTTGAGGGTCTATCGCTAGAATCTGAGATCGGAACGCCGAGTAAGTCTCATTGAGGGTAAGTATAGCACGGTATTGTCGAAGGGTCGCTTCCGGTCCTTCCAATTTTTCTTCGGTTGCTTCGATTTCATTCCACAAGGCCGAGAGCCGATTGTAGCATGCGGTGACCGAAGAGATTACCCCTGTTTTAGGATCGATAAGCTTTGTGTTAGTGTAAACAAACGTGCTCGATCTAACTTTCCATACATCTCTCGTATATTATCCTAGAATATTTTGAATCCTCCATCGGAGGAAGGCCGGCTGCAACTTCGGGTGTCAAACAATTCCCGATCCAGGTGCGAACCAGTTGGTTGCACCGTCGCCAATGCCTTTGTAGTTGCTCGTCCGTCGGAATCGGAACAACGCCGTCAATGAAGCCCTTTTTGTCCTTCATGACAAGAGCTCGCCGAAGATCTTATGCCCAAGAAGCGTAGTTGTCCGATCCGGTAAGTTGCTGGCTGATTAGGCGAATTTCTGGCCCGTCCGCCAGCGAGGTGTAGAGCGGATCTCCTAGCTCGGGCGGCGCCGCCGGTGACCGGAAAAATTGCGGCGTGAATCCGGGTTGGAGGACCGGGTAGGGATTCGTTCACGACCCGGTGTGGATCCGGGTCCGTAACCTTGATTCGTAATCCCGGATTCATCTAGGCCGGATCATCATTCGGGTCGCCCCTCTCGTATTATTGGGTTGATCGAAGATGCATATGAGCCCAAGGTTGTCCCGGCCCAGTCATCCACGGGCCCTGCATTGGGTACCACTGGATTGGTGGGACTGTTGAGGCCCACGGAATAGTTGGGCCAGGATCGGCTCGGCAGGAGGCGGCCCGGCGAAGGCTAAACGAGAGGTTGCTGCTCTTTGGGTGAAACGCCGATGGTGGTGGAGGTTGGTTATTCCCACTTTCTTCCATGATTAGATCTCAGAATTCCTAAACGATTTGCTGACTTGTTTTGCGGGATGAAGACTTGCGAAGGACAAGATCGAAAAAAAAAAAAAAGGCAATTCTGAGGATTTGCGGAAGCTATTTCAGGAACGCTGCTCTGATACCATGACGGAAGAGCAATTGGAAGAAAAGAGAGGGAATGGTTTTTCTTGTATATCAAGTTTACAAGTACATCGATGAATTTATAATGTAAGGGTGAAAAAATAAAAAAGGAAAATAAAATATATGCATCGCTATTTTCCTATTTCTTGTACTAATTAGCGATTGACTAAATCAATTACAATCAGAATCGGTCTCGAGATCTTCAACCATATTTCCAACATGTTCAGCTATAGCCTGAACTAAGCCAACATAAAAATTAAAATGCTGCTCTTGATATGAATATTCCATGAAAAAGGGATAGATGTTTAGCTTGCATAGCATCACCAAATATTCTATTCTGAAATCCAAGAATGAAAAAGGTCAATATAGGAAGAAAAAAAGACCTTTCTTTCACTCTCTTCCTGATAATACCTCTCCTTAGGAATATAAACACCATTTTTCTCGCGTAACGTAAACCTCCACAAAATGGAAGCATCTCATCAACCCACTGACTCAACCCACAATAGATATGCTATTGCTGTATTCGACAACTTGCATCCAAAGACAAATGCCAGCATGAATGGATCTAGGTAAGATTCTCGCCAGCATTAAGTAGGTAAGATTCTCGCCAGCATTAAGTCGATCAATTATACCACAGAGATCCTTAATAAGAGTTGATTTCATCATCTTTCAATACAAGCATGAGCAACAACTTGGAAATAGAATAAAGATTGACTTCGAATCAAGCATCATAATGTGTCTAATTGCCTTTGGATAGTAGGGCGGTTAAAAAGAATGAATTATTCTTATGGTTGTTTCAATAAAGTTCTTTGTAAAGGTTTGAGAATGCCAAGCAAGAATAGCAGATATGCATACTATTAAAATCAATATTCATCAAGTTCAAGCTAATTGTACCTCTTCGCATGCAAACCATCTTTACAGTGTTCAAACTCCTTACAACTACGTGAGGTGCTCCTTACTCCACATATCAAGAACACCGGTGAAGAGAAGCTTATACTTGCTCAAACTATAGGAATATTGCAGGTAAATATAATGTATGTAGACAAAAGGGAGACAAATGAAAAACAACTAAAATTGTCAACTTCATCTAAAAGATAATGAGTGAAGCGCAAAAGATAATCTAGGTGCAATTATGTTAATCCATCCAGAAGGTGACCCAACCGCAACAAATAAGGGAAAAAGGGTCCACAAGAATCATCCAAGCAACTCAAAAGATAGACTATGAAAAGAAAATCAATTTTGACCAAAAGGAAAAATTTACTACTCATGAAATGCAAGTGACAGTAATCTAGGGTACTCAAGGTCTCCTCCAAATGGTGGACTGCAAGTGAAACCATTGCAATAATACAGGTCTTATTTCTTCCTCCAAGAGAATCCCAATGTAACCTAGTGAGTTTGCTATTCCCGAGAAAAGGTAATCTCAATTAGCCACACTTGAAAGCCACATTTGAAAGGAACAAGTGTATCACGTTAGGTTTTACATTATTTTGGAATCACTTTGTACCTATAGAGAATATGACCAAGATGCTCTACAAGAGCATTAATGACTCTTCCCAAGGTAAGCAAACTTTTGTTAATTTCTCCAGCTTCTCTCGCATGACCCTTTCAAATGAATGATACACAACATTTTAACAATGAGTCATATGAAAAATATAGCACATCAATCAAATCATTTGCAAAATGTATGGGACATGAAGTCTGGAGCACCGGAACGGGAGATGTTTTGGGATCCAGCCAGACCAATCAAGTTCAGTTTGCCGCATTCAATAAGCTTTTCTCGTTCTGGTGTTGCTTCTTTGATGTGTATTGTGATGGAAAACAAAGAGAGTGACCAACTACATCAAAACCAAAATCAACGTATTATTGTCAAATCGAAGAACCATAACGAAATATAGTGGGAGAAAAGAATTTTATTCTTGATTGTTTATTTAATAGTGTTTCGGTAGTACGACGCTTTGAGGATCCCCTTTCAAGCAAATTAAAGACCTCGGTAGCATGTCACAATTTCCTCCTCTATACTTCTAACAAGAACACCACCTTTTTCCATCCTCCATCAAGGGCAGCTGCTTTTTCTGCTTATCATCCAAAGCGACTTTGGAATGGAGATGCTATATTTATTATTGGGTCACGGGCTTTCCGTAAATATGAAAATTAAGCCAATAGGAAGAATGATGTAATAGTTATATTTTTTTTAGAATTTCCTGTTCGACGTTGAGTTGATTTTTGCGCTTGTGGAACGACTTTACGTTTTGGATTCATCAAAAGGTGCATTAACTTTAACTCACATATTAAATAATTGGAGATTTGATCAAGAGAGTAAGTGCATCTTACGAAAGAAAGAAGAATAAGAGCAAGTTTTAGAGCCTAATAAATATGCGAATTCGTTCTCCAAATTAAAAAGAAAAAAGAAAGAAAGGGGGCATGGATTGGAATTGACAACATGGATCCGGTTGCGGAATTCAAAAGCCACGTGCCTTTGAAGTTTTGACTTCTGGGGTCAATAATTTTTATTTCTATTGTAATCATAAATTTAGTAACGACAGAAGTTGTTGCCTTGTGTCTGTGTCTGTGTCTGTGTCTGCATCTTTTACTTTGGTGGGGCCCCCCATCTGCAAGACCAGAAGGTCACGTTTCGTCAAAGTGGCCACTCTACTACCATTGCCTCGAACCCTCCGAATAGTCCCCGCCCCCTTTCCAGCCCCCTCCCTGCCGCGATATTTCCCTTTATTAGTGCCTTAAAAAAAGAAAATAATAAGTGGGTTATTCTTTTTTTTTTTAGTGCAGACGTGGACAATTTGTTCACCAATCTATTAGTCAAAAAATAGGAAAGTGCGTGGCCCATTGGTCATTTGCTTTTGTTAGACTACGATTTTTTGAATTTTCAACCTTAAAAAGTAGATTGTAGGACTATCACGTATGCTGCTTCATCAGATGGCAAAGACCAAAACTGCAAACTCTTACGGTGGCTTTGACGTTTGATAAATCAAAGGGTTGATTACTTGAAAATCTGAAGGGAAACGAATAATGGAGAGAAAACTCGGATGCTGAAATAAGGATAAGAACATAATTTTTGATAGAATATTGCAGCTGTGAAACGAAAGAAGAGAGACAAATTTTTAGGGATTCGCAGATCAAAAAATCCGAGATTGCAAAGGGAGATTAACCATGTATGAATTGAGAGTGTAGCAATTTAAGGGAATACAATCAATACAAGATTGACCAATTCATTTGTCGTCATCAATCATTGAAATATGAGATTTTTTTGCTTGCTCCCAACATCTTTAGATAAATAACAAAGAATTTACACATCATAAAATTGGATCTCGACGTGGCAGGGCATTTGCAAATATAACTATGGCCTTTAGCTTGTGGCTAAGTTTAGAGCTATCTTGCATGGGACGAAGACATCACGATGTCCATTATTAACCGTGATTATCAAGATAACCAGGCCCGTCAAGGGTTTGATTTCTATGGAAGAGAAAATATATTCAAGTCGAAACATGCTTTCTCTTTTAGTCTTTCTCTCTCCTATTTATTGAGAAGGTTGGTTCACTCAGTTAACTCATCGATTGTGGTATATGTGGGGTCAGTATAAAACAATGTTGACCCGGCTAACTTTCGTGCAAAACCAATGAACTATCTTCATATGGACAGAAAATTCTCCGCCATGCTTCAATAAAAAAAATGGGTTCGCAGAAGAAACGGAAGAAGTTGGTCAAGTCGGGAGGAGAAAACCTTCACTGAAGTCACCGAGTCAACAAGTCATCCCGGTCCTCCTGAATGACCACGTACTTTTCAGATTTTAACCCGAAAAAGGCGACTGACTGATCCTCTCGCGAGACATGCGGACCTAAATATCGTATTTTATATGGACTAGTATTCGCCACAGCCTTACTCAGCCTCCGTTGATTTTCCAGCGTTTGGATCGTTTGAAAAATAAATCAACAATTATTAAATTCAAGAAAATAATTTTATTTTTCAGGATATGATTAGATATTGACATTTGAATTAAAAACTTTGTGTTTAGACATGAGAAACCCAACGTTTGCTCTTAGGTGCTTGGTAGCAAGGCCAAGACTAGAGATCATGGGCTAGGTCTACCGAAGTCCACCATTAGCAAACCTGGGTCCACCATGATAGGGCCTAGGACCCCATGCCATGCTAGGGACTCTTGCGCCTATGCCCATAACTCAAGTGCTTAGGCTCGAGACTCCTATGGCTATGCTAAGGACTCCAATGCCCTAGCCTAAGTGTATATAGGTCGAGTTCAGGTTTATTGAGGTCAAGCCTTGGATCCTAGTGCTCATGCCTAGGTCCACTGAGGCTAAGCTTAGGATTCTAATGCCCATGCTTGGGTCCTAAATGCCCACGCCTCGATCCATCAATGTCGAGCCCCAGGCTCCAGCACCTAGGCTTGGGTCCATTAAGATCAAGGTATCACTAGACTTAGGTCCAAGGTCCATTAACATTGTGCTTGGGACCCAAGCCCGATTGTAGGGGTCTTGGTCTTAGGAGTTGGTGTTTCGAGGTCTCGGGAGCCGGGGTCTGGAGCCGAACCTCAATGGACTTAGGTCTAACCTTTGTTGACTTAGGTCATGTGCCAGGGAATCGGGCACAAGTACTGGGTTCTTGGGCTCGATAATGATGAACTAAGGCTAGAGCCCATGATCATGCCTAGGAACTTGAGACCTCGGTGTTTGTGTTGAGTTCCCTAACTACTCATGCGCAAGTTACTAGCACCCAAATAGTGTGCGTCTATTTAGGAAAATTCCTTACCAAATTACAAAAAAATATTTTTCAATTTATTTTCAAATCTCAGTCAAACATCGGAAAATATTGTCAATTTCTTGGAAAATGACTTCTTGAGAAGCAATTTCCAGAAATATCACATTTTCCTTGAAACAAATAGTGCCTTTGAGTAAAAAAGTTCTAAAAGGTCATGTCATCAAGCGACTTAAATATATTTGCTAAGTGTACTTCATGAGAAGGGAAATTTTTTTAAAAAGTTATAAACTTATTATAGGATGGTTGGCGCTGACTAAATCATCATGTTAGCGATTTCTATTAAAATTGATTGGAATGAATAAATAGATAAATCGTTAAAAGGTTTAAGAGTAAATTAACAAATTATCAAATTTTTTATTACTAAATTAACTCAATTGAAAGATTAAATAAAAAATTGATAAATAATCAAAAGGTTTAGGACTAAATTGACGCAATTGAAAGATTTAGAACTGATTAGCCATCGTATAATAGGTTTATGACTTTTTGGACAATTTTCAAAATATTAATTCCACAAAAATATAAAAAGTGGGTTTAAAAGGTAGGGTGATGGAAACTCTTACTACCTCGCTTGTTAAGATTTAAGTGGATGGACAAAACAAATTGCAAATTAAGTGAGAGAGATCAAAAGGTGATCTCTCCATTCATAGGAGCAATAGATATACCATGTCTATTATAAGCATCGAGAATTTTAAGACATGATCGTGTCATATCTTTCCTACGAAACGCTTTTTCTGAACCGATGAACATCCAATCGTCAAGCGGTGTACGCTTTTCCGAACTATACGTGCTTCGGAAAAGTGAGGGAGACCCTAATAAAGAACTGCACGGGTTTGCGTTTGCTCATCTCTTTTTTCCAACTGCATCATCACAAGTTCCCTCCGACTTACATTTATTGCCACCCTTTCACTTTTTTGTTGCCTTCTCTCTGTGGGTTCACCCGCATGATGCTTGTCCTACCGGTATAGTACTACCATTCCAGCTACTGTAGATCTAAATTTCTCTTCTTTCGCCCTTACAAAGGAACACGATAGTATCTACAATGCCAATGGAAATTGCTAATGATACACACGTACAGCAATGAACAGTAAGAAATATCATCCGACAGCACTCGACCTTAATGCCCCGATTCTGTCCACCAGGCGTCCTCCGCAATCATCTTGTTGCGTCAGTAAGGCATCGTCCAGAAGAGGGGTCAGTGATGGCATTCCGTTCTCATGGGAGCAAGCTCCGGGCAAGCCCAAGAAGAGCACCGATGACATGACGGTCGGCGGCTCGCCGAAGGACGCGGACACGCCTCGCCTTCGCCCTCCACCGCAAATGGTTGCAAAACCGAAAGGATATGTCAGCGATGACGACGGCAGCGGCGACGTTTCTTCGTTGAATAATGAAGAGGATGCGTTTTCTGATGCGGTGGACGTGTTCTCGTTGTCGGAGGCAATGGATATCCTCGAGAGGGCTGAGAGATCGGTCCACGGGCCGGATGATAACATCGACCAGCTGAAGTTGAAGATTGCGGAGTCATGTGGCAAGGACGCGTCGCCTAACTTCATGATCAACCGGTTCCTGCCGGATGCCAGTGCATTGGCGTTGGCAGCGGCGTCTTCAGCCCTTACTAATTACCATCATCATCCTTCATGTAGCGAGGACGAGAGCAAGGACTTGAATTGTTGCAAGAGGCGGGTGAGTTCATCATGTAGGTACAAAGAGCAAGAAGTGGTGTCATCAAGGAGATCGGCGGCAGCAACACAAGCTAGTGGAGCTCAGAAAGGGTGTGGAATGGAGAATCTCTTTCTCTGGCGCATGAAGCCCAGGTTCTGTGGTGATCATAAGACTTGCCATGTTCAACCCTTCTCTGCTGCCAAGCCCAAGAATATGTAATCACATCTCAGATTTTCTCTTCTTTTGGTTTGCTTTTATTGGCTAAACATGAGAAAATGCTTTTAATTTGTAGAGACTAATAGGTTGTGATGTTTGTCAGTATTTCACATGCAATGCATCCATGTACATTCGCAATTTCGAATCCTCAGGATTGCGCACACTTTAATTTCTCGAGTACAAGATGGCCCTGATTTCTAACTTCTTGTACTGAACTCTATGTTAGCAAAACACTATGAGCAATTTGGCCTGTGATTTCGCAATACTTACTAGACTTCAGATCACGTCCCGAGTGCTGCAGCAAAATTGAAAGAGCGAGCCGCCAAAGAAGAGAGCAATCTGCTCCGTGCGATTATGCTCGACTTTTCATTCGACTTCTGATGAGCCAAGTCAGTGATCCGTCAAAAGCGTAAGAAAAAGCTAATGAGTCGCGGCACAACATGCATGTTAAGTGGCACATTGGAAGACATCACTGGGAGAATCTCTTTTGTAACCGAAGCTGTTTGCCTTCCTGAATATGCATGAAAGTACAGATTCACATAGTTAGAGAGCCCAATCCGACGGAATGGAAGTTAGGGGCCGAATCGAACAAATCCCGAAGCTTATAGGACTAAACATGTATCTAACCTTCTCCTAAACCTCATCAAGGAACAATAATTTCATAGGCATTATCTTGTCCCATGCAAAAGGGAATACTATCACCGATACATAATATGTGTGTCCACTGGATTATTGTTTTGGTAGCTGATTATCTATTTTACGGGCCTGTTGGGAAGGAAGAAAGTATCAATTGAGGTCATGAGCTGGAGCAGAGCAACTCAAATTTGAGTTTGATCACCATGAGATTAATGTACGATGAGTAGCGAGTCTAGTATAAACTTTCATTATTGCTAGAGAAATGGTTGATTTCCTTTTGGTTGGCCTCCTGTGTCACAGGTCGGTAGTTCTTTGCAGTGCTTGGCAAGCATAATTCATCAGGTTAGTCTTTTTCCATAGTTGTTCCAGATAATGATACGACGAATAGCTTCCTTATATGCGATTGCACCACGCCTAACTTAGCTTGGACATTTAGTCCATCGAGTAAGACAGCAGATTATTTTAGTTTTGACAATTGGTTTCGGCCTGCCATGATCTCATCAGGAGAGCGACATCATCTCTCAATCAATTTGTGCATAGGAGGCTCACCCCGCTTTAAGAGCTCTTAAAAGATATATTTATTCGATTTTAGAACTCCTAATATCAACCGTTCTGACGCCATTCCCACGGATCAATTGTATTCGTCCTCTTTACTTCACTTACTCTTTACCCGATAATCCTAAGCATCACTCTCAAGCATCATAAATATCGAGGAATTCACGGATCGCGACACTTGCGTCATGGGGTTTAATCATGGGTCGTTTCATTTTGGCATAGGGACTCGTCAAGCAGTGTACCTACAAATTTGACCAAAATCACGTAATTACCGGATCCAATCGTGCGGCAAATCCGAAACAAGAAGGCACTCCGTTTGACTTTGCTTGCACGATTCGACAACCTTCTCATAGACTCAAAAACGGAGAAGGCCTCTCGGGAAAAGGGAAGAAAATAAAAGAAAACATCAAAACTCAAGACAAAGATGATGAGGAAATAACGTACGTGTCGGGAGGCGATGACTCATGGCGACACGCAACCCCTGCATGAGAAGCTCGTAAACACGTGACACTCCCTCCCTCAACACTTGCCCTCTGCCTCTCTCTTACTCACTCCCTCCCCTTGTCTTCCTTCTTATAATAGGAATCCCTCCTTCTCTCTCGCCTTGCCAATCTCATTCTGTTCAGAATTTTCGCTACGCTTGACAGAGTTTGTGTTCGCATCGTCTCTGAAGAACCATGGCCGAGCATCACACTTATGGCCCGCACCAGTACCCGCACCAGTACCAGCCCCACCAGCAGCAACAGCAACAGCCCGTGTCCCACCAGGTGGTCAAGGCTGTGACCGCCATCACCGCGGGCGGGTCGCTGCTCGTCCTGTCGGG
This sequence comes from Corymbia calophylla, assembly GCA_014182845.1. Lineage (NCBI taxonomy): Eukaryota > Viridiplantae > Streptophyta > Magnoliopsida > Myrtales > Myrtaceae > Corymbia > Corymbia calophylla. Next base: position 429,050 of record CM024703.1, on the reverse strand, counting down.
GCTGACCCTCGCGGGCACGGTGATTGCTCTCACCATTGCCACGCCGCTGCTGGTGATATTCAGCCCGGTGATCGTTCCTGCGGTGATCATGATGGGGTTGCTGATCATGGGGCTCCTGGCGTCGGGAGGGTTCGGGGTGGCGGCGGTGACGGTGCTGTCGTGGATATACAAGTACGTGACGGGGAAGCACCCGCCAGGGGCAGACCAGCTAGACCAGGCGCGGATGAAGCTGGCGAGCAAGGCGCGGGAGATGAAGGACAGGGCCGACCAGTTCGGGCAGCAGCATGTCACTGGCCAATCGTAGAGGGAATATATATAAGAACCGGTTCATATGGGGGTTTATATCATGAAATCCTTTCTTTCTTAGTGTGTAATGTGTAATGCACGAGCATGTCGGGGTTGGTGTCTGTTAGAGATCATTGAGGACAGATTCTAGCGCCCGAAATGCTGCGTTGTTTTCAATTGCTCAGGTCTGTGTGGGTTTCTTCTTGTTGTATGTTGAGTTTTGTCAATAATGAATTGATGGACGACATGTGTGCTCTTCAATTTTTGAAAATCTTTGTTTGGTAAGTTAGATCATAAATTGCATGTAGAAAAACAAAATCTACACGGCCGGTCTTATCATATCCTCTTGGTTTGGTGGATGAAATTCGAACTTAAGCCGCAAGCCAATAGCACATTTCAACTCAACATTTCGATACGATTTGATTGCTCGATCTCCTATCAACTGACTTATCGCCGGGGGAAAAAATTGTACGAAATTGCATAAACGTTCATCGAAGAAATTAAATATTATATTCAAATTCATCGTCAAGATGTATTTTCTATTTTAGACATATATTATTGTTTTTTCTTCTTCTTTTTAAGCAGAGGAACTACAGCTCTAGCCATTCCTTTGTCAATGACTTAGTGCAACACTGTAGCGCCAAACTAAGTTAAAGATGGACTTCCCATTAATATGATCACCCACAGCCACAATTTGGGTGCTCCAGTGTTGGCTTGATTTGGTACTTTCGACATATTAGGGAAGACAAGACTATTTTTGGCTTTTATCAGGAAAGAAAACTAGTCATTTGCAAAGTATAAGTACGGAGATAGGCATTTTTAATGAAAGCAAAATAGCCATGCAAATTACGTGCAAAACATTATTCCTTTGTTCAAGGTAAACCCCTTCATGTCTTGGCTTCGCTTTCTCACTCCTAGTCCAAAATCACCTCCGACATGTCCACTTAGGTGAACTTGCGATAAGCCACATCTTTGAATATGGTAAAAAGGGAGCAACTCCTTCCCCGTGTTATGTGATAGGACTAAAAAAGATTTCTTCCCTTTTTTTTTATAAATAGAAAGTTAGTTCGTCTCAAGAAAACCGGACGAATGACATTATTATTAAGCAATTTAATCATTTTCATCATGTCGATCATCATTTTATCATCAATGGGTTGTTTCATAGTCCGTATCTTTTTCTCATGTCACAATCTTTTTCTCATGTCACGATATCTTCATAACGCTTTTAATTATTAACGATTGTTTTTGTTTTAACTGCTCTCTATGTCACTATCATGCTTAGTCTACTAAAGCTTGAAAAATAATTGAATGACTTTGGACTAGCTCCGCTCTGGGTGCACACAAGTTTGATAATGTTTTCTATTGCCTTTGTATCTAGCTCTCATTTATAATATTTTCATGAGCTTTGCTAGCATGAACATGTAACGGTGAGATGCCAGCTACAGAAACAAAAGAGGGTGCAGCTTTGATTCTTATCTTTTCTGCTCCATCTCCAACATTTGTGTCTCAGAGTTCACCGTCCCCTTTCGAACCAAACGGTACGATTATGCAAGCATTTTCGGGAGAATTGCCAAAAAAGTCATAAACCTATTGCAGTTGAGCCAATTCATTCCTAAACCTTTTTTTTTGACCGATTCAGTCCTAAATCTTTTGCGATTATGCCGATTTAATCCATCCGACCAAATTTTGGCGGAACCGGACCGACGTGGAAGCCGGCCGGCGCGCCGCGACAATATTTTAATAATTTTATTATTATTTTTTGAAATTTTTATTATTTTCGGAATTTTTTGTTGTTTTTTAATTTTTATGTTCTTTTCTTTTCTTTTCTTTTTTTCTCCCCCTCCCCTCCCCCCCACGCCGGCGGCAGTGGCCAGCCAGCTCCGACGAGGCTGCCGGCCACCGTGCGAGGGCCGCGAAGCCCTCTCCGGCGGCGGCGAGGGTCACGACCCCGAGGGTCAAACCGGCCACCGGCCACCCGCCGAGGCCTCACCTGCACCAAGGTGAGGCCTAGGGGCCGCGGCGAGGCAGCCTCACCCGCGGCCAGGCCATGGCGAGGCCGGCCTCACCGCGGCCGGTCGGCGCCCAGATCGGGCGAAGCCGCCTCGCCGCCGGCGAGGGTCGCGGCCCTCACGCAGTGGCCGGCAGCCTCGTCGGAGCTGGCCAGCCACTACCGCCGGCGGGGGGGAGGGGAGGGGGAGAAAAAAAAAAAAAAGAAAAAAACAGAAAAAAAAAAAAAACAATAAAAATTCCGAAAATAATAAAAAATCAAAAAATAATAATAAATTATTAAACTATTGTCGCTGGCGCCGGCCGGCGTCTACGTCAGCTTTGGCTGGCCAAATTTGGCCGGATGGACTAAATTGGCACAATCGCAAAAGGTTTAAAACTGAATCGGTAAAAAAAAAAAGTTTGGGATTGAATTGGCATAACTACAATATGTTTAGGACTTTTTTGGCAATTCTCCTATCTTCATGCATAATGGTCATTCACTACCGTACGTGCACTCATAGATATGTCCAACGTTGTTTGGCTACCAAGCGAGGGCAAAGGATAGATGACAACCTTAGTGCCTTCCAGATCGCATTCCACGGAAGGCACACGTGCAATCACTCCTCCGTCGCCTCCGCCGCCGTCCCTCCTCTGCTGGCTGAAAACCAAACTAATTCCAATGCCTCCGAAAAAGCCACCCCTCTCTAAATCATACAAATCCAACCCCAATAAAGCCAATCCCAATCACAAGACGTTGCCTTCGACTTCCGTTTAGGCCTTACAGTCATAACTCAGAACTTGGACTCCGACAATGGCCATCGCAACATTATCTTCTTTAATGTTTGATCTCCCTTCCACCTCAGATAATAGTTTCAGCATCATGAGTTACAACAGCGACTTCTCTAGCAACCCTCACTTCCTGTTCTCCGTCAACTTCCAGGACCAATTCCTTCTCGGTGTCTCCAGCTAGGTTAGACTATGTTCCTCCTCAGCCCGATTTCCGGCTTTGATCGTCTTAGCCACTACTTCAGGGAACAGCTCTCAAGCAACCGTTCGATCCGGTTTCAGATTTTATGCTTCATGGCATGGAGTTCGTTAATGAGGACATCTCCTTTGACGCCCGATCTTTTTTCCTACATTTTGAACCCAAATAATATAGGAAACAATGTGGCAATAGTTGAGTTACAGGTAGGTTTAACTTCAAGGGTGATAGCTAATTAGCAAGGGAAGCCAGATACCATGAGAGAAATAGTTAGTGTGGATGCCAAACATCCTAAAAAGAATTAAAATATTATTAAAAGAATGTCCATATAAGTGTAGGTCATATCATGTGGGATGATCTACATTCATATTAGTAATTTCCAGTCAAAATTGACTAGATGAATTCAATTGGTGGAAAAAAAAACTCAATTGGCAAAACATGATGAAAAGGTTTAGGACTCAATTGATACTATCAAAATATTTATAACTAAATTGGCAAAAAGCAATAAATTTAAGATTGTGTGGACAATTTTTCCGAAGTTTACACGAGAACATAATTCCTTCACTATATGTCTTTTCTTCACCTAAGCATAGATAGGGAAAATCACCAAGATAGTTCTAAACCTATTGTAATTTTTCCAATTCAATTATAATTTTTTTTTGCCTATGCAATCCTAAACATTTTGCATTATGCCAATTAAGTTAATTAAGTCAATTTTGATTGGTTGGCACCAATGTAGCAATGTTTTAATATTTGTACTTTTTTCCTTTTTTTCTCTCATTCTTTCGCTAGATGGCCAAAGATTAGGGTTGGCAATCGACCTCACTAGCCATTGGTGAGGCTCGCCCTTGCCCAAATTTGAGGAGGGCGAGCCTCACTAGGGTTGTGGGCAAGGTCCGCTGGTGAGGCACTACCCTTGCCATTGCTGGTCAATGCCTCACCAGGGGTGGCTGAGGCTCGCCCTCACCGGCCCTAGCCTTTGGCCAATCATTGGATTGGACAGAGGAAGAAGGAAAAAAAAAGAAAAAAATTAAAAAATTGCCATGTCAGCGTCCATTGGCCTAAATTAGCCGGTTGGACTAAATTTGCACATATACAAAAGGTTTAAGACCGTTTTGGTAATTTTCCCGCGTAGAGATGAAGTCAAGATCTTTGTTGAGCATAATTAAGGAATAAAAGGATGGAAAAACCTTAGATTTGAATTTAAACAAATTATCTTTTTCTTAATAGGCATGCGCAACCTCAGTCGCACATTGAAGAAGAGAAGGAAAGAGTTGCTGGGTTTGTAATAATTATAATAAAATCCCCTTTCTTTCATGTTGGAAGATCCCGTCGACATTCCAGAAGTGGATCCAAAATGGGCTTCTAGAGATGTTTCCAACATCCATGGTCATATATCATGGCCAACCTGCAAGAAGACAAGAAAAGAACGAAAAGCAACATCAAATTCTAGTAACCCACTAAGTAAGAGAGGAAATTTGCCTTCTTTTTATGACAACTAGAACAACGTTTTGCTGAGCAACATACTTCATATTTCTGGCACAGTTAAGAAATTTCAATGTTTAGCTGCTCATTGACTCTCTCTAATTTCTCCAAAATTAGGTAAAAAACACCTTCTGAAGAAAATAATGTTACAGCATATGAATTCCGCCCTTTCCAAAGTCAAAGTGCAAATAGCTGGCGGGACTTTCAGTTTCCTTTATAAGCAAGTGAACCTCAAGTTCAGCTCTTTCTCATCGCATCATGCACAGTCTATGGTTTGTTTTAAGATGCCATTTAGAGGTGAAAACAGAGACAACTCCCAGCTTGGTCAATTTCGAATTACGCATGACATTCTTTGCACAAATTGTTTGACAAATCTAGGATAAAGGTGTTGGATATATTGTTAATATAATCCAAATAATATGTTCACATACAAGCCCAATAGGTGAAAACATAGTTATTTAGGCCCATATAGACTGAAGCCCAATAACTTGCATATGTATAAACTCTAGGGTTTCCCTACGCTGGAGGTAACATTGTTGAGCGTTCCAAACTTAACGTCTCTTGGTGTGATACTTCAAGTAACCGAAAAGACTTTCTTCTCTCTCAAACCTATAACCTCCACCATTCTTGAAGTATTAGGTTCGTGTGTCGGATTTGAGCGAGTAAAGTGTCTTCTTGAAGATTTCATCAAGACGAATTCGCAGGTATAATTTACATTCGATTTCGTCGGTGGTATTGGGCGAGATCTGAGTTTGAAGATTTGGGTGACCGAAATCTTTGATTCAAAAAACCCAAAAATTATAGCCAATTTTAGAGGGTGAAACCACTTGGGCTTTGTTCTACTCGTCAATACGAACATTTTGAGTGGTCACTTGCATCGATCGGAGCTCGGACGAAGAAGTTACGGCACCCGAAAGTTTCCATTGGAATTTTCAGCGAATTTCGGTGACGAAATTTCCAGCGAATTTCAGCGACAAGGGCAATCCATTTTAAGGTTTTTGGGCACTCCAAATCTGTTTTTTTGGGGTTTGTTTTGGCAAGCGGTTTGATTAAGGTTAAGAGAGTTATTCGACTTTGTGGTTCCGAAGACTTCGAGGTGCACTCTTTCTAACACTTTGCTCTGATTAAAATGGCAAAGCGTAGTTGCTATGATATTATAAAGTTGCAATCTTTTGATGTTACTGAGTTTCATGGATGGAAATTACATCTTCAATTTGGCATGAAAGAACGTGAGATATTCTATACTGTGCTAAGTGATTTTGCATATACTATTGAAAATATGGATGAATATCAATGGAATAAAGATGAAGATTTTTGTAGAGATTACTTGTTGAACTCTCTAAATCCTAATCTAGCTATAACTTCTAGTGAGTATAAGATGGCAAAAGAGATATGGGATCACTTGAATGCTCAGTTCCAAAAACAAGAGGGGCTCTCTAAAATTCTCTTAGCGGAGAAATTCTTTGACTTTAAATTCACTATGAATTCAAGCATTACCTCTCAGTTAGTTGAATTTGAGAACATGAGGAACAAGCTGAAAGATTATAACTCTGATATGTCCGATAATCTCTTTGTCGGTCTTATGCTAAGCAAGCTACCAACTGAATGGAGTTCTTTGAAGACTAAAATGCACAAACTGAAGGTACAGATGGGACTGGATGAATCAAAGAGGTATATTCACATTGAGGATCAAAACATTACTAGAAAGAGTTTGGAACAAATAGGACAACAACAGTCAGTTGCCAACTTAGTTTCACACTCCAATAAATTTTAGAAAAGGTTCAAGTCACCAAAAGGTTAATCCTCTTTACAATTAGAGGCCAAAAAGACTATCTCCAAAAAGAAGAAGAAGGGCAAGTGCCATAATTATGGAAAGTGGGGTCACTGGGCAACAGAGTGTAAGTTACCAAAGAAGCCAAAGAATGACACACCACAAAAAAAAGGCTGATATGCTAATTAGTGAATCTGAGCCTCGAGCTTTCATTGGAATGATGAAGAATGGAAAGGCCAGCGTCTCTTCTGAGTGGTGGTTGGACAATGGCGCTACTTGTCATGCTACAAATGACAAGAACTTACTCACTGAAGTCACAGAAGTGAAAGACACTGTGGAAAATTGCAATGGTGGTGAGGCAGATGTGACTCATACTGAAATTGCAAACTTGGTGCTTTCTTCAGGTAAATTACTAACTCTGAAACACGTTAGAGTAATACATTTACTTAAAAAGAATTTGATATCTATAAGTTTACTTAATAAAGCTGATATGTCTTTTTCAACTATGAATGATAAAGTAACTTTATCTATTAACTCATGTTATTTCGATTGTGCATTCATGGTTAATGGTATGTATAGGTTGAGTTTAAATACTAATAGTATAAATCATGTGAATTCTATTTTGATTGATCCAAAGTTGCTACACAATAGACTTGGACATGTGAATTACAGGAAAATGCAACATCTGACTAGAACTTACAACATTCCATTAGATACTTCTATTCGATTTGACAAATGCGAAGTGTGTGCACAGGCTAATATTACTATAAAACCCTTTAAATTGGTTTCTAAAAGCACACAACTTCTTGAGCTAATACATTTTAACATTTGTGACTTTAGAAATTACATTACTAGAGGTGGTCGGAAGTATCTAATAACATTCATAGATGATTTTTCTAGATATTGTCATGTCTATTTGTTGAAATCGAAAGATGAAACTTTTGAAAAATTTAAGATTTTCAAGTCTAGAGTAGAAAATCAACTCAACTTGAAAATTAAGAGGTTTAGGAGTGATAGAGAAAGAGAATATACAATGATAAGGTTCAAGGAATTTTGTGCTTCAGAAGATATTATACTTGAAACCACTGCTCCTTATTCACCCCAATCAAATGGTGTTGCCGAGTGTAAGAATAGAACGTTAACTGAAATGTTAAATTCTATGGTACTTATAGCCGGCATGCCTTTCTCCTATTGGGGAGAAGCAGTTCTAACTGCTAATCACATTTTGAACATGTTGCCATACTCTAAGTTGTCTATGACACCTTATGAGATATGGCATAAATGCCCTTGTAGATATGATACTCTTAAGACTTGGGGCCATATTGCTTATGTAAGCATACAAGATCCTAAGAGACCTAAGGTGGGACCTAGAACCATTACTTGTGTATATCTAGGTAGCGCAGAAGATAGTGCTGCAAATAGGTTTTTAGATCTATCTATTAACACAGTGATAGAATCTAGAGATGCAGTGTTCTTCGGAAACAAATTTCTCAGAGATCAATGCTTGAATGTTTTTGGATCTACAGATATGATTTCGGAATCTCCTGTAAAATTTGAAGCATGCCCTTCTAACACTAATTCCACACAGCTGGCTGTTGAACCATTTCCAGTTAGAGTATTTACAAGAGAGAGAGTTCCCAAAAGTTTTGGTGAGGACTTTGTTACTTACCATCTTGAGGATGATCCATTCTCCTATTAGGAAGTAATGAGATCTAGGGAATCCTTATTGTGAGCAGAAACCATAGAGGATGAAATGAGTTCTCTATTGCAAAACCACACTTGGCAGCTAGTAAATTTGCCAAAAGGGGCTAAGACTATAGGCTATAAATGGGTATTGAAAAAGAAACTGAATAGTGATGGATCAATAGCCAAATACAAAGCACGTTTAGTAGCTAAAGGCTATAAACAGCAGAGTGGAATAGATTATTTTGATGTCTATTCCCCTGTGTGTCATCTATCAACAACAAGAATTCTTATTGCTTTGGCATCTATTGAATACTTTGTAGTACATCAAATGGATGTAAAGACAACTTTCTTAAATGGGGAGTTAAACGAGGAAATTTACATGGAACAACCGGAAGGATATGTTATGAAAGGTCTTAAGGACAAAGTTTGTAAATTGAATAAATCCTTGTATGGTCTTAATCAAGCACCTAAGATGTGGCATCTTAAATTTGACAAAGTGGTAAAGAGTTATGGCTTTCAGTCTAGTTATTCAGATAAATGCCTTTACCATCATTTTATGTCAAATAAGATAGTCATCATTTGCTTCTATGTTGATGATATGTTAATTATTGGTTCCGATCATTCTGTAGTGAGTGACGTGAAAGCTACTTTAGCTAAAGAATTTGACATGAAAGATCTTGGTATTGCTAATACCATTCTTAGTATGAAAGTAAGCTTTAAACGGCAAGTCATCTCTCTTAGCCAGACTCATTATATTGAGCAGTTACTTTCTACTTGGGGCTACTACAAGTGTAAATCAAGTGAGACATCATATGATAACAGACTGAGTCCTAATGAAGGAACCAGCGTAGATCAATTAAAGTACTCGAAATTGATTGGTAGTCTCATGTATGTTATGAGTTGCACTAGACCTGACATAGCATTTACAGTTGACATGCTGAGTCGTTTCACTAGTAATTCTAGTAAAGAGCATTGGGATGCCCTCAATAGACTAATGAGATACCTTAAAGGTACTAAAGATTATGCTCTCTATTATTCTGGTTATCCTTTAACTATGGATGGATATTTTGATGCCTCATGGTGTTCAAATATTGGAAATAGTAAGTCCACTAGTGGATATATATTCACTTTTGGTGGAGCTGCTATTACTTGGAAATCCAAACGGCAAACTTGTATTGCATTGTTGTCTATGGAATCAGAAATTTTGCGAAGAGACCGAATGGATAAAGAATCTAATTATGGATATTCCTTTGACTCGGCTAAAGATTAATTCTTTAAGCCTATTCTGTGATAATCAAGCAATTGTCTAAGTCGTCAAGAATGCTCTTTTTAATTCAAAGCGAAGACATGTGAGACTGAGACATGCATTATTGAATTATCTGAGAGAACAAGGGGTTATCACCTTGATCAATGTGAGATCGAAGGATAACATAGCCAATACTCTCACTAAAAGTATGCCTAAAGATCAATTATTCAAAACAGTGGGGGAAATGGGGTTAAAGACTATATAGGTAGGTCTTAATTACTATTTACTTACTTTCTAATTGTGTGCTTTGAATTATCGAATATTCTTTTATTGGCCACAATAATAAGCACAAATAATAAGCACAGTTTATATGTTTCATCGATGTTCACAGTTGCTGATTAATTTGAAAATAGTGAGTTGTCTCATGCCAAACTTGATGAAGATGACTTTAACCTAATTCAAATGTTCTATTAGGGAAGCTTGTGTCATTCCAAACTTGATAATACAATTCAACTAAGTTGGATTATCCTTTTGGTTAAATGATCTCATTCTAGACTTGATGCTAGATTATTTGACTTTAAGGAATCAATAACTGTGACATTCCAAATTGAAACATAGAAACAGTTATTTACATAAGAAGCCTATTGGTCTTATTCTTCATTGAAACTTGATATTACATGACTAGGTTATTGTAAGTGACTTGACTATTGGTCATGTTCCTTTGAAACTAGACAATAGTTATTCTCCTACAAATAAACTTAAGTTGATGGCTCTTTGTAAATCACATTGTTTAGGTCTTATTCATAATTTATGAAACTAGCTTGATGCTTATGAACATGATATTATGATGCTTTATGACATCAATATATGTTCTTCTCTACCTGATGGAATGGTGCTAAGTTTTTATTCAAATGATTGAATTCATATTTGACATTCTACAGAGGATGGTAGAGATGGAGGAAAGCTTCATGAGTGGGATCTTGATCAAGATGACCTACTTGATGAATGAATATATATTATTTAGAGCTTGTGGAGACTTGACAGTTTACTTGCTATTGCCTATTTTGATGGAGTATATTTATTTGAGACTTGCATTTTGTTATCTCTATTTTGTGAACATTATATGCTTGTTTCTTATATTTGTAAAGCCTTTGACTATTTTGACTAATCTACTTATACTTGATTACTATGCATATATTGGTTGTGAACCGAGTCTGAGATTTATTTTGGATGTTAGGATTTGGATGAGTTTAGACTGAATCTAAAACTCATAATACTTAATTTGATTTGTTGATCTCAAAACAGATTCATGATAATGATGATTCACTTATTTGAATTGCAAATGATGATTGAATTTAATACTTTACTACTGGAAAAAAAAAAACTCGTTGACTGATCCGAGTTGATTGTCTTGAACTGAATGTGGATGATTCCTGTTTGTTTGAACATTACACTGACTACCGTATTGGATTGTGCTGTATGGTGAAGAACATAGGAGGAGATTGTTGGATATTTTGTTAATATAATCCAAATAATATATTCACATACAAGCCCAATAGGTGAAAGCAAGGTTATTTGGGCCCATATGGGCTGGAGCCCAATAACTTGCATATATATAAACTCTAGAATTTCCTTACGTTGGAGGTAATATTATTGAGCGTTCCAAACTTGACGTCTTTTGGTGTAATACTTCAAGTAACCGAAAAGACTTTCTTCTCTCTCAAACCTATAACCGCCAACAAAAGGATGATGTACAATATGTTCGGATCATATGAATTATGATATCAACTTAAGAGGCGGATCAACTACAATAAATTACTCAACAAACACCTATTTTTTATATAGCTATAAATATATTTGGAGCAAAGATAAGAAATGCTTTTCCAACATAAATTTGAGAATCGCTTCATTTGCAATAACTTTCTTCGTGTGTCGTGTGTGTACAGTGATCCACCCAAAGGTATTGAGATGACTGTCAATGATCCTGAGATGGGCGGTGGATGATTTGCCCAAAATCCTGCTGGAGCTTGCTACATTAGCTGCTTAAAATGGTTCCTAAAATTCCATGAATGATCTAATGAAACCTCTTCCTCACGAGGCCAAATGGTCTTGGGAAGAGCAATCTGAGTCGAAAACTCAACTGAAGAGGTGCGAGGGAAAATTTTGAATTCAATGTTCTTAGTTCTTAGTATTTAATAGGCTAGAAACACTAAAGGGAAGCTTTGAGAGGTGAGAGCTGGGAATATTACCAAAAAAAATCTTAAATTTATTATATAGATATTATTCAATTTTAAACATTGCAATTTGTTCAATTTAGTCACAAACAGTCCAAACATTTTAACGATTTGCTAATATAGTCATTTTGGCCAATTTTGATTGGAAATCACCAACGTGGGCATTGATTGTCTTACGTAATATCGCTGGCATGGACAATGTTTGCTTTGGTCCATAGTAAAATAAAGAAAACAAAAGAAACAAGAAAAGAAAAAAATTCAAATAAATTATATAAAAAATTGCAAAAATTGTCTGGATTAGGGCCGGTCATCCAAGAAGAGGTGCTAAATGTGAAAATAAAAAATAATTTCGTCTTTTGACAAAATTCATCATGAAAGCTGCTAAATGGCTTTGCACGTCAGTACAAAGAGTTCCTATAAGTTTATAGTAAGTTCCCTACTTTTAACCCTATCTTTGTATTTTGTGTCGCAAGTGATGCTCATAAGTTTGACCTAAGAATCCCCTGGGGTCGGCATAGTGAATTGGGGTGTCATGATATTGATCTGAATGTTGCCTATTCAAATCTCCCGCATGTGCAAACTATTCTAAATTGGAATTATCTCCACAAGCAAAAAAGTTTGAACTTAAGTAGCTAGCCTCCACACTTGTGCCTTGGATTATCAAAGGAAAAGGATTGGCTTAAGAATGAAGTGCGTGCAAATTTTTACAAAGTATTTAAAATATTACATTGTGTAAGAATGATTATGGGACTATAGATTGCCTCACATAGTATGAAATATGGCAATACAAATCTCATAATAGTACCAAGTATATGGAGATTCATTTCCTAAAGTAAGCAGCGAAAAGATATTGTTTCTCTCAAAAAGATGAAATACTTTTCAAAGTATGAAGAGGAACGATATGAATCGACAAAAGTTGTGCAAGGTATTTTTATTATTTTGAATATAAAAGTAAATAATAAGGAACTCAAAGGTACGAATGTAGGGAGCAATTGTTGCCAGCAAGGTAAATTGCGGAAGAGGGTTGAGTTTTGTTATTGATAAGGGATTTTTATACAGAGAACAATGTGAGTATCTATAAAAGTGATTATTTAATTTGAATAAACAAATTACTCCCTCATCATATTCGTGACTATGAGAAGTTATAGTATCCATGATCTCCTATTATCTTTTTCTTTCCTTTTTTTTCGAATATCTAGCAATATTTTTCTAACAAGAAGTTATGAAAACTGTAAATTAGAGCCTATAGATATGACCACTTGTCGGTTATGTTTTGTAGTTCTCAATGACTTTGTTGATAACATGTCAAACTTTCAAAGTCATTAATATGTCAAGTCCTAATGAATGCACTTGTGGATAACATTCACCTTGTGCTATCGATTTCCTTAAAATTTTTACCAAAGTCTATATTGGTTGACTAAAGTAAGTCGGTTATCAATAATAACAAAAATCTAATAAATTACTTTTCGTGTCAACAGAAATTGACTATAGCTAGATTGCAATTAAATTCTGCCACGTCACTTGATTAACGCACCAATTTAGTGGAGCCTTGATGCACCGCTCGCGCAGCACCGGTGGACGCCGATGACGAGCCAAGAAGGGCCACGATCCAAGAGCTCAACGTGGGCATGGGAGACACAAGTCCCCTGGGATCGGATCGGTGGTGGTGGTGCTGCTGCTCAAAAGCTGGCCGATTTTCGTCGGGGATCGCCTCACAACTGTCTCGCGGTGCCCACTCATGCTCACCCGATGTCGCTCTTACATTAACTCTCTCTCTCTCTCTTTCTCATCCTCGTTTTTTTCCTTCTTTGTTTCTGACTGTCCCATTGGGGGCAGGTTGTCCGTTACGGTCAAGCTCAAATGGCCCCCCAAAACCCGACGAAAACCAACAAATGTCGAGTTCACTTGTAACCCCACATTGGTTAAGACTTGTCGCTTCGTTCCTTCTAACTCAACCCAACCCATTTTCCCTATAAATGAATCCCCTCTTCTCCCCCCTGACCCCTGCTTCCACACTCATCCCCGCCTCACTCTCAGTAAAAATTCTATAAATTCAGTGTGTATATAACTTTTTAATAGTTTCTTCTTCAGCATTTATCTTATCTCTCATTGATCTCTATCTCTCTCCCCTTGTCAATTACGCCATAATTTCCGTAACATTTTCAGTTCAAGTCTATACGTATTTCACGTGGCCCCTTAAATTTCTTTGCCAAGCTATTTATCTTCCTCCTTCCCTTCTGTTACAGAGTCTGCCCATGTCTCTTCTCTCTCTTCGATGGAGTCCTTCGTTTTATCACTCATCTTTCCATATTCCCATGGACTCTCATCTCAAACACTAGGTTAACAGTGTATTATTTGGACTCCATGGTGAATCTTTTTGAATGATTTGTTGCCTGCATGCACACATTGTTCCCTCTTCTCTTTCTCCGAAGACCAAAGAGGAATTGAAGAGAAAGATATATTTGGTCACTCCTCGTGTATCATGTCGAAAGCAATCAAGAATCGGAATGGTGGTAAGGATTTCTCGGATGACCCCGCATGCAGCAAATTCGACGAGGTTTATAACTCGGACGAGTTTCGCATGTATGCTTACAAAGTGAAGCGCTGTCCCCGGACGCGAAGCCATGACTGGACTGAGTGCCCCTATGCCCACCGTGGCGAGAAGGCTCAGCGTCGCGATCCCCGCAAGGTCCACTATGCGGCTGTAGCCTGTCCCGCCTTCCGCGGCGGCAGCTGCCCCAAGGGCGGCTCTTGTGAGTTTGCCCACGGCGTCTTCGAGTACTGGCTCCACCCTGCCCGGTACCGCACGCGTGCGTGCAACGCCGGCGAGTTCTGCAAGCGAAAGGTCTGCTTCTTCGCCCACTCGCCCGATCAGCTCCGCCCCGAGACCAAGTACAAGTGCAGGCACGTGCACCGGCCGCGAGCAGCGGAGATTCACGGATCACGGAGTGCCACGCCGGCGAGGATGCCCGGGTCGGCGAGAGGAAACGTGGAGTCTGACGTGGAAGTGGGTGATGGAGCGTCGGATCTCTTGAAGAGCCTGAGGAGATTGAGCGTGGGAGGCAGTGACGACGATGGTGATGATGAATTGGAAGAAGAAGTGAAATCTGGGTGGGATGCCTCGGTTTTGGATTTATCACATCTTGGTTGGATCTCCGATTTAGTGGATAATTAGGTTCAGTTCCAGAACATTAAATTAGAGCCAGGTTGTACTCTGGAGATGTCCCAGCTGGAGATGTCCTAGTCTTGTGATTGGATTGTTTAGATTTTCCATATAAGAGTCATGGCGATTAAATCTCTCTTACATTCTATTTCGATATGGAATAGGTGGGTCAAGAAATTGGATTTTGATTCGAACAAGAATAATTTTGCAAAGGATTTTATTTTTTCAATTTTGGTAACTTTATTGGTTACATCCATATATATTTTTTTGATCGGTCTTAATCTATTCTTACTTTAACTTTCACTTTCACTTTCAAACTTTTGCCTCACCTCTTTACAAGGCGTGAGAATGAAAGTCGAACCCAATTCCTGAAACTAAATTGTTGCCACCTAATCCTGAGAATGCGGGAATTTAAACCCCCACCTCCCTCTTCCCATATAAAAAAAGTAACCATTAAGACAATATATCGATATTAGTTGGTTATATCCATATCACTTTTTGATTTCTTCTTAATATTTTATATAACTTGTCAATGTACATTGTTTGGGATTTCTTTATCCAGTTTGATTTCTTTAATGTTTTATATTACTCTTCAATATGTGTTGTTTAGGATTTCTTTATCCGGAATTTCTTTATCCATAATATGTAGAATATAGGAAGCAGACTAAATTGCCTTATTTAATTAGGATTCTCTATTCAAAATGTAAAGCGAATACAAGTATATTTCTCTTGAATGATAAAGAGTTTCTCACTCTTCGCTCTGTCTAGAATTGATCTTGGTCATACAATTGAATCCAAATAGGATTACAAAGCATAAGAACGATTGATTTTATATGATCTAGACAGAGATCATCTACGACTAGGGTGCTATAATCTCTCCTCACCCCTATCATATACTATAACATATATTTCTTTTTAAATCTCCTAAACCTATTATGGTAAAAGAATATACTTTCAAAAAGAAAATGGAAGATGGCCTATATCTAAAAATTGTCCAAAACCAGCTAGGCTTGCCTAGTTGGGCGTGTGAGCGTCATCCAGTGATTTTAGAGGATCCAGCTTAATATCTGATTCACTGAAATTTGTTAAGCCACTTAAAGATAACGAAAGCCAGCAATGTCCTAGTTATTATTATAGGAGAGAGAGCAGCATCAGATATCACACTCCTGATTGTCATATATAAGAAGAAAGTTAGAGATAAAAGAGATCGTGCGTGAATCCAGACCAAAACCACCATCCCCTTCGTTTGTTAAATCCAATCCGACCATAAACCCTCGTGGTTGCAAGATGCAATTGGGTTTTATTCAATTTCGGTTCCAGGAACCGGTGAAAAGGGTCTGAAGCTTTGTCTCTCAAGCTGAAAAAGATGGTGAAAGAAGCGACAACGTGCGGGGGTCGAAAGTGTTCTCATTGCGGGCACAATGGTCACAATTCGAGAACGTGCAACGGGAAGGGGTGCGTGAAGCTGTTCGGCGTGTACGTGTCGGAGAACTCGCGGGCGTCGATGAAGAAGAGCTCGAGCGTCGAGAACCTGAGATCTTTGTGCAACAAGAGCTCGGAATTAGCCGTGGTTGATCCACCTGGTTATCTCTCTGACGACCCCAATCACCATTCTCAAGAAGCCAAAGCCGCTCGTGAAAGGAAGAAAGGTGCGTGCTTTTGCTTTTCTTTTTTGTCAAGAACAGGAAACAAGATGCGATCCTGCTGCCTTTTTCTTTTCTTTTTCTCCTGACGGTGTTCTGGCAACAAAAGAACAAGAAGTAGAGCAAGAATAGATTCTTTATGGGATACAGATATCTTGTACGTATGATCTTCATCATGATGCACCTGACGGTATCGAGTTATGACTGAGAATAGATTCTAATAATTGAAATTCTGAAAGATTTGACTGAAGCGGTTCTGGTCCAGATTTGTGAATTAAGAAATAACGAGTCATGTTAATGTGGAGAAAATCTGTTCACTTTGGGGTTTTGGAAGTTTCTCAGGAAAACCATGGACTATGGAGGAGCACGTGACATTCTTGGAGGGCCTGAAAAAGCTTGGGAAAGGGGATTGGAGAGGAATCAGCAAGAACTTTGTGACCACCAGGACGCCAACTCAGGTCGCGAGTCATGCCCAAAAGTACTTCCTGCGACAGGTCATCAACGACAAGAAGAAGCGCCGGACGAGCATGTTTGATTTGCATTCTCAAGACCATGACCATGTAATCTCTCTCTCTCTTCTCTCTCTCTCTCTCTCTCTCTAGAACATTTAAGATGAATCTTATCTCATTTCTTGACTTCCAATATGCTCGGAAAAACAAAGAATTGGAAGGACTGATTCGATCTCACTTCTGGACTTCTAATGCAGGATGATGCCTCTCCAGATTCTCCGGTCATACTTCCAAATAAAGTTACTGAAGCCACAACATCACAACATTCTCAGGCATGTCTCTCGAACTCGTGAGAACTGGCTTTTTACTTGATTTTCATTGTTTGCGGCTTAAGGTCTTTATCTCATCAAAATCTCTAGATGTTGCAGCACAGGTGAGTGTTTCTAGTAGCTTTTTTTTTTTTTTCCTATTTATATGAAAATGCAAGAATCGTATATTCATCGCTCATGACCTCTTTTATCGATATTAGAAGCAGAATGCTGTGCAAGTTATGGATCATTTTCCAGCTCTTTGCTTGGATAATCCTTCTGCCGGACCATGCCTGGTAAGAACACCTCATTCATATTCCATCTTATGCATAGTTGGTTTATATAGTGGAAAATTCATTGCTTATTGTTAAGGTGTATGAAGGAGCTTATTTACCTTCCTCCCCTGAACTTCGATGTTCTTGGTGCTAATTCTTCATCATAACTACCTCAATACTGTCATTCTTGATTGCCATAGATTTTAAACACTCAGAACCCTGGAATGTTGCGATTTCATGACATCATTCTTCTTCTTTTGAACAAATTATATGCTTTTCTCATTGATATCTGGCAGTATTAACCATACTAATTGTGCAGTTAGGAATTCGGATGATACAGCCAAGCTTCCCACCACCAGATTGGAATTTTCCCATATCATCATATTACCCGATGGGAAATTTCCAGAGTTTTATGCCCGAAAGCTTTCACACTTATTTGAACCATCAGGTGCATCGCCCCTATATTCCTTTACCTTCGAATGTTGCATCTCAGGCTCAGATCAGTCACCCAATTTCTTCGCCGACACTACAAGATCCCACAGCACTTCAGCTCGGAGGATCACAATCCCCTAAAGAAGTGAATCGACAATCTTCCAAATCCGTGGCTTCCATACAAGTGAAATGACATGCACCACTTTGTATCCAAAAGCAACTTGGAGAATGAGTGCGCATATATTGCAGCGATAGAATGCATTGAACTCGACATATTTACGTCGCCTTGTTGATACAAGATGTCAATTCATTCATAGGCTAGAGGAACTCTTAGACTGAGAGTTTTTGTGTCATAGTTCATACTCTTTAATGAAATTTATTAATGCTACAAATTGCCTTATTTCTCATGCCATTCACACTGAAAATAGTTGAAACTACCGCAACTATTTGTTCTTAAAACTCAGCTAAGATGAAAAGCCGACATGCTGGAAAAGAGCTAAGACAACTACTTCTCAGTCCCAAGTGGACTGATGAAGCTCTTGCCCTCTGCAAAATCATTGGTCGGCAAGAAATTCAGGAAATCCCTGAAGCTACTCCCGTGATAACCTATTGCTTTATCAATAGGTTATCACGGTGTGAACCTATTGATATGGTCTCCGATGTGACCCTGCAGGGCACTGTCGATTTTGTGAACCAGATTCCATGCGCCACCATCCTTGACATCCATGATCTGGAGGCCCGGCGAGCTCTGTAGGAGAACTGTTAGGCAACTGTAGTCAGAATGTGGGGGGAGCCCTAGTGCAAGGTCTGGGTTGGGGCATGGTGCGTAATAATTCACAGCCATCACTTGCATGCCATGGGACATTCTTGGGGTGAGATAGGTTGATCCAATGCCCAGGCTCTCTGTAATGGCTTCCGTGAGCTCCATAGCCACTCTTCTCACCTGTACACAGTACTTTCCCATCTTCTCTCTGTAGTGAGATGAGTTCACATGATTAGCAATTTAGCAATGCATCATTTTGCTCCTTGAGTAACACCGCAATGCAATGCGAAATGGCAACTTATTTGGACCTAAGAAAGGAAGCCCTTGGCGTAATTATTGGGATCAAATTTCGCGTCTTATACATGTTTCAGCTCGATCATCGGACATAAAAATGGTATTGGCTTAGGGATTTAGGCCTAAACACTGGGCTTGTTCTGTGGTATTGAACCGAAAAAATAGAAAAATAAAAAAGGTGGTACAAATTCAATTTGAGTTGATAACATATGTAAGGTTTGGCAAGAAGTATTAGAACATTATAAGATCAGAGAACAAAAAAGGAGGATGAACATTGATGCCAAAGATGACGCGCGCTCCCTCTTCCTGCTTGGTTTATTTTTATGACCTAAACACCATCTAATACTAAATGTGGAAAGAATGCAATCTAGGTGAATATATGTCAAGTTTGCCCAGTGAAGGTACAATCGTCGGAAGGAAAATGCTGAAGTGCATTTGCTAGATATTGCAATTATTAAAGTTCAGCACCTTAGATTACATGATTTGAAGTTGAATGATTCAAATGAAAGTAATCTCAAAGAACCGACGCCAATACCGAAATCTGCTGGGAGTCTATAGACCGAAAAATGGCAGTGTATGACACCATAAGCTCAAATGAAATTAAGACTACCTATAAGCCGGCGGGTTTTGTGGCCAAGAACCGATCCAATCTTCTAGTGGATGTGCGTAGTGCTTGAGGAAGAGCCTCCAGTATCGAGTCCTGTCAGCTCCCTCCTTCAAGTTAAAAGCCCGTCCCCTATCTCACCGGCTTGTGTACGTCGCCGGACATGAACTGCACCTTCTCTTCCATAGGCAGATTGACGAAGCTTTGAAGCTGCGGAAATAGTTTCCTCCACTACTGATTGGCAAACCCATGGTTGACCACCTTCGCCGTACTCAACCATAAAAAGAAAACCTTGGAGTTAGTTCATTGTCACTATTCTGTTTAGATTTTTACTTACATCGAATCTCGGTACTAAGGAACGTGTCCACAAATAATGCAGTACTTAGAATGCATATAAGAATGATTAT
This sequence comes from Corymbia calophylla, assembly GCA_014182845.1. Lineage (NCBI taxonomy): Eukaryota > Viridiplantae > Streptophyta > Magnoliopsida > Myrtales > Myrtaceae > Corymbia > Corymbia calophylla. The sequence goes on along the minus strand of CM024703.1, from coordinate 409,034 downwards.
TCTCGGCATCCTTATAATGATTACACACATTTGTCCACATGTCTTTCACACACTAATAATAAACTTAATAAAATCTTACGATAATATTGTCGTGTACCAACGGGTATTTTCATAGGACTTCGTGCATAGGAAACAATTTTTTTTTTTTTGGTCGAACGTAAAAAAGAATTTAAAATGTGTAGAAAGGGAGCGAAACATAAGTCGGGTCCAAGAAATGAGTCCTTATAGGACTCTTAATCTTGGAGGATCTAACAGAAACTTTTAAATTACTGGCTATGCCATGCACGAGATTCTTTCTTCTTCTTTTTTTGCATTTTTTTAATCTTTTGGCCTGTTACCATTAATGAGACTAAAAGGAGATAATTTTAAGATAAAAACTAACATGGAAAATGCCAAAGCGACGGGAAGCATGTCCAATGGTTTCCACTGCCGTGCTGACGGAGGGATGTCGGCAAGTCTCGGGGGCCGGATTTGGCCGGTATGACGACGGAATGACGTAGGGTTTCGGTACGTGGGCTAAACCACTTCATCAGCAGCACTCTCCAAGACCCCGTGCACCGCACGTGACTCCATTGCCAAGGGCAAGAAGCATCAACCCCTGAATTGTCAAATGGAAAAGGTAGTGTGTCTTGTTTTGATTCTGGGTGTTTCTGTTATTTAGTCGCTTTCACAACCTAGCCGACTCAGCCCTTCCTACTCATCCGTGGGGTTAATTCCAAAAAAAACCCCAAACTTTAAGTCCAGTCCCAAATATACCCCAAACTTTTTTTTTGCCTCGAGAAAAATCCCAAACTTTAGGTTTAGTCCCAAATCTGCCCGAACTTTTTTTTTTGTCTCAAAAAAACCCTAAACTTTAATTTTAATCCCAAATCTACCCCGAATTTGGTTTTGTCTAAAAAAAGAGTCAATATCATGAAAAATCCCAAATTGGTACATATATGACAAATTTACCCAAAATTAATTTTTTGATCACAAAAACAAATTATCATCTATTAGTTTTTGTTAAATTTTATTGTCAAATTGTTAAATTAAATAACGCGTCGCAATTTACGGGTATACTAATTTGGGGTTTTACCCACCGTTTGTACTAAAAAAATCATCAATTTTTGACCTATTCTCAAATACACCCCATGGTCTAGTCCCAACTTAACATGGCATTTCCACATAGATAATAAATACAAATAAACAATATGTCATAGAAAATTATTTTCAAAGTAAAACCATTTTAGGACATAAAAAATTAGGGATTACTAATACGGCTTTTGGACAAAGGCTAACGAGGACAAATTTAGGATTATAAAGTAAATTTTGATGATTTTCTTTTTGACAAAAAAAATTGGGATAGATTTGGGAATGGACTAAAAGTTTGGGGTTTTTTTTGAGATAAAAGAAAAGTTTGGGGCAGATTTGGGATTAAACCTAAAGTTTAGGGTTTTTTCGAGACAAAAAAAAAAAGTTCGGGGCAGATTTGGGACTAAACCTAAAGTTTGGGGTTTTTTGAGACAAAAAGTTCGGGGTATATTTGGGACTACTAAAATTTGGGGTTTTTTTTGGAATTGACCCCTCATCCGTGTGAAGATTTTTAGAATTTGAGTTGCGTGTACTCATCCGTATGAAGATTTTTTAGAATTTGAGTTGCGTGGAGACATGCCATTTATGAAGAAGTGCCCTGATCGCGAGAATTCACCGCTTCTTTTTCTTTGGCACTTGTAAGGCAATAATTCACTTTATCCCAACATTATTGGTACATTACCATAGTCCAAGCTCATTAACAAATTCAATCAAACTCACCTTCATTAAAAAGCTTAAATCACTTAATCTTGGGCCAACTATATTAATAGTTAAGACCGCCATCATATTTACATGATTTTTTGGTCAACTGATAGGAGTTCTCATTATGATGTTCATTACAAATAAAAATGCCTGTACCATTAAATTAATTATATAATATTATCAAATACTATAACTGACCGGACTCTGGTTGGGACCGGCTCGGGTCATCTGACCCAGGCCGGTGGAAACTCCACCAGGCTGGGCCGGCAGTGCGGCTCATTCCAGTCTTACCTCCCCGAAACAGAGAAACAAAAAAAAAAAAAAAAAAAAGGCCCGGTTCAAACAACCACGACAAGCCTCTTATGCTTAGTTCAGCCCAGCTCATGGAGGGCCCAAACCCAGTTGGTCCGAGCAACGGAAACAGAAAAAGAGAAGAAGCTCTAAGTCAAGCAAGCTCTCTGTCCTCCATCTGCTCTGCCCCCTAATAGGCTAGGGGGAAGACCCACTTTTCTACAGTTGACCAACAGACACAAGAGGGTTCCCTTCTTTATCCTAGAATTGTTTATCTCCTTCCCCCTTTTGGGTTTGCTTTCCTTTCACTCTTCTTTAGAGTATAGGTAGCTCTCCCTCCATCTTGTCTCGTTCTCTTTTGTTTTGTTTCTTTTTTATTTTTCTTTTCTTTTCTTCCCTTAGGCGACCCAAGTCCCCCTCCTTCCTTCCGGCCCCACTTCCGACCTTATTGAAGCCACACTGAAACTCCCCTCCTCGGTATTTCGTCGGAACCAGCCGTCCCTCGACCAACGAAGTTTACGGTCGATACTACCAGCAGACGCCATCACCGATCCAATACCTTCGTCGCCGACCATGACAGGAGGAGAACACCAAAAAGGCAGATTCGGCTAAGGCATTTCATCGAGCATTCCTCAGGCGCCTGTTGAGGGTCCTCCCGCAAGCAAACTCGGATTAAAAAAAAATCACAACAAATAACGGACCAGCGTAACTCGGCTTTAATATGGGACAACTCATTTACGCTTAATATAAACATGAAGTTCAGCAAGTATCGGCCACAAATGAAGAACACGCTCGTGCGCTTAACTTGGACATTACGTCGAGCACATGACGTGCATCGGCAGAGTAAAGAACGGAAGGCGCGAGGACCGAGACGGATGGCGAAGGATAAACAAGGACCTAACAGCAACAAAGCATAATATAGCGAGGTCGGAACTCGTCCAAACCGGACAACAGTGGTCCGATCCGGCGAGCCCGAAACAGAGCGTGTGTGCAAAAACAGGGCGGTCGGACGAGAGTCCGGCTCGGAACGGCGAACGGCGGACGAGCTCGAAGATCGGGCTACGTCCGTCCGCCTCGCACGCCTCCCAGCCGAGATCTTTGGGAAGCCGACCCCGAGTCAGGACAATCAGCAAGAGAAAAGAGATGCGGAATACGACTCCGTTCAGATAAGGAGGGGAGGAGGGAGGGAGGCCGGCGAGTTCCTGACCGTACTCGCATTCCTGGTCCTTACTCTGTCGTCTCTCTCAGATTCGAATCTCTTTCCCTCAGTTGTCACTTTCTGAGCTCTCTCTACTCTAACCCATGATTTCCCTCTTTTTTTCTTATCTTATTCCAGATCTCCTTCCTGATTTCTCTCCTTTTCCCCCTTTTTCTTACCAGAACTCCCCCTCTATTTATAGGCCGAGAAGGGCGGTCGATGGAGGAACTTCGAACGCCGGTCCTTGGCGCACCGATCGGCGTCCGCTTCGGCCGAACTGGCGTCAAGTCCTTGCGGTAGGTTTAGTCCAGGCCTGCTTGGCATTGATGACACGTCCCATCCATCCGGATCTCCCGCCGGCCCCTGCGCTGCTCCTCGTGCTCGCGTGCACGAGTTGCAGGGAAGAAGGAGGGAGAAAGGAGGCGGAAACAGAGGAGGAGGGGGACCAGGCCTCGGAATCGCCTCGAGCTCCTTAGCGCATTGAAGGCGCCTGCCCCAGAAGTCCCCTCCGTCGCCGGCTACCCTCGTCTACTTCGGTAGGCTATCCTCGGCGCGCGTGTTCTGCAACTCAAGGACGAGGGAGGAGAGGGAAAGAGGAGGAAGCAGAAGGAGAAAATATTGGGTGTGTTTAAAACTCCACGTAGGATGGTGCAGCACACCATTCAATTATTGACACGTGTCCATCCGGTCCACCCTGTCTCCCTCTCCTCTCTCTCTGTCAGATCCGGGCCCACATCTCTCACATCAACAGCAGACCCTCACTCTCCCCTCTCCTCTCTCTCTCTGTCAGATCCGGACCCACATCTCTCACATCAACAGCAGACCCTCCCTCTCCCCTCTCCTCTCTCCTCTCTCCTCTCTCTTCTGGTTTCAACCTCCGTTCCTTTACGGAGGAAAAAAAAAAGTTAAAAAATCGATCTGCTTGAGGGGCGATGGCGGGGCTCGGGGAGGCGACGGCGGTGTCGGCGTCGGCGAGCAGGGGGCGCTTCGCGGAGAAAAGAGAGAAAGCAGAGTGGAGGTCGCGAAAAGTGAGGGGCTCGTGAAGAGTGAGGGAAAAACGCGACGGCGGAGACGGGGCCGACGGCAGAGGCGGAGGCGGGGGCATCGGCTCGTGGTTCACTCTCAAAGACGCGCTTCTTCGCGGAGGAGAGAGAGCAGAGCGATTTTTTTTCCTCCCTAACTTCTTCGCGGAGGAGAGAGAGCGGAGCGTTGAAGACGGGGAGAGAGGAGAGACGACGGGACGAAGAACGGGACGAAGAGGAGAGAGAATAGAGAGGGTCTGCTGTTGATGTGAGAGATGTGGGCCCAGATCTGACAGAGAGAGAGGAGAGGGAGACAGGGTGGACCGGATGGACACGTGTCAATAGTTGAATGGTGTGCTGCACCATCCTACGTGGAGTTTTAAACACACCCAATATTTTCTCGAGCAGAAGAGGGGGGGCCAGGCCCCAGAAATGCCTCAAGCTCTTCAGCGCATTGAATGCGCCTGCCCCAGAACCCAACTCTATCGCTGGCTACCTTGGTTTGCTTTGATAGGCTGTCCTCCGCGCGTCGTCGGCTTCCGCGCGCGTGCCCTGCAGCGCGAGGAAGGAGGAAGAAGAAGAGGCGCACGGGCCTGGACTGGAAAAAGAGTGGGGCAAGATGGGTTTTAATCCCAAAATAGGGTAAAATAAGGGAAAACGAAATGGAAAATAAAACTAAATGATATTAATATCTATGTGATGCAAAAATCCTTTTTGTTAGGGTTAAATTGGTGCCTAAATTTCTATAAAATTTAAATATTTAGTCAAAATTTAAGTATCAATATAGAACAATATAATACGGTAAGAACCAACGTACAAAAACAGGGGAAGGTTGTACTTTTCCAGTTGTTGACTTTACAAGAACTTGTTCCCTTGGAAGCACATCTCTCTACTCAATTTCAAAGTGAAATGCTTATCTTGACTTATGGTTCTCTCCAATATAAAATTGAGGTCATCCTTCCCTTGGACACTTGTCGCTTTGTGAAGACAGGGTGGTGACTGCTCAAACAAATCGAATTTCACTGTCTCAATTGGAAAATGAATGACTCATAAAAGACGCCGACGCTACAGCTGGTCATTCCTAAAATGGGTACGCTTCTCCATTAAATTCAAGCGGATCCAAGATGGGAAACGACGAAATCTGCAGTAAGTTTCGCAAGAACAGGACAAACACGAATACCGTTCTATAGATCGTTTACGTGATAGCTTGATAGTTATTTTACGAATTCTCGACCTTACACAGCCATTACACTCTCAAAACCCGCTTTGCCTACTTCGCAAAATGAGTATCTACCGTCTCCTTCCACAGACCGCTCCCTAGGGGCTGGGTTTTTTTCTGGAAAATTCCTTCTTTTCCTCATTAATTCCATCTGCTGCACGATCTCAGGCAAGAAAATCTTGTGGCCACGTTCACACAGGGTTTGTTTTCACGAAAAGCGTCCACAAAATACCTTTGGAAGTATGAATCGATGAGTAAATTGACAAGTTGTGAAGGGTCTTTTGTGGATTCTTGGACCGGAAACGTAAATGACAAGAAAATTAAAAGTATTGAGATCGAGAACAATTGTTGTCAATCGTGTAAAGGCACTAGAAATGTAAAGATAAGCAGGAATGTAAAATTGAATAACCGGTGCTCCTTGATTGATTGACGGTCCCTTCTACAAACTACAATTTAAGCAATCTATACCCACTACCGACAATTGATAATGGCTACAAAGGAATTAAACACATTTTATGTGAATCCTAGAATTTTGCAACTCCTATTTACATATGGTTACTTAGAAACAATCCACTCCACTTCTTCATGTCTTCTCCACTTCTTCAAAGTTGCCATTGTTAGTTCCTTCGAGATTTTCAGCTACACTACTTGATGTTCACATGAAATTTATTTCTTTACGTATTCCAGCCTCTCTTGACGGTTGCATACAAAATTGTTGACTCCAACACTTTATTTGATTTTCACTCCGTCGACAACTACATCGATCATGATCTCTTTTTGTCCACCCGGATGTGTATATTTTGAGAAAATTTTATGATAAAGGAAAATGTTTTCTTGGAAATTATTTCTAGAAAAATATTTTCCCTCTTTCAAGTTAGCGAATTCACTTTCTTAAATTTAAGCATGCATACTTACTTTAATTGCAAACAATTTTCCTTTGACTAATCATTTTTAACAAAAACAAATGTGTGAAAGTCTAAAAAAACTAATTTGCAGAAATTACTTCCACCCAAACAAACACATCCTAAGTCGATTTTCATGTGCCCATCAATTAGGTTTGCCAATTAGTAGCTCTCAACACTTAGCAAATCTTCACCTCTATCGCTTCTTAGCCCGCTTTTGCCTACCAAGTCGATGATCGAGAGCTTTTTTTTTTCCTTTTTTCTTTTTGTTGTGTGTGTGTCAACGGAGTGACAAGTTTCTACGATTCTTACAAGGGATCAGCTTTGAAGGTTTTTTTGGCCCTCGCCTTGAGCGAAAACCTTGTTTGGTTGGATGAAATGCAGATCTAGGCAAGTTTATTTATCCTTTTTATTCTACATTTATTCCTTAGGATTGGACCTACGAGACTAATATTTCCTCTTAAAGTTGGGTGTAAATGCGGGAAATCAGAATCAGGCTCTACCTTCTTTCCCCCATTGTCCTTACTTTCCAATAAAGGGATTAGATAAAGAGGGTTACTTCCCTCTATTTGCTTATTTCATTTCTCTTCTTGACTTTTTGTCTGTACACATTCAATCCTTTCATTTTCCCACAAAACCACCGTGCTTGGACGACATCTCAAGTCTCACCTTGGATGGAGAGTTCCTGTTAACGGACGCTCACCTCAAATCAAATGAATCATATCGTCACAACTTATGAATTGCATGCCTTCTCCACAAAGTAGTCATTTATTTTCATGCTTGAGAGGAAAAATCACACGAAGTTTTTATGTCATATGATATCACTTAATATAACATAATCTGATGTAAATTTCCATGTCATCTTCTATAACTTGAAATTAGGTCAATTACTCAAATCGACGCGAAGGATCGTGTTATTATTGAAAGAGATGCAGGCCTCTCTCGACAACCTAAGTCGTTACTGTTACGACATGAGAAGTACCATTTTTTCACGTAGTCTTCCCCTTGCTACCTGCGTAGGGTCAAACATAGAAAGCAGAAGCGTTGGGAGGTGCTTAACTGCCCAGCCCCTTCACCCACTCCAACCAACTCTTTTCAGTCTTCCTTAGCAGAGGTTTTCTTCCCTAGCCGCGACCCGTATTGGGCATTGCTTTCTCCTTCTTTTATTCGTCCTTCAATCTTTTTTACACCTAATTATCACCCAATCGATCTTATTATATACTTCCCGTCCTATTTTAAATAGGGGGAATTAGATAGCCAATCTGAAAACACTATGCAAGTTTCGTCACGCTTTGTCCACAAGAATTGGTGAGGTTAGATGATGAAACCTCGCATGGAAGGAAATATTAAATGCGTCAGCAGCGCTAATTTCTTCAGAGGCTGGAGCTTATACCGATCATTATTTGGATGATTATTAGGCAAATTAGAACTGAGCTGACGTGAGTATCTGGGTACTCCATCCCCCCATTAGGTGAACTATATTAAATTCTCGACCGGGACGGGTTAGCCCAACGCTTTCTTTAGAAGTTAGGTAATCTAATCATATAAGTAGGGCCATATTCACTCCCACATATTATCATCAACCCCCCATTTGCTCCAACCCCTTCTTGTTCGAACTCGAAATGGCTAAGCTGCTTCCGATTTGTATCGTCCTCTTCCTCGGTGCCGTAGCTTTGACGTGTGAGGCCACCACTTACACGGTGGGCGACACTTCCGGTTGGGACATCAGCACCGACCTTGATACTTGGGCTAGCGGCAAGACCTTCACGGTCGGCGATGTTTTATGTAAGTTTCCTGTGCTATGTACATATCATCCCTTGATTTAGTCATAATTTCTATCCAATTAGAAAGACGGCGATTATATTCCATGTTTATCGAGTAGATGGTAAGTGGTCATACTTTGTCAATCATAATCCGTACGAGTCTTTCTATAAAAATGAATGCATATATCACTAGATTTAGGAATTGGAACATAATGTTTGGACGACGGAGTTTAGATTCTGAAAGGTTTTTATTTTTGTGTACTTGCCACATCGATGGCGAAGCGTTTCAGTACCCATCGTCGGATAGCGTGGAAGAAGTGAGCAAGGATAGCTACGACAACTGCAGCACGACAAACGCGCTCCAGACATTCTCGAATGGCAACACGTCCGTCCCGCTCACCCGACCCGGCCCGTGGTACTTCATATCCGGTAACCGTTTATATTGCCTCGGAGGGATGAAGCTCCAGCTCAACGTGGCGGGCTCCCAAGCGTCTTCGCCCGCCGGTGCACCGCAAGCGGCTCCCGGACAGGACGCTCTAACCCAACCCGGTTCAAAAAGCAACACCCCATCTTCATCTTCCTCAGATGGGCTCGTCCATGGTCGGAGTTACAAGATTGTTTCGGGTTTGATTGGCCTTGTAGCCACCGTGCTGTGGGTGGCCCATGTATAACCATTCTTTTCATCATTTACGAAATCAAATACGTTCTTGTATCCAGAGACGTAATCGTTTGTCTTATTTGAGAGTACTATTGTTTCGGGGTTTTTTCCTTCTTCTTTTTACATTTCATTTTATGGGACTGAGTTATTGAAGCATTAGCGTGCTCTCAAAAACGACAAAAATTGCATCGCATGGCTTTTACTACAGGCGCTGCTTCCATATGTATGCCTTTTAGTCGTTTTTTCAGTCGCAAGTCCCAGTTGGACAGGACAGGACATGCTTGTGAAATACTATACTGCTTCTCTATCCATTTCAATGTGGGCTCCTCCCCAGCCTTTCGACATTGCCAGGCTTAATACCTGCCCAAACAACCACTGCATCTCTGGCTTAGACGATATTCCCCAGTACCTCCAACAAGCTCCCCCTTGTCAGGGATATTTTCTCCTCCAAGTTGAAGACTTCTGCAATAAATATCTCTCTCTTCCTTCTCTCTCCTCTGCTACTACTGCACTTGCTTTTCTTCTTCTTCTTCTTTTTCTCTCGTCACCATGGCTGCGGAGCTCGACCTCGAGTAACCGTGGTCGCGAGCTCGTGCTCATGCCACCATGGCTGCTTTGAACTCGAGTTCTAGGCTCAAGCCCGAGGTGCGCAGCCGTAGCAGCTGCGAGACTGCAGATTAATCGTCCATGGGCTCTTTGGGTGCGGCGAGCTAGCACAATGGACAAAACAAGACAGAGAGAACGTCTGTGTGCTCGAAACTCGAGCTGCCATGGCTACCGCAAGATCTAGGCTCGAGGTCGAGCTCCGCGGCCATGGCGGCCGCGAGCCTGCTGGGGACGGAGAATACGTCGGTGACGCCATTGGGACGCACTCCGACGTCGTCCGATTTTTGGTGTCCATGGAGGAGATGAGGAATTGCGGGGGAGTTGGAGAGAGAATGTCAACTGGGAGCTCGTGATCTCCGTGAGTGAGAGTGACAGGGAGGGAGAGAGAAAAGTGGGCCCCACGCAGCGGCCTTCTTTTCTCTTCTTCGAGGGGAATTGGAGACTTCAAAGGTAGGCCCCAGTCGACACGCGTCCCTCCCTTAGTGGCGTATTAAAAAAATGAGTCACATGCAAATAGTAGTATGCAATATTTTCTCGACACGACAAGAGGCAAGATTGAGAAACTATTACTGCAAAAGAAAAAAAGCGATTCTATTTCCCCGTTAAATGAAAATGGAAAAAATACCAAAATCTTACCAGAAATTTTACCATACGATCAAAAGCATACATTTCCTAACCAGTTTGATATCTCAACTCGGTAATATTGTACACTTATATAGTATTATCATTTTTCTATTTAAAAACATCTCACCCTTCTTTTGAGAAAATTAACCAAAAAATCATAAACATAATATAATCATAAATTTTTTAACTTGACTAATATAATCCAAAATTATCTCTCTTTATTTCTCTCGAGTTTACATCATACCAACTCACCTTTAGCCACATTAGTCTAACTTCGTTGCTTGCCTTACTTTCTGGGGCCATGGAGGACTGGGTGGCGCTTGACCTTAGGTTGAGGTCGTGAGCCTCCTTGCCCATGGACGTGATTTGTGGTCATCCATGGCAGCTCACGACCCTGGATATGAGATCACAAGTCGCAGCCGTGGCATCAATGATGTCGTCTACGGAGCTCAAATGCTCGAAAGATGAGTGCACAGAGGGAGTATGGAGAGAGGCTTACCAGAGCAATGAAGAAAAGAAAGTGTTAATTTGGTGGGACGAAATTTGACAGCGGATTTAAAATTGAGGATATGAAAATGCATTCTAAAAATATAGAGTATGTGAAGTGAGTAATTTTTCTTTTATTATCATTATTTAGAGGTCATTGAGTCCCGATCTGATACGTTCTCACCCAAGAACCAAGAGGACGAGTTCCTATTTTTTGAGGATGTAGATTGGACCAACTGATCCTAAAAACGGGAACTTGACCGAACCAATTGGTCCAATTTAGTTCTAATTGACCAAATCACTTCTTGGCGTGAGGCGAGGTTGCAAGAAAATGTCGAGTAAGGCGGGAGGCGAGAATTGCTCGAAGCAAGGCATGAGGCGAGGCTGTGCCTACGAGAGGAAAACTAATAAATGGTTGATTTTGCATAATTAGGGTTAGCAAGAGAGAAGTGGAAGGAAAAGAAATGGGAAAAGTAAAGACAAAATAGGAAAAAGATTGAAAAGTAAGGGTAGAATAGAAAATAGATGAGAAAGTAATGGGCTTAATGGCACAATGATTATTTCGAAATTTTTAAAAAATTAAAAAAATAAACATGAATGGGTGGTCTAGTTCTACTGATCCGGCTCCCAACTTGAAATTAAGAACTGGATCGATCGGTCATCGATTCTTAAAATAGGAATCGAGGATCAATACTCCTTAGGACAGTCTAAAATCGACTGGTCCGATTTGGGTAGTTTCCGTTACATACTTTTATTATTATAATCATTATTGTTATTATCATTTTGCTAGAAATTGAAATTTTGGTGGGATTGAGATGAACTCTAGACTTAACTCTTTGGTTAAATGCCATCCATTTTCTTAACTAAAAAGGGGGCGTAACAAAAATTTAATGAACGAACCGACTTATTCGAATTTCGGAGCGGAACCTGGTTTTGGTTGTTCCATCGTATAGAGCAGCGAGCGCGCACGCATGCCGGTGCATAATTCGCCCCCGTGCGTAGCTTAGCAGCCCGTACGTCTTCCCTCACATCGTTTCATTCTGCTCCTCCCTGACGGTTTCTGCCGACTCTCTCTCTCTCTCTCTTCACTCCACTCTCTCTCCTCTTCTCCTTCTTCTCTGTCTTCTTCCTTCAGAACGGCATTTCGTCTCCGTCTTCGCTCCCCGTCCCGAGGCTCTGCTTCAGGTTCTCTTCTTCTTCTTCTTCTTCATCTTCTTCTGCGCCTTCCTCTCGGTCGCTCGCTCCCTCCGTCGGCGTTTCCCCTCTGCTTGCTCGTGCCGTGCTTGGTAGCTCTGCTTTCTCTGCTTCATTTTGCGCTTTTGTAGTTGAACTCGTTCGTCGCGTTTGGCGGTGCAGCTCCTGTGCGAACCGCGCGATCGTTTCTTTCTCGTCTTCTTCTGTGTTTCGGCTTTATGCTCCTTTCACCTTGCTTGTCGCTTTCCTGGCGGTTTCTGTTTCCCTTTTCTAGTGTTCGCTTCTGATGATTTTTTTTTTTTTTTTTTTTTTGTGTTTGCGGCGGTCCTTGCCGGTCGTGGTCGATCGCGACCAGAGTGCTTCGCTTTTTGTTCGCCCTGCGACTTCGGTAATGGGAGATTACAGGCTTCGTTCTCTGGGGAAGCGACCGAGAGTTGACGGCTCTGGAGGATCTCGTGAACCGGACGAACGTCGAGTCGCTCGCGCCGAGACCGCAAAGGATGGAGGCCGAGGCCGAGGCCGAGGTGGTGGTGGTACGTTCAAGAGCCGTTTGAACAGAGCCGGTGCTTCTCGCTCCACATCAGGCGATGGAGACGCTATCGCCGTTCCCGTGCGCTCGAACACGCGTCCTACTGAGGTAAATTCTGCCAACGTACCCTCCGTCGATGCTCGCGGTACTGTTGCGAGGAGAGGCTTGAGAACTTCTGCTGCTGAACGCGAGGAAGTTGTTAGTGATCAGATGAAAGTGAAGGAGGCTGTGGATACGTTTCACCAGATGTTTGAAGAGGTTAGACGTGCACGGAAGTCAAAGAATGTGTTTGCTAAAGACTCTGGAATTTCACTTTTTAGTGAGGCTTTGGAGCGTATGAAAAGTTCAAATAAGTGTGTCAATCTTAGAAAATCGCTAGGCTCTGTACCTGGCGTTGAAGTAGGGCAGGAGTTCTGTTGTAGGGCTGAACTGGTTGTGACTGGTGTTCACGGTCAAGTTATGAGAGGCATAGATTGGGTGGTGAGGAATGGGGAACGTTATGCAACGAGTATTGTTGAGTCTGGTCAATACTCAAGTAGCATGAAGTCCAAAGATGAGGTAGTTTATTGTGGCGAAGGTGGAAACCCTGTAATCGGGGGAAGGGGTCGCCTCAGGGATCAAAAGCTGAGTGGGGGGAATCTTGCCCTAAAGAATAGCTTTCATTCCAAAAATCCCGTGCGCTTTATTCGCAGATATAATCTTTCAAAGCATGGTTCTGGTCTTAGGGATGCCAACCACGAGAGACTTTCTAAGTGCAAGTATGTTTACGAAGGTATATTCTACGTGCATCAGTATTGGAAAGAAAGAGGGCCTTTCGGAAAGCTGATGTACAAGTTCAGATTGACCAGAAACCTGACAAGAGATGGGAGTGCTCCAGTTAGTATCAGTAGTTCAAGGTCAAGGGCTCTTGAACATGTCTCTGTGAATGATATATCTCAAGGGAGAGAAAAGGTATCAATTCGAGTTTTGTGTGCAGTTGGTAAGGAGCGACCTTCGCCTTTCAATTACATTGTTTATAACATTTACCCACAGCCAAAATATCTGTCTCGTCCAATCTGTTGCAATTGCAAGGAAGGATGTCATTCCAGGATATGTTCTTGTGTGATAAAGAATGGAGGGGAATTGCCATGCAAACAAGATGGACATATTAAGAAGTTTAAACCCCTTGTTTATGAGTGTGGCCCATCTTGTACTTGTTCGCACACTTGCGTAAATAGAGCAAGTCAAAGTGGCATCAGGTTTGAACTAGAGATATTTCAAACTCGAGGAAAGGGATGGGGCGTTAGATCACGATCGCACATCCCCTTGGGAAGTTTTGTTTGCGAGTACATTGGCAAAGTACTTCCAGATGAGTTGGTCTTGCCGGAGTTCAGCAAACACCAGTACTTCTTTAATATCGGGGTTGGTGGTGCCATCCACAGGGAGAATGGTGAGTGCTTTACTATTAATGCCAGGGCGCATGGAAACATCGGGAGGTTTATCAACCACAGTTGCTCTCCAAATCTATATGCACAAAATGTGCTCTTTGATCACAATGACAAGAGAATGCCTCACATAATGCTTTTCGCTTCAAAAGACGTACCCCCATTAAGAGAGTTGACTTTTGACTACAGAGCTAGCCATGTTCGTTGTGCTGATGTCCTGCAGAGGATGAAATGTTACTGTAATGCTATAGCTTGTAAAGAAAAGCGTCCCAAATGAAGAAAATGAAGTTGTTAGAGGTCACGCTGGAATATGCTTTTCCTTTTTTGAAATTGGTATATCAAGGAATTTAGTGTTTGTTTTCTGACTTTGTCACATGTAAAGTTGTTGGAGAACAATTGGTAATATCAGCAATAATGCTGGAATATTGACTTTGCCTCGATGGATTACAATTGCATAGGAAGTTGCATGACACCCTGCTTCCCAGAGCTGATGAAGCATCGTAGAAATGGCCTTTTATTTTTCAGATATGAATGGTTTTTCTAGTTATTCAACTTCAGCTGTGCATGTTTGTGTAGCTTTTGCTTCTTTACCTGCAAAGGATAAGAGTATTTATAGAATTGCAGGGAAGGAGAATTATCTTTTGGCCTTCTAATGCCTAAGTATCTTACTACTGCAAAAGTATGCTTGTCTCAGTCTCATAGCTAGTCATAATTTCAAATTATGTGAAAGCAAAAAACTATGTTTTATCTTTCCTTGCCCCACATCATCCAGACTTTGCAAGCAATTTCAACAAAGCTGTGCAACTTTCAATTTTTAAATCGATGAGGAGAGAATTTAATCCACATGGATTTCATCTTGAAGATAGTTGGCTTTCTAATTTCAAGGTTTCAGATATGTCTGGACAGGGTTGGAGTGCTTGACATCAACTGTACGTTGGTAATTAGTTGGTTTGTTTTACTTGAGCTGATTCAAGCTGAATAGATTTATATTGAGCTTGATGAGGCCACAGCTTTTAATCATAATCTGGTGATGAGTTATGCTAATGGGCTCTGACAGTGTGCTCCTCCACAGTTTTGACCAATATGTTTTGCCCCTGATCCGTATTGTCAAGTTGTTGACCTTTTTAGCCCAAGGGATGTACTTGTACATCAAATCTTGGTTATGTAACTTGGCTATTATGTTGAAGTTGCTTCTGCTTTCCCATGTGGAAGCTGAAGGGACATTGGAATGGCAGGCAAAGGCTCATGGCTTAGAAGCACAACAACAGGTCTTCGTTATGTTTGTTTCATCGTTGCTTGTTATTGTTTGGCATTTGTAATCGTTGGAGAGTGGATTTTTGCTGATAGAAGTTGCTTGTCTCTTTGTTTTTATCTTTAGTGATAGAATGAAAATATTGTGATTGGATTTACGATTCAGAAGCGAATGAATCTCATGGTTGAATTTAGATCGAGTGCTCTATGATGAACGAAAGAGATTTTGCGGGATACTGGGTTCCACATGCTGCTGGAGCATGGTAGAGTCTATATATAATTTACGTTCAAGTATGTTTCTCTTTTGGTTTATTGAGTGACTTTAATGATTTGGATGGATGTATCTGTTTACAGAGTTTTTATTCTCAATTTACCACCTTTTTCATTTAATTGCTTTACTTATGGGGTGTGAGAAATGCCTCTTTCCATGGTATCGCTCATTGAAATTCTATCCTTTCGAAAGAAAAGACTGGATGGTGGTGTTGCTTGGAATTAGAGGACAGGCCACAGCTAGAAGTTTATTTGACGTGGTGAATCAATTAAAAGGATGGTGCTTGGAGGCTGCTGTTTATAAACAGGATTCCATGTGGTAAATGGGCTTTCAAAGGGAAAAGTCCTTGTCGGGTGCATTTGGTTCAATTTTGGGCAAATGTACTTGGAAAAATGCAAATATCTTTGGATTAATGGGGTTTTTCAAAATGCAAATAGCGTTTGATAAATTATGCATTATAAAACAACTTTAGCATAAATGCTATTTGGTAAATACCGTATTTTGTAAACAACTTTTGCTAAATTTCTTATTAATCCGAATCCACCCTTCGACGGCCAAATCTGGCCACTGAACAACCTTGCCTGAGGTCGCGCAACCGTAGGTGACCGCCACCTGGGTCGCATGACCCAAGCGACGGAAGCGTCCGCTTGGGTTCGCATGGCCTCAACGGATGGCCGCCTGGGTCAAGCGAACCCAGGCGACGGAGGCGTCCGCTTAGGTTGCCTTTGTTGCTGGGTTCGCGACCCAGGTGTGCAACTACCTGAAGTCACTGGGTTTGCGATTCAGGCATGTAACCCCCTAAGGTCGTCGGACCTCAGGCGACGCCTAGGTCGCGCGACCCAAGCGTGCGATCGCATGAGGTCGCGCGACCAAGGCGGTAGTCGCCCCTCTTGGCCGGCGGTCACTAGGGTCAGGTGACCCCTCAAGCGGCGGTTGCCGGCGTCAAGGGCCCCTTGGCCAGCAGTCATCAGCTTCATTGGCCCACGGAGAAGATGAATAGTACCAACTTGCATTCTGAAAATGCAACTTCCCAAAGCACCTCCCACCTTGTTTCAACCAAAGTCCTTTAAGGAGTCTTGGAGATGCAATTGCATCTTTTTAAAGTGACTCTAAAATTTTTACCAAACACATTTGTATTTGGCTAAGGGACTTTAGAACCCAAAGCCCATTTCAAATGTTGAACCAAACGGCCAGTCATTTGCCTTCTAGTATTCTGTCGGGTGCTGATTGAATCGAGTAGTTAGCTGTGATTGGGGAAGATGAAGCAATCTTTGGAAAAAGCAAGAACTTTCCTTGACAATATCTACAGTTTAGGCTGCATGTTTATGGATGAAATTATTTTTACTGAAACTGAGTGGCCGACCGAGATTTGTTTGGTTATTGGCCGTCTTGCTGCTCTAAGCTAATATTTTCGGGCATGTGATCCAGAACATACACGGCTATTTCTGAAAGTATAGTAGAAAAGATGAACATTGGTACTATCCTGCCGACATTATGCTGCCATATATATATATATCTATATCTCATGCTGAAAACAAGATCTCGTACATGATGCACGCATTAAGACCATGAGGACTCTGTATTTTCTCTAGAAGGTAAATTCTTTCTTAAGCTGATCATGCCAGCATACTAACCACGGCGGTCTGTGTCTCTAGAGTACGGTGGGGTGTTACCGCCGGATCCGCCAGAATTGCCACTCCCACCACCTGTTCCAGCACCTCCAGATCTGCCAGAACTGCTTCCGAACCCATAGCCTCCGCCGTGAGCGCCACCACCCCCTGAACCATACCCGAAGCCAGATCCCGATCCTGTCCCTGAGCCAAAGCCATACCCGAATCCCTTTCCGAATCCAGTGGGTGAGTGGCCAGACCCCGAACCATAGCCCCAGCCACTCCCTGGACTTGAACCCCAGCCCCAGCTGTAGTCCCAGTTGGGGCCGTGGCCTGAGCCAGTCTCACCAGTTGGGTTCCCGGTTCCGCCGGTTGGGCCTGTGGACATCTCAGCCGATTCTAACGTCCTCGCAGAATTCACAGGCGATGAGAAGGCTATTGCTAAGAACACCGCGAAGAGAAGAAACTTTGATGACATAGTTGAAGGCAAATGCATTTCCAGGTTGTGCTTATCTTGGATAGCAGTGAATTTATATAGAGCGGAAAAAGGCGGTTAGTGGCATGTGACCTGTGAGATTTTTGGGGCCTGTAAGCGAGTGCTGCATTTTTGTGGGTCGATGTCGATAGGAACGCCCGTGACTTTAATATTTAAATGGGGCGGAGATACTTTGTCGACATCTCAGATAAAATCAACCACAAACAATTGGGCTTTAACCACGCCACGCCACGCCACGCCCGCACCACCGCCTCTCAACTTGAAGAATTGACGCCCACTGATTGCTGCAATTTCAGTTGAGTTTTGCTTTTTGACCCTGAGGACCTCGGTTTTTTCTTCTTCTTAATTTGCTCTGGATTTCGGAACCTTAACGTGCATCTTATCTCTTCTCTTTTTTATTAATAAAATTCACCTCCATCAATTGGTGCTTCATCGTTTTTAGCTTGGGGAATTCATTTTTTGAGCTCATGTGGGTTATAAGAATGAACTGCACAAGTAAAGTAGGCAAATGGCTCCGGCATACTTATTAAGACCACTTCAGTAGCTATCATCCACCTGTCTCTTGGCGGAGTTGAAAAGGTGCAATTCTTAGACGTGAACTCTATTTGTAGCGAAAAGTTCAAATTTTGGTTTTTTACTTCCTAGTGTTCTCCGTTAGTGAAGGCTGGCGGCATTTTTTACTATTACTTTTCTCTCAAACGATTAACTTTTCATTCTTATGCTGTTCTTTTGTTTTGTTTTTTATTTTATTTAGCTAAAGTTCCAACATAGATGATGTACTGGGCCAGTTAAACGTCCTGGCCGAGCGTGACATAAAATATGTACGAAGATTTGTGCTCGAATTATATGCCAACAATCTCATAAAATATATACGAATTCAAATCATTATATCATCAAATATTAATAATGTCATAACTAAGTCGTCAATAAGTTGGTTTCACGTCATCAGTTACAATCTCATGATCAAAGAATGGACAAATGTGTGAATTTGGCTAGTTTATGCAATTAGCATCGTTTTGTATTAATTTAGGTGGGTAGGTTTCTCGTCTCAAGAGTTGTAAAGTAACAATATCGAAAATTTATTTGGATTTTTATTTTTCGGAACTTGCCTGAAAATTGATTGCAATGTGACCCTTTGTATTTATAAGAAGAATGTGTCCCTCTATGTCGGCATCTTTCAACCCTCGGAGTTTATATGCTTCTTTTTATTTTATAATCAAGTGTCTATATTTCAAATCGAATTTTAGTGAAAATCTGTTATTTCTTGCAAAAAGTGGGCTCAAACCGCAACTGAAAAATATCTTCGCAGAAATGGAGGGATGGTCCACCCACTCCCTGTGGTGGTTACTCTTTACAGGCCGACTAGTCAACACGCGTGGCGACGTAAGCCTGCATAGCGAATAGCGAATTTCCCATCAAGTCAAAAAACATAACTTTTGGTAGACCCAAATTTACGCTGGATTGAATGGAATAAAAAATATCCAATCCAAAATGAATACATTACAAGTTTAGGTGAGAAAGAGTATAAAAAGACAAAGATAAATTGGATCTAAATAAATTATAAAATCCTTTAACACTTATATTATTTAAAATTTTCCAATTATAAATCCATTTATGATCAATTTACACTTCATATAACAACTTCAGTTATCAAATATGGATTAAGAAATATGTCTATGACACATTTTGACGGGTCTAATTTTTGGACACCAGTTATAAAAATGTCATTATTGAAGATTAAAAACATTAACCAGCTTATTCACTTGGCTCCTAACATGGAACAAGATGAAAGTGACTTATTGCTACACGTATTAGTCTGGCATGATTTGTGCCGACAGAGAGAGAGAGAGAGGGAAAACAAAGATAGTGCTAAGTTTCTACCCATTTCTGCAACAAGAGACTTGCCCAAGAGGATATCCGAGAAGTTTAAAAAGTGGACCACATGATGTATGCACCGCATCACCTTCTTGTTTGCAAAGATATTTACACAAAGATGGTTTAAGAGTGACACCAGATATAGAGAAGTATGCTGACCCCCAAACTCAATAGATGTCTGAAATCAAGAATGCAGAGTCCATGCCACTGGCCAGACCTCACATGCCCAAAAGGCATTCACTGGAAAAAGCATGCTCAGTTGAAGCCAACAATGCATTTGATTCCCAAGCTTCTCACAACCCCAAAAATCAATCTCTGTAGGGCTCACCTATTTGCATCATTCTTGTATCTTTTTTATGCATTCTGCACTCACAGTTTCAAAACTCGCACAATCTTTGCTGGACTCACATAATCTATCCAAATGCATCACAGGCAATGCCCAAGCATAAAGCATGTCCCCATCACAAAGCAATCCGCAAGCTCCAAAAGAGTAAATAAACAGACAGGAGACGAAAACCATTTTGATAACAAATAACCACAATCAGAGAAAGCTCAAAGCAGCAAAGGAGTGATACAAGATTCTGCAGCAGAGTGACGGTGCAAGAAAGAACTTTGAAACCAACTTAATGAAATTTATATTTGTAAAGTCAGCCTCGCAATCTCTAGAGTAAGTATACTTCAAAAGTTATACTTAAGCTATTTTGAACCAAGCTTTATGAATGGGCATGAACAATAAACAAGTTAAAACAACAGAAATGAGAAATGAGCAAAGTGAGGTTAACTTAATGGACTTATGGAGGACATTGTCGCTCTATGGTCACAAAAGGGGTAGAAAATACAAGCGACAAAGATGTTGTCCAGCAAAAGTATAACCTAAATAAACAGGAAGCAAAGATAAGCACAGTTCCAACAAAACTTGAATAGTAAAGACAACAGCCGCATTTAAACCAAGCTGTTGCTCATAATTTGTTAAGCAATCAAACCAAAAAGAAAGACAGCCTCAGAAAAGTCAATAACATAATCATACATGTAGTCAGGCAATGTAGGCAAGACTATAAGAAGATCATCACAGGCCTCCGCTAACAAAGAAACAGAAATCAAACAAAACTGGATTATCCACATCAATATGGGACACCAAAGAAAGCAAAGAGAATTCTGTGCTACAAAAGCAAAAGATTCGAGCAACTTCATAGAGAAAAAAGAAATGGATTTAAACCAAGCTGTGACTCATAATTTACAAACCCATCAAACCAAAATATATCTTAGCCAATAGGCCTCAGAACAGTCAATAACATAATCATACATATAGTCAGGCAATGTAGGCAAGACTATAAGGAGATCATCATTGGCCTCTCCGTTTGACATTAAAACCGAAATAAATAAATTAAAAAAGGAAAAACTAGATTATCAGTATCAATATGGCACACCAAAGAAAACGAATTAAGGCAACTCGGCAAGAGAATTCTATGCTGCAGAGAAAACAAGATTTTAGAAACTTTATAGGCCCATAGAAAAGCAATGCATGACTTTGCTGAGACCCCGCTAACAATTCAACTCGTCCTGTAATGTGAAATCGCAAAATGAAGGGGGGATTACTGGGACGCCACAAGACGATAATGCCGTCGTGCTAATCCACGGTAGAAGCATGCCATGAGACCTGTTCTACCACAGCAACACGATAGCAGGTTCAACTCCAGAACAGTAGACCCACAATCAGTTACGTATTCCTCTTCTCCATCCTCTCTTTAAATATATACAAATGACAAAAAGGCAAAAGCAATGCAGAACGCAACTTAGCTGCTCCCTAGCCAATCTCTCGTCACGACAAGAACCCGATCATATGCGGCTCTTCTCTTGCCTCGTAACGATGTCCTGAGACACCAGCGACACCAAGTCGCCACCTTGTCGACAAATCCGCAGGATTAAGGGTGCGGGCAATTACTATTAAGCCTCGACTTCCCGCTAGACGCACAAATGAATGCAAGCAACCATACATGAGCCGCACCGCACAGCACAGCAATCGTCGAAGGATCCGTGCACTAAGAGAACGAATCGAAGTTCGATTATACTACCTCAGCCCCCATTTTTCGCAGGCTTCGATTGATCCCGATAAGCAGATGGCGATACCCTGCAATCGAAATAGCGGCTAAAACCTCGGTGTAGCGGCTGGATTGAGAGAGAGCTTTTCCCCCATCGCCGCACTCGGCGGAGGAAGGGATGGTAAAGAGCGGCCGGGGCGCAGGGTGGGAGAGACGAGATTCTCGATTCTGTGATTTATAGGAGGAAGAGGGAATTGCTAGGGTTCCATCTACTCTGCAATCGCATCGCCGCCCGGAACGGGGAGCAGAGCGTTTCCAACGGCTTTCTCTTTTTCGGGTATTGGGCTTCCCGGCCCGAAATTCGCCATCCAGAAGCCCATGTGAGATGGAAACCCACCAAAAGATGAAAATGGGGGCGAGGAGCTTACTGTCTTTGAAATATATGAATAATTAAGAAGGGTCCATGGCCCAAACATTCGATAGAGGCCTGACCCATCGGAAATCAACAATAGCCAGATATCCGTCATCATCGTCATCATCATCAAGATCAGCGACTTCCGATTTGGTGAGGTTTCCCCGATTGTTGAGGAGCCGTTCCATCAAAGTCACAAAAAGAGAAATCGAGGTATCTCAATTCTTCCATGTTCGAAGTTGATCCCGTTTTAAGTCTGACAAGTTCAAGTATCTCAAGTTTATCAAAGAAGAGTTCCATTTACCAGCCAATGAGAACTTCTACTTCAAAATTGGCTCTAAATATTGGGAGTAAGAGTTGGAGCCCGATGAAGCAACATACAATTTATTGCAAGTGAGTCCTTTTTCATTTTGCGGCAAAAGGCACCCATGCAATCGCTCCTCTTGTTGCCGCCATCCCTCCTCCGCCGCTGGCAATGGCATAAAGTGATAAGCTATGCAATTAAGCATCAGCAATTTACAGAATTAGCTGGCAATTTAAAAATATTAAGTAACTATTTATACTTCCACAAAAACGTTGCAGGTTATATAACCATAAGTACTTCCATAAACCCAATGGGAATTCACTCACATGTACAAACTAAGAAAATAGTCAATTAAAAAATTTAGTTATCAACACATTTTGAGAAATTATCGATACGAAATATTGTTCCTTATTTTCATGCACGGAATCACTAGAAATATCAATTGCCCGTCCTCTCATTCACCCATTACAAGGTCTTTCTTTTATCAGGTCCTGCATTGACCAATCCACTTTAAAAGTGCGGACATTGAAAGGAATTGGAACATTGATAAGTGCCTGGAGGCTAAATCAATCCATTCTCTTTCCAAATAATCAAAATTTTTCATTATTTGCAACATTTATGATTCAAATGTCGCTGCTAAATTTGCATGTTGCTGTACAAACTCCCAATTCTTTCCATCATCACAGAGATACTATGATTGTAAGCTCGCATTTGAGTTAAATAGCAAAGTCATCAAGGAACAAGCAGCTTCCAGTAATTTCAATGGTGGTAGCTGGAATCTGAAGATGCGTCCTAAAACTACCGTTCAGCAGCATAGCTAGAATCTGAAGATGCATCCTTAAAAATACCGTTCTGCTGCAGCAGATAGCAGAATGACGTTATGTCGCTCATCGCCCCATCAACGTGTCTGGCGCTGGCAGCGCCCCTTAGCCTCATAATCTTTTGACTGAACTCAGTCAACTCAATTCACGAGTTTTATAAGTTGTTGCATCCCAGGCAGCAGTCCATCTTGTTCAAGGCTACACTTCATTTACAGTGATTTGTACTGCTCAATCAGTCTAGAAGCATGGAGGCGTGATGTAGGGGTAATTGTACATCCCAACTTTTGCAGATAAGACATCTGTTATTGGACAGGAGAGGCAATTAGAAAAAGCTCATTCATGCCCACTTTAGAAACAATTCATTCAAACTACATTCTTGGCCAATATTCAGACTACTTCACATTGAGAACTTTTAAATAAATGAGGTTCAGCACCCTATAAAAAAAAAACAGTACGCGACATTGGTTGCAGCAGTCCAGAAATGGAAATGCAAAGGTATTGAAAGATCAACATGTCTGGCCTACTTAGAAGAAAAGGACATCAGTGTTGTTGAAGTTTACATTTTGTCACCATATTAGCATGGAAATGCACCTTAGGTGTGTCTTGCCAGCAACTATCAAAAGGCAAAATTACTTATCCATGAAAAATTAGAGCGCCAGATACCTGCTTTGATGTTGGTGCTGCTGAACCCATAGACTTCTCTATCTTTAGTTTCTGGAAGTGCTCCTGCAAGAGGGAATACAAGAAATTAGGAACGCAGGCAAGAATATGTGCTTAGACACATAAAGGGTCGTCAGCAATGGTTAGAAATCCATAGTCATCTGGCTAAGCAAATTTCATAGTTTGGTCAGAAGAATATGTGTGTCCTACAGAGCAGTCTTATGTGCCCGTCCGGGCATCTCCCATCAAATGGCAATGAATCCTAATTGCCAGAGATACTTGTTTTTCCTGACATTGAATGCTAAAAGACATATGCAAAGTGAAAATTCCTAGCACTTTTTAGAGGCTGTTGTAGCTTTTTAACTATTCTGCCTTGGAGAGATAATGACCCAGTCTTAGTTACCAAAGCTGAAAGTGAAACTCAAAAGGTCTTATGACGGGTGACCAGATCAAACCATTTGACAGATAAGAAGTCGATAGCTTTTCCTAATAAGCAGTCTCTCTCCCTCCTTTCTCTTTCCTTTCTACCTTTTGGTGATAAGTAGCTCTTCTTGAAATCTTTAGAAGAGCTTTGGCAGTACATCCTATGCGATTCACATCCGGAGTTCAGCACAAGTAAACATGAGTGGAAACAGTTGCTTGGAAATAAAATGTGAAGAGGAAAGGAACCAAGGTACTAAGCCCTGAGTTCCATGAAGATGCAAATCTACTCGTACGTCCACTCAAGACTGTGTATTGTTAGCAGATAAACACCAACAGATAGCCATAGTAGCCCAAATAAGTTGCAGTACATTGCTTGTAAATACATCCTATGTTATGGAATTTTTCAGAAGAGAAATAATCAGGATATTGAACTTTGGTTATAAAAGGAAGAGTTAAAAAAATTGCCTGTTTCTCCCGCGACAAATGAGCACGTTCAACAGCAGGCATTTCTTCCCACCTCAAAACCTAGTGTTACAGAGATATCACAGGAAATTAGTGGTACTAAATGTTGGAGTTTGTGTTATTGTCCACAAACTTCCAATGATTAAATGCTAATTAAAGAAATGATAAAAGTACTCACGTATTGTGCATAGTGAATTGCTTCATCAGACTTCAAGCAACATTTTAATGCATGCAGGAGATCCTGGATTATCATGTATGGAACATTTCAGGGACACTGGAAGTAAAATCGAAGAAAGTAGATGGGAAAACTTACATATAGGAAATTTGTGATGTAAGATTTACACCCAAATTTACATATTCATGGGAAACGGAAGGCATAGTTCAAGTGTATCCTATCCACATTAATATTGATTCGATAGATACACTCGTCTTAGCAGATTGAGTGAAAAATTGAAGATTCTTATTTTTGCTTGTTAATTGCAAAAGGCAAAATCACCCTGCAAGTACTGGTTGCCTCAATAAATATGAAAAAGTAGAAGAGCTGCGCTTACTGAAATGTCTAGCTAATCATCTACTTAAGTTGATCTTCCAAGACCATTGCCATTTATGGTTGAATCACCTAGAATTTAACTTAAAAGAGCTTTTCAATTGCCCTGAGCAAGGTAAGGCCAATAGCACATGAGTTCCACTTTCTCCTGTTATGGAATTTCAATGATGACGTTCCTCCATCTTAACCCAGATATCGGATAGTAGATAAAAGCATATATGTATGCAATCTCTGTTTTTGCTTTCCCGATGTCATCCTCAACAAGTAATAGAAAGCCATATTGATCATTGCCTAGTTCAACTTCTCATATATGCAAGGATTCTTTTACTACCACGGATGTAAGATAAAGGACCATAAGCTGTTAGAGGCATGGTGGCTCTAACTATAGAGTGCTTTATCCAATCTAGTCTCCATGACAGTTTACAGCTGGAGGACAACAATTCTTGAAACACAAACAACACGGAGGACCCTGATTTTCAGTGTTATAGAAAGTACAGATAAAGTTGCATTACCTTCTGCTTGTTCTTATTGACCCTCATCCGCTCATCAATCACAAAACCAACCTGCAAGGGGCAAGACATATTAAAAAAGCCAGTAATTTTAAAATTAGAACCACACTTGAGTTGACTAATAAACAAAAATGACGAATGTGAACATAATCAGTTTGCAGATAATAGACTAGTTAATTTGATTTACAACTAGAGCTCAATAATCTCGAAGCAGTGTTAGAGCAAACTAAAAAGATTCCTTTCATCTTTTGGCAGATGAAATCCAATGAAGAGACAACCTATGATGCTCGCATCTATTTTCTCTGGCATGAGTACAAAAATGGTTGTCTGGGGCATTATTCTCTGATCCAGATTTGAATATAAAGATTAAGATTATAAAAGTCTTTCAATACAAATGAGATGAGCCAAAGAAACCACCTGTAATCAACAAGTCAGCAGACACCAAAAGATCAATTTTAGGAGCTGGTTTAGTGGAAATCAAAAGGATAGGCAACTAAATGCAATATGAAAAAATGGAGGATATCTACATACATATGAACCACTGTGAGAATTAATACAACGGAGAATAGCTACCCCAGAAATATAGCCAGACAGGCCAAAGTTGCCCTTCAATTACTATGAAACCCGGTAATTACTTCTTTAAACTGACCAAATATCTTCAAGGGACAGGACATCACCTTATCAAGCAACCTTTTGGGATCTTTAAATGCTTGCTTTTTGGCCCATTGATGGAACAGATGAGAAACAAATGATCTGTCCTCAACATTAAATCTGTAATGAAAGAGATTACGTAGACCAGTTGCAGTTGACAGCCATTATGTTATTTTATATAGTCTTTGTCATGAAAAAGGGTCCACGAGGATGTTACCTTCTCAAGAAACTATTTCCATCATAAACATCTACCATAGCACCTGAATCCTTGGCAGCCATGTCATTCTGATAGCTGTGCTCACAGGGCAACAGTTCGGCATCAGGACATTGTAGTTCTCTCGTAAAAATGGAGGGAACTTCTGTATTGTCCTTTGGAGTCACTTGATCTTTTGGTTTTAAATCTTTTGCACTCAATTCAATCTACATAAATCATGTGGCCACACATTCATGAGGGATTTGGTGGTGAAGGCTAAAACATTGGACTAACGAATAGTAATCTGCAGAAAGAGCAAGTGAAGGGGACAAGAATATTTGATCATGTACTTATAATGCTGAACACTAACTCATGTCTGTCTTGAAGAAGGTGATACTTGGCAACCAATTTATCTCTTCTAAATTTTCTTGCTTTAGACATGCCTACAATTAACATAAGTTCTTCCCATCCAAACACAGCAAAAAGCGCGTGTCACTAAGATGGAGTCAGCATTACCAAACAAGCATCTTTGATGATGATAATAAAAACAAATTACACAACAGGAATACTAATGCAATCCATAGCAATGACAAATAGGCCCTCTAACTTTCTCCAGGAACAAAGAGCAAATGCATGTAATTTTACTTAATGTAATAGAAAGCAACTCAAATTTGGAAGAGATCGCTGATAATTTCTGGATTCATTACCCAGAAAGATCCACCAAAGAAAAGAGTTCCTCATATTACTTAATATCAGCAAGTTCAAAAAATTCCACCCCACAAAATAACTATGGTGTACTTCATTGATTCCATTTTATCTATTTGGGCTACAAATCTGATATCTCTTTCCCAGGTGCCATTTGCCAAATAAATTTGTCCCTCTGGTGTTTCAACCTGAATCCAACTCTCAACACTGTTGAGAAGGCTATAAAGTGTATGCTTGATCACCAGGCAACGAGAATGATCTGACCTGAAAAAGGAATTAAAAGGTATAGTTAAGTGGCATGTTGGTACTTACTTGAACATCTAGAAGATGAACTGGGAGTTCTCTCAGAAAACGCGATGGTTGCAACATCTGAAGGGGAGAGTGAAGGATTATATAACTAACTTGATGAATAAAAATACTGACTGGAACGTCTGATATAGGCCAAACCTGCCAACTAGAGTCCATCATAACATACAAAATGAAAAGTTTCCGTCGCGCACGAGTCATTGCCACATATAAGAGGCGCCTTTCCTCCTAAGATCGAAAAAACATAAGAAGTCAGTTGTTCACACTCCTCAAGAGCTGGTCATGGCATTTAAAGAATTTATGCAGCAAGCTAACCTCCACAGAAGTCCCATTCCCCGTAGTAGCACCGTCAAATTCATGTAAAAGTGGGATCTCAGATTCATTTGCCTATAGAAACAATTGGAAGATATCAAAGTTTCACGTATTCTTGCTTACTAAGACCACTTCTTGGGTAAAGAAACAAATCCAAAAGATAGCTCTGTGATGTTAATAATTTCAATCTTTTATGCTATCGTGCTGAGTAGTTTATATCACTAGTGCATATCAACATCTACAAGTTGACTGCCAGTGCAAACCAATGAGTTGTTTTTACTAACAAGACAGTTCTCTTGCTTCTTGTTACTTCCAAGTATCTTCAATGAAGAAGCTTAGCATACATATAGATGTGGTGTATCCCTGAAACGAATTAGCAAATAGCAAGTGCTAAATTTGGTGAAGTCACTTTCTGACATTGTATTAAATAGGGGAACAGAAGGCATGTGTTTTGTTTTTTCAAGCTATGTGACAAAAAAGCTAACACATAAGATGATAATTTGCACTTGAATAATAACAATATAGATGATCTAACATACACAAAGAGCATGAAGTCAATACATTCTTCCACTTATTCATAAAATTATGCTACATAATCACAAATTTAACTATACATGTGCAGAACAAACATTACATGCATGAGTTGAAATAAGATACCTGTAAATAACATTATCTAGAGTGTTTGCTCATTAATTTAATCAAGATAATTAAACAATAACTGAGAGTGGACCAGATAAATTCAAAATTGAAAGTATTAAAGTTATGCTAGTGACAACAGATAAGGCTATGAAGTTTGGCACAATGAGAAGTAACCATCACGATGCATAGTACGAGAAATTGAGTTAGGAAAGGCATATCAAGTGGCCAGTAGCTTAAAAGGCTAGGTAAAGTAAATTTGGCACACTGCTTAAAAAGTACCTTCACTATGAAAACAATGTCCCACTCTAAGCCTTTTGACTGCAAGTGAAAGAAAGCATAAGAAATGTCATACCGGAAAGACCAGAATTCACAATAAACAAAACAAAAAGAAAAGAAATTTCCCATGGTCTAGTGATTAATTATTATGTCTGAGAAAAGTACCTGATGAATAGTGGTCAATGTTATGGAATTTTCATTGTCATGTCTCCGAGAACGAAAATTTTCCCTTTCTCTCTCACTTATATGGTCAAGAAAAGCTTTGAGCACATTGCCACAGCCTCCTACTTCTTCTTTTGCATCTGTATTGCCTTCTGCAGCAAGTGCACGAGTTGATAAGAAGCTTGACACATCATCCAGTAGATACTGAAGAACCTGCAGAGAAGAGAAGCCTCATCCAAATTGGACTCTGAATACATTGACCACACTCCAGCTAACATTCATATGTAAATTTTCTTTTTTAATATGGCTGACATCAGGATGATGAAAATTTCATGGTGAATATTCCATAGAGGCTACACACAGTACCTTTAAGAAAAGCACAAAGAACTACTGTTAGTAATTATGCCATTTCAGTTTCTAATAGATAAATATACATCACTATGGACAAATGTGACTGACTAAGTGATTAAGATGCTGCATCATGTTTCTCAGGGACAAAAAGCTTACAGATCTAAGGTCATTGTCTTCATTCAGCAGCTTCCCTCCATCGGCATCTAGAACTGCTCGTTGCTCAAGGAGATACTTCTACAGGAGAAAATCATACAGCAATTACTAAAACATAATCTGAGAACCAATATCTTTATTTGCCAGGAAAAGCAATATACCAACTTTATTGGAGACCTCTATAGCTATTGCGAGAAACTTAATTTTAATTTAGCCAATCAACATAACCAAATTGTTTGTTGACCAAACTGTCTAAATAGAAATTGCTTTTCCTATGACTTTAAAAGATAGACGTTTGATAAATACTAATTAAACCAACCAATTAAAGATCTCCATGAATTATTATATATGAAAGAAGGGACAGTTTCATTCCCCTTTCATGTTAAGGTTGATGGAAGTTATTGTAATTAACCAAAGACCAGCACCATGGTCTACAACCGACAGACTGAAAAAGGTATGGTGGCCGTGTGAACCCGAGTGTGTGTATAATGTTGACTCTGTTGTACCTGAAGTTCTGAAGAACTAAAAAATTGATTTATGAATTCCAAAATGGCAATAAAGACGGACCTGTGGAATCATATTTGCCACTGAAGCTATCACAGTGGAAATCGATTGCTCCTGCAATAAAAAAGACTACAATGAAGAAGAAATCTATTCTGAATGATTATAAAGTCCATGCTAAAAAAGAAACATTCACAGAAAACTACCCGTATTTGGAAGTGACACATATATTTAAAATAAGACATTCACAGAGAAGTGATTATAAGTCCATGCTTCAAAAGAAACAACACCCGTATTTGGAAACATATGAATTAAGTTTTGCCACAAAGCAAGAAAACTGCCGGGTCTTAATATTCAACCAAAGTAAAATTCAAAGAAAAGAAAGGTTTGCAATGCTGACTTTCAGTAAAAATATTTTCCCTTCAAGGTATCAGACTATTTAAAACAAGTATAACCTCTATTAATACTGATAAGAGTTCGATGAACTTAGAAATAACAATGTTTACCCTGCGAACCAGTCTAGATATCATCTCCAGAGTCGACAACACCTTGCGTCCTTGCGTAAGTTGACTTCTGTAAAAACGTACCAATCAGATCATTAACAGTCAAAAGAACAGAATGGCAAGACAATGGCACGAGATAAGATCCAAGAGGCAGTTCACAAACTCAGGTAGCTATATGCAATGAAATGCTACTGACAACATATATTGGGCCAATTTAACATTCTAGCATCCAAAGTTCTACATCATCACGAGTCTCCTACTGCACTGTTTAGTGATAACAGTGCTATGACAAAAAATCAAATGATAGAACACCCTTCAGTGTCCATTTAAACCTAATACAAGTGTATCTGCTGGCTGTTACACATGGGGGCATATGTCAATTGCGGATTAACAAAAAATAGTGTTTTCAATATCTGAACCTATGTTATTCATGGAAAATCTTATGCTATTCTACCCCATTACATATATCATTCACAAAACCAAATAGTGTAATAGGTATCACATTACTTAAACCAAAAGCGTAATAACTATTGCATCCCCATTTTTTTACAGCATGATGCCGTTACATTCATGCTTATTCCATTACTGCAATCAAACGGGCTGTTAGGTTGCTTCACAAATTTCATGGATGTAAAACCAAGTAATCCTACTTGAGAATAGACAACTGAATTAACAAAATCAAAGAGGGAAGCCGAGAAGATAGTTGCTACATATATGGCCAGGAAGTAAACAAATGATCTGTAATTCAAGGAAAAAAAAAAAAAAAAAGAAATTCTTGTTGTCATCAGACAATATGATGTTTAGAGTCAAGAAAATAAACCTCTTAAATGTTCCGGAAATTTTTGCACTGAAGATGTCAGAGGCAACGGATAAGAAGCTGCATTTCCTCACGGTTGATATCTTGTCTATATGGTTAATTACCTGTCACAGAGAGAGAGAGAGAGAGAGAGAGAGAGAGAGAGAGAGTTCAACACTTGTTGGAAAACTAAAAGACAGGCATGGATATCTTACATGCTCCAAAAAATTGAACCAGCCATCACTCGAAGACTCATACCCTCTTCTTTTCCTCTTTCTCGAAAGGAAGCAAAACCTTCAAGACTTGTCTATATGGACCATCATCACAACCAGGCACTGCTGACTTGAGCATAGCAATTATGGCTCTAACTACCTATGGCAGAAGAAGGTTTCAGTCAGCAACAAGGTATAATTCTCATACGGAATTCTGCAGTTTGCCAGCGGTAAAAGTTAATTACATCAACTATTTCAATATTCAAAGAAGGTGGGCAGAGTGACCATAAGACGGGCAAAAAACTAAAGTGTTAAGACTTCACAAATAAGTTTGGTAATGTCAAAACAACATTTTGGTCCTTTACAAGAGCCCAAACTTTGTTAAAATGTGATTAGTAACTTAAAATCCATTTTCACTGGAAACTTCACCATATTATGAAAGAACTGTAATGAAACATGACTATGCGGTAAAATAGGAAAGGTATCAGACATCTCAACCAGCTTGCAGACTGCTACATAGGGAGATCCCTATATAGTCATAAGCAAAAATGAAGTCCGTGCACACAAACTCAGTAGCTTCTGAGACATAATCTGGTTGATAAATTGCACCAGTTTTTATCATAAGGGCAAGCATAGCAATTGTATATATGGGCTTAGCAATGTAGCAGCAGAGAAGATTTAAGAAGGAAATGGTTTTGGAAGAAAAGAAGGGCTACAAAAAAGCTAGTTAGTAAATACTCTAATGGCAAAATCAGTATCAAATGATAGATTAATTCTGTTATTAACAGAAAATTGTTTCAAAACTCCATGTGTATTAGAGACTTAATACTGAAATTTAAGATTAGGATGTTAACATGACAGCATTGCGGGTACGGCGATTCAGACTGAGGGGGGAAACCTTTTTCCTGTAGAAGGCCACGCCATGCATGTTAAAAGGAATTTTTCTTTCTCGAAAGGCACTTTGGAATGGTTTCCCAGAGACCTACAGAACCAGGATCATCAGAACAAATAGTTGCTAAATGGCTCTTTCCATCTATATAAAAATAAAAAATAAAAAGAACAAAGAAGATTGACCTGCCTACGGTAAAGGATTGCAATATCTCCATAAGAGCAATCAGCAGTAGAACCACTAGACATGGCTTCCAGGATCTTGTCAATAACAAATGTACACTGGGCATCCTCATTGCGACATTCTTTGACAGTAATCTACATATTATAATCAAATTCAGTATAAATTTATTGCTTGCGCCCCAAATTATTCTTCTACCAAAAAAAAAAGTGATAATAGACACCTTAGATCCTGTGGAATTGTCAGTGAGGACATTCTTAAATTGGCGCCTCTTCACATTATTTTTAATAAGAGATGATGCGGCCTCGACAATACACCTTTTGGAACGATAGTTTTTTACTAATCTAATCTGCACCATAAAGGCTATGTCAAGTCTAGTATGAAGATACAATCTCAACTATTTTAAGATAGGGGGATAGGTAAGGGATCATAGAAAAGGCAGACTAGGGAAGCTGACCTCTTTATGTATTGGAAAATCTTCACGAAAAGAATCAAACCCAGATATATTTGCTCCGCTGAAACTGAATATTGACTGCAGCACGAGCACGAGGGTTTAACTCCAAATAATATAAAGACATAAAGGCTTTGCAGTGACTTGCCAAAAATGGTCAAGATGTGAAAACCAAAATCTTGTGGACATACTTGATCATCATCTCCAACAATAGTTATGCGGTTATGAGATGCAAGAATCCGCAAGAGATTATACTGCATGGCACTTGTATCTTGAAACTCATCTATTATGATGGCCTTATACATATCCTGACATTCCTTGAGCACTTGAAATTGGACATCGATAAATGTTAACTTGACTTTGGACAATAATTACTAATTAGATGAGTTCATATATAGGAAGTACTGACCTTCTGAAAAATCAGTGAGCAACTTCACGGAGCAGCTAATTAGGTCATGGTAATCCAAAGCATTACAAGATCGCAATATATCATTGTAGTTATGAAGAATTGCAGCCTAATTAAGGTCAAAACAAGAAACTCAACAGCAGAATAACAAAAGAAAGTAAAGGAGCGCACTTAAATATTTAAGCGGAAGAACTATCTAAAAGAGAATCAGCTTACTCCTGTATCATTGCCCAACTTACTGCAATCTTGAGGTGTTTTTCCAGAAGCTTTAGCCTGAAAGAGAGAACCTCAATGCCTTGAAACACAAAGTACCTTAATACTTTTTCCCAGGTCAAGCAAATGAATATCCAAACAAAAACAAGTAGATTCAAGAAGCCACAGACATGTACTTGTTTGGACTTTGTTGCTTGTTGAAAGGTGAAAAGGTACTAAAAACCAACCCAAACACAAACCTAGGAGACATTTATAGTCAGTGAGATACACGCATCCAAACAAAATAGGATGAATGATTTAAAGTGCCATGGACTCTTCATGAACCATACTCTCCCTCCCAAAGAGAAGCTTTAGCTGATTTAGCCTCGAAGAGAAAACAATGGTGCCTTGACATAGAAAGTGGGCTATCTCACTCTCCCCTCCAAAAGCTTTAGCCTGAAAGAGAGAGCACAGTACCTTGACATGTAAAGTGCCCCGTACTTTTTCACTGGCAAAGCAAATGAATTTTCAAAAAGGAGTAGTTTTAGGAGCGCCAAAAAAGTACATGTTCAGGACTTTGGTGCTTGTGAAATAAGTGTTCCCCATACCCTATGCTTTATCTGCACCTTTCCCCTTTAACCAAATCACATGGCATGAACATCTGAGAAATCTAGGAAATGACATCAACTGAGAAATGATATTGTTCAATGAGGTGGTTTTTAGTTCTTTCTTTTATGAAGATAAATTTTACTGTAACCCAAAACTGAATCTGAGATGATTTTTGAAACTTCAAGCAAAATACTGCATTCTTTTAGGCTGGCAACTGACCTGAGTAACAAACTTCTGCCACTTCTTTGATCTATCCTTAAAAAGCTGTGGAGACGTCAAGCCATTGGGATCTTCAGAAAGTTCACCAACATCATCATTTTGTTTACTATTTTCTTGTTCTAACAATCTTATGGCCTCAATGACTGCTTTTCTTTGTTGTCCATGACCGAATATCTGAAAATCTGGGGTACGCTCTATCCTATATAACAATCAAATCAAACTTTAACTAAGTCAATACTTCATTATGGGAGGGAAATAGTTAGGATAAGAAAGTTGTGAAAGAGATGTCATCGTTGGAACAAAGATAATCATGAGGGAAAGCTGAAAATTGGAAGTGAATCATGTATCTGTGAACTATGGGAAGCTCTGGTGAAGCTAGGAGGAAATTAACACAACACTTCACCGATATTGGGACAACAGAACATGCAACCGATATACTGCTTTCATACACAAACCCAGAGCCAAAAAGTGTATTCTCTTGAAATGTATACATCTTGGAATGTAAAAAGTACAATAAGAGAAGAAATGTACTTTTCAGCATGACTACGGCAGAGTTGCAAAGAAAATGAATGAAATGTGCTGATTGTAAGATCTTTAGCTGCTTCCTTGCCAGCAATAGTTCTGATTCTGTCTCTCATTTCAGAAGCCGCTGCAGTGGTGAAAGTCATTGCTAGAATGTTTGAAGGATCAAGACCCTGGAAAAAGTATTGGTGAAGAAAGAATACTTAATTGAGAGGTGAGACATTCCACGAACTTGGAGATACTGATTCAACTTTAATTGAAGCAGAAAATCACATAGTACTTGCTACTTAGAACATGAAAAGGACAAGAAAAAGTTCAAATAGAAAGTAAAAGAGCTAACTCGTTGTTTTAGGCCAAAGACAAACAATCCAATGATGCAGTAGGAAGTACCTGGTTAATTAATGTCAAAATGCGCCCAACCATAGTTGAAGTCTGAAATGAGAAAGGAATGGAGTCAGCTTTGCCGTGGAACAAATGTTAAATCATATTTGGGAGGAGGGGAAGAAACAAAAAAACAAGAGAGAAGAAGACCTTTCCACTGCCTGGACCAGCAACAATCATCAAAGGAACTGCTATATCAGTGCAAGCCGCTTCTTGTTGCCTTTCATTCAGAGAATCCAAGTACTTTGAGTACCCTTCAGGCATGCTCGTGCTCTTTACGACTCTAAAGTCATCATCATCAGGAATTCCTTGGTTGCCGCTCCCAGTGTTGTCGTCAACAGCAACAAAAGCGACACTGGTGTCAAGATCAGCAGGGCAGCTAACTTGAGCTGAAGATTCTCCTTGAACGGGGCCACTGTGGTCTCCTGCCCTGCATGCCGAAGATTTTCCCTCGGACAATGCATCGAGCTCTTCCAAGAGGGCATCGTCAAAAGCATCGTCTAGAATGCTACAATTCGAAAACGAATCGCCTACACTGCAGCATTCGGCTTGTTTCACCGGAGTCCTATAAGAATCCAATTCGCATCCGTCCTGCACGCTAGTCCTCGCCTCTCCAATCACGTCGACCGACTTAACCTCACCTACACCGCTATCCAACGGCTCAAGTCCCTTCGACAACGATACGTTCGTCGAGATCTCGGAAAGCGGAATACGTTGGATGCTCGATAGCGGGGAACGCGGAATCGCACTTTCAAGCCTGAGTTCGACACCACCAAAAGGCATTCAATCGCTGAGCACACCGAAGGAATCGATTGCATAAAACCTAAGCATCGGCGCGGAGATCGATCGTACCTGCGGCGGAGAGCGCCGGGGAAGGAGGGAGAGAAGGAGGGGCGTTTGCGAGCGAGGAGGGCCTTGGCAGCTCGGAACTTTTGGGAGATTCGAGCCATTTGTGCCTCCGTGATTCGTTCTTGAGACAAGGCGTCGGCGTTTTCGTTCGACATCTCTTCGTCTTCGAGGCCGTCCTCGGGACTGAAAGTCGACGACGATGCTCACGCAGTCGCAGTCGCAGTTGCAGTCGCAGCACAAGCGTAAAGCGCGCGGCGGTGAATGGCTTCGACCGTCTGCAAACTGCCGGAGCTGGAAATGGAGCTAGAGCTAGACTTTCCCTCCTTCTGCTGCCGGATTTCAAAAATTTTCTAACGCTGTTTTTTTTTGGGAGGGGGGGAGGAATACAAATTACTTTAATTTTTGGGCAGCCTTTTTCCCACTTTTATATGACTAAATCTACCTAATTTTTATCAAAAAGATAAAATTGCCCTCAATTATTCATTCACATTTTGACGTGGTGGTCTCAAATTTATTTGCTTTCTTTTTTTCAGTTTTTTTTTACTTGTAGGATTTAGTTACCAAAAAAAATAAAAATTCCCATGTATATTCAAAGGCACTATATTTTTTAATTATTAGAATTTATCTTCATACAAATTAATTTTGTTAAAAATATAAATTTTCAAGAAACCTAATTCTTTTCTGAAAGTTTGACCAAATTTATAGATAAATTGTCGAGTACAATCTAGAAATAATTTGACATAGACAATTATTTATCAGAATTTTATGTTTATAAATTTTTCTTTTTATTATGCATATCACTGTCAAATCCCGTCTTATCAACTTTCTTATAAACACAGAATTAAATAATTATTAGAGAATAGATGTGTATATATATTACATACATAAAAAAAAAAAAAAAAAAATTTGATGTGAATTTTCAAATTTGATGAAATCTATGTGATACCATCCATTTTATATAGTCAATTTCCTATTAGTACATGTAGACTATATTACTTTCTATGTGACTATTTCAACAATCAAATATATTTACAAGAGAGTCCTTAAATAGTTATCTGTATATGAACCATCAAAAAATATGAGTCAATTTTAATTTAGATATGTACCAAATTCCATAGATGTTTTAAAATTTAAAGACAATTACATGATGTATGATATCATTTTCGATTTATAAGCTTACAATAATAATAATAATAATAATAATAATAATAATAATAATAATAATAATAATAATAATAATAATAATAATAATAATAATAATAATAATAATAAATGAGACTTCAAATAAAAATTTGTTATAACCTAATTAGGGAGGGGTGAGATATAAAAATTTTATGAGACATATCATAAACATCATAAGTGCTTGATGATATTAGAAGTCATACTTATCTCGTGCGCTTAAACCACAAACAAGTTGTTACCAGATCACTAATCAATTCAATGAGTTAATGAAAATACATATATTTCACATATATATATCTCTTTAATTGAGAATTATGATAACATTACTAATAATTGATATATTTATCAACTGAGGAGCCATGCAAGTAGCATTTGTGGAGTTTCACAAAATGTTCATTTCAATTGTGAAACAGGCATGTTTGAATATACATTTGAGAATGTTTTCAAGAGAAAATGATTTTCATTATCGGTTCTTGAATTTGTTAAAGACCTAAGATTAAGTTCTTGTTGTTCAATCAAATCATTGAATTTGCATATGAGGAAATCTCGTTACTCATGTTTTGGTATTGGTTTTCATTTCTTGAGTTTGAAGTCCAATGAAGTTTTTATGTCGATGGGTTTTAATAAGTATTTGATGATGAAATTTCTTGATAAGGGAAGGTCTTAAGCTCTCACATACATTACATAGTATGATAGAGGCGTTTGCCTTTGATACAACAAATCCCATACTCAAATCAAAGTGTCGATAACTCGATAAAATGTCAACAACCTAACAAATGAAAGCCTACACAAAGATGGCTTGTTGCATTCATGAGATTAGTTGAATCAAAAGGTTTTGAAAACCTCGTCTTCTATATAACATAAAATAAAAATTACATCCTTTGGGAAAGCTTTATGTTATTCTAATAGAAAATCACGAAGAATCAACCTTGGGATTGTTTATTTATTACAATGTAAGAATCGAATGGGAATTCATTTGTCCAGGCAATGCATTATAAATCTCTCTAAAGTGAATTCTCCACATTATACGTTAAGTCCATGTTGCACATGCTCCATTCAACAATTCACGGGGAGTAGTGATACCTAAAACAAGAGAACAAAGTATCATCGCTTAGTCATTTGTATTTTGTAAATGAAATCAATCACAATTTAACAAAATAGTGAGACTTGAATCGATCACAATTCGAAACTTGTAGATATAAAATATTGTCTCTAAGTATGATATCGTCGCGACAGTTTTACTTGAATTGAGAGAGAGAGAGAGAGAGGGAGAGGGAGAAAGTTGGTGTTTCGCTTACTTCCACATTTGTAGTTGCGAGGGACGGTGCCGCCGCACCTCCGAATCTCGCCCACAAGACGCTCCACCCCGTAGGCCCGAACGAGGGAAGCCAACTTGGGAGAGAGATGGGGCAGACGCACTCCTCGAAGTGCGTGACCCTCACCCTCTGACAGCACGCCGGCCGGAGACGCTTTCTGTCCCGCCAGGAGCGACTCCCGGCACGCCTCCTCGACGCGATTCCTCTCCTCCTTGCACTGCCCGGGAGTCACCGCAGATAAGCACAACCAATTGCGTCGCCGCCGTCCCAGAACTCCTCCTCCTCCCCATGTTCCGGCTCTCGGATTAATTCTAATTCCACCGTCGAGCAGGTTTATGGTGTAACTCCGCCACAAGATCAGGAAGCAGTTCGAATGCTTATATAGAATGCCCGCCTGTCTTGTTCTTCACGGTCTTTGTCAGCAGTCGACTGCAGACTTGGTCCGGCGGGCTCAAATTGGACGCCAAAAGAATTTTCCGAGACGACTGACCATATTCGTGAAGTTCCCATTCCGTGGACTTCCAAGATAAAAGACGGAAAAGCTTCTGCTGGATTTATTTATTTTTTCCTTCTTCATGAGTAAAACCAAGACGTGTTTAGGCCAACTTAGGGAAGTTGCATGAATGTCTGTAACGATAATTACCCCCCAGAAATTGTTGCAACAACAAGCACCGCCACCGCCATCGCCATTCGAGTGCCTCCTTCTTTATGCTTTTTTGCTCTTGTTAATCAGCTGGAAATCAGCTAAATTAATTAAGTTCTAGATGGATTGGTCCGATGTCAAGGGTCTACTCCCATTATACCACGTGCTTGTGGAAGACTCGCTGGCCACATTGATTTGACTCATGCCTTTTTCATACGACAGTGTTGAATTCCTTTCAAAATAGTGGAACATACACTGCCGGTGCACGTCGGTGTCAAGGAAATATTACACAAGCGGCCTTATGCATTTATTTGAGGAATATATGCTATTACTACTCTTCTGTTTTTAACACTGATGGTATACGCTATTACTACTCTTCGTTCTCAAGCTGAATTATATACACCAAATTTCGACTTACACCTTCCGGTTACGACTTAATTCAATAAGAAAGACAGAGAAAATAAAATTCACTATTTGAACAAATTATCAACACAACATCTTATTTTAAAAGTCTGTTTGGTTCAACTTTTGTCAAGCCATAACCAACCTTGGAATTACATGAGAAAGTTCTTGTATAGACCGGATCCATTATGGACCCAATTGTATGGATATGGCTGGAGTTTATTATTAGAGAAATGCTTAAAGATATTTTTCAGATAGAAATTATCTTAAACATATCATGAACAATGGACCTGTATTATTTAACAAGATATGACATTCGGATTGTGATGCATTGTTTGCTAGATAATCAATGTGTTATGGTCTAATTGATCTGGCTATGCTTTAATGGGCCTAGTTTATTGTGAAAACTTCATTTTTTGGGTGGCAAAGTACTTTTATACAAGCGATATTTCGGTGAGTTGCGTCTGATTTTCTATTTTAGGTTTCAAGTTAGTGTGCAAAATTATTTGCACATAGCCCCTAAACTAGATCTTTAAGAGCAAAAAAAGAGAGAGGCTAAAATGAGACAAAAAGACCCAACTTGACCTTTCAATTGCCCTTCTCTTTGAATTTGGAATAAATGGCTGGAAGCTCATCGTTATTCTCAAGACCTGGCGACACCCGTTTATTTATTCTTTTTTCCTTTTTTTTTTCCAACTAACCCTAGGTTGACAAGGTCAAGGTCATCGGCCAAACCTGCCCAAAACCAAGCGAGGGTTGCAAAGCCTTGGGTGAGGGCGACATGGCCCTTGCCCATGGCCAATGAGGACAGCGATGCCATGGCCCAAACCAGGCAAGGGTCATCGGTCCTTGTTAATGGCTAGTGACCACACCGACCTAGGGTTAGAAAAAAAAAAGGAAAAAGAAAAATATGATAAAAAATCGATTTAAATATTATTAAAAATTATTTAAGTCAGCGTCGGTTATGCTACATAGGATAAGCATCTTTAACGTTAGTAATTTTCGGCCAAAACTATCCGAATGGATTAAATTCGCAAAACGTGAAAATATTTAAGATTTAATTGGCAAAAGAAAATTTTAAGATTGAATTAGCAAAAATGTAATAGATTTATGAATTTTTGGATAATATTTCTTGTACGAAGCTTGTTGTCAATTTGTGGGAGGAAATTTGCCTTTCACATTTA
The DNA here is from genome assembly GCA_014182845.1 of Corymbia calophylla. NCBI lineage: Eukaryota > Viridiplantae > Streptophyta > Magnoliopsida > Myrtales > Myrtaceae > Corymbia > Corymbia calophylla. The sequence goes on along the minus strand of CM024703.1, from coordinate 368,480 downwards.
GGCAAAAATACTGTGACTGGTCAAAATAAGTGACATAGATTACATTTGTTCTCGATATCGTGTGACTGGTCGAAAAGTTCTTGAGATGTAGAAAATTTATGGAGTTAAAATATATGTTCTTACGAAATGAGAAAGCGCCCTTGTTGTATTTCCTTTCTTTTTGACTTGTGGAAACGAGGAGGCCTAGCTCATTCTGGCATCGTAGGCGTGCATTTTCCGAACTACTTTTATTGCTCGAAATCGGTGAAACTCGGTGAACATTGCAAAGTTCTTACGAAGTTAAGATAATATCTGACATGCATCGAGTGCAGCTGATAAAATCCAGAATAATTTTCAAGTGCAAGCGTAATTACGACATCTCTCTCGAAATCTCAATACTGGATGACATTCCATAATCCAAAAGCTTACATAATAGATTTCAGAAAGAAAAGAAAAGGGAAGATTGCCTAATACAAGAGAGACGTGATATTTATGGATCCAGGCCATTCTACATCATTCTGCTCCAGCAAAGTCCGTTGCGTATGAGTGAGTAATGCATCTCTTATTCAAGTATACCTTTATTATAATAGCCACGCAACTGCTTGCAGGATCGATCCTCATTCAAGGAGGGGTGGTGACACCTGCATCAGGAAAAATGACACGCTCAGAATCATGTTATCAGCTAGCTCAAGAGCTTCGATTTCTATGTTCATTCGCTGCATGTAATTGATAAACTGAGGTAATGGAAACATAAGGCGATGATAATGGCGCTTCCGGCCAGTTGGTAGAGAGAGAGAGAGAGAGAGACGTACTTCCGCACTTGAAGTTGCGAGGGACGGTCCTTCCACATCCCTCGATCTGCTTGATGGTGCGATCGACGCCAATAATAGCGGCCAGTTTGGGAGTGACATAAGGGCACACGCACTCGACATGAGTCGCCCTCACTCTCGCACAGCACTGGGGAGTTGGCTGCCTCCCGAATATCACAGGCCTGCAATTGCTCTCCAACTGCTTCCTCTCCTCCTTGCACTGGCTTGGGCTCGTCTGGCCACTCACCGACTCGTTGCTCATGGTCACGACTATGGTCACGACCACCACCAGCATCATCACTGCCCTGGACACCGATCTCATCGTCGATACTCCTGCTGCTCTCTTACTTTTCTTTTTCTCTCCGATGTTTGATCAGTGGTGAGTAGAAGAAGATGCATTAGAGCGAAGAAATGCCCTTCAATTTATAGACGCCATGAACGGAGAGATCTGGCCGGCCATGGAGTAAAACAAACGTTGGGATAGTCGATGGATCTGGTCTGTGTCGGAACACATACTTCATGTTCACACCTACGTAAAGGAAGTCCAAGCAAGAGCAAGACCGAGGAATTTACGACGCGGAAGACATTATCCAATAGTGGGTTGATGATGCTTGGTGAAACAAAAGATGATCGCGTCGGTAACGAGACTTTTCAACCGAAGTTGATCAACTCAACAGAAGCGCAGTTAAAACTACAAAGTTATGTGGGATTTTTCCTCCATCCCCGATTGGACGAAATTTCCGATTGGATGATTATAAAAATATGAATATCACCTGCAGACAAATTAGATTAATTGTCAAAGTGAGTTATGTCGATATTTATATACAAAAGCTTTCTTTTAACGAGGGAGGTAAAAAAAGAAACACGAACCTCGGATATTGTTGGTTCCTGTGAGATTTGTCATTTAATAACTTTTCTAGAGTCGAATTGAACGTTTTTAAATAACATGTGTAAGGAACAATAATGAAGTCAAATGGTAATTTTTTAAACGTAGAGTAGAAGTTAGCTACTGGGAATTGCTGTGATCTTGGAAATCACCTTCGACAGCTCTGCTTCCGGCTACTATCCCCGGCAATTGCAATTGCACAAAGTGCCTTCTGAGGACTTCCCCTCAAAACTGCTGAAGATGGCTTTTTCAGCGTAGTTGACCCGCAAAAGACCAATCGTGGTTGACCCAGACAGAGATGCGACGACTCCTTATTAGAGAGATAATGGAAACTAGATTTCTTGAAGCTTTTTGATTTGTGCATTTAATGGCCACTGGACAGCCGTATCAGTTAGGATGATTCATTCCCGAATAGATGGGTTAGCTTACCTATTATTATTAAAAGGTTCTCAGTTTTAAGAATTTGAAAGCTATCATGTTTGCTTTTGAATTAATTGTGAAACTTATTATTTTTTGTAGTCCGATTTCAGGATCTATCCATCGTATTTTTCCTTTATTTCTTTTTTCTGATTTCATTTTTTAAACAAGTGAGGTTTATTTAATTCAAATATCGAAGAAGAAGTTATGACATTTTTTTTAGATTATTTTTTATAATAAGCGATCGCAATAAATCAATTACCTAAAGGGGAATTTCATGCAGGAAAAGTCTAACGCATGCAATGAACGCACGAGTCCTGTTCGACAAAAAACTAAAATCAAAGTCAAAGTCATTTAAAGAGAAAAATTAATGGATGGTTCAACGGCTATGTAGACCCGCAACCGCGACGTCTGTGGGTCTTCGTCTTCGAATGGAAAAGGATGCCGCATCTTTCTTAGGACAAAAGGATTTGACACTGTTAGATATATATTTATTTTTGTGGTGCTGTTTATTTCCCTTGATTGGGCATAATTGATTGTACTTGATATTTTGTTATTTTAGAAAATTAAATAGCAAAAGTATTCTTACTCAAACTTACCAAAATTTATATTTTTTTGTCACCTCAAATGTCAACTTGTTATCAAAGTCATTGTTTTTTGAAAAAATGCTTATCAAGTCTATTTAATAAGGCCAATTGCATCGGCAACGTTTCTCTGCGGTGGTTATCACAATGCCAACCTCATTGGTGGCAGTGCAACCTCATTGGTGGCAGTGCTTCGGTTTCACCCTCAAGTCCACAACTTCGATTGTTTCAAGACTCTTATGTTACTAATTTCGAAGAGCATACATTACCATCAAGCTCGCCACTCTCAGAAGAACTAGATCTTGATGTTTCATCGCCATAGGACATCGAAATCCTCTCCACACGATGCCACATCTCAGACCTACTAAGATCACTGCTTACGAGTGTTGATTTGAACATCTTCCACCACCTATTTTTAAAAACGAACACCACACTTGGCTCTCTCTAGACTCACTGCTGCCAGCCAAGCCAGTTGGTAACATTTCATGGCCAATCGCCACCACATGCGCCCACATGTGCCACTTGAAGTCTTTACATTGGAGATCCACAAGCGCCCTTGCACGTGCCAGACACGCTTACCATATACTTACGTCATCGTGACGTCAATTTTGCCACATTAGCAGTCCTCGTCAACTGACCATCAACCAACCATTGACCGGTCAATCATTGACCGGCGTTAACCGACCATTGACTGACATTGATAGGCATTGACCAATTCAATCAAGCCGATGCGATTAGTTCCGAGGTATTTTCAAACCAGTTCAATGAGTCTTTTGACAAATTCAATCAAGCCGCCGCCCTAATTTTTTTTTTTTTTTATCTCCATTGTAACAAAAAGGCATATCAATATTTGAACTTTATGGATCATTTGTGCCTTCTTCTCGCTTTTCTTGTCCTTTCCTTCTCTCCTTTTTTCTTTCTTAATTTTTCTTTTCATTTTTTCCTTTTTTAAATAAAATTTCGATATGCAGTTAAAAATTTGACATCAAAGGCTCCATTGTTTTGTGAAAAATGTAACGTTTCTAGAAAATATTGTCTAGGAACATGTTTCAAGAAAATGAAAATATTTTTCTAGTGTTTGGTTAAAATTTGAAAGTGAATTCGAAAATATTTTTCGTCATTTGGTATGAAAAATATAACTTGATTTTCCTACATAAATATATATTATTCGAGCGCTAATAACTTATATGAGTAGTTAGGGAACCAAGTGCGACGTTGGATAGTGGAGGTAGGGGCGGGGCAAAGTCGTTGTCGCCGCCACCGTAGAAGGGCAGACGCAGAGGGGGAGGCTGGCATTAGAAGTCGAGTGGGAGGGTGGATCCGGGTGGACCTAGGCTTGGGTGTTGGGGCATCGGGCACAGGCATGGGCATGGGCACCTAGGCTTTGGGCCTTGCCTCAATTGACTTGGGCATGAGCGGCAAGAGCTCAAGTAGGAGCATCGGGATCCTAAGCTTTGCGTTGATGGACATGGGTGAGGGCGCTGGGATCTAGGCACGAGCACTAGGGTCACAGGCCTAGCCTACCTAGACTTGGGCCCAAGCGCCAAAAACTTGGTCCTGAATGCTGGAAATCCGTGTAAGGTTTTTCTGTGCTCAAATACTAATACTTAGTCATATTTTGCAAATGATTTTCAATTTTTTAAAAGGAAATCATTTCCTTGAATTTAAACAAAGGTTTTTTCATTGACTAATTTTCCTAAGCGAATCAATCGCCAGAAAATAAGAAAAATGTTTTACTGTAAAATGCCTTCCGTGAAAGCCCGAAACTTTCTTTGACTCATAGGTAAAATAAGTTAAGGACTCTAAAAACATTAGCAACGATGTACATGAATTTCCTATAATTGGTGAGAACTCACCGTAGGCATCAAAGGTGGCGTAAATGATCAATTATCTATTTTATACTTGTAAGTCCGTCACCACATCTTGAGAAAATGTTGGCCACTTTCTTTAAATTCGGTACTATGGAGTCACAAATTAAATGGCTTCGGAAGTTTTAATTTAATTAGCATGCCCTACAACTCTAAATTTGACATGTGTTCTATAAAGAAGGATTAACTAAAGCTGTGTTTTTTGTTTAAATAAGTAGTTAGATGATACATATATAAAATTTTGAGCGTGGCACTTTACTATCATGAGACAGTTCTAACTAACAATACGCACCAATATTCGTCATCTTACTAGGAAACATGTCTGTATGTATATCATATATAAAATAAATAATATGTATGAACAGTTAAATTTGATGAAATCTATGCGATTCCGTCCATTTTAAATAACTCAATTTCCTATTAGTACATGTAAACTATTCGTCTAAAAATTTGCGGTACATGAAGTGTTAATTTCTATGTTATTATTTCAAAAATCAAATATATTTGTAAGAGAGTCCTTAGATAATTATCTCGATATGTATATAACCCATTGAAGAAATGTAGATATTTGAAAATTCATAGACAATTACATGACGTGCGCTATCATTTTCGATTAATAAGCTTGCAATTTTTTTATTTTAAAAATGGCCATCGTTCAAAATCACAAGAATATAAGAGCTATAATAATAATAATAATAATAATAATAATAATAATAATAATAATAATAATAATAACAACAACAATAATTACACAATTAACTTAAGAAGGAGACGAAAATTCGTTATAACCTAACTAGGGAGGCGTGAGGTATAAAAATTTAATTGGAAATATCATAAACATCATTACTATGTAGTGGTAAAAGCGTCGAGTACAAGAGGTAGCGTTCCTGCTAGCTCTTAAGTCCATAATTATCACATATCCATAGATTTTTATTTCCACGGCCAGCTTTTGGGGCAGAGTCAGAACCCATCGCTTAATCAGCTCCCCCACCACTAGCAGCACCAGTTACATTTTCTCTAATCGAACCAGAAGGAGCACTTGATATTGCAAAAGACCAAGAGAGCACGATGGAACAAGCAGCATCCCTGGTGCCTAGTTTTCCACTTGATGTAAAGCCCCAGCCGCGGGAATAGTAAAGTGGTAAAGACAAGAAGTCCATCTCAGGCAGTTGAACTCCAATCCATGAAATACGATCGAGTAAGACGCGAGCCAAACTCCAAATCGGTGGTCAAACAATTCTAGAGGTTTTCTTTCTTTCTTTTTCTTTTTTCTAAACAGGAACAACTATGAACCCTGATTCCAAAGAAATACGGTACATTTGGTCTGAATAGAAGCAGTGTTTTTATGCCTAAAACAAACAGGTTTCGTGATTTTCTATTAACTTATTTCAATTCCCAAGGCAATTTGCTCTTGATGCGACTTATCATTAGTTTTTTGAAGATAAATGGGGGTGATTCTCAATTTGAAGGTCAAACTTGAGTCGGACTGATTAAATTAGTATGACTATAAAAGGTTTAAGATAAAATTGGTAAAAAAATAAATATTTATGACTGGATTGGTAAAATGATAAAAAGTTTAGGACTTTTTTGGTAATTTTACCTTACATAGTATGATATAAACATTTGCCTTTGATATGACAAATCCCATACTCAAATCAAAGCATCGATTCCTCGGAGCAATTTATGTGGCGACGACAACAACCAAACACATCAGGCCTTACACGGAGATGGCTTGTGTGCATTCATGAAATTAGTTGAATCAAAAGGTTTTGAAAACCTCATATTTGCAAAATATAATATAATAATTACATCTTAAGGGAGAGCTTCAAGTGATACTTATACAAAATCACGAAGGCTAAACCTCAAGATCGTTTATTTATTACAACACAATGACAGTTGGAATTTAGACATCTAGGCAAAATGCACTCTAAATCTCTTTGAACAAGAATTCACTGCGATATACGTTAAGTGTGTGTGTCGTACATGCTCCATTCGACAATTCATGGGGGAGTAGTGATACCTGAAACAAGAGAAGAAAGTATCATTGTTCAATCATTTGCATTTAGTAGATGAAACCATTCGCAATTGAAGAAAACAACGAGACCTAAATCGATCACAATTCAAAACTTGCAGATATAAAATATCGTCTCATAAGCATGCTATCGTCGCGACCATTTTACTTGAGAATCGAGAGAGAGGGAGAAAGAAAGTTGGTGTTTCGCTTACTTCCACATTTGTAGTTGCGAGGGATGGTGCTGCCGCACCTTCGGATCTCGCCCACGATACGCTTAACCCCGTAGGCTCGAACGAGGGAAGCTAACTTGGGAGAGATGGGACAGACGCACTCCACGAAATGCGTGACCCTCATCCTCTGACAGCACGCCGGAGACACTTTCTGCCTCGACAGGATCGACGGCCGGCACGCCTTCTCAATCCGATCCCTCTCCTCTTTGCACTGCCCAGGAGTCACCGCAGCGACATCCCAAGCACCCCATAACAGCAGCCAAAGCACCACTACCTGCATCGCGGCCGTCCCTGAACTCCTCCTCCTCCCCATATTCCGGCTCTCGGGTTATTCTAATTCTACCGTCGAGTAGGTTTGCGGTGTAACTCCGCCATAAGACGAAGCAGTCCGACTGCTTACATAGAATGCCCGTCGTGCTGTCGTGCTGTCTCTCGTCTTCTTCACGAGTCTTTGTCAGCAGTCGACGGCAGACTTAGCCCGGCAGGCTCTACGCCAAAAGAATTTTCCCAGACGACGGGCCATATATGTGAAGTTCCATTCATTTACTTCCAAGATAAAAGACGAGAAGCTTCTGCTTTTCATTAGTGAAACCAAGACGAACTTAGGCCAACATAGAGAAATTGCATGAATGTCGTAAACGATAATTGTCCCAAGAACTGTTGTAACAAGAAGCACCAACACACCATCACCGTTCATCAGTCATCACAGGGTCAGGTCACTCGCTCCTGTCGAGTCCCCTTCTCTTTATGCTTTTTTGCTCTTGCTAATCAGCTGGGCATCAGCTACACATGTGATCATGAATTAATTACGTTCTAGATGAATCGGTCAGTCAAAACCTAAATTCCATCTGGAGGGTCTATTCCCATTATACCACATGCTCGTGGAAGACTCACACAACATTAATTTGACTTATGTTTTTTCAAATGAGAGTGTTAAATCCTCAAAAAAGTGGAGCATACACCACCGATGCACGTGGGTGTAAAGGAAATATTACGCAATGTATGATGTATGCTATAACTACTATGATGTATGAGATCATATATGTAAATTTCTTTTCTACACGAACAATGTATGCTATAACTACTCTTCATTCTCGAGCCGAGTTATAGATGCTAAATTTTGACTTACACCTTGCGGTTGCAACTTAATTTAACAAGAAAAATAAAGAAAATAAAATTCACTGTTTAAATAAATTATCAACACATTGCCTTATTTTAAGGGCCATTTTGGTTTGGCTTTTGTCAAGTCCCGGCCAACCTTGCAGTCACATGGAAAAGTTCTCGTATAGACCAGATCCATCTTGGACCCAATTGTAAGGATGTGGCTGGAGTTTATTCTTAGAGTAATGCTGAATCAAAGGTGGGAAATTAACCGTGAGAGTCATGTGGCCCATTTCAGGCCACAAATTTCTATAAGGAAACCTCAAAACTTTTCTAACTAGATTCCACTCCCACTTCTACACCTTCCTTTTATTTTGCTCTTTTTTAATGCTATAAATATTTTCTTTTGATAATAATTTCTAAAAAATTATTTTACTCGTCTTTCTTCCCTTGCCCTTGAACACTGCAAACTTGTTATGTAGAGAATGCGTAAGCAAGTCATTAGTGATTTTTTCATCCTTTTATTTATTGACAAATTTTCAAAAACTAGTTTTCCTTTTTTAAAATTTCCGACACACATAAAAACACACAAAAATTCTGCAATATGCAAGTCTGTTTTTCATCCACTAACCCAACTCTATGGAATTTTATGTAGTATCCCAATACATCATATAAATTATGTGCTTAAAGATATTTTTCAAATAAAAAATTATCTTAAACATATCATGAACAATGGATCTGTATTATTCAATGAAATGTGACATTAGATTGTGGCACATTATTTGCTAGATAATCAATGTGTTATGCTCTAATTGATCATTCAATGGACATGCTTTAATGGGCCTATTTTATTGTGAAAATTTAATTTTTTGGGTGGCAAAGTACTCATATAGAAGCAATATTTCGGTGAGGTGCATCTAATTTTCTTTCTTAGGTTTCAAGTGGGTGTTGCAAAATTTTTTGCACATAACCTAAACTAGAACTTTAAGCACAAAAAAATGGCTAAAATAAGACAAAAAGGACCAAACTTGACCTTTCGGTTGCCCCTCTCTTTGAATTTGGAATCCATGATTGGAAGTTCACCGTTATCCTCAAGACCTAGCAACACCAGTTTATTTATATATTCTTTTTTTTCCCTCTAACCCTAGATGGCAAGGTTGGGGTCACTGGCTAATCCTCACCTAGAACCAAGTGAGGGCTGCAATGGCCTGAGTGAGGGTGTCGTGGCCCTCGTTAGTGGCCAGCGATGGCAGTGATGCCCTCACCTAGACCAGGCGAGGTCCTTGGCCCTCGCTAATGGCTAGCAACCTCCCTGGCCTAGGGTTAGGAACAAAAAGAAAAGAAAAAGAAAAGATATAGTAAAAAATCGATTTACATATTATAAAGAAATTATTCACCTTAATGCCAGCTGCGTTATATAAGACAACCATTGTTCACGTTAGTGATTTTCAACCAAAATTAGCTGAATAGACTAAATTAGTAAAACGTAAAAAGGTTTAGGACTCAATCAGTAAAGTTGAAAAGTTTAAAGCTGAATTGACAAAAACGTAATAGGTTGAGGACTTTTTGGATAATTTTCCTTGTATTAAGCTTGTTGTCAATTTGAGCGGGGAAATTTTCCTTCAATAGAGACTTTTCACATTTGGGCAAAAATAGCGTGACGGGTCAAAATAAGCGACATAGATTACATTTGTCCCCGATATCATGCGACAGGTTTAAAAGTTCTTGAGATCTAGGAAATTTATGAAGTTACAACACATGTTCTTACAAAATGACAAAAGCACCTCTATTGTATTTCATTTCTTTTTGACTTGTAGAAACAACGAGGCCTAGCTCGGCCTAGCTCATTCTGGCATGCTGGGTGTGCATTTTCCAAACAACTTGTTATTGCTCGAAATCGGTCAAACTTGATGAACGTGGCAAGTTTTTTTTTTTTTTTTTTTTTTTTGGGGAGGGTTGAATCATTGGGAAGTTCTTACGAAGTTAAGTGCTATGCATATCAACTAGCTTAAGATAATATCTGACATGCATCAAGTGCAGCTGATAAGATCCAGAATAATTTTCAAGTGCAAACGTAATTACAACACATCTCTCGAAATCTTAATACCGAATGACATTCCATAATTCAAAAGCTTACATAATAGATTTCAGAAAGAAAAGAAAAGGGAAGATTGCCCAATACAAGAGAGACGTGATATTTGATCCAGGCCATTCTACATCGTACTTCTCCAGCAAAATCCGTCGCGCTAGAGTAATACATCCCTTATTCAAGTAAACCTTTATTATAAAAGCCGCGCAAGTGCTTGCAGGATCGATCCTCATTCAAGGAGGGGTGGTGACACCTGCATCAGGAAAAATGACACGCTCAGAATCATGTTATCAGCTAGCTCAAGAGCTTCGATTTTAACGTTCATTCGCCGCATGCAATTGATAAACTACAGTAATGGAAACGAAAGGCGATGATAATTGCACCTCCGGCCGGTTGAGAGAGAGAGAGAGAGAGAGAGAGAGAGAGAGAGAGAGACGTACTTCCACACTTGAAGTTGCGAGGTACGGTCCTTCCACAGCCCTTGATCAGCTTGATGGTGCGATCGACGCCGAGAAGAGCGGCCAGTTTGGGAGTGACATAAGGGCACACGCACTCGACATGAGTCGCCCTCACTCTCGCACAGCACTGGGGAGTTGGCTGCCTCCCGAATATCACAGGCCTGCAACTCTCCAACTGCTTCCTCTCCTCCTTGCACTGGCTTGGGCTCGTCTGGCCACTCACCGACTCGTTGCTCATGGTCACGACTATGGTCACGACCACCACCAGCATCATCACTGCTCTGGACACCGATCTCATCGTCGATACTCCTGCTGCTCTCTTACTTTTCTTTTTCTCTCCGATGTTTGATCAGTGGTGAGTAGAAGATGCATTAGAGCGAAGAAATGCCCTTCAATTTATAGACAACATGAACGGAGAGATCTGGCCGGCCATGGAGTAAAACAAACGTTGGGATAGTCGATGGATCTGGTCTGTGTCGGAAGACATACTTCATGTTCACATCTACGTAAAGGAAGTCCAAGCAAGACCCAGACCGAGGAATTTACGATGCGGAAGAAATGATCCAATAGTGGGTTGATGATGCTTGGTGAGACATATGGTAATCGTGTCGGTAACGAGACTTTTCAACCGAAGTTGATCAATTCAACAGAAGCGCAGTTGATCAAGCACCCGCGTTTATGTGAAAATCTGATGAGAATGAAGGGTTGCTTAAGTCATCTTGCATGTATGAAACATCGGGTGGAAAAACATGCACGATATAATAGTGCTTTACGTGTTGGGTTTAATTTTTCCTCCATTCCCAATTGAACGAAATTTCCGATAGGATGATTATAAAAATATGAATATCACCCGCAGACAAATTAAATTAATTGTAAAAGCGAGTTATGTCATACTTTTATACAAAACCTTTCTTTTAACGAAGGAGGTAAAAAACTCGGATATTGTTGCTTCCAGCGAAATTCATCATTTAATAACTTCTTCTATAAACGTTCCTACACAACATCTATGTTGAACAATAATGAAATCAAATGGTAATTTTCAAACGCAAAGTAGAAGTCAGCTACTGGGAATTGCTGTGAACTTGGAAATCATCTTTGACTGCTCAGCTTCCCGTTATTCTCGCTTTCTAGTTTTGGCCTACAGCTATTATTGCTGGCTTTCGCAATTCATGTGGAAACAGTGCTGCGGTTCCAAAGAGATAAAAACGTAATGGGTCCTTTTGAGGAGCAATTCCAATTGCGTAAGATACCTTCCAAGTACGTTCCGTCAAAACTGATGAAGATGGTTTGACAGCGTAGTTGACGCGCAAAAGACCAACTGTTGCAGCATCATTCTACTAGGGTCCAAGCCAGAAAGCGAGGCGACGACTCCTTACTTGAGAGATAATTAAACCTAGAGTTCTTGAAGTATTTTGATTTGTGCATTTAACAGTCATTTGACGCCCAACAGTTAGGAATGATCAGTATTAGAATGACTAAGTTCTTAATTTAAAATTTGAAATCTATCATGTTAAAATCAATTCTCAATTTTTAGAATCCGAAAACTTCCATATTTGCCCTAGAACCGGTTTTAATCCTAGTGTGTTTTTCCGGTCCTGTTTCAGGGTCTATTTGTCTGACAAGTATTTTTTTTCCATTATTCCTTTTTCCCGGTTTCATATTTTTAACAAGTGAGATTTATTCAATTCAACTATCAAACAAAAAGTTATGACATCATCTTTAGATTTTTTTTTTTCTGATAAGTGATCGGAATTATTCAATTACCTGAAAGGAATTTAGTTTGAACGCATGAGTCCTTTTCCACAAACACTAAAATCAAACTCAAAGTCATTTAAAGAGAAAAATTGAGGGATGATTCAACGGCTATGTAGACCCGCAACCGCGATGTCTGTGGGTCTTCGTCTTCGAATGGAAAGGGATGCCGCAACTTGCCTTTGACGAAAGGGACGAACAAAATATTTGACCATTATGATCGTTAGATATATATTTGAGATATTTCTGTGGTTCTATATATTTCCCTTAATTGGCTCATGATTGAGTGTACTTAATATTTTGTTACTTTATAGAATCAAATAAGTTGATGTATTCTTCACTTTAAAGAATAAAATAAAAATTACACTTCTGTCATCTCAAAAGCCAACTTAGTATCAAAGTTATTATTTTCTAAAGCACTTATTGAGTCTATTTAGTAAAGCCAATCGCATCAACAGTGTTTCTCCGCGGTGGTCATCACAATGCCTGCCTCATCGACGGCATCGCTCCGGCTTCACCCTCAAGTCCACATCCTCAATTACTGTTCAAGACTTTTCCATAGCTTATGTCGGAGAACGGACATCACCATTAGATCATTAGACTTGTCGCCCTCATAAGAATCGGATCCTGAAATTTCGTCGCTGAAGGATGCTGGATTCCCCTCCGTGTGCCGCCACATCTCGGACCTGCTGAGCTCGCCGCCGCTGAGTGCCAATTTGGACATCTTCCACCACCTATTTTGAAAAACGAACAACACCACCAGACTCACCCACCACCAGTCAAGCCAGCTTGTAACATTTCACGGCCAGCCACCACCAGTCACGCTCACAAGGGCTGCTCAAAGTTTCTACGCGCGAGGTCCACGGGCTAGACCCGCCTAACGTATGCTAACCTCATCGTAAGGTCTTCTTCGCCACGTCAGTAGTCCACGTCGGCCAGTGTTTGACCAACTGTTGACCGGGATTGACAGGTGATGACCAGTTCAACCAAGCCGATCCGATTGGTTCCAAGATATTTTAAGACCGGCTCGACAAGTTTTTGACCTTCTTCTTTTTTGTGTGATTCTTGACCGGTTCCTATGATATTTCGGGTGCTAGAATCCATCTTTGGGCTTATTTTCTCCTTATATGCTCTCCACATCCTGGTTTCTTCATATTTATTGTCCAATCTGATCGAGGACTGGATAGCAATACGGAGCACTTCAACTATTCAAGCATTTGAATCTTAGGGTGCATTTGTTTGTGTACAAGAAATTTTGACTAATTAATTTTCTGAATTTTCACGCGTTTTAATTGCTAAAATTGATTAGTCAATGAAAAGTCATTTACGGTCAAAAAAATTATGCATACTTCAAATTAGAGAAATGAATCCCCTAACTTGATGAGGGAAAAAAAACATTATTCAGGAAAAATGATTTTTCAGAAGGTATTTTTCTTTTCAAAAAAGTTTTTCCTCAAAACAAGCATACCCTTAATTAATATTCTAATTTTGGTCACTGTGACCTCATGCGTTGTGCCTGTTGAAAGAATACAAGGGTAAAAGGAGTGCATATAGTCAAAATACAGACACAGACAAATATACTCATGGGAACACAATGCAATGTTCACCACAAAAGATGTGTGGAGGAATGAACAGTGCGACCGAATTCCACCCCATCATAATTCGCTATAGTGCATACTCGGCAAGAGCCTGCTTTTAAATAATTGAACAATACAATGACTTCTTTTTAGATTCTAGGGGGTGGAAGAAGCCATTTGGAGCCGACGATGTAGGACAAGGAGAGGTAGGTTTGGGCTTCTGCGTCGCTTAGCTGCTTCGTGAATTTGGCCCGCGCTGCGGGGTTCGATCCCGGCCCTGAGCACTTGTACTCTGCGAACGCCACCGTGCTGCCAAGTTTGAAGACCCTTTCGTTACGATTTTGTTCCATGCATATATGTACGTGCGTGTATGAAACCGTGCATGATCCTGCTCGAGCAATTACGTCCGTTCATCCCATCCCCTCTTCGGTGAGCTGGACCGCTATATTTCATGGACTAAAGTTGCATGCAATAGCATAGTTGGTGGATACTGTGATGTACCTGTCGCGCTCGGGATGGAAGTTGTTGGACCAGCCGAGGGGGTTGACGATGCTGCTCATGTCGGTGTAAGAGAAGGTCACCCTCGGGCTGCTCCTCCAAGCTCTTCCCAAGAACGTGCCGTTGCCAGTTCCTGTGATGCTGCCATGCACGAACGAATAGCCGGTGTCCTCCGCGCTGCTTTCCCTAGCTTGAGCTGTTATTACGGTCAGTCCAGTATCTCCCAGGACGCGTAAGTCGGTGTTCTGCAATATGCACCCGCAACCAATGATGGAGTTCGGATTAGTCTCAAACACTTCTGAGAACGAGCATGGAGAAATGGCATGCATACCAAATAAAGAGAAGTCCCCGAACCGAAGATGAAATCTACAGTGCCTTCGATGTAGCAATCCTTGAAGAAATGGAAGCCCCTATCGTCACAGAGCGTGTCCTGAAACCCTAGCAGCCTGCAATTGTACAAGGCTGCTTTGTCGCCGGAAATCCTCAACGCCACCGCCTGTTCGCCTGTTGCCTTCCCATCAGGCTTTGGCGCAGAATTCTGGAACAAATCAGTCGCGATTAGCATGAATATGTACGCATGCAATGACGCATGGATGGAACTGGTCAAAATGAAGTGTCAAACTGCATCTGAAACTTGTAAACCTTGAAACGAGGACATAAAGGTTTATGGGGGTGAACGAGAGAAATTCAGAGGAGTTAAAAACACCAAGGGTTGCACAAATGATACGCACCTCGATAATAATGTTGGCGGCCACGAAATAATCAGACTCAACGATGAGGGAGGCGCTATCGACCGTCCCGTACTGTTGAGCCGTTCCTGCATGCGTGAGTGTTGGCATGTTGCTAGGCAATCCATACAAGGTCACAAAAGGCTTCGTCCTATCGATCTTGATCTTCTCCTTGTATACGCCACCTGCAATCGACACGATCACACGCTGGCTATTCCCCGCGGGAATGCTGTTGATGGCGTCGGTCACCGTCTTGAAATCGCCGGCCCCATCTTGAGAGACCTTAATCACCTTCGAGCTGTTCTCCGCCGCCTCCAGGTTCGGGTCCAACGTGCCCTTGCGAGCCGTGTAAGGCTGCACGTTGTTGTTGAACCAGGCGTTCACCTGGGATTTATCGGCGGGTATCAGGGATTTATCGTCTGAGACGGCGATCTGGGTGAGGGCGAGGAGGGACAGGACGGCGATCGCAAGAGGAGGGAACCCTCTTAATGCCAACTTCTTCGCCATCTTTCTGAAGAAGGAGAATTGCGATACGTTTTGCTTTTCAAGAGTGGAAGCTGCGTAGGAGGATGAGATCTGAGGAGAGAAGAATGGGCAAAATATATAGGGAAGAGAAATCTAAAAGTGTGGGAGGTGGGGAGAGGTCGACGCATGTTGGTTTCTATGTGAGGCCTAAATTAAGCCGAGGATGACGGTCGGATACTTAGCATACCAATTTCTAACATCATCGGTTTACAATGTAGGGTCAGTTTGAAGAGCCATTTCCAGAAAATTGTTATTTGTGGTTTGGATATTGGGAAACCAATCGACAGATGGAAAGCGTTTTTCATAAACTGAAAATAACAAGTATGATTTGGAAAAACGGACTTTCCTCCTAGTAACGAGTAGGGGTATGCAAACGGACCGGGTTTACCCGGAACCCGGACCGGACTACTCGAAAAACAGGGTTAGGAACCGGTTCTCGGTTAAACTGGTCCGGGTATAGGTTCCAGTTTTTGGGAACCGGTTGAAACCGGTCTGGGAATAGGGTCCAAGCAAAGACCCGCCCTGAACCGGACCAATTTTGGAGCCAGTTTTTACCCTGTTAAAAAAAAAAATCATCTCTCTGTATTACGCTTTTCAAAAGTTTCTTTGTTTTTGAAGAAATGTTAAAAAAAGAAAGATTCTCTCTGAATCAAGTTAAGAGAGAATTGTTTTGAAAGAATTGTTAAAAAGAATTGTTTTCATGAATTATTTTTCTTTTTTAAATTCCACTTTCAACTATTACTATAGTCGCAAGATAAATGCTACTAACTATTATAGCACTAATTCTCAGTTCAGCTCAAGAAATATGTCCTTTTAATAAGAGCACTCCATCGTATACACATAAGTAAGCACATTAGGTCATATTAGAAGTATTTGTGGGAATAAGACTAATATTAGATCCATATTTGTTGATAATGTTTATGCATTCTTAGGATTTTTGCTTTGTCTTATAATGTTAGGAGAATTACGTTATTGTTTTTTCGCTAATTAATGTAAAATTCGAAGCCGTATAGAATATTGAACGATTGCAAAATAGGTTCTAATGAAAACAGGGTTGACCCTGTTCCAAGACCGGAAAACAGGGTTGGGTCCAAAACAGGGTCCAATAAAAACAGGGTAGGGTACAGGGTCCAGAAAAGAAGAATCGGTTATAACAAGGTTGGGTACAGGGTCCAGGTTTGGACCCTATCCATCCTAGACCCAATCACCCCTAGTAACAAGGAGATTATTTTCTTCGATTTCTTAGCTGCACATTCGAGTGGAGAAACCGAGCCCCTCTTTGTCTATTTCCAACCTCTCATTAGTTTTTTTTTTTCGGTGAGTCTCATCCATTTTTTTTGCCTACCATCTCTAGAATATACTTTGTTAGTGCTCGTGCTCTCATCTACATTCTCAAAAAAAAAAAAAAAAATTATTTGTAATATTTTACAAGTACGATTTCTTAATTTCTTTTCTGATTTTTGTGGAATTCTTGTTATTTTGATAGATCATGGATAAAGAAAATGTCAATTCTAATTTGTTAGCCGTTACACATCATTTCTATCGATAGAAGCTACCTTAGTGGATTCACTTATTATCAATATCATCAAATCTTCTTTTCCTTTTTTAATTTGTTTTCTACTCAAACAAAAATCAGAAATTGTTGATATGTGATAAACTTCAAACTGAAACTCACCTTTATGTCAAGCGTTTATTACAAAGTTCGGGCTTCAAGATGTCATGACAAAAGCCTCAAAATGAGAGATTATCTGGAAAAATAGAAAACCAAGAAAGACTTTGTGGTCATCGGTTATTCTAGGCTGATCAAAGGGTCAAAGACATGGGATGATCAAAGGGTCAAAGACATGCTAATACCACTTTGATTAATCAAAACGACCTCTTCGAGCTGAAGATATCCATGACCCTCGTGACACCGTTCGAGGCAGCATTTCATTTTTCCATGCAGATTTTTTTTTTTGTGTTGGTAAATTTTAACTCGAGTATCGGTAATTGTCAAAAAACTGTCGGTAAAAAAAAAATTATCAATGACTTTTTGCAGGTACTTTGTTGGTAAATTTAATTTGGAAAAAAACTATACAAATGTTGGTCGGCAACTCAAATGAAAGTTATAGTAAACCAAAACTAGTTGGTAATTTAATTGGTGAAGAATTGCTAAGAAAAAATAAAGAAATGTGGGTAATTTTTTATAATGGTTGGTAAACTTAAGATGTTGGTAAGAAATGTCCATAAAAGTTTGTGAAGATAAGAGAAGTTATTGTGTCAGAGATCAGAAAAAATGCTAATTAAAAAAATTGATAAATCTCGGTAGCAAATTTAGAGCTAGTGACACAAAACTAATTAGTAATTTAATCGAAGGAAAATCAGCAATCACTCTAATTGATGTTGTCAATTATATAAAAAAAAAAGCTGTAATAAAAAGGTCGGTAAGCATGATAACTAAAAGTGATAAATAACTCCACAGGAATGTTGATGAAATAATAAAATACAGATAAACTATCAAATGAGTATCAGTAACCCAAAACAAAACAAGTCGATAACTTAATTGGAAGCTAGTCGGTAAGTCACGTCATAAGAAGGTCACTATTTTTATATAATAGTGGGTAAATTTAAGCCACCGGTAAATAAAATTTGTTTATATCATATAAACATTAGAATCGGCTCCGGTTGAGCCCATGCATTACATGAGGCCACCTAATGTGGCTCATCAAGTCAAGCAAAGTTCTAATAGTCAAGAATCACCGATCAACTGCTTCAAAGATGAATCTAATAACCACGAGGCAATGCTGAAGCTCTGCCTAATAATGCCACGAGTCTTTGCAAGCCGAGTGTTGCGACCAAGCAAACGGCGCTGTATCATTGGCCAATGGAGGACTACTCTTGCTCTTGAACCTCTTCCAGTCATGGACAACTTTGGTGAGATCGGCCACTTTGGCCTTGATGGTGCGACAGCAGTTGGCATGGACCGTGGACACGACCCTCACGTCCCTACTATCTTCGCAGAACCCACTGAACAAGGCGGTGTCCAGGAACCTCACCCTCAGGCCCAACCGCGCAAACACACCCTCGTGCATCATCCGGTTCAGCACGTCCTGCTCCTTGAGCCCGAGGGAAGCGTTCTTTCTCTGATACCACTCGTGGAAGAGTGCGACCGTCTTGCTGTTAGACCGGACCATGTAGAAGCCGGTGTTGATGGGGTTGGCCTGGCTCCACTCGTCGCCGTTGAACTGGTCGTTGCTGATCTGGAGGTCGATGGTGTCTTCGGGGCTCAACCTTGGGAATGGGTCTCTTAGCCACATCACGTCCGTGTCCTAGCAAAGGCAAGCACGAAAGTTTGTCAGCCTAGGTGGTGTTTAGCCGCATCACGGATGGATCTGTGGTGGTGTTTATGGATAGTGAAAGTTGGGCTTTTTGCTGGCCAGTTTTAATGGGTTGATAGTAAAACCGAAAGCTAGTTACACTCTTCAGTAAAAGCCAGGTTGCAACCGGGATGATCAAAAACTGAACAATTATCACGTAGAGTTCAACTTCTCATTGTTTTAGGCATGACTACGATACTAGAGCCTCAAAATGGAATGGAGCAGCCATGGTGCTTGGCTTTGCCAACTTTTAGAAGTCGACTCCAAAATGCTTTTTTCCCCCAACTAAAATACTACCAGTACGTCTAAATAGCAAACTTACACTACCTAAGTATATCTGGAAGATTTTTTGCCCAAATAAATGTTCCTCCAAACCATGAAAATGCAAAACATTTGTAAGAGGGCATCAAACGCAATGGAAAGACATACCGTGAAAATGAAGTTGTAACCTCGCTCGAGCACTTCGCCTAAAAAGAGAGTTCGCCTCCACATCATATTGATGAAGTCCTGGGACATGTACACTTTCTCTCCAGCTGAATAATTCTCTATTTGGAGCTTGTAGCAGTGAAGCCTCAGAAACAAGCACCGCTCGAATGCCACTTGGTCGATCGCTACCAATAAGAGATTGTCGACTAGGGTGCGTGTGTCCTCACCCAGCCAAAATCCATCCAAGAACAAGTCGAGCATTGGCTTATCCCCTTCCACATAAGCCTCGTTCACCATCGCTATGATCACCATCTTGTTTGGCCTTGACGCCTTAGCCAATGCTTCCTCAAGCTCATCCCGATACTCAGTTGTGTTTGAACCCTAGGCCACATGTAACACCATACAACACACTAAATTACACTGTATGCGCAAATTTCCCTTGGATTTAAGTTCTTGGACAGGCCACATCAGAGTATATACATTGTCACTTATGTCGCTAATTTTGTTGAACGAAAAGTTAGGAAGAAAAGGGCAGTTTGCGTACCGAAACAATGGAGGAACAAGGGTTCTTGCCTTGGAGCTGAAAGAGGAGGTGATTGCCTTTAGGAGTCGAGTTGAAGAAAATGTACAGGAGACCCACCAAGAGAAGACATGCAATGACCAAGTGATGGGCGTGATCTTTCAGATACTCCATCTGCGATTTGCGATTATAGCGATTTCAGGAGGGATCTGCAGGGGATATGTATGTATGTCTATTGTCCATATGAGTTGAAGAGAGAGCTTCCGACCTTAGACTGTGAAGAATGCGTACTACTTGACCAACTGTCTATCTTAGGAATCTAATAACGTGTGACCTAATTTCAAAGAAGTTAGAGAAGGGTTCTTAACTCTAGTTTCGAGCAAGAGAACGTCTGCAAGGCGAATCCTCTCCCACCTCAATTCATACGCAGGAAGCAAAATGATCATATTTATTACGGATCGGTTGTGGAGTTTCTGGGGCATTGAGAAACTCATCAGGAAGTTCGAACGGTGTGATGATTTCTTATAAAGAGATCATTCAAGTTAATTTACCATCCTAATATATTTTTTTCCTGGACAAATTATTCTTGAGCAAAAAGGATCCACGTCCTTGTGAAAGACATGATTCGGAACTTCGATCATATCATGAACACGTATTAACATTTAACTAACAGAAATTTCACATCGATAATTTAGAAAATAAAATTGAAATTAGATGCCGACTCACTCTATTTCCTCGGTTTTACTTTTGTCCCCTCCTGTATTTGTACACACGAAACGGTTTTTCCCTTCAAAAGATTGCAGAATGTGAGAGGGCATGTATGAGGACAAGACGACATTGCACATGGAATATAATTTACACGAATGCCGAAAGAGCCTTGAGAGTCCTAGAAACCCACATCCTGAAAAATTGAGAAAAAACATATGTATTGAAGGGAAAAAAGTACAAATAAGAATTGATGTGTACTCACGGTCGCCAAGGCTGGAGACACCATTCCTCACGAAGCCTTGTTGAAGTAGATCGTCGCGATTTCCATGCTTCTCCACGCCCCTCCAGATAG
This sequence comes from Corymbia calophylla, assembly GCA_014182845.1. NCBI lineage: Eukaryota > Viridiplantae > Streptophyta > Magnoliopsida > Myrtales > Myrtaceae > Corymbia > Corymbia calophylla. Next base: position 347,603 of record CM024703.1, on the reverse strand, counting down.
GCGTAATCGATCGAACTCCTTCTAAGCAACGGGGAGACTTCACAGCAAGTGTTCCTTCATCAGGTCGAAGGAACCGAGTACTTGGGCAGAAACGGAGTTCATGGTGAGGGCAGATTCAATGAGATAAGGATAGAAGCTTTTTGAAACGGAGGAAATTTTAATGCTATAAATAGAGCATGCTGATTAGGAAGTTTGATATGACTGGGAAACTCCCGCAGCTTTCAAATTGTCGATATATGATAGCAATTTATACTCCCTCTCTCTCCCTTTTTTTTTTTTTCCCCGTTTTGGGAAAAACGGAACTGATCCATTGATTTGATTTCTTTCTATATTCCACATTCATCCATCGACAATTGTAGCCCGATACGAAGAATTGTTAGGTTTCATGACATCTAATTACATACTTTGTTAACTTTCCATTAGTAGGAAATAAAATTAAACGACTAATGAGACTAGTCCACGATTCATAATTTGGATAAATTCCAGAACAATATAAGGAAAGATTAAAATATTCGATACGCCCTAAAAACTCTCAACTTACTTTATTAAAAAAAAATTTAAAGTTTGAAAATGTTGAATTAAATTATATTTTCTTTTGTTCAAGTTAGTTATTTCTTTTTAAAAAGACACAAAAAAATGTAAACGCTAGTGCTAGTTTGGTAATTTTATGTTGACCGCATTAGATATTAGAAATTCGGGAAAAAAATCAGAGAGAGAGAGAGAGAGGGGCAATTAGATCTGACCTAAGATCTTACGACCTCGTTTAAATCTTGTCACGGTTACAAACTTGAAAACGTGAAAAAGCAAGATGAAAAAGGGTAATATAATGGAAAACTTTTGACCACTAAAATCAAAACATACAAATTTGGGTTGAAGCAAGGGTGGCGCACTGAGAAAAGATATAATAACACAACGAAAGTCAATACAAATTGCACTGGTTTTGAACGTACTCAAATAAAGTCTCGCTCTCTTCATCTACATCTACTCATCGAGGGAGCCTGCACCATCCTACCGATGTTTCTTTTTTGCCACATATCAAATGGCTATCAAAGGAGAAACATGGATCATATTTTATTTATTTTCTTCTTCTTTTGGCAGGCTATAATCCTCCTCCAGCGATGCCATCAATGGTGCCGCCGCCTGGTGCTCCCTCTATCCCTCAAATGAATGGCATGCCAAGACCTCCGACATTTAACGTCCCTCCTACATTTCCTGGGAGTGGACCAACCCCAACCTCTTCTGGTAGCACCTCCTCAATGGCGCCGCTTCCTGCCTATCAAACAAATCCTGCAGGACCAAATAGTGGAGGCTTTGACAGTTTTAATCCCAATTCTAAAGCTCCTGATGCTAGTCATTAGTTTTGCTTGGTAGGTACTTTTTGCTTCTTAATTGGATTTCTTATGTTGGCCAGTATAATTATAAATAGCTTACCATTCTTTCTGGACATATCACCTGTTATAATTTTCAGTGAAATCATATGTAGGTGGTTCTTCTTGGATGAAATGAAGTTTTTTCAATGTGGGACGAATGCAGGCTTTGGCTCGTCAAAAGTGGATGATTTTAATAAGATATACATGAGTAACATGCGCTAAAAGTTAGGTTTAAACCTTATAAGTAATAAGTAACTAGTTGAATTTTAATCTACAAGAGATAATTTACAATGTCTATCGAATATTTTGATTACCTTGTCGAATGTGGCCTTTGAGTTTCTTGTGTTGTTTATATCTTTCATCAAAATTATGATGTTGGGATTCTTATCTTATGGCTGACTTTAGAAATTTGCCACATTGCTTTAAAATAATTAGTCCGCAATCCTTTGTTGCATTTCCTTGTGTGTGGGTGCCTTCCGCGATTTCATTTTTCATTTGACATATTATTTGCTAGTATATACTCTTGAAACAGGCAGCTAGTTAAGAAGGTTCAGGAACTAGATAATTTAATTACTGTCATAAGATACCAAAGCTTTTATCTCCATCAGGTCTCTTCTTTGCACCAGGGACTTCACTACCACCCGACCAGCTAAAACTACCTCATGTGGCAACATAGCTGGCCAGTTTGCATCCACGCATTCATGTCTGTGTTCCGCAAAGTGCTCGAGAATTTTCTCCTCCTTATTTTCATAAGTGACTTCTCTGATATGATTTTCAATCTCTGCAGGAACTTTTACATGAAGGTCAACCTCTTCTATGCTGTTTCTTGATAGATGTCCTCCTGCTTTTAGTTGGCAATGCTCAGAGCAGTACCGTGGCATTACACAGAAAGAGCAGGGTACCACATTCATTGGTAATTCATTGAAGCAATAGTGACAGTACCTTTGTCGACATTTTTTCAATATGATCTGCATGGCAGGGGAGCACCCTCGTAATAAAATGTGTTCCACAAATGATAAACATTGACCTGCCTCACATCACCACTATTATGATCTGGTCAAGAATCCCTGTGGGGAATCGGTTGGATTAGACAACTGTGATAATATTTTGGTAATCACACAGTTCAAATTTTGGAAGCCCTAAATCTTTTATGTGAAGTTCAGTCACAACTTTAATGCATCCCCTAAGCCCTAAGCCCTAACCCCTAAGCCCTTAACCCTAAAGAAGGAAAGACTAGTTTTCTTTGGTTGTCCGATTATGTTTCATCAACCATGCAGGGGGCGTTGTTCCTAGAGGTACTGTTGCTGGTGTTATTGATGGATTCAACATCAAAACTAGACTTCGGGCAAGATTAAATCCTTAGGTACTCAACCAATCCTTTTATTCGGTTGTCCTCCAATTATCACACTACACAAACTTCGAGTGCAAATTGGTAGTTGGGAGGCTGTCGTAACAAATAATATTGTTTAACTTTTATTGTTGCGACTCTAGTGGCCGTAAATGAATTTTCTTTCAATGAATATTGGTTAACTCATCTAAGTATGTTAAGTAGCAATTAGCACGTGCTTGTATTGATAGCAAAGCATATGAGTTGTGCATTGCTCAATTCTTTTTGCAGTTTGATATTGCTCTTTTATATCCAATATAGCTTTTAGAACTGATGCTCATAGAAGTTCTGGGTTCTCCAAGGAGATGGGTCTTTTTGAGGATCTTGAACTTTATGTGGATGTGCCTTTTTTTTTCCTCCTTTGGTTTTGGTTTTGGTTTTGTTGACTGGTTTATGTGGTGAGGGCGGGAAGAAGGAAAGCTTATTCAAGGGCAAAGAGAAAGTTCCATTGCTTTTGGTAATTTTTTTTAGTTTCTTGATTGATAGTTGAGATTCTTCTCAGGATTCTTGTAGAGTTTGAACAATGAGTGAGATGAAATGCCAGAGATTGAGCCGAGTAATGGCGTGGAAACTTGGAATAGGGGTTTCTGGTGCTGTTCAATGTCTTGAAAACATGGCTTTTGTATAGAGCTAGGCGATTGTTTCTCTGCGTGAATAAGAGCTAATTCAGAGCTGGCATGTTTGTCTAATTAGGCAATGCATAGATGACTGTTGAGATGGAGGCTGAGGAAAAGAGAACTTTCTAAATTTCTTTAGAGAGACCATTGAATGTTTGAACGGATTCAATTTTATGCCTTTCTTTTGCATCTTTTCTTTCTTCCATGTCCATAGTTCAGATAGATCAGGAAAAATGGACTAATTTGTTTGTTTCAGCAGCTAGCTATTCTTCTAATTGTGGGGCATGGCGTTTGTACTTTTGTAAGACATATGATTGATTAAATTGAAAGGCATGATTAATCGGCATGAAGTAATTTTAGACAGTTTCTCTTAGACAATTTCTAAAATTGTTCATATTTTTGTGTTTTTAATTAAATTTAGTTATGATGATTTGTTGTTATTTTCAATTATTAAATGATTAATTAAATTCTCTCAATATCAACTCCGATTGGTTTGCGACGCATCAAATCCGATGAGGCCTCCACGCATTTCTAACAATGTAAGAATATGTCATTTGCTTTTAGTTTGACTTTTTCTATTGTTTATGGTGGATTCATATTTAGAAGTGCTTTCATTTTTAGGCTATAGTAGAAGAGAGTGATAGATTAAGATGGGAAGTTGAGGCATTGAAAAATGCTTTAAATGAGAAAACTACATTACTGTTTGGAAAATTTTAGGTTTTTAAATTATCATTTTCCTCAAATAGATATATACATAACTTGTTTTATGACTTGTTTTCTTTATAGTTAAAAGTGAAAACATTATTTGCATTGGAAACGATGCAGCATCAAATGGAAATAAAGTAGTGAGTAATTTGTTATATTATTAAGCCTAATGTTTTGTTTATGATCATATCTCATCTCATAATGGTTTTTTTTTCTTTTCTTTAGAGAAAATATACAACCATTATTGAGATGAAAGAAAAGCTAGAATATGCACAACTTGAACTTGCTGAAGAAGACAAAATCATAATGGTAATTGTCTCTATCTTGTCTATTACATATAATGTACTGTCTAATGTTTTCTTTATGACCATATCTCCTAATAGTTCTTTTTTCTTTCCTTTATAGGCAAGACACAACTATCTGTGAGGTGCAAGAATGCTTAAAACGCGCACAGCTTGAACTTGCGGAAGGAGAAAATATCAGAAAATTTTTGCATAACTCACTTATGATAATTGTTTTTGACTTGTCTAATAGCACGTGTATTACAAACAAACCCCTACTAAGATATTTGCTTCTTTCAAGATTTAAAAGATAATGTCTGAAGTTTTTTGTCGTGTACATCCATTGACGAGGACGACGGGTGATGAATGCATCATATTGTATCCTACCAAAATGGAAACTTATGATCAATGCATAAAATTACTTTTTGGTGAAAAATACCTCTTATGAGTTAGAATTTTAATCTTGTCGACTATAGATTTTCTTAGTTTCTTTGGCTTGTCCTAAAACAAAAAATTAATGTCTCACGTTTATTTATCTTATGACAAGGTGAAAAAAAATCATGAATCTATATTTGATAGAGTGTTTTGACCCGAGGCATCCCAGCTGGACATGTTTTTTAAAATATCACATCTGATCCAAAGCGCCCTTGATGGCTATAAAGTGACATTTGCGAGATAGTTTTTATAAATTACGCAGAAGTGCAATTGAACTGTCGATATGAATTAATATAATTATTGCTAGATGGGATGAATATGAATAAATATGAATTATTTTACATTCTTCGTAGAGCAAGATCCAAATGTCAAGTAGTTTCATCAATATTTCCTACAGGAACTTCAATGAGAGCAAAAGGCTAAACATGCCAGCTCTAATTAGACAATTTCAGAAGAAATTGTCTAAAATTACTACATGCCAATCAATCATATATCGATAATAATTCATATTTATTCACATCGATAATTCAATTACATTTCAGCATAATTATATTTATTCATATCGATATGAATAAATATAATTATTGCTAGATGGGATGAATATGAATTATTTCACCTTCTTCGTAAAGCAAGATCCAAATGTCGAGTAGTTTCATAGATATTCCCTACAAGAACTTTAATGAGACCAAAAGACTAAACATGCCAGCTTTGATTAGACAATTTTTTGAAATTGTCTAAGAGAAATTGTCTAAAATTACTACATGCCGATCAATGTCAACAATAATTCATATTCATTCATATCGACAATTCAATTGCACTTCTGCGTAATTATATTCATTTATATTGATATGAATGAATATAATTATTGCTAGATGGGATCAATATGAATGAATATGAATTATTTCACCTTCTTCGTAAAGCAAGATCTAAATGTCGAGTAGTTTCATCAATATTTCCTATAGGAACTTCAATGAGACCAAAAGACTAAACATATAAGCTTTGATTAGACAATTTCAAAATTGTTTAAGAGAAATTGTCTAAAATTACCACATGCCAATCAATCATATGTCGACAATAATTCATATTCATTTATATCAATAGTTCAATTGCACTTCTGCGTAATTATATTCATTCATATCGATATGAATGAATATAATTATTACTAGATTGGATGATTATGAATGAATATGAATTATTTCACCTTCTTTGTAAAGCAAGCTCCAAATGTTAAGCAGTTTCATCGGATATTTCCTACAGGAACTTCAATGAGACCAAAAGACTAAACATGCTAGCTATGATTAGACAATTTTAGAAATTGTCTAAGAGAAATTGTTTAAAATTACTACATGCCAATCAATCATATGTCGACAATAATTCATATTCATTCATATCAACAGTTCAATTGCACTTTTGCGTATCATGCAAATGTCACCTTATAGCCATCAAGGGCGCTCTGAATCAGATGTGATATCTCAACAAACACGTCTAGCTGGGATATCTCGGGTCTAAACACCCTATCAAATATATATATTCATGATTTTTTCCACATTGTCATAAGATGAATAAACGTGAGACATTTATTTTTAGTTTTAAGACAGGCCAAAGAAACTAGAAAAATTTATAGTTGTCAAGATTAAAAATTTCATCTAACTCATAGGAAGTATTTTTCACTATCAAAAAATAATTCTATGCCTTGATAATGAGTTTCCATCTTGGTAAAATAAAATATGATGCCTTCATCATTCGTCATTCTCGTCAATGAACGTACACGACAAAAAACTCGAACATTACATTTTAAATCTTGAAAGAATCAAAGATCTTAATAGTAATTTATATGTAATGCACGTGTTATTAGACAAGACAAAAACAATTATTATAAGTGAGATATGCAAAAAATTTATGATTTTTTTTCCTTCAGCAAGTTCAAGCTATGCGCGTTTTAAGCATTCTTACAACTCATAAATAGTTATGTCGCCTCTAAAGGAAAGAAAAAATAACCGTTATGAGATAGGGTCATAAAAAAACATTAGACAGTATATTATATGTAATAGACAATACAAAATAATTATCATTCTGATTTTGTCTCATTCAACAAATTCAAGCTGTACACGTTCTAGCCTTTCTTTCATCTCAATGATGGCTGTGTCTTTCCTCTAAAGGAAAGAAAAAAGAACCATTATGAGATGAGATATGATCATAGACAAAATATTAGGCCTAATAATATGACACATTACCTATTGTTTCATTTCCATTTGATGCTACATCATTTCCATTTTATGCTGCATCGTTTCCAATGCAAATAATGTTGTTTTCACTTTTAACTATAAAAAAAACAAGTCATATAAATTTCTTTTCCAAGAAATGTATATATCTATTTAAGGAAAATGATGATCTAAGAACCTGAAATTCTCTACACAGCAAAAACGGGTAGTCTAATAATATAGTTTTCTCATTTAAAGCATTCTTCAATGCCTCATGTTTTAATCTATCACGCTCTTCTACTATAGCTTGAAAATAAAGGCACTTCTAAATATGAATCCACCATGAACAATAGAAAAAATCAAACTAAAAGCAAAGGACATATTCTTACAATATTAGGAATGCGTGGAGCCTCATCGAATTTGATATGCCGCGCATCAATCGGTACTAAGAAAATTTAATTACTCAGTTAGTAATCGAAAATAACAGCAAACCATCATAACTAGATTTAATTAAACAAACTAAACTATGAACAATTTCAGAAATTGTCTAATAGAAACTGTCTAAAATTACTACATGCCGATCAATCATATGTCTTCCAAAAGTAGGAGCATCATGCCTCATAAGGCATGACAATTAGAAGAATAGCTAACTACTGAAACAAAAAGATTAGTCCATTTTTCCTAATCTATCTGAACTATGGACATGGAAGAATGAAAAGATGTGAAAGAAATGCATTAAAATTGAATTCGCTCAAACGTTCAATGGCCTCTTTAAGGAAATTTAGAAACTTCTATTTTCCTCACCCTCCATCTCAATAGTCACATATGCATTGCCTGATTAGACAAACATACCAGCTCTAAATTAGCTCTTACTCACACAGAGAATCGCCCAGCTCTATATAAAAGAATCGCCATGTTTTCAAGACATTGAATAGAACCAAAAACCCCTAATTCCACTAGAAAACTCGAAAGAAGCCCATTCCCAAGTTTCCATGCCATTACTTGGCTCACTCTCTGGCATTTCATCTCACTCATTGTTCAAAATCTACAAGAATCCTGAGAAGAATCTCAACTATCAATCAAGAAACTAAAAAATAGTACCAAAAGACTGTCAAGAAAATGGAACTTTCTCTTTACTTTCGAATAAGCTTTCCTTCTTTTGGCCCTCATCACGTGCACTAGTCAACAAAACCAAAACCAAAACCAAAGCAGGAAAAAAGAAAGGCACGTCCACATAAAGTTCCAGATCTTCAAAGAGACCTACCTCCTTGGAGAACTCATAACTTCTATGAGTATAAGTTCTAAAAGCTATATTGGATATAAAAGAGCAACATCGAACTGCAAAAAGAATTGTGCACAACTCATAGCTTTGCTGTCAATACTAACCGCTACTTAATATATTTAGATGAGCAAACCAATATTCATCGAAAGAAAATTCATTTACGGTCACTAGAATCGCAACAGTAAAAGCTAAACACATTATTTGTTACAACAACCTTCCAACTACTAATTTACACTCGAAGTTTGTATAGTGTGACAATTGGAGGAAAACCAAATAAAAGGATTGGTTGAGTACATAAGGATTTAATCTTACCTGAAGTTTAGTTTTGATGTTGAATCCTTCAACAACACCAGCAGCAATACCTTCAGGAACAATGCTCCCTACATGATTGATGAAACATAATCAAACAACCAAAGAAAACTAGTCTTTCCTTCTTTACTAGCAATTAATTTGCCGTTCCTTTAAAAGGAACAATATTGAAAGCTTTACTAGCAAATACATACTAGAGGAAATGTCTTTCTAATGGTAAGAAAAACACACAGAGTGTGAGGTCCTTTACTATATGGGATAAGACAAAAACAAGAGGAGGTGCATACAAAAAGGGAAAAAATTAATCAAACTATGACCCAAAAAAGAAGAGTCATGCTTTACCATTAACGAGGGTACAGTTGAGAGAACTAGCAAGAGAAAATGAATCATACAAGACAACATATTCATGTAAGCAATCAAATTGAGATAAGAACCGTGACTAGAACCCTGCAAAAATGCTAGTAAACAAATTGAACTAGATACATCATCACTGAAATAAACTTTTAGGCGACAGAGAAAGGAGGATAGAAAATCACTTTTTAACATCAATATCCAAACAAAAGAGCCATTCACAAGAAATTTGCAGCTTAGTTTTTAGACTGACTACTTGGACCAACAGAATTTAAAATTAAAAAGCTTCTTACCAATTCTCTTATCCAAAATTCTACTGAGAAGCATAAATAAAAAGTTTTCGATGCCTCTCTTACAAAAGATAAAAAATAAAATGACACTACTAAGTTAGGCCCATGAACAAACTCCTTCAATAAGACACATACTAGCAGTAAGTTTCTGTCGTGACTCCCTCTCGCGTCCTGGGAGGCTAATGGCTCGACTGAATGCCTTTATCAGGGCTTTAGCCAAGGCTCTCCAAGTCCACCAATTCACGAGTTTTTAACTTGCAATTCAATTTCATTTAAATAAGAGTCGTCGCTAATCAGTTTGGGGTCGCTAATCAGTTTGGGGTGGGTCGATTAGAAATCCAAGCAAAATATTGAAAGAAATATTTTATTTCCATGGGCAACAGGAGAAATTATGATCGTAACTTGATTCGAGTTACATCAGCTAATCACTAATACCTTCTCAGTGCACCTAATTTTGTTTAAACCCTTTAGGCTTGGTATTCTGAATTTTTCAAGGATTTTTTTATGCATTTGTGAAAATAAGTATTTTTTTGGCTTTTTCGGATTTTTTTGGAAAATATAAAATATTTCTGGGTTTTCTGATTTTTTGGAAAATAAAACATATTTTTCGGATTTTCTGATTTTTCTGGAAAAAAAAACATTTTTTAATTTTTTAATATAATAATATAATAATATAATAATATTATAAAATAGACGGACTCGGGTCGGACTCTCGGATCCGGCCCGGGTCTGGGCTAGCTCGTGTTCCCGAGCCCTGGGCCCCTCGGCTGGGCTGAATCCGGCTCATGGGCCTGGTTCGCCTGGCCCAAGGGAGTTACCTGAAAATAAAAGAAAAACAGTCAAGCCCAAAAACCAAGTCCGGCCCAAGCAAACAGAAGGGCCCAACTAACCTAACCCATATCAGCCCAAAAAACCAAAACCCTAAAGGGTCGACCGGGTCTTCGTGCCCGACCCGGCCTTGACCCGACTCGCGCTCTCCCTCTCTTTGGCAGTCCCTCTGCGGCGCCGATGGGGAATGGCCGAGCGCCTCCCGGCCCGGCCACGGCGAGCGGAGACGATCTTCGCGAAACCAGCTGACGGGACGACGAAGTGGCGGGTGGCACCGGGGACGACGGCGGTCGGCAGCAGGGACGGCGTGAGGTTTAGCCGAGATCCGTGAGCGGCGGCGTCGTCGTGGGTCAGAACTGTTTCGGACGCGAACGGCGGTGGGAGCGGCTCGCTGGCAGAAGAGACCGCGACGGCCATGCGGGCGGATGGCGACGGAAGCGAAGCGATCAGGCGGCGTCGTCGGTGGTTGAGCGGCAGTGGCGGAGCGGTGGTGGCGTGGCGTCGGCCAGGCAACTCGCGTTGCGCGACTGACGACGGCGCTCGGCCCGTGGCTCTCTCCCTCAGATCTGGTTCGGATCTGCTCGCTCGGCCTCTCCGGGGAAGTCCTCCCAGCTCGCTCCTCGCCTTCAGATTCGCTCACTCTCGGGCCTCTCCGGGGAAGCCCTTTGAGCTTGCTCCTCCTCCTCCGTCTCAGATCTCTCTCTCTAACTCTCTTTTTTCACTCCCTTCCCACTCACCAGATCTGCCCCTTTTTTTTTTTTTTTTTTTTCTTTTTTCCTCCGCAGATCTGCTCCTGTTTTTTTTTCTCTCCCTTCTGCAGATCTGTTTCCCCCAGATCCGGTCGCTCGGTTGGCGGTCGCTCGGAATTCCGCCGGCTACTGGTCTACGTTGAAGGCTGCCCCTCACCTTCTCCGAACTCTACAGGCGCCGCCGTCTTCCCTCTTCTCTCTGTTGCGCGCGTGAAGCGCAGCAAGGAGGAAGAAGGAAGAAGGCTGGGCCGGGCCGGCGGAAAGAAAATGAAAGGGGCTGGGCCCTGGGCTGGCGCGGATAAGAAGAATGGGGCTGGGCGTGAAAGCCCAGCCCCTCCATGGACCCCTTTTTTTTTTTTATAATAATAATAATAATAAACCTGAAAATAGGGTAAAATAAAGATATAAAATAAACTTAACATATGCAAATGGTTTTAGTATCAAGGTGATGAGAAAATATTTTTTGTTAGGGCCAAATTGGTCCCTAATTTTCTAGGCAATTTAAGTCTTAATATTTAATCAAAATTTAGGTGTCAACAGTTTCCTAATAGAACATGTAATCATGCACAATGAAATGTCCTGATTTGTAAAATGTTTCTTAACATGAGGTAATGGTCTAGTATAAATATAACTAATATAGAATATAAATTACTTAAAATTCCTTCGTTCAATTCCAGAACAAGCACTGAAGATTGTACGAGGGAAGCTTGCTAGGGCATATTCAGGAGAGTTTGATAGGAACAAGATGCATGGCAAGTTCTGTGCATTTAGTGGTAATATGAGAGTTCCATATGATATTAACCTTACATTATTTAGTTTAGGTCACTTTCCTTTCTGAAAAGGGACACTACAGAGGTTGACCATTGAAATTCAAAGTGAATGGAAGAAATTGATTTCCCAAGCCATGATAATATGAAGTTCCAATACATTTTCTATGAACCATTATGGGCAAATCATTTTTAAAATCTACAATTATCAGCCTACGAGATGTAAATTTATTGCACTCGAGTAGAATATTGCTAATCCAAAAAGACCTGAAGCCTGAATTTCATGATGCCAAATCAGATTCAAACATCAAGAGAATCAGACTTGCTTCTATTCATGTAAACCTGATGCAAGGTTATAGCTTTCTATTCCTGTATATTAGCACTTTGCATAAATTTATCTCCAACAAATCTTTACTTGTTTCCCTAGATCTCGGAGTTCCAGAGACACCCTTTTGTTTGTGTTTCACACTTCGATTCTCCATGCTCCTTTCTTCAACCTAATCTTGGCAACCGAATTTCTCCATAGGTTCTCTCCCTGTATCAATGTTCCAATCCAAGCAAGACATTTCAACTAGCTAATGGAGCCATGCAGCAAAGAGGCGACGAAAAGGCATAAAACCCCCCTACAGCATTTATAGAATGGGATGATTCACTAGGCCACACATGTTATAGCTTAAGTCAAATCTTTGTCAGCGCACCATTCAACATAAAACAAGCGAAAACAAGCATAACCATACGACTGGCCTATCTTGCTCTAACCATATCATTTCCAGAGTTTAGGGCTTAATGGTTCAGCTACAATGTCCAAGCAATCGATTCCAAGCGTCTACTGAAAGACGAACAAGTACTTATCGAATAACACTTCCGCTGCAGACCTAATCAAGCTGAGAAAAAAAAATCAAATTGATGCAAAAATTGCAAAAGAGGACCGAAGAACCCTAGCACTACCGACCACAAACACAGCCTATTTGGTACAAACAAAGGAACGAGGACCAACTCGAAGCGAATCCGACCGATGTGATGCAAGCGAAGTGGAGAGCCGCGATGGTCTCAGTCGAACGATAACGCACGGCAAAAAAAATGCCGACAAGTGCGCCCACGGAGAGAGAGGAAGCGAGAGAGAGCGTACCTCCGAAGATCCGCCGAGAGGATCAGAGAGAGCTCCCGATTTTCGAATTGACTATGAAACCATTCAATTTGATCCCAACCGGTTCAATTCCGGTTGGACCGACAGGATTCCGGTTGGACCGCCCCTAAAATCGCCCAAAGAAAGCCCTCCGGTTTTCTCTCTCCTAGAGTTTCTCCTCGCGCTCCTCCACCAGAGCTCGAAGCCGTTATGCCTCGATAACGTTCCGACTCGTCTGATTTCCTTTGACATCATCCTGTTTCGTTTCTGACGTGTCGCGTTTGCCTGATCTCTACTAACTCGAATCATCCGTCGTTCAGGTATTACTCCAACTACTGCGACACTTACCTGATGCACGACTCGGTAAGCCTTCCTTCTCCCCTTGACTTCTGCTCTCTTCGCTTCTTCGTCTTTGTCGATTGGCCTTGGTGAATGGGTTAGCCCTATAGAGTCGAATGATCGATGGGATCGGGTGTCTGTTTCTCTTTTTGCAAGTCATCACGTTAAGTTTTCTATCCTATTGGGCTTGTGCTGCATACGACATTGCAATCTTCAAGTCGTCCAAATGATGTGCGAAAACGCTGCTTGCTTCTTGAAGTTGCTCTTGCTACTCAACCTAGAGCCTAGAGCATTGTACAAGGACGTGCTGTAGGAGTAACCCATTAACCGCTCGAGCATCGACCTAGGAAGAATCAATTCTAGGCTTATTGATAATCCATGATCAACTTCCTTTCGTATTACCCTATTCCTGGGGAAGTCAAATCCCCGCTGCCTCCTTAAAAGAGATGTCTTGAACCATTAGACGATGGGGGCATACTTTGTCACGCCCCGACTCTCGAGCTCGCGGCAACCCCATTTCACTTGAGGTCTAACTGTACGATATCTCAGGTACTGTCGTCGACCAATTTATTTTATCTTGTAATTAAGCACATGTGGAAACGAACAACTCTCAAATCAAACAATAGGGATAGCAACAACAGTAGCAGAGGAAAGACAAACAGTAATTTATATATCTGAAGGTTAGCCGGCATACCAGCAAATACATACACGCCTTACTACAAGTGACAAGCTAAGGCCTACTAAAAAAGGGACCGGCCTAGCTAACCTAACCCTATACAAGTGGGGGAAGGCTCGTCAAAAAGGAAATAGGCTATAGTTGCCTATTCACGGGCCTCGGAGGGATCGCTCTCTTTGATCCTCGGGTACTATATTATCTAGGGCTTGAAAAGGTTAACCACAACGGATTGATATAAACTTAGCAAGTTAAAATCCTAAGCCCCGGTTAGGAACTTCGCTCGCCTCGGGAGTTTAACATACAACCTAATACAGCAATCAATGTAATACCACCTCAGAGAGATAACCATAGAAGACGGTTTAATAAACATGTGCAATCACAGCGACCCTACCTGGCCTTGGCACACGCGACCTGTAGAAACTGTCAATCGCCTCACAACAATGAGGCATGCAAATAATCAGAGTATTGCACAAAACTTTCTCATATCACACGGCCCACATATGCTCTGATTATTACAACCCTCTAGGCCATGGCACAACCTTATGGTTGGCGGTCAACTGGTCGTAAACCAGGCATCTTCCTCCCCCGTAAGGCACGGTGACGTCATGGGCTCTCCCCCACCGACGGCATTCCATAAGGAGCATGGGCCCGGCCTCAACCGCGACTCCGCATCTGACCACTGTCAAGCGACCCAATGGTCACGGCACAACCCCGAAGGTGGCGGTCATCCGGCTCAACCGGGCTATTAACTTTAATCTGACCATGCAACACATCAAAGAAACATTTCATTCTTGTCTTTGCTTTTGCTTGATTGTGATGCAACATGCATGCACATTGCTCATGCACTCATGCTCATGTGACATGCCATTTCAAATAACCCATGTAATATGTCATGCGGTATCATTCGACAATTCCAAAATTCCAAATTCAACCAATCAACAATCACGTACATTCCCTAATTCTTGGGAATATAGGGAACAACTCAATAAATCAAACACTTTCACTTCCACTCAATCTTCGATCATGCATTTCATCATTATTCACGTATATAATTAACAATCGGCACTTCAAGAAAGCATAACAACCAAGAACACAACAATTTGAAACCAAAATTTACATCTATATGAAAAGTGCCATGAACAGTAATTAGTGAACAGTAAATTCATCCGAAATTAAATAAATAAATAAAAATAAATAAACTTAACCATGGTTAACAATTTAACTCAACCCTAGTTAATCTAACCTAACCATGATTAATTTTTAACCTTGGTTACTTTTAAAACTAACCATGGTTACTTTAATTAATTAATCTTAGTTACTTTATTGCTAACTATGGTCAATTAACTAACCCTAGTCAGCCTAATTAACCAGCCTAATTAACCAATCAACCTTCATTAATCACAAACACACAAATATACTAATTAACCCCTCAGCAAGATTAACTCCTAAACAAGGATTAGGAAGTTAACTTACTTGAATCAGAAATCTGGCAACACCGGCACGTAGAGGGGAACGAGGGATATGAGGGGTAAGCTCGGGGACGAGAACGGATGACAAACGGTGGCCAAAACGGGCCAAAAACAGTGATGGTTACTGTTCACATGGAACCGGTGCAGCTAAGCGGAAAAGGCCGAAACGGGCGCCTAACGGCGACCAGGGGTGACCGGGGGTGCGCAGTTGGCTTCCTAACTTTCGGGACTACACTTTGAACAGTGGTAGCGACTCTGGTGACGGTGGCAAGGCTATTTTCCGGCTGAAAAATAGTAAAGACAGCAAGAAACAACAGAAATGGAAGAGAAAAGGAAAAGAAAAAGGGAAAGAGAGTGGGCTGGGCTGGTGCACAAATTTTGGGGGAGAAAAAGAAGAGAGAAGAGACTGCTAGTCAAAGATAAGAGCCAAGGCAAGTGGGCTTGCCACTTACTTGAAGGACCAATAAAAAACAACCAAAAACAAGCATAAACTAAGCCCACTTGGGCACAAAAGCAAAATGCCAAAAGAGAGAAGCCCATGGGCTGGAAACGGAGGGGAACTTGGGCCAACTTGGGCCTCTCTTGGGCTGGGCTGAATGGGTGCAAGGCCCATTGGGCCGCTGGTCTTGAGCCGGCCCACTCGCGGGCTCGAAACCTGGTTTAATTCTTTCTTTTTCCGACGCTTCCGTGTCTAACGAAAAATCCCAAAATAAATGAGGCGACGTCCAAGTATTTTGTCCTGATATCACTGAGAAGTCGGTTCCCTAAAATCGGATTAAAATTCGGGCTAAATTGAGTCGATTTTCAGGATATTACATACTTGCCCAACCACCATCATACTATATTATGCTCATGGTATAGTATGAACGGTTTTTTGAAATTATCAATATAATGGAATGGCCAATATCAAATTAGTTTTTGAAATCCTAAATAAAATTCTTTACGGGACGAAAAACCAACCTAAGGCCTAAGGGTTAATATAAAGCTCTACAAATAGTTAAATAAAAAAAAATTGAATGTCACACTGTACTGTGATCCAACGTAAGGATTATATTGCTCCTAACTTTTATGAAATACAAGATGCTCATTGAATGATAAGAAACTAATCATCATTTCTATAACTCCATATATTCAAGGTGTATTTGTATGTTCTCTTATAAATCAAACGGAGTAATTGAAGCATCATTCGTAACATGGATGTGCTAAATAAAAAAAGACAATACAATTAGGGATTCATTGAAATTCTCAAATTTGGAGTATACTTTTTTCTTTTTATTTTGGATGAGCTGAGCCAATAGGATGAATTAAAAGAGTTCCAGATTATGAACTTTGTACTGTGCACATAAGTTACACACGCTCTAGAAGAGCGCGTAGGGGAGAATGAATAAATAGAATATGAAAAAAGAAAATAACAAGAAATGAAAGGGATCAAATTCTATTTGTACTCTATCTCAGATCCAGCAAATATGGATCAATGTAGTTGTATGTAAAGCTAGAGTGAACCAAGAAGTCTCTAGGACCAATTGTTAAGAATAGTGAAATACTATTCTCATTAATAGCATTTAACCAGTGAGGCAACCATATGCTTTTACTTGCATTAAATGCTAGGCTATTCATTGAAGATAAAAGCACATTGAACCCATATGAAGTTTTCCCATGAGCAGATTGTATCCATTGGGCAAATATAGTTTCGATTAAGATAAGAGAATTTCGGGAATTGCGTATTCAATTCAAAGATGGATTTATAATGGAATAGAATTAAATAATCCAATTCAAAATATTAATTTGAAAAATATTTTAATTCGAATATATATATTCAAATACAAGTCTATCTAATATAGATAGATAGTATAGAATAGAGCGGGTAGTGGGAATCGAACCCACATCATTAGCTTGGAAGGCTAGGGGTTATAGTCGACGTTGATTTGATTCTTTTTAATAAATAGATTTGATTGCAACTTCGAATATGGAATTCAAAGGGATCAAATAGGAAATGATACTTTGAATCATAGAATGATAATGAAATATACGATCAACCAACATTTATCGAATTTGAAAAAGAGTCAGAAGAAATAATTCAATCCTCTTATTTTTATTTTTTGAACCGAGATATCCGTGAATCAGGATCCTAATGCATATAGATACAAATGGTCCAATAATCACTATTTATTGTTTTTGATTCGTCAGCCATCAGTCAGAAAGCAGCACAATGCAGGATACAAGCACAAAGGTACTTTTTCTCAGCTGCGTCTGTTTTGCTTCCCCTTCTCTCTTTGTTTGCTTCATTATTTATAGTGGGCCTCCGAAGTTTCTTGAACTTGAATCTGCAACTGGTTGTAGGCGAACGTGCGTATTTACTATCAGCAATTTGAGGAGCAGCAAACTCAAAGTTTAATTGACCATAGGATTAAGGAACACTTGGGGCAAGCAGTGGCTTTCCAACAAGTCAGCGCCGCTTATAATCAGCATCTTATGGCTCAGAGGCCTCGATTACCTATACTACCAACACCTTTAATGCCCATGGGAGCGAATGCAGATGCCTTTGAATTCTCCTTTAGCCCCCAGAATCAGGCCACCTGTTTTGCCTAGGCCAAGCCCTGGTGCTTCAGGTACCATGTTGATTATTGCACTGGCTCATACATGAATTTTTATACATACACTTAAAATGTGGCTACATGGAGCTTTCCTTTATTGATTGACTGGTGGCCGCAATATTTTCATTTCATTGTCTAGGCTTTGTTAAGGTATTGAATTTTATGGGTGGGAAATTTTGACATGAGATTATTGTACAATTTTAGCTTAACCATATGTTAATGCTCTCAACCTGTTGCAACCAATGAGGATTTATTTTGATATATATAAGGTTTTGAATTTTATTGGTGGGAAATTATGACATGAGATTATTATAGAATTTTAGCTTAACCATATGTTAATGCTCTCAACCTATTGCAACCAATGAGGGTTTACTTTGATATAATAATTGGAGCAGAGATGAGCATGTCATTTTCTTCATGTGATAAATAAAATTCCATGAAGATGAGATGGTGCATCACCCTTATGTGGAACGACCACAAGGGAAGCCACCCATATATAACATTAGGCAAGAGATTATTTCTAACATTATCTAGAAGTACGAAAATTGAATATACCAAGAATGAAGGGTGTATAATCAATCATTCCAAAAAGAATCCCAAGAAGATTCAACTTTTTCAAATGCATATCATTGAACTGAGAGATAGGGAGGAATTATCTTAGTAACTTTCTTCTTTCCAACACACTAATTTATGGCCTCTCTTCAAGCTCGAAGTTCTTGTTGTATTGTGCCTGATGCAACCCACATTGCTCCTAAAATTGCAAAAACTGTATGTCAAATCTATGTAGTTTAGTGACAATGTAAGTTGCAACAATTGTTGTTGCAAAAAAAAATCTATTTTTTACTAGTGTTTTCTTTTTCATTTGGAGATTGTCAAAAGTGATACTGCATCCCTAGGCTGCTTCTCTAGAGAAAAAAGAAACCTTCGAAGGAACCTTTACTTTCCAAATAGATTTCCAAGGAAAAAGCGTGTTTTGTTGTACTTCCAGTTTTGTGGAGACAAGATTAATGCAGTTGGATTGGATACAAAAATCTCTAGAAGTACAAGAATTCCACTGTTCATTATTGTCTTCACGCACATCAAGCGTTACTTGCTACAACAGCTCAGAAAAACAGGAGAAAGCATTAAACTCCCAATCCTTAGCCCTAATGAAAAAAGGTCTTTCACCCACACCTCTTCTCCGTCGTCAGCCTTCCACCACCTGAACTCTCATGGTCCTTGCTAATGCAAAGAAACCGGAAATTAACTTTAAGGCAGTGTCTCTGCACCATCCATCATCCTGCAACAAAGTTTAGATACCATTTCCCGCTATAATAGTGACTTTTGCTTCTGAATTTGTCCCACCCCTACCTTATTTTCCTCCAAAACCCTATTCTGTGTGCTCCTAGATTAGACATTGCTAACACTGTGCATCTTCCAAACCAAATTGTGCAGTTAGTACGCTCCTTCATAATCTATCTTTTCTCCACATCAGATATCCACTGCCATTTCAGAGCAAAGCTTTGTTGAAAGAAGGGGTATGTGCTCGGTGTGTGTATTTCATTATCTCAATTTTGTGGATAGTACAAAATGCGTGTCCTTTGGAGGTGCTTTGTTGGAACATGATTGGCTGATGATGTATTAAACATTCGGTATCCATTTGTCAATCTCATGGAGTGGCTTTCATGAAATCATCAGTATCACTTCCTGGAATGCCTTATCTTCTCCAAAAATGTTCCAGATGAAACATATACAGTTTTGGAGACTAAAACTCATGTTTTGTCCCTCTGCTTGTTTATGGAGATTAAGTGAAACCGTAAATTCTTTGGTATTTTCATCTGAACATATTAAAAATAAATCCAGTAAAAGCTCCTTTAAAGTGAGTTGGATAGGGCATTGACAGTGTCGATGCCTGCTAGGAGCTGTGTAAATGTACTTTTGTGGAGGCGTTTACGTTAAAATAGGTAAAGTTGGACCTACAAGACATGGTAAGATAAAAAAAAAAAATGTAGTAACATAGAAGAGAATATAATGCTTGTTGAGAAAACTCCTAGTTTTGATGTTAACAAATCATTTTATGCATACAAGAACTTATATGTTTTGCTAGGAAGAAAAGTCACAAGGTGACGTTTTCTTCTGAGTCTGCATGAAGCAGAAGATGTCTTTGAGTTTGTCCGTACCAGACGGAAAACTCGAGGAGACGTTTGGAGTCTACAGGTACCAGACGGAAAACTAAAGCAAACGTAGAACCTTGGTCTGACAGACCCAGAACAAAACTACAAGACCAGATCACCAACGGTTAAGATTTTCACTTACCATATTTGAATTGATTTTGTTGTATCGAATCGATTAGCAGAATCAATCATTAGACAACTTTCAAAGAAGAATGGAACACTTATGGAAGCCCGGATTTTGATTGTATGAGCGAACAGAATCCAAGGGGATCCAATATATCTTCAACGGTCAAAAAGACTTTCCTTATGAAGTCTGTCCAAGAAAGGAAAATGGAAGACAAATCTCTTAGGGAGATAGCCAATGGTTGAGTATGACTCAGAGAGTATATAAGGAGAGGATGAGATCAGGAGAGAGATGGGATGAACATATTCCAAAGTCTGATTCAATTCTTCATTGGTTGTTTGAAAAAGTACGAAATCGAGTAATCATAATATATTACCAAGAAGAGTGACTTTGTGAGATATATCATCACCAAGAGCTAACACTCGAGAGTGTGTAATCACCTTTAATCACATAGTGAAATCCAGCTTATTGGCTAATCGCCTGGAGAGTAGACGTAAGCTTATCAAAAGCCAAACCACTATAAACTGTGTTTGCAATTTTCTCTACTCTTTCTGTTTAATTTTTGTTTGTTGATTGCAAAAGATTGACATTGTCTGCATATAAAATTCCCTACACCTATTCACCCCCTCTAGGTGTTATACTAGCAATATCAATGCCAACCTTTAATGTTGCTTCTTTCATTGTTTTTGTTTTACTTAAACATTCAAATGAATACTCATAGTTCTTAAGAGGCAAGAAGGACAATTGATATACATACAAGTCAATTCACTCTGAGTTCTAATGGTGACAATTGTCAAATCAAATCATAATCATTACACGGCCAAGGACATCATATTGTACTAAACTAGTCCTCTTTATCTTTTTTCCAAACCAACGTGACTCTTCTCCGTGGATTAAAAAACATTGTGTTCTGCGTACTCATTCGTATATGTTTTTGAGTTATAGTTTGCTTCTCTTTTTACTTTTCCATGCAATACCGTTTTATTATAATGCTTTGACTCATTGCGTTGGATGCGGGGATCTTTTGACAAGCTCGCAGTTGTTCCTTATATGTGCTCATCAATATTTTGATATCATTTCAGTGAGCTTGTATCATCAACATCTACTCATCGAGAGAGCCTTTACCCTCCTACCGATGTTTCTTTTTTGCCACGTATCAAATGGCTATCAAAGGAGAAACATGGATCGTATTTTATTTATTTTCTTCTTCTTTTGGCAGGCTATGATCCTCCTCCAGCGATGCCATCAATGGTGCTGCTGCCTGGTGCTCCCTCTATCCCTCAAATGAATGGCATGCCAAGACCTCCGACATTTAACGTCCCTCCTACATTTCCTGTGAGTGGACCAACCCCGACCTCTTCTGGTAGCACCTCCTCAATGGCGTCGCTTCCTGCCTATCAAACAAATCCTGCAGGACCAAATAGTGGAGGCTTTGACAGTTTTAATCCCAATTCTAAAGCTCCTGATGCTAGTCATTAGTTTTGCTTGGTAGGTACTTTTTTGCTTCTTAATTGGATTTCTTATGTTGGCCAGTATAATTATAAATAGCTTACCATTCTTTCTGGACATACTACCTGTTATAATTTTCAGTGAAGTCATATGTAGGTGGTTCTTCTCGGATGAAATGAAGTTTTTTCAATGTGGGACGAATGCAGGCTTTGGCTCGTCAAAAGTGGATGATTTTAATAAGATATAACATGAGGAGCCATGCGCTAAAAGTTAGGTTTAAACCTTACAAGTAATAAGTAGCTAGTTGAATTTTAATCTACAAGAGAGAATTTTACAATGTCTATCGAATATTTTGATTACCTTGTTGAATGTGGCCTTTGAGTTTCTTGTGTCGTTTATATCTTTCATCAAAATTATGATGTTGGGATTCTTATCTTATGGCTGACTTTAGAAATTTGCCACATTGCTTTAAAATAATTAGTCTGCAATCCTTTGTTGCATTTCCTTGTGTGTGGGTGCCTTCTGTGATTTCATTTTTCATTTGACATGTTTTTTGCTAGTATACACTCTTGAAACAGGCAGCTAGTTAAAAGTAGGATTTGTGTTCATGGTGCAACCAATGGATGCCTTTTGGACTATTGGGGGGTGCTTATACGATGTCAAAGTAATAAGTTCTATGCAATGCTATCACTTCATAGAATGAGTATCATCTAAACCATCTTCTTCTGATTCGGAACTCGTTACTGGATCACAGTTCGGCTGTTGAGACTGTATATATAATCTGGGGAGCCCTCGACTTAGGAAAACGCCCTTTCTTGTTGCTGAATGGGACTGCAGTTCTATGATCCTATGATCATGCCCATCTTCACACCCCCCTTGCCATGTCTCTGAGTTTCTCTACGCATATGTGAGGTATTTTGATGGAGCAGATTATGCTTATGTTCTTGAGATTGTATTTTCTTGGTCAACCTTAATTTATCATATACGGGAAAATGATACAAATAGTCTCTAAACAAGTTTGATCACAGAAGTTGTAAAGGAGATGGGGGACTTCAAGAGCAGAATCAGTGCAATTCTCTCACGGTACTTGATTGTTCTTAAATATGGTAGTCTATATAGGCAATCTTTTCGCTTGTGGTTGGAACTCTTTTGTTTCCTCATATTTGAGATGAAGTGAAGATAGATATGAAAGAGTATGTTAGTGGAAGTGGTAAAAGAGACTAGGAACCACAAGATAAGAATCAGAGCAGCTGGTAATGGTCGGAACATTTTCGTTTCTTTGGATTAGAGACAGAAGTGATTACTCTAGATTGTGATCTTGTTGTTCCTTGTTTCCTTTACCACTTCCCCCACCGTACTTTTCTATATCTGTTTTAACTCGGTCTCTTATTTGAAGAAACGAAAAATTTCCGACCATCAAAAGCAAAAAGATTATGCACTTATTACTATCTCCAAGAACAATCAAGTACCTCTATTGGAATTGGAGGAGGGTTGCTCTGTATATGATGTTGCTCTGATTCTGGCATAATGGGATAGACATTCAATTAGAACTTAGAAACTACTTGGGACTTGTGTTATTTGGTGGGAGTCCTATCATTGGCTTGGTCCATGAGACCAAGTTTTAGGTATTTTGTCCTAGTATCTTTTCCCGGAAGACCAAAACAGAGTGTCCATTATTCTGGACTTGGGTTTTGGAGTTCATTTGATAATTCAAGTTACCTTTGTGCAGTTACTGACAATTGCCACATTTTCTCATGTTATAACTATTTATCCCCTCAGTATCTTCCAAGCGGAAGTTTGATCTTGAGTTTTTGATTTTTGATCATTGAGCAAACAGGTTCGCCATCATTTTGTTTGTCTTCTGAGGCTTCATATAAAAGAAACGTGCTGAGCATCTGGATATCTATGACACAAGCTAAGAATGGGATTTTGGGGATTGTAGCTCGTTTTGGGAACAAAAATGAAGACCTGGACAAATTCACAAATAGAACTGTGGGCTTTTTGTAGAATTTGATTGATCGATGAGTCTTCCTTATTCTAATTTTCATTGTGTTGAAGTAACGATTCATTCCATTCCGGCGTAGAAAAACCGAAGTGTTGTGGCTACAGTGACCCCATAGACAGATGTCGATCATCTGCATTGCTCCTTCCTGTCTCTATCACCGCTGTGCTCATCTACATTCTTACTTGGTTGCTGCCACTCACATCTCCTCCCTCCCTCCCTCTCTCTCTCAGCTTAGGCGATGGCCTCGAGACTCAACAACTGAGGGGTGGCCAGGCGCTGCTGAGCACCCTGAGGAAAAGGGCAGGCTAGCACGGGGCTGCAAGGACAACTTTAGCTACCGGCAGTATGCTACTCACCCTAGTCGCATAGGCTCCTGCCTTGATAGTCTTGCCTAATTGAGTGAGCCCTAATGTTGACCGCTAAAGCTACCAAAACCAAAGCAATGTTGTCCGTGACTTGCTTCCACGAAGGAGACTGTCACTTGATTCAGCTTCAATGGGGACACCATTGATTGTGCATCATATCTCATAGTGATGTTCTATCCTCGCAACTATTGAAATCTATAGAACCCACTCTGGTTCAGATCTTGCTAGTGCTTCCTCATGGAACGGTAAGGAGGGGTTGGCTCTTTAACCTCTTAAGCTTCCTTAACGCTTTTAGTCTTTGTATCTCAATGTTATGTCATGAGACTATCCTCACGAACTTTCCGGCCATGGTAGCATTTGATGGTACTCGTGAGACAAAATGAAGAACTAATTGGGGGTCGAGGAATTTATGAGTTGAACTTCGAGAGTTGTTGGATTGTTCTCTCCTTGGTAATACTAATTGATTTTCCCAAGTTCGCTGGGAGCATAATCCACCGGCACTTGTCCACTCAAGCGCAACCCTTTCATTGGAACAAATGATTCAGGCAGATCTCTCCTGAGTTTTCAGCAAGTTTGCCTGCAATTCAAACTTGTTTGGACTTTGGAGAGCCTGAAATGGCGTTATCCTTAGGAAAGAAGTCTCAAATGAAGTAATCCGAGGGACTGCATATATTGTCAGGGATTGGAACTAGAACTGATGACATAGGAAGGTAAATTCTTATTTGTTTCTCTATCAAATCGGAGACAGTGATTATTGGCTCAACTATTACAAATTGAATCATAGCAAAAACTCTGGTCTCCCAAGACATCAGATACACCTTGTGGCAGTGGCAAGTGGACAAGCATGCCAGCCAAAAGAGGGTTTATTATATTTAATACAAATTGATAAACTTTTCGTGTAATTGATACATTAAAACCTTTAACATGGTCCCCGTGTTTCTATGACATTGGAGTTGAAATACCTATCCAAAAAATGAAAAGCCGTTAAAATTGCGATGATGAATATATTCCGATTGATGGAGCATTCTATTAGAAAAAGGAAAACCCTGTTGATTCCATATCAACAACAATAATCTTAGATTCTTACTCAATCCAAATAAGATGATGGCAAACTGTTGCTAGTCTAAACCATAATAAATTTTTTGAAGAACTTGGCCTGCCAAACCTAATTCTTGATTTGTCCCTGCAAGTGACATGACGAGTTACATGAGTATTAGGCAGGACAATCAGTCATATTGATGTCTTCTTTATATTGCTTAAATTGTGCAACCTTTTCTAACTACCTATACCGTGAAATTGATTGAGTATGCTGTTTCGTGGTAATGTGATATGCACATGCTATTCTGCAGTAATATGTGATGTGGGCTTAATGGCTTTTACCTCCATCGTCAGTTTCACAAGGGTATCCATGCCGTGAGAGATGTTTCATAGTCGAGGGAGAGATCCTTCTTTTCTTGTCTCTTCATTTTGTGTTTTCCACGGTCTTTTTGGGAAGGTCGGTTCGATGTATGTCCTATTCATCTCCCAAAGGCTTCGCGTTGACGGACCGTTCGTGGAGAAGAGTAATTCAGTTTGCTGACAATGAGAATATTGGGAGTCATACTTGGCAGATGGGCAATGCTGCGATATGATTTTTTATAATAAATTTATATGTTTGATGAATGAAGTGCATGTAAGTGGGGTTATGCCAATTTTAGGACGGCCTCTTTATTGTAATTTTTTTTCCGGCTGCGTGTGTGAAATTCTTCCTAGTGGGTTGCTGTGCTGCTCAATTTATTTCATCTTGATTTGACTGCTAAAAATAGTAGAGAACTCTAAATGTTGGATAGTTTGGTATAAATATTTTGGGAACGTGACGGAGTGTATGTTTGGTGATGTTTATGTTGTGAGTCGGGTATGTTCTTTTCCTTACTCATTCCAACAAAGTTCATTTAGCGATCCACGGTTTCGCAGGAGAAAGGGATCGAAACTTGTTAAGAGGGCTTTGCTGGATGGTGAGCTGTTTTCATCTCAGCTTCTTCTCTCTCCGAAACTGTCTTCTAATGGATGATGGAATCTGTGAGATGCTTGCGTTCCCGTTAAGAAGAAAGTTTCGATGTACTTTGTAATGTGCAGGGTAATGACTTTGGAGGGGGCGATCAGGGTGGGCCCTTCATCCGTGGTTGTTCGTTGACACAGAGGAGGTTAATATGTACGAGACTGACTTGTGAAATTAAGAGGTATTATGGACTCATTCCGGGAATGAAGTAATGGGGCGTCTGTCAATTCATGTTTTGGTAATAATCGATATTATGTGGCTTCTCATCGCTTCTTCATATGTCAGTTTCGCTGAGTTGAGTTGAGCAGAAAGGTTTTTTTTTTTTTTTACACAAATTACTCAAACATGCTCTATGTTGTATCTTAGCTCAAACTGGGTCATCACCTAAAACGGTTGAACTTGAGACTGCTGCTGATTTTCGACCTTCACCAATCTACGATGACCATTCCTAGAAGCTCGGAATCAAGCTTCAAAATCTACTGCATCCCAGGAGTTAGCCGAAACTTCATCCAATGGACACTGATCTAGTATATTTGTACGAACTTGCATGGAGTGGACATCGGGTTAACCCGAACTGAGCGCTCAATATTATCTTTTGGCTTATTCTCTAGGATTGGATCTACAGTTTTTCTTTTCTTTTCTCAAAATTTGCTTGCTTTTGAATTTTTTTTTAATAATATGTACATTGTTTAGTTTTGTATTTTTTTTTTAAGTTTCTTAAAAGCCACATAAAATGCTACATCAGCATTTAATGAAGACTCAATGATCACATTAACATTTTCATTCTTACTTTTTGTCAGAAGGATCAATTCAAACCAAAGAACACTTGTTGAGGACTCAATTGTCATAAATAAAATGTTCAAAAATCTAAATGAGTAATCTGAAAAAATTTAGATAGCTTTAATGCCTTTTTCTCATTTATATATAATAGGTCGAGGAAAATTAAAAAGATAAAAGGATGGGCAGTTATAGATCAATCGATTATCATTTTTGAACTTTTCAGGTTTAATTTTTTGTATAGAAATATATATCCTGTACAATAAATCAATTTTGTTTCGAGAAAAAGAATAGGGAAGCGGTTACCAATAGGAATCTCCTTTCCGTCAATGCACTATAGATATAGATGACAGCTTAAATGCTGTGCTTGGAAAAGATGGAAGGGAGAAAAATAATAGGTAGGGAGTTGACCATATCTTAAAATTCTCCTCCCCGCGTTCTTCTCGCCAAAATTTCAAAATTCACTAATTTCCACGCCCATATTCATTCCCCACATTTTAGTCCTTTACGCAACAGAGCATATACACGCACACATTGCAAAGTTACCCGTAAGTTATGTACCGTTTGTCTTAAAGCCAAACAAAACCTCACCAAAAAAATAATTAATACCACAAAAAATTCTTAATTTGTATACTTGTGGTACATTTACTTCAAAATGATATGTTCATAACAGATTTACATTTTGTTAATTTTCATTAAATTGTATTGTCAAATTTAATGAATTGGATGGTACGTAATAATTAACGAATATACCTATATGAAATTTTACTTTTCATTTGTCATAGATGTATCGGTTTATAATTTTTTGTGATATTAATCTAATTGAATGAAAAGTAATTGAGGAAGTAAATTTGTTACAAATATATCGGTTTGGATTTTTGTGTTGTAATTTAGAAGTAAATATATCACAAATGTATAAATTTGAGATTTTTCGTAATATTAATAAAATAATGAGTAGTTTTGACTTTGGTAAAAAAATAATAGGAAAAAAAAAACCTCCGTTAAACTTGGACAAAAGACTATGAAAATATGGTGGTTCGTAAATTAAAATGTTTGTGTACGGAAGACGTGACAAATCATCGGATAGCATATTCGTGTTGATACCGTAAAAAAAATCGAGAGCGTCCACAAATTTCACAACACATGTCGAAAACCGGTTCTTTCTGTCCGAAATAAAATCTCTCTCTCTCTCTCTCTCTCTCTCTCTCTGGATGCTTCGAAGCGCTGAGTAGTACGACGTACTACTCAAACTCCTCCCGATCAGACTAGCGTTGTACTGCACTTTTATATCGCTCGTACCAACCCCGCCCGAAACCATCAAACAACAACGGCCCGACGTGGCAGAATCAACGATCCGCGGACCACGAAAACCAAGATGAGCCGTGCGGCGTAGTGTGGTGTGCACACTCTATACTCCTCTGTGCCTCCTATTGACTCGACATCAGAGCTCCTCTGTCTCCTTCGATTCGATCCGAGAAAGGGCGACAAATGGCGACCGCCACCGCTGCTTCCACCGCTCCGCTCTCAAACGCTTTCTTACTGCGGCGAGGTCGTCCTTCGACTCTCTCTCTCTCTCTCTCTCTCTCTCTCTCTCTCACACTTCACACTTGTGATTCTTTGACATCTCGTTTTTTGGCAATGATTCTGTGATTGAATTACAGGGTCAAATGGAGGTGCGAAAGCGACTCGAAGCTTGCAATGGACCAAGAACCAGCGCCAGGTATGGAGTTCGGAGTAGTGCGCCATTTTCTTATCGGTTTCGGCTCTCGGAGTCAACCCAGTGTCCCTGCGCGTGCGTGTCTTGATTGGTTTGGAAATGGGACAATCTAGCGGATCATCTCCTTCCTTTGTGTATTTGAACCTTTTGATTGTCGTATTAAATTAATAATTTCGAATGTCGTTGAGAGTGGAGACGTGTTCTTCCTGTGCTGCAGAGGTCGAGCTCCAAGAGGCTTGAGGCAGCTGTAATTACTGCGAAATTCGACCTCAAGCCCCCTCCATATCCCCTGGTAACATTACCTGTCATTTGCACAGCTGAATTCCTCTGCACTTGACGATTTGCTTTCATCTTATCGATCATTCCGTTGTAGAATGCGCTGGAGCCACACATGAGCGAGAACACCCTGTCATTTCACTGGGGAAAGCATCACAGAGCCTATGTCGACAATCTGAACAAGCAGATAGTCGGGACGGAGCTGGAAGCCAAGTCCTTGGAGGACATCGTAATTCAGACATACAATAAGGGTGACCTTCTTCCTCCGTTCAATAATGCTGCTCAGGTATGGCGTAATCTGGATCTAACATAAATTGTTTGAGATGCCTATCTGAAGAGATGATTGTTTGGAGATGAGATGAAATGAAAACACACCGTACCAATGTTGCGTGCCTATAAATTCTTTTGAGCTCAGTGCAGCATCAATTTGATTTGTCTGATGTCAGGGTTACATTGCAATCATCATGTACTTTAATCATATCAAGGCCCAAAATCTGTGCATCAATGTTGGACATATATACACTAACAACACCAAATCCTATATCCAATTTCAAACTATGTCTTACGCTCACACTCAGTCCCTCCACTCCAACAATTCTAGTGATGCTTCATTAAGTTTTTTTTTTTTTTTTTTTGTCTACCCTTCTAATTTCAGTTTTGCACTCTCTATTGAATCGCTTGCAGATCTGGAACCATGACTTCTTTTGGGAATCAATGAAACCAGGTGGTGGAGGAAAGCCATCTGGAGAACTCCTGAAGTTGATTGAGAGAGATTTCGGTTCTTTCGAGAAGTTGTGTGAAGAGTTGAGAGCAGCTGCTGCTACGCAGTTCGGTTCTGGCTGGGCTTGGCTTGCTTGTGGGTGAATTTGACCCTCCTGCATGCATTTCATTTAACAGGGTCAATCTGTTTCATAGGACAGAAAACTTAATGGGGCTTTGTTGTCATAAATACAGTTAATCCCCGTCCATCGGATGGGAAGGAGCTTCTAATAGTGAAGAGTCCCAATGCTGTGAATCCCCTGGTTCTGGGCTACATAGTAAGTAATATCCTACTAGTTTGAGGTCTTCTAGTTTCTGGTTGTAAGTAGTACATTTTTCTCAAGCAATGTGCAAATTACCAAGCAATCACTAGCTGTATTTTAGGTCACATGCGTTGCTTTGCACGAATGATCTAATGATATTTTTGTGGACTCTTTGCAGCCGCTCCTCACGATTGACGTATGGGAGGTAAGCAAATTGTAGTGATTGTACCTTTTGGTTTGTTCTTCTCTTCACTGTCAATTTTGTCCTTGAGCTCCGTCTCTCAAATTCTTACCAAAGAGACAGCAAATCTATGAAGTCACTAACTCTTCGAAACTTTTATTCGGGTTGCAGCACGCTTACTACCTTGACTATCAGGTTAGGTTCATCACGGTTGCTCCTCAATACAGAAGTTCAATTTACGAAATCTGATATAGATGGCCAAAGGCAGTCTAACTTTTTAACCATCTCTGTTTTGTGAGTTCTTGCAGAACCGACGGCCTGATTACATATCAATCTTCATGGAGAAGCTTGTTTCGTGGGAAGCAACTAGTTCTAGACTTGAGGTTGCAAAGTCTCAAGCTGCCTAAAACAAGCCGATGAATAAGAGAAAAGGGTTGGTAATGATTCTGGTTATACATTTCTGCTGAAGATGCTCAGAAGCTCAAGATTTTCACCATCATCATCATCTTCTTGTTTTTTTTGCCCCGACAGGTCCCATCATAACTGACCCCTACATGTTCTGTCTTAGAGCACGTAGAGGGTAGACTATCGAAATTTGCCATCCCTGCCTGCTTTGTTGTTGTGAGAAATATCCGATATTTTGTGCTGAATCTATGAGGTGGGATTCCTTGTGCTCCATCCAGCTATCTAGCAATCATTCTGCTTTCCTATTCGGGCCAATGTCGAAGAAACTTGACCTGCATAGGTCTGAGTACGCTTTCCTTAGGATCTCTGTTGTTGTTCCATGACGACCAACTACGGCATTTTCATGATAAAAAAGATGGAAAATTGACCCGACCGTTCGAGTCGTCCTGTATCACAGTAAGGAATGCTGATAACCTAAAGACCCAGTTAGAAGAAGCTCACGCTGACTACCCCTAAAAGCAAACTGCAAGAAACGGCCTGAAGTGGCCCTGCAGAACACGCATAATCAAAAGATAACACAGTGGAATTTCTGGAGCTAATGTTTGCTTAGGAAGTACGATATAACTGGGAAACTCCCGCAGCTTTCAAAGTGTCAATGTATAATAGCAACTTGTACTCTCTCTTTTTTTTTTGGGAAAAGCAAAATTGATCCATTAATTTGATTTATTTCTATATTCTATATCATCCGTTGACTATTCTGGCCAAATACATAGATTTCGTCGATTTCATGAAATGAAATTAAATGACTAATGGGACTAGTCCACCTCACAATTTGAATGAAGTCCGGAAGTAATACGGATTCGAATTAAAGATAAGATTTTAAGAGCTCATGTAATCCTATATGCCCTCCAAATTCCCACCTTACTTTATCCATGATTTTCTAAATTTGGGGTAGTTACATGTTTAGGAAAATTTTGAATTAGATTTCGACTTATATGGGTTTTATAATTTTGCCAAAGAATAAACTTCTAAATGCTTCAATCTATCTATCTAATCTACATTCATGTATGTCCATTGAAGTTAAGACTTAAATAAAATCTCAATCCGATTTTATCAAGTAAGCCAATACATCTACTGATGTAGTATATATTATATCAATTAGAGTTGTTTATACAGGGAGAGTTTTGACATAAACTATAAAAGAGGTTTCTCTATTATAGCAATAAGTTTTAGTCTCTTTGGCCCAAGAATAGTATATGTTACTTTTACTCTTTTTGTCCTGAGAATAGTAACTTATGATGCTACTATGCACAAAATGTGTATCCGTGGCATAAAAAATTGTAGTGTTAAGATCTCTCCTTTGATACATAAATTTTGTAATACAATTCAACCATGTTAAATCATATAATGAAGATGAAATAGAGGTCCCCAAAATTATTGCAAATTATTCAGTTGGATCTTTGGATTTTTTTTTATGCAATTGGATCCCTAAATTATATATAAATTTTTTGTGCAAGTTAGTCCCTCCATTAAAAAAAAATGGAACTGTTGACATGGACCGACACATCAATGTCACGTCAACATTGGTTTGGCAATTTTGTGCTGATTGGATTAGATATTAGATAATTGGAAAATGAAATTAGAACCACAAAGAGAGAGATTGGTAAAATAAAGTTAAAACCCGAGAAAGAAAAAGTGGGGTGGGAGGGAGTCAGATCTAACCATGGGTTGCACCATCCTAGCCGAGTGACGTAGGGGGTCACTCGATCCCAAGCCACGCGGCCATGGGGTCGAGTGAATCCTGTGACACTTTGTCTCTAGGATTGGATCTATATTACCAGTGAACACACCACTTTTTATTTTTTTTTTCAAAAATTGCTTATTTTCAAATTTTTTTAATAATTATCTTGCTTTGTTTTATTTTTAAAATTTTGTATTTTGTTTTTAAGTTTATTTAAAAGCCACTAAGGATGCCATATCGGCATTGAATGGAGACTGGACGGCCATATTAGTAATTAATTTTTTTTTTGAATTATGTCTAAAACCGACCAAAAAAAATTATGTCTAAAAATATATCTTAAATAAGAATTTAATATTTTTTAAGGAATTAGAAGAGGCAAGTGTGGTTACCACTAGGAATCTCGTTTCTGCAACAGATGGATAGATAATAGATAATAAATTACATGTTGTGCTTGGAAGCGACGGAAGGGGAGAAAAATGACACGTAGGGTGTTGACCCATCTTAAAATTCTTGCCTATTTTTTTTTTCTTCACCAAAAGTTTTTTTACATTATCTATTTTTTTTTTAAGTGAGTAGTTCCAAGATGAGTCAATTATCATCCTAAAACCTAAAACTAAGACGGACGAAGAGCATGAATTAAAGATGGAATTGGAGATGCAATGGCAAAAAATAGAGAGAGAAATAGATACGCACCTTGGGACAATATAGTTGGGATGATGGAAGGTGACAAGATGGTGAGATTGTGGCAGTGGTTGCACAAGAGGTCGAGAGCGAATCAACCACCCAAGACCGGTCGATTTAATCTAATCTCAATCAAATTCCTAGTTCAACTTGGAATTGGTACTCACCCTTACCATGTTCATAACCACCTTCATTCCCCACATTTTCATCCTTTCCCCAAACACAGCATGTACACTCATACAGAAAGTTATATACCCTTTGTCTTAAAGCTTAAAAAGAAAAAGAAAAAAAACTCAAAAAAGCTAATTTTTGAACTTTTGATAAAAAAAAAGAAGAGTAAACATATTTTAAATTATAAAAAGGATATAAAAATGTAAACGATGGTTTTAAAGGCCAATGTTGGTGTACGTACGTTGCGATGAAGGATCGCAACTTCGCAAGACATCCATTGAATTAAACACTAGACGCGCTTAGAAAGGCAAGGCAGATTCGCGTGGATAACTGTAAACACCACACGCTTTGAAAGGCAAGGCGTGTTCGCGTGGATAAGCATAAACAGCTCCACGTCTAGTACAACGTACTACACAACCTCGAGAAATCCTCCCATCCCATGCAGTGCAGCGACGGGGCGAGTGAGAGTGAGTGGCGAAGTACACTGTACTGCACTTTCATCTCCTAGCCTCCTGCCCACCAACCCCCCACGCCACGCCATATCATCGATCACTCGAAGCGGCAGAACACACCAACGTTGACTCGACATCGGAGTTCCTTCGTCTCCTTCGATTCCATCCAAGAAAGCCCAAAGCCATGGCGACTGCGATTCCTGCTGCAAAACTCGAGCTCAAGCCTCCTCCATATCCCCTGGTAACAAAATTTCGTTCCTTGCGTAGCTGAGTTCCTCTGGGCTTTTTGTTTTTGTTTTTGTTTTTGGCTCTCGTCTCATCGATCATTCGGTCGTAGAATGCGCTGGAACCGCACATGAGCGAGAACACCCTGTCGTTTCACTGGGGGAAGCATCACAGATCTTACGTCGATAATCTGAACAAGCAGATCGTCGGGACGGAGCTGCAAGGGAAGTCCTTGGAGGACGTCATAGTTCATACATACAATAAAGGCGACCTCCTTCCTCCGTTCAATAATGCTGCTCAGGTATGGTGTGATCTGGACCTAACCTAATTGTTTGAGATGTTTTATCTGATGAGATGATCGTGTGGAGACGAATGAAAACAGACCGTACCGATGTTGCATGACTATAAATTCGTTCGAGCTCAGTGCAGCATCTTTTTGACTCCTCCGATGTGGAGGTGAAATTACCATGATCATGTACTTTGATATAATCGCATGCGATGTTTCGAGGCCAAAAATTCCGAGTTGAAAGTATCGCTTACCCTCACTCCCCGTCCCTCTACTCAGACAATTCTAGTGATGCTTCATCAGATTTTTGTCTGGTCATTTGATCTCAGTTTTGCACTCTTGATTGAATCGCTTGCAGGTGTGGAACCACGACTTCTTTTGGGATTCAATGAAACCGGGCGGCGGAGGGAAGCCATCTGGAGAACTTCTGAAATTGATCGAGAGAGATTTCGGTTCTTTCGAGAAGTTCTCTGAAGAGTTCAGATCGGCTGCCGCCACGCAGTTCGGTGCTGGTTGGGCTTGGCTTGCTTGTGAGTGAATCCTACCCTTGCACGTGCATTTCTTTCGAGACGGTTACACTGTTTGGGACTGTCCATTGTAGCGTTTCATAGGACTGAGAAAAGTTAATAGGGCTTTGCCGTCGTGAATACAGATAATCCCCGTCCATCGGATGGAAAGGAGCTTGTAGTGTTGAAGACTCCCAATGCTGTGAATCCCCTGGTTCTGGGCTACACGGTAAGCGATCTCCTCCCTTCCTGCGAGGCACACCCTCTTTGAGTTTGTGGTTGAAATTAATACGTTTTTCTTGAGCAAGCTTGCGAATTACCGAGCAATTACTGAGACATTAGCTCTAGGTTTTGGTCATAAACGTTGCTCTGCGAGCATGATCTAAGGATGGTTTTTGTTGAACTTTTGCAGGCGCTCCTCACTATTGACGTTTGGGAGGTAAGGAAATTGCAGTGATTGTACCTCGTGCTCGTTCTTCTTCATTATCATTTTTGTCCTTGAGCTCCGTCTCTCAAATTCTCGCCAAAGAGACGGCAAATTTATGAAGTCACTAACTCTTTGAAACTTTTATCCGGGTTGCAGCATGCTTACTACCTTGACTATCAGGTTAGTTTACTTCACATTTGCTCCTCGATACAGAAGTTTCATGCTGTGAAATCTGATATAGACGGTCAAAGGTAGTCTAACTTCTTAACCAACTCGACTTTGTGAGTTCTTGCAGAACCGACGGCCTGATTACATATCGATCTTCATGGAGAAGCTGGTTTCCTGGGACGCAGTTAGCGCTAAGCTTGAGGCTGCAAAGGCTCGAGCTGCTTAAAAGGAGACGAGGAAGAAGAGAGAAGGGGTGGGTACTGGTTCCAGTTATGCATTTCTATTGAGGATGTTCAGAAGCACAATACTTTTCATCTTCTTCTTCTTCCTGGTTTTTGCCCGAATAAGGTCCCATGATAACGGACCGAAACTTTGCCATCCCTTTCTTTCTTGTTGTGTGACATATCCAATATATGCCTGCGATCTATGCGGTGCCATTCCTTGTGCTCCGTCCAGCTATTAGGCACTAGTTCCTTCCCGATTCCGGCTAATTTTTAAGAAATTTGACCTGCATAGCGTTTGAGGAGGTTGATAGGATCTCTATTATGACCAACTAACTGGTATAAAAGATGGAAAATTTGTCCAATCGTCCAGAGTTGGAATTCCCAATTCAAGAATCAAATTGTGATTTCTAAGATTGAGCTAACAACCCATTAATCTCAATCACAATGGATCCGCTGAACGCAGTTCAGCCATTGACATAACGTTGAAACCGACTCCGCCTTTCTCTCTCGTAGTTCTGTTCCATCAACGTGTTGGTCGCATGCCTTTCTCATTGCTACTTATTTAGTAAATCGACTCACCATACCAATTTGAATTTCCGTTCTCCTTTAACACGTTCATCGAACTTCTAATCATTGCAAACTTAGGGTCTTCAAGTGTTTTTGTCTTTCATGGTTAAAACCATGCTCGTCATTAACTTACTCCCAATTCTTATTCTTGTGTGTTTCTTAGGTACTCCACTCAATACAATGCGTATAAATGTTTTGACTCTTAACTCCAAACAAATTGTTTCAATTATTACAATGCCTCAGCTTTCTTTCTCACGCTTTTGTTCCGTTAAGTTTCGGTCGCATGTCTTCTCATTGCTATTTATTTTAATAAATCGAATCTCTAGACCAATTTTGGATTTTCGAGAAACGTTTTCATCGAATTCCTGATTATGGCAAACTTAAGGTCTAACAGGGTTTTATGTTTTTCAAGGTCAAAATCTTATGGACGTCATAAACTTGCTTCAAAGTCTTGTTCTTGTGTGTTTCTCGGGTACTCCACTCAATACAATGCACGTAAATGTTTTGACGCAAATATTACTGAAGTGATGTCGTTTTCAATGGAGCTCGATTTCCTTTCGCCACCTCACCACCAGCAATTTACCGCAACAACATCGGAGCTATTTTATCTCAGCGTGAATCCTATCCTTCACTCCCGTATGAAGCATATATCTATTTGATATTTCATTTTGTGCAAGATCGGGTTCCTAATAGCCTCTTACAAATTGTCATGTCTCCACAAAAGATCAATTCCGGCCAAGATTGGAGTGTCATTCCATCACGCGAGGGGGTGATACAGAGATAATTCTCAATTCAAAACTCAAATTGTGATTTCTAAGATTGAGCTAATAATCCACTGATCTCAACTGCATATATATATATATTAGTTATTATTTATTATGTTTTAAGTTGTTTTCGACTCTGTAAACAAATACTTGTGCATATATATAGTGCAACAACTCAATGAAACTAATTCTTTTAACTTTGCAATTCATTATCATTTTGATAGAAAGCAATACTGATAAAGTTGGGTTGATCGGTTCTAGGATGGGTTAGTTCACACTCTATAATCTGGAATTCACATAGTCAAGATCAATTCCACGTTTATGAAACTGAACCATGGAACCAATCCCAACCGTCGGGACCCTGCCGAGTGTTTTTTTTTTTTATTTCTTTAAACTTCAATGAAGTTTAATGTCGCGCCTTTTATTATCCACATCTCCAAGTTGGAGAGTTCTAAGAATGACAAATGTTACCGAACACCTTAAACTATATCCATTGTGATAGAAATATCCAAAATATTTTTTTGTATCAAAAAAAATCCTAACCGCTCACTATTAGATAAATATCCCAAACTCTCTTTTGTATTACGAAAAAATCAAAACTTATATATGTGCAACTTATATACTCTCTATTTCAATTCCATCTAGGGTAAATTTATCACACTAGTATAAGTTCGAGATTTTTTTTTTTTACAATATTTTTTTAGGTATTTGTATCATAATGGGCAAGTTTAGAATTTTTAGTGATACAAAAAAAATTCGAGATATTTGTGTTATGGTGTATATAATTTTTCTTTTTTGTAGGATTGACTCTTCTAAGAAGGAAGAGAAGAAACTAAGACTTGAAGTCAATTGAACTTCTCTTCCTTTTGCTCGATGCAAATATGCATAAGATTATTTTCTTTGGTCTCCAATAAGTAAAATTCGAGTGCCAGACACCCTAAAGGCCAAAACTTAGCACGGGAAACACTTAAGTGCCGAAAGTTTTGAAATGTATACTTAGGTATCAAAATCGAAGAAAAATAGATCACTTTAAGTGCTAATGGCGAGAAATTCCAGTCAAATTGCCTATGTGGCATTTTTTGGTGACTTTTTTGCTGACGTGACAATTTTAAAAAAAATTGTCCTCGCAGCATTTTAAAAAAAATTGCTACTTCAGCAATAAACCCCAAAATCGATTAAAATTTAAAAAAAAAAAGGGAAAGAGGAGAGGGATTGGCGAGGGCTGTGCAGCCCTCACCATCACTGCCCCACCATTGCCAGGAAGGGTCAGCATCGATGGGGTGAGGGTTGCCAGGCCCTGGCAGGGGCCGACGACCTTGGCCGACTACTGCAAGCCCTGGCTCTCCCCTAGATCTGATGAGGGTCATAGCCTTCGCCCAATTGAGTCAAGGGCCACCAACTGCTGGCTTATGCGATCCCACCAAATCCAGCGGCCAGTGGGTCTTGGCTAGATTGGGTGAAGGTCAACAACCCTAGCTAGATTTGGGGGAGGGCCACAACCCTTGCCCCACCATTGCCAGCCCTTGCAACTATGGTGGGTTAGTGGCAATGAGAGCTACACAGCCCTCGCCAAACTCTCTCCCCTTCTCTATTTTTTACAAATTATATAATTTAATTAATATTTATATTAAAAATCATGTCAGTGCCAAAACAACATAGTTTTGACTCTTTTTTACTGACTAAGCTTTCCAATGAGTCACGTAGATAACTTTTATTATTAAAATAAGCTACATTGAATTTCTAGTACCCTTCATTGGACTCGGCACGTGACATTTAAATATACCTTTCAGAATTTTTGGCACTTGTGCTGTACTTTTGCCGTAAAATTCAGAAGATGGGTCTTTTACAATCCTTCACCATCCCCACCACAAGATTTCTCCACATAAACACATACATGAAAATGCAAAATACGAATCATGAAAACTAGCTAGTACCAGTGCAAAAGAGGAATTAGGGTTTTGCCATAAGGAACCGAGGAAACTGGACTTGTTCTCGCTGGAACCATTCAAAATTGGCTGGTTCAATCTAATTCCCAAATTGAACCCAGACTGTTGAACTTGGATCAATGCTCACCCCTAGATAAAGTAAAGATCGGGTAAGAAGCTCATGCCAACGACTTCTAAGAGCAAACTGCAAGGAACGGCATGAAATGGCTCTGCTGAACATTAATGATCAACAGATAATGCAGTGGCAATCATAAGCATCATTTCTGGGGAAACAGAGCTGGACGTGGATGCACACCGAGAATCACATACCAAGGAAGCTCAAGTAACCAGCTGATTCCACGTAATGAATGCTAAAAGAACAGTGAAGCCCCGAAAATTGCCAACAAAAGA
Source organism: Corymbia calophylla (assembly GCA_014182845.1). Taxonomy (NCBI): domain Eukaryota; kingdom Viridiplantae; phylum Streptophyta; class Magnoliopsida; order Myrtales; family Myrtaceae; genus Corymbia; species Corymbia calophylla. Next base: position 308,767 of record CM024703.1, on the reverse strand, counting down.
AAATGGGCGAAACACACAGATCCCCTATAGTCAAGAACCACATGGCGAAAAAATGTTGTAGCACAGATAAAGGGGAATTGATAGCGATGGTTGTGTGAGTATACAAGAACACATGGTAGAGCACGCCACCGAAAAGTTCAATCTCTCAAGAGCCTCTACCATCGATTCATGAAGTGGAAAGCCTGTAAATAAGCTAATGCTATGGCAGCAATGTCCTGACTTAGCCGGTCTTCTTAATGAATGAACATATCATGGAGCACCTTATAACTACAAAACCAGGGGTATCTGATAATGTTCAGTTTTGTCCCACGACTCAGAGAAACATCATAGAATTAGCCATCTTTTTAAAACCCACTGAGGCCAAGTGCACTCATGTGCACGAGTGTACCCGTCAAGCTAGTCATGTAAGACGCGACAGCTTTTGCTTGATTGAGTTCCATCTTCTATTGAACTTAACCGTCATTCTACTGCATTTCAGTCCGCACAGTGATCCTATAAATGAGTGGATGGAGTCAAAAGGGGAGATTCACACATTGAATTCCTTTATCAAGATTTTAACTGTTCTATAATTTAGAAAAAGAATCTCGAATAACTAACTGCCAGAAAGTTCCATCTGCAGGTGGCAAACACGCTCAACACAAATACCAGAGAAGCAGTTCGAACATTGACTATAAAAAAATTTACTACATACATTATAGTTGATTAAAACTTTCGACTAGACAACCCAGCATCCCTCAGCTCCCATGCTGGTCTTGTCTCCTTTGCGATATCATTCTTGATTGCCCGTTGTAGAGGCTTAATGATGAAGAAATACTGTTAACAACCAAACACAACAAAAAAGAGCTCGCATCAACTACTGTCTGTTGGATGATGTGGAAAAGAGCTATATGACAGTTCCATAGCAACTTACTTGGAATGCAAAAATTAATGGTATAAATTCTTTCCATCTCCTATTGGGGTCAGGCCCTTCAATCAGCTTCTTGTTTACCAATATAGCTTTGCTTCCATTTAACGCGACCTCTGTGATTGTTTTAACTAAATTGGGAATCCAAGCTGTTCCACAAGGAAGAACCTGTGTGCAGAAGGCACACAATATATTTTGCCAATGGCTGCTCAAACAACCATATCATAAACAATAAAAAGGCAATAACTTATAGCGAATAGTATCTGACCTTTTCATTGTTTTCATTCTTATTACATCTCCCACTGTTCTCCACCAAGGCAACAGGAATGGCATCGCCCTGGTAATAACAAATAAAAATTGGATAATTTCTGTAGACAAAATTTTATGCATTTCAATACAAGTAGCAAAGAATCGATGTTGAGAGAAATGGCTGAGAAAACATATGGAAGTTATACGCTATAGGTTGAACACAAGGCTCATCAGGGGAAAAGGTGAGGAGGTAAATCTTAGGTAAAGACCAATTTACCCAAGTATCTTGCTTCTTTATCCTGGCTCCAGATCGAACAATTTTGAGAAGGGCCTCTGATCTTCTAGTGAAGAAAACATCATATTCCAGGCCATCAGGTGGTGAGAGCTGCGCATGCGTTAGGACAACCAAGGCTCTTTTCCATATCTGTTTACCAAAACTCTCTGTAACGGCCTTAATAATCTGCTTGTCCAAGTTATCCACCCTATATGTATCCAATCGGTCCACATAGAGCAGAATGTCTACGGTCTTGTTCATAAGGAAGCTGCACAAAACGGAAAGAAACATAAGACAAACCAGATAAGTCAAGAGAATTGATGGATGAAGCTAAGACCAACCGCTTTATATTCTGAAGAGTCTGGTCATTGACATATCCCCCTTCTATGAGCCCAGGAGTGTCAACGATATTGAGCGTAAAACCAGCCCTCGAGCGTGAAACCATCACAGGTCTTGGAACTTCTGACTACAAGACAAACGTATTATGTATTAGAATACCCCAACGGCATTAACATGGGTTAAAGGCAAACCATGTACCTGAAAAGCGCTGACGGCAACAGCTCTCTCCCCTATAATTGAATTAACAGTAGATGATTTTCCGACGCCTCCCTTCCCCATCACCAGGATTGTCAATGTGCTGACATTCTGCGAGAATGAATGCGCAGAACTACTTGAGAAGCGTGCTACTGCATTGGAAACCTAATTCCACCGCAACAGGTATCCTAAGCATCTGAAAGTAGCCGTTCAGGCATTTCCTTTCACACATAATAATCATGATGAACTGGTTCGAGACAGAAGGCTGCGAAGAAAAATATTTTTGCAAAAGAGCACGAACCAATCTAGAACCACACATGTGCCGAAACCATGCTTTTCGAAACAACCGAACAGGGACTGCAGCGCAAGCATAAAACGCAAGGAACGCTAGGCGCACACTCGCAGCATCGCAATTCACTCGCTAAAGCGCTTGCAAAACCGAACCAAAAAAACATTTGAACGGGCATAAATATCGGAAATTGAGAAGCGAAACCTCCTGCTTGAGTTTGCCAAGCAATTCGAACAACTTGGTCTGAGTGGCGGCTGGAAACTGTTGGATCCCCGTCCATTCGCGAATGAGTTGGGACGCCATGGCAGCCGAACGCGCAAGAAAAACTTGAAGAAATGTATCGAAAGCGAGGTGAAGGGAAAAGAAGAAAAGGCGGACGTCCCGAACAGAGTGAAGATGAACCCTAAGCGCTGGACGAAGCAAAGACCGGCTGGAGAATGCTCATGGTGATGAACGATGAATGTTACGGCGTCCTTGCGCTCTCTGTTGAGAGCAGAGCTCTGCGAAGGCCTTATCGGTTGGAGGAGCCGTTGAATCGGTCTCGTCTTCTGCTTATTTATATCGCCTTGAGTCGGGTCGAGCCGTCCCGCGAGTGTCTTTCTGTTGCGGGTGTCGGATCCGACCCGATCCGATCCGAGTCCCCTGGGCCAGGAATGGCATTGGCTTTTACCCTTTCGGGGGTATACAAATTGAAACGCTTATTTCTTTCTTGCGGGGTTTATAAGGAACTTCTCGATGGGAGAAGTAAGATGCAAATTGGTGAATTTCCCCTATGGTCACTAGATTTTAGGGGGATCTATGATCATATCATTGAGTTTTGATTCTATCAATCAATTCATTAAAAACTTATGTTTTTCAAACTCATCCATTTTTTTATAGAATTTGAGCCAATGAATTGCTAACATGACGATGACATGACCTCTTGAAAATTATCCACATGTCCATCACCTAGACAATTCGTCAAAAAATTAGTGTATAGACTATGAAAAGTTAAAAAGTATAATGCATTAGGAGATTGAATTTGAACTTCAACTACCTAATTGCAAAATCCACTAAAACCTAGCAATTGAGTTTACCCAAGCTTTTAAATATTATGAAAAATAACTTTCTCATATTGCTTTGTGATTTTTTCTATACTATTCTCTCATAATACATAATTATTCTTTTCACGTTAGCACTTTTCGAGTTTAAAAGAAACTTTAAAACCCCCTAAATTTCAGTAAATTTTCAATTTGATAGTAATCTTTTTCATATTGACTACCGAGTTGCACAATATTGTGAGAAGTAAGTTTTCACTTAGCCCAGTGACTATTTCTATTGCTAAAACAATTCTTGTCTCAGATGAGTTATTTTTTCGACGCTTTAATAACATTCTAATGTTAAAAAACTTTAAAGTAGAAGAAGATTTCAATGCAATCTATAAACTTTTAATATAGTAAATAAAAGAAGAAAGTTTTTCATGCAACCTCTTAGCAATTTTGTCTTGGGTGCAATATGCGTTTAACTATGAGTTTCTTTTTTGTAACTTTTACAAAATTCAAATTTCAAACTTTAATTTAGACCCATCTAGATAGTTGATTTTGTATTAGTTAGATCGAACTAATTAAACTCTTAAGCTTTTGTAGCCATGATAAGATTGATCAATTGTATTTTTTTGTAAATGTACTTAATATATATGAAATGCTTAAATTTTTACGACAAAGAAATTTTGTCTGTTTATGAGTAGAATTGGAAATCCAATTGAATCAGTTCGAATTGGCAATTTTCACCTGGTCCAATGGACATTACTATCGTTGAGTTTTGGGCCGGGGATAGGGCAACCATGCGGGATGAATTTGGTCAACCTTGCCCCACTTAGCAATTCTCCATTTTAGAAAATTGTAGTCCTAATTTTCTCAAAAGAATTGTTTGAGCGTTGCTAAAATCATTTTCTTTTTTACTTCTCTTCTATTTTCGTCATGAAGGTTTTCAATGATAACCTCATTTTTTTATTTATTTAGATACTCTAAGAATTTTTTCTGAGAGCCTACTTCACCTTTCGCAGCCCCATTAAGTTACAAGAGGTCTTGTTCTTTCCTACTTGCGGTCTTTTTGGTGAAGTAAAAGAAAGAGGAAAGCAAACTAGAAATGTCATCCCAAGATTCAATTGGCCGTCTCAATTTTGTGAAACCAGAACGGGCCAATTCTCGATAACCAGTCATTGACCCGACCCGAATCGACGATCCATACTAGAAATGTCCTCTACATTTTTTTGGCTCACCGGGAAAAAAGAAAAAGAAAAGGAGCGCGGTAACAGCCGCAGAACAGTCCATAATCTTCCAAAAATAAAATAAATAAATAATTAAATTAATTTTTTGGTATATTCTTTTATTGAAAACAAGCCTAAGTCCATTTTCTTTTCCCCAATTCTTTACTTGCGTTCGTGGGTGGCGATGGTTACGACCACAAACCTCCCTTGGAACCCCATTCTGCCCGCCCGGCCCCGTCGCCTTCCGTCCACGCGCCTCCCCACCCCCCGCCGCGCCCCGCCGCGCCTCCCGTCCGCGCCTTCCGGCGCAGCGACTTGGACCGCTTCGCTCAGAGGGTCGCCTCGGGCGAGGCCTGGAGGGACGCATGGCGGACTACCAACGACCGCTTCGAGCTTTTCCTCTTCGAGGCGAGGAAGACCGCCGAGCGCATCGACCGCCGCTACTCCGTCTCCCGGCGGCTAAGCGCCGTGGCTGAATCCGCCGCCGATAGAGCGCGCGAGATCGACCGCGAGTTCGAGATCGGACAGCGGTGGCGGACTTTCACTCTAGATTTCAGCAGGAACTGGCCGCGGGTAAGCACTTGCTGTAGTTAATCGCGGTTGTATGTGAGACAAGCCGGTTGTTCTTGCTGTAGCTATAATCTCAGTTGCGTGTGACACGAACCTATGAGCTCGGCGTCTTTTTTATTGTTTTCTACTCTTTTTGATCGGATGACGAAATGATGTAAATGAAAATGACATTCACTGCCTCCGTTAGGTGCTTTATGTACAGCGGAATTGCTCGTGAATTGATTCTCTGCTTGTGTATGGATGACGTTTTTAAGCTCAGTCGGTTCATTTTATAGCACAAGAGGTTGAGACGTTATCCTACCCTTGTATTTGGTAAAACTTCTGAGCTCCGTCGTAATTTCTGAGAAATGTGAAATTGAATTGGCCAGTGTTAGCTTCTCGTGGAGTTGCAAGAAGTAATGCTTGTTTAAAAGCAAAAGAGGACCTTGTTGGAGATGATCTACTCTTGCTTGGTTTGGATGATTGGAAGAGTGATGAATGACATGCACCCTGCTGGAGTTTATGTTAAATAGGATTTTTAATGACATTGCTGCTCTGTGTTTCCGTTTACCCTACTTGTGCTACAATTCCGAAGCTGGAGAACAAGTTTCTGTATTCGCACCTCAGGAAGATATAATCCAGCTTCAGTTTTTAAATATTCTATCGATGGAGAGAAATTTACGTTGTCATTTCATTGTTAAAAAGGGGAAGGATTCAGTTCAAGTGGTACCAAGAGAGTGCCTTCCCATTTACATTGGACATTTATGAGAAAAAAGATCTCACTTTCTCAAGGAAATCACTTACTTTAGGACTCAGCCCAGAAATAATTGTGAGAGACATCGCTCTCATCTTCATTAGAATTTGTTTTTTGTTCTCTCCTTCTCCTAGTTAGCCAGAAGTTCACTGATGTTCACAAGTTTTGTACCTGTTCAGCTGAACCATGAACAAATGTAGAAAAAACTGCATGACTCCCCCCCCCCTCCCCTCTCTCTTTCTCTCTCTCTCTCTCTCTCTATAAGGTGCTGATTTATCTGGTCTTCTCCACCTTCACTATTTAGTTTGTCAAGTAACCAGAGGGTTTTCTTCTTGATGTTTGTATTTATACTTACAAGTTCTTTTTCTTTTACTTGCAGTACAGAAAGGAGCTCAATGATTTCTTGGAGACGCCACTAGGAAGAGGCTTTGCGGTGAGTATCATCTGTAACTTGAAAATTACATGTTTATCTTGATAATACTATTTGTGTGATTCATTTCTTTATGATGCCTGTAGAAACTTGATAAGGAAGATAGTGTCTGATTGTGTAAACTCTTCCTCTCACCCTCAATGATTCAGGGTTATTTGCTTTTTCCCCCAGAGGAATTTGATTCTTTTATCCAGTTGGTTCTTATTGAGTAGATAATTGGGGAACTCTAAGATTCTTGAGTTTAGCAGTCCATGCATTTACATTTCTCTGCATTGTGTCCTATTTGTTCTTATTCCTATTTCTCAGTATGTTTTTTTTTTTTTTTTTTTTTTCAACTCAAAGATTCTTTTGCCAATTGATGGCTCACATTCTATATGTTTCCTTATCCTTGTCTGTAGACAATTTTTTTCCTCTGGTTTGCGTTATCTGGATGGCTCTTCCGATGTCTGATATTTGCTACCTGGATACTGCCTTTCGCTGGCCCCCTTCTCATTGGAACAGTTGCCAATAATCTCATCATCAAGGTATGTATTTTACCTTTACTTCCTTTAATCAAAAGCAGAACATCGCACTTTAAATGTCCAATGCATGTGTATTGTAGGGCAGGGTTTCTTCTACCATTTCTGTGTAGGTATATTGAGAACAGTTCACAAATGTGAGATATTAAATGATGTGACAGATTACAAGTGGGCATTGCAACAAGTGGGTTGTATTGAACACCCAATTAAAGTCTACCACACTAACTTATTATTTTTCTCAATGAGTCTTAAGTGTATTTGAAAACTCTCCAGTAACTTCGAAAGTTTTCTATGTGAAGAATATATATTCTGGTTGCTATGGAAAATTGAAATTTTGCGAGTCCCTAGTTGTCTTTCTTTTTGGGGCTGGAGAGTCTTCAGTTGGTTTACTCTTTGGAAATTCGATTTCTAGATATTAATCATGATCTCATATCAAACAGATAGGTTTATAGTAATCCATGATAAAAGAAGTAAGGATTACGGAAGAATATACATTGAAATGGGAAAAGGAGTTGTCTCAAACAGTAAGTCACCTCCATAATTTCATATTAAGTTCGCTAAAATGGGGTGGGAAGGGCTTCTCTTCCTGCCTCTGAGTTAGTTTTATGTCTATATTTGAACACTATTTAGTTGGAATGTATGTTTCTCTTCCCCACATGAAACCCAACGACAAAGTACTGTTCCCCTGGCAATAATAATTCCCCACATGAAACCCAGTCTAAAATTTATTTTGTTCTTTAATTGCGTACTGAATTCTTAGAAGCGACAGTGATTGAGTTGAGAAATGTTAGAGAAAGAGAAGTGCATGAAAGATAAACTTGAACATGTCACTCGACATCAGATTACAAATTGCCTGTCCATTAATGGGCAATAAAGTGGATAACTCTCGATTGCATGTGCTACAGTGGTAATTTTGGTTAAACTGTTGCTATTAGAATCTGCAAAAGCAGTTCTAATATAAGATGTGAATTGCACACAAAATATTTAAACTTTAATGAACTTCTTGACTTGAAGCTCAGAGGAACTTGTCTCTAGGATTTCTGAAACTTTTGACCTTGTGATGGCCACAGGGCGCTTGTCCAGCTTGTAAAAGGCAGTTTGTTGGATACAAAAACCAAATTGTTCGTTGTGCCAGCTGTGGGAACATTGTATGGCAGCCGAAAGGGGACTTTTTTTCACGAGATGGTGGTGGAAGACGCAACACTTCTTCAAAGTCTGAACCTGACATTATTGATGTTGAGTTTGAGGAGAAATGACAGGATTTTATCAGTCCATGCAGCATAAGGAAGAACAGAGAGCTTTAAGTAGTTCCATCTCTTCAGGTTTTTCTCCAAAGGTTCCTTTTTTAGAAGCTGCTCGATATGTATCATAGTCCTCTCATGCCACAGGAAAGTAGAGAAAATTAGATGTAAAAGCCTTCTGTTTCGGTTGAAACGTTTGTATTTGTTGTTCCTGTTCTCTGATAATGTGTCACGGTTTGCCAGCGTTAAGAATTTCCTTAAGTATCATTGCTTGGTTTGCTAACTAACTGTGCAACGCCAACAGAGCTTATCATTCATTTGCATTGCTGTTCCCTTACTAGATGATTTTGTCCTGGTAAAATTCAGCGGACATGGCTCATACTAAATAAAAGTCAATATGGCTCGGATCATTTTCGACTCCACCCAAAACCGGACCTGACCCACTCATTTGACACCCCTAGTGAAAGGTAAGTGCTACAAGGGCTTCATCTATAAACAGGTCAGTTCTTTGCAGGCACTGGGGCTGGGCATCGTTTGGTCTAAATTGCCAAACCCAACTGAAATTGCTATTTAAATTCGGTTTGAGAAGGTGGATTTTAAAACTCAGCAAATAAAAAGAATGTGTACGGTTTGATTAATTTCCGAACCAAACTGTTTTCCAATCAATTATATTCTCGTGTCTTTAAAAACCTATGTGTGAACCGGGGTTGCAACAATTGTTACTATGTCAAAACTTGCCTCTAATCATTAGATAATAGCAGGGTCAATTCCATAAAAAACCCTCAACTATAGCTTTAGTCCCAAAAATACCCCAAACTTTTTTTGTCTCGAAAAAAACCCTCAACTTTTACTTTAATCCCAAATCTACCCTCCGTCAAAAATCACCGTTAACTCCTTTGACGTGGCAATTCCACGTCGGCCCAAAACATGACGTGGAAAAAAATCCACAAAATCCTCGCTTTCCCTTTTTTTTTTTTTTTTTATTTAATGGAGGAAGCGGCGAGGGTCGCCGGGCGGCCCTCGCGGCGTCGGCGCCCAGGTGACCCTCGCTGGCGTTGGGCGAGGGCGGCCCGGGCTGGGCGACCCTCGCCGGCGTCGGGCGGGGCGCGCAGGCTAGGCGACCCCGCCGGCATCGGGCGAGGGCCGCCGCCCGGGCCAGATCCGCTCGGGCGGCCCTCCTCCGATCCGGCACGGGGTGGCCCTCGTTCGATCTGGCCTGAGCGACCCTCACCCGACGCCGGCGAGGGCCGCCAAATCCGGCTAAGGGCCGCCCTCGCCGGATCGGCTTGGGCGGCCCTCACCCTCGCTTGGGTCGCCCTCGCCGGATCCGGCAAGGGCGACCTTCGCCGAGTCGGGTGAGGGCGCCCTCACCCCGGTGCTCGGGCGGCCGCCGCCGTGTCGGGCGGCGACCCCGCCCGCGCCGGCGAGGGTCGCCCGGATCTCGGGCGGGCCTCGCCCGACGCCGCGAGGGCGCCAGATCGGGCCGCCCTCGCCCGACGCCCGCGAGGGCGCCGGGTGACCCTCACCTGACTCTGGCACCGGCTTCCTCCATTCAATAAATAAAAAAATAAAAAAATAAAAATAGAAGGAGTTAACGGTGATTTTTGACGGAGGGTAGATTTGGGACTAAAGTAAAAGTTGAGGGTTTTTTTCGAGACAAAAAAAAGTTTGGGGTATTTTTGGGACTAAAACTATAGTTGAGGGTTTTTTATAGAATTAACCCGATAATAGCATGAGCTCTCTAGAAATTTAAGGTTGATGAAGTTAGACGATGGATGCATCAGACAAGAGAGTAGGTAAAAAGAAAATGAGGAATTCAGTTTAAACAGTTTAGTTCTATATGATCTCAAGCATTTATTTAGTTCAATTTGGTTTATTTATCTCAGCTTAGTTCACTTTCCGTATCAAACCGGACCAAACCGATACTTTGAAAACCTAACTGAAGTTGATAAATTTAAGAAAATGAGAATAATTAGGTAGAACCCTAATTTGTCACAAAAGTAAGATTTTTCAATCTGTTCAGCTTTTTTGGTTTGATAATTCTTGAGAGCTTTTCAGCCGAAGATAATTCCTTGAAGTTAATCAGTGTAAATAATTAAGTATTATTAGAATTCTATATTATTACAAATACATGGACTTTTTTGAAAGAAAAAAAAAAAAAAAGTGATAATTTGTCATGTGTATTTGATTACCATATTTTGGTAGAAGATGATAGAACGGCCCCAATTTCTTTACACCAGGGGCCCGCGCTTGTACTCCGGCTTAAGAAACTTATACTATTACAGTGGTTAAATCATCTAGATAATTTTACATTTCTAAGATTTTTACATCTTTAATGAACTTTAGTCAGGTTATAGTGGCGGCCAATCTTTGTAAGCCAAAATACGATCCAAGTTTTGCAGTGGATCAAAATTAGGTTATTCATGCAAAACTTTTTGTACTTTTTTATTTTACAGTAACACTGATAAAAGAATAATCCCCACATCCCATTGTAATTAGAGTTTTTAATCGAACTAACTGCTAGGCTTGAAAAATTTAGCATCACCAACCCTCGTTGTGAACTCTAATCAATCTACAAAGAAGAACGTTATTATCTTGTATATTAAAGTACTAGCAACGACATCACCAAATTAAATTGACATGAATTATCACACAAATAAATAATCAAAAGGAGATGGTTCGATTGTATTGGTTAATTTCCTTTCCTATTTATATGGTTGCAAAATTTTAATTATCTCATCGTTGTATACTAAAAATGAGTATATTTAGGATATGTATTACGATGGGCAAAGATGATGATTTTACCTTAAAACTAAAATTTCAGCAGAGGTTGTCCTCCCAAAATATGGATAATTACTTGGTGCATTCGGCATGTCCAGCTGGATGAGAGAATATTAATTTTTGATCTCACTCCACAAATTACAAGTTATTATAGCAAAATATCCCCCTATTTTATCCTAGTCTTTATTCGTTTCACGCGTGGTCGGGCAATTCCCTTTCACCACCGTCCTCTCTCTCACGTGTCCTGCTCTCAAAGCCCCCGCCGCGCGGCCCGATCGCCCCGAGGAGGACGAAGTGCGTACCAGGGCGGACGCGACGGCGGACAAGAGTAACGCGCTCCTTCGGCCGCGCCTTTTCCTTGAAGAAGAACCCAAATCCTGGTGCGACCAGGTTTTGCACTTTTCACTGCGCTCGCTTCTAGCGTGTGCTCGAGCGGGCGAATCAGGAGGGGAGAGAGAGGGATTGGGTTGAGAGAAGAGGCAGAAGACTAAGGCGGCTTTCGCTCGCCGGAGGCGTCCAAGAGACGAGTAGAGGGCCATGGAGACCTCTCAAGAGGATGCTCCCGTCTTCCTCGATCGCCGCTCTCGAGCCACGAGAGGAAAGAGGTGACTCCTACTTTTGTTTCTCAGCTGGAGAATTCTCCGTTGATTGATGGAAAGTTACTCTCTTTTTTTTTTTTTTTTCTTTTTTGGGTGAAACTCGTTCGTTTATGATTTGTTCAGGATGACCAACTTGCTGGATGACGAAATCGAACAGGACGAGCTGTTCTGGAACCAAGATGCTCTTGTAGAGGTATATATGCTCGTGAATTCACGACTTCTAGTGTTAGTCATAGTTAAAGATATTTGACTATGCTTGGATTATTTGCTTAAGTTTTTTGATTAATTGACCCCGCCCCTGCACAATTCTGCATGATCCTTAGCTCAAATGCTTGGGTCCCTCATATTTGTCTTTTAATTTCCGCGCTGGCGCATTTCGCTCCACTTGTCTAAGGTTTTGGGAGGTTGTCAGTGTTCGCCTGATGGATCTCTCGCCCTAATTCCTACTCACTACTCAGGCCGCTGTAAAGAAAAAGATAGCCTTCACCTTTTTATCCTCGTTTAGCTGATATATTTTCTTCTGGGCGTGCTATTAGGCGAAATGTACAAGTTAGATTGATATTCTAGCAATTCCGCATCATGGTAATCTTTTGATGATGACATAGTTGTTCATACTATTGTCTGTTGTTTTTATCAGGACGAAAATGATGATAATTATGAAGAGGAGCCTGAAGTTGCCGATGTATTTGACAGTGACTTTGATGAAGATGTGAGTGCTTTTGCAACATTGTCTTGCTTCCATTATCATCTGTCTGGTATCTGCATAAGCAGCTGTTATCAATTTGATCTTTTTATTGAAGCTCCAAAACTTTACAACCGTTCTGACCTACTGGTGCTATTAGGAGCCTGATCCAGATGAAGAAATTGCCGATGACGGAGATGAGAGGTCAGTATATTTTTGTAGATTGGATCTTTTTGCACAGTTGTCAGCCTAAATGACCTTGAGATGTCACAATACAGGGAGCGTCCAAAGAAGCGGTTAATCTTTCCAGGAAAGACTGCAAAAAAGAAGAAAAAGAAACAGAAAGTTCTTACAAACTTGGAGGAAACTCCCAAGGATGAGAAGCCTTCTCAACAGTCTGCTCACAACGAGAGCCACGACGTTTCTGATGAGGTAGAAGTTGAGAGAACAGTGAGAAAGTCTACGAGAACTGCGGTCATTGTTAGACAGGCAGAGAGAGATGCAATACGCGCTGCTTTGCAAGCAACAATGAAGGTTCGCTAAATTCTTCTTTGACCATTTTCGGTTGTAGTTATGCATGTACGAAGAACTGCTCCATGTTTCAATGTATGCAGGTGATGCTAATAAATGGACAGATATGCATGATTTATTGCTTATGGTTTTCTCAAGAATAAGAAAAGATTTCAGTTGGGTTTTTTGTTGTTGTTAGTTTCATTCTTCTTGTATAGCTGCTAAAGAACATCCTGGCACTCTAGTCACTCTACAAAACATCTGTTTTATTCTTGTCGTAAGGAGCAGTTTCATCTTTAGCATACTCTTTGAACAGCTAGCTGTTTTTAATTGAAGTTTCTTGTAGAATCATTATCATATGCCAGAGAACTTTCTAATACAATCACCACATGAGATGGTATTTTTAAGATCCCCTCATCTGGAACAATTTAGCTGCCATTTGGGAGCTGTTTAGGCATAGTAATGGCTATTTCTAACATGGACTTAATTTTGTTCCTTATGAGATGCAGGAATCTTATCTTGATTGGTAGTAGCTGATACTACTTGTAGTAAATGATTCTGAACATCATTCTGAAAGTCGATGAGTGCATTGGTGGAGAAATTGTATGTTTAACTAAAAATCCATTGGAGCATTGTTGTTGTAATGAATAAATCATGTTAAACAAGTCATACTCAAGCATCTTTCACAACTCCTCAAGGATACTTCCCAGTTCTGCCCTTTATTTTAGCTTTATGTGGTGCTTTTAGTAAAGCAGCTGCTCCCTGTAGAGAGTATGCCATCTCACGGAATGGCTTAACTGTTTTTTTTTTTTTTTTAGCCAATAAAAAGAAAAAAGGAAGGAGAGGAGAAGCGGATGACCCAAGAAGAAATGCTTTTGGAAGCTGCCCAAACAGGTTTCATTTCGTAGACTGAAGTTTAGAGGTAGATGTTTGCATTTATGCGACTTCTGTTTGCCTCACACTGCATGTCTTATTTTGCAGAAATAATGAACTTAAGAAACTTAGAACGTGTGTTGGCAAGGGAGGAAGAAGTTAAGAAAAGAGCAATCGTGCATAAAGCTGTATACAGTGGTCCACAGATCAGATACATCTCTAAAGATGGTAACCTTTAGTAACTAGCTCAATTCTATTCTTTCATTCTAGTTTCACACCATCTTGGATAATATAGTCTCGAAATTCTTTGGGGTTTCAGTTTCTGATTGATATGAATATCATTTCAGGTCTATCATTTCTGGAGTTTACCAAAGAAGTGTCTTTTCAGTCCGAAATTCATACAGCATCTTTTCCATGTATGTTAGCTTTACATTCACTATCCCATGATTCAGTTTAGTAAGCTTATATCATATGCTTTATTTCCACCAGTCACACATTTGATGTTGAATATTATTGCTGTTTGTTTGAATGACATGAAGGTTCACAAACTTATTGTTTAAGTGCTTAACGCTTGAATTTTTACTTCGGTGAAGTGCTGTGGTCTCATAGTATGATCCTCCCATCTGGGATTTATGTCTTCAGAGATTAACCTGTTGTGTTCACTCAACAAGGCTGGCTGCTTTTTTAAGTGTGAACCCTGAATTTGAGCTAAACAAAACATTTTTAGCTAAAGATAAGTCATGCCACAGTTGTGGTCATTGTGATGCAGAACTTGTATTTGACACAGTACGTGGAATGAAATTATCATGACTTTAAGTGATAAAGAAATCTCTGCATGGTTCACAAAAAGCTTATCTCAGTTGAAGAAATAGTCCTATTTGAAGTGCGACACATTGCTTAACTATGAAGCACAGACCTTTAGTGGATAATGGTTTGGTATGATGTTGTTAAAGATGCTGTAGCTGTATATATTGTAATTTGAATCTTTCTCGTCAAGAATGGTGGAAGTTATTTTCTCTTTGATTTTGTCTCAGATCCAGAGAAAGCTGTATGTGCAGTCACAGGATTGCCAGCCAAGTACGAGATCTTCACCACTTAATTCTCACTTCAAATGCATTACCTCTAAAATATTACATCTCTGTTTCCATGGATTTGAGTGGCAGGTTATACTTTGTTATGTAATGATTCTGAAAAACAAAGTCAACCTGGAGATGCTTCTTATATGTTTCATAACAATAATGCTTCTAACATGTGTTCTTTTAGTTGTTGCCTAGGAAGCGATGCTTGAATTGGATACTCTAGGTTTCATTTTTGAGTCAAATATCAGAAACTAAGTTTTGCTGTTACATGGACAAGCTTTGAATGAAAACTAATACTACGATGAGGGAGGAGGAGAAGTGCATAATATTAACTTGATACCTGGATTATGGTTTGGTAATCTGCCCCACCCTCTGCTCCTCATATCACCATTTGCTGAAACATCCCAACAATGAGAGTACAATATGTTTCATTTTTATGAGTTTAATTGCATGTTGAGTGAGTTGTGGGAGCCGCACCCCTAACTTTAGACTCGGTAATCTTACATCTATGTTAGTGGACCTTTATAAATGGGTCTATCTGTCTAGAATGCTTGAGAGATATGAGCAACTGATGCATATATATGGTGTTTACAGATACCGTGATCCAAAAACAGGGTTACCTTATGCTACAAAAGAAGCTTTTAAGATTATTCGGGAACGGTAGGCACACATTCGTCCTGTATTATTACTTTACTAAGTTAAACCCGGCAGACATTCTGAGTGCAGCTGCTAACAAATATATCATTGCTATATCGTTCAATAATAATCTCTCGTCTTTCTTCTTCCTGTGATCTTCAGTTACTCAGCAGAGACCAGTGGGGTTCAAAATGAGATGAACATGGGTGTATTATATGAATCTCTATCTGGGAAAGGTTTCTCAGCTAAGCAAAAGAGATCTGAACCTTCGAACAAAGGTGAAACGTCCTATTTACGGTACTTGGCTCGGTTTCGCAGTGTACCGTGTCTCGAAAGTGATTCATCAGAATAGCTGCTGGGTGCTTTTTTGCTGAGTCTGATGTCCAATATCAACAAACATCGAGCAGATTCAGAGCTAGGCGCTCTTTGAGCGTCGAGTAATTTGAAGAAGGGAAAGAACTAAACCCTTCAGAAACAAGGGCGAAGATCATTCTGCAGCTCATCTGTATTGGAAAAACTGTATGAGTGGATGCTTGTGCCTTCCAGACGGGCAAGAAAGGGGGAGAAATCTTCTGTATGCGCACGAGGAAAAATACTGTGCCCTAAAATTATTAGATTTCTGCTAGTGTCTGGATTCCTCTTGCAAGGGTTTTATATTTTTATCTATGAGAGCAGAGAGAATCGAAAACCGGTGTCTCTCCTCTGCGCTTGTGATGACTGTAAAGAGCAATTCCGTTCTGAACGTGGCCAAGATGCTAGAAATTTGACTTTGCCATATGTTTGTATGCTAAAGTAAATGTGAAAAGATGAGAAGCATGATAAATGGTTAGATTTTGTGGTCGATGTGGGTTCATTCAAATATGTTTTCCTCATCCCAACGTTGTGCTGGAACGAGCCTTTCCGACCCATTAATTCAACGATCGACTTCTGAGTTCCGAGGCTACCAAGTTTCTCTATCCGTATAATTGTAAGAAAAGAGTAATAATGCCTGCAATTCTCTTTTGTGCATTCTCAGAAAATCTTATCTCTCTTCTTTTTTCTTTAAAATGGAAAAGTGTAAGGTCTGGCCCGTCACCGTCGTGTTCAAAATGCAGAAGGCCCATGGGCTAGCCTGAGCTCCTCTCGGGCCCACTTGTCGGTTTTTACCGTATGGCCCTCTCCACCGGTGACGTCATACCATCAGTTCCCTCCAAAATCCTCTCCTATCACCGTATTTTCATCTTCACTTTGAAAGCTCGTCTCCCTCCCTCTCTCTCTCCGTTATTTCTCTCCTTCCGGTCCAGAAGAGAAACGGAGGATGAGGATCGCCGAGATCTCGACGCCGGAGCTTCGGCGTACCCACCAGCCGGACGCTCAGTCCGATGATCCCCTCGCCTCTCAAATCGAGTCTCTAATCAAACAATTCGAGACCATCCCCGTCACCCACCCCCGTCCCGACCTCAGTCCACTCGCCTCCGACCTCAGGTGGTGCCTCTCTCAACTCGCCGAACGCGCTCCTTTCTCGAACTCCCTCAAGCTGCGCCTATGGAAGCTCAGTTACCGCCTTTGGAACTCCTGCGTCGACCACTCCAACGCCTCCTCCATCCGCTCCTCCCCCTCCTCCTCCGAGGATCAGGCCAACCTCCGTCACGTCGCCGCCGACATGCTCTCCCTCGCCGGGAGCGCCGCCGGCGTCCCCTCCCCGGAGGTGAAGACCGCCTTCTTCTATCACAAGACCGGCATCATCTGGCATGATCTCAAGAGGTTCGATCTCGCTTCCGATTGCTTCGAGAAAGCCACTGAAATCATCTCCAAAGTGGACGTAGGCACAGTTAAGGACTCTGGACAGAGAAAGCTGTTTTTAGATCTTCAGATCGCGAGGTCGCGCACTGCTTGGGCTGTTTCCGACCAGATTTTGGCGGTAACGCTGTTGAATCGTTCCAAGTGTCTGTTGTTTGGTTCGTCCGATCACTACATCGCCTTAGCAAATCAGTACTTGGCGTTTGGCAAGAGCATCTTAGAAACCAATAGAGGCAACGAGGCTCATTGTTTTAAAGAAGCTCTGAAGCTAATGAACGACGCGTTGGATTTGTGCGAGAAGGCATTCAGTACAGCGAGGATGCGGCAAGAGACGGTAAGTCTCAAGGCGCTCAAGTCGAAAATCCTGCGGTTCATCGCGGCCGTACACCTGCAAATGGAAGAGTACGAGAACGTGATCAAGTGTGTTAGGATTTTAAGAGAAAGCGAAGGTGGTGGGGACAACCATCTGAGCTTGCCGGTTCTGGCCATGAAGGCATGGTTAGGATTAGGTAGGCACGATGAGGCGGAGAAGGAGTTGAGGGGCATGGTTGTAAATAAGGGAATTCCAGAGGGGGTTTGGGTCTCGGCTGTGGAGGCGTATTTCCAGTCGGCAGGGACAGCTGGGGCAGAGACTGCCAAGGGAGTGTTCTTGGGGCTCCTTGGGAGGTGCCATGTCAGTGCGGCCGCTGCAGTTACGGTGGTTCATCGGGTGATATGTGGTAACAGTGGCAGTGGCGGCGATGCGGATGGTTTGAGAGTGAGGGCTAAGGTGGTGGCCGAGCTGGTTTCAGATGAAAGAGTGGTGGCGCTGTTTTCTGGGGATGCCACTGCTAAAGAGAGGAATGCAATGCATGCGCTGTTGTGGAATTGGTTAGTTCTTTATACTAATCCTGCCCAGTTGAGAAATACGGTATCTCTTCTCCTAGGCTCAACTGACTAAAGCTAGAGGGTCTCATATTATTAGTCATGAAGCTAATATCAATATGGGAAATGTCAGAAATTGATTAAAACTGAGCAATTGTTGCAATGCATTGCATCTCATGATGCTTTTACTTTAGGGGTGTTCAGGCGACATTTAGAGGATTTAATTTGCAGTCAATGGGGAGCTCTGAAGGATCTTCCATGAACTAATAATATCTTAACACGCTGCACTTTGTGATTATATTGTAACATAGAGACATAGTTCTGGCTTTACATCTTTGTTAGCCTCAAGAAAAGAATAGTGGAATAGTGAAATTGAATTATTTCAGCTCCATATTGCATATCTGAAAGTAGCTGATTTACTTCCTTACAGCGCTGCTGGTCATTTCCAATTAAAAGATTATGAAACGAGTGCAGAAATGTTCGAGAAATCTATGCTTTTTCTTGCATGTGACGTAGAAGGCAGAGTTGTTCGAGCCAAGGGTTTCAGGGTGTTGTGTCTATGCCATCTAGGTCTCTCTCAGTTGGACCGAGCTGAAGAATACATTGATGAAGCTCACAAGGTGTTCAACTTGGTTGCCTTTCACCAATTACAACTGCTTACCTAAATAATACTGAAATATACAATATTTTCTGTTCCTGCAGCTGGAACCAAACATAGCAAGCGCTTTTCTCAAGGTTCTCTCTCTCTCTCTCTCTCTCTCTCTCAGAGACACACTCCTCCACAGACAAGTCGTATCTATGCGAGACTTGCAAATACATTCAGTTTAATTATCTTTCTCGTTCTTGATCAAGTTCCCTTGTGAATTGACACCTATCATGCATGCAGTTCAAAGTCTATCTACAGAAGAATGATCATAGCGCTGCAATAAACCAAATTCAGGTGATGACAACCTGCCTTGACTTTGCTCCAGACTTCCTCTTGCTATCAGCACACGAAGCTGTGGCTTGTCACGGGCTCCCTGTAGCTGTTGCCTCTTTATCAAATCTCTTGAACTTCTATGTCTTGGGAAAATCAACAGTGACATCAGAGGTTGTCATTCTACGGACCTTAATCACGATCCTCTCTCAAGACACGGGAAATGAGCCTGAAGTGGTTAAATTCATAAAACATGCCAATGATCGAGCATCAGAAATGGGGGTTGATTGCTATTTTGGAAAAGACGAGGTTGCAGTACGGGAACTGAAATGGTTTGCTGTAACTTCATGGAATTTTGGAACAAGTGCTGGGAAGAAGAAAAATTTTGTGCTGTGTGCTGAATTTCTGAGACTATCATCTAATTTCTATGGTCTCTTAGTTGACATGCAAGGGGAAGAACACAGCCTCATGCTCTGCAAATCATTGATTTTTACAGTATGTGCGATGATAGCTTTAGAGAATGACAGAGAAGCCTCCCTCACTGAGATTGAAGTGAAGCAAGCTTTGGAATTACTCGAAAGAGCAGGAAAGGTATGATCACACATATATTCTGCATGACATGGCATTTTGTAATATGCCCTTTTCCATTTCTCTGTTCTGATTTTTCAAAAACATCTATTCGGCTTCTCAATTGCATTTTCATGGATAATGCTGCTTTTTCCTTGTTTTTGCTATTGCATCCTCTGCCCTTCTAACGTTTGTGCATGGATGGATGCAGATACTGAAGTCACTCTCAACAAGGATGCAACTAAATGACGACGAAGACACAGCCTTAGAGCCTGACTTTAACTTCATATACACCTTCAGCGCATATAATATACATGGCAGGATCAATGACTCAAGATCCCAGCAAATTCTTGTGAAGAATTTTGTGAGCTCGAAGGCATGTACTCCAAGTTACCTCCTTCAAATCGGTCTCGCTGCAGCACAGGGGCCAAGGCCCAGCCCTGAGGTAGCCCTTTTGGCTCTGAGCCAGTGCCTCTCACAACTTGTATCGTCCGTCTCACCAGACTACCATAATGTATCTCTCATTGTACGGAAGCTGATAGCTTTAACCAGCATTTACAAGGGTGATACAGACGATGACGCTGTGTTTGACGTGTACAAACAAGCTTATCGAATAATGATTGGCTTGAAAGAAGGAGAATACCCAACTGAAGAGGGAAAATGGCTTGTCACAACTGCCTGGAATCGGGCAGCAATTCCGATTCGCGTTGGACAAATTGATGTGGCAAAGAAATGGATGAAAATAGGGATTGAACTAGCAGGGCTGGTTCCCGGAACGGAGACCTATCGGGCATGCATGGAGGACTTCATCCGAGGATTTGACGAGAAATTTTCACAGCATTAGGACGGTGAAGGCAGGCCTCAGCGGGTGGGTGATGTAAATGTTCTTTGCAGATCAGGGGGATACGTAAACCACAGTACTTCAAACATTGTAGCTGCAAATAGTATTAGGATCTTAATTTCTCTATTTTTATCACTCAATTTTTATAGGGGGAATTAAAAAGAAAATTTTTTCTGCAGTTTTTGTGCCTTCTCCTTTCATTTTGTTTACTTTCATTTTCGACATTTTTTTTGCCACTTGCACTCAAGTTGAATCAGCTGATTTTATTTTGACACGGGTCGGTCTTTCTTCTCCACCCTAAAGGCTGGCCTCGATATGGAATAAGTAAACAACGATTCATCTAACAATTTGTGAGTTGGAGATTGACTTTTGTATTCGAGTATTGCTTTGTGCTTCCCAACTTATTGCATAGAAGTGTTGAATCTCCATTCCAGTACGTTGACCGCGTATCATTTTCAAATACAATGGTACCGCATCGATTGCTCATCCACAATATGCATTATTGTTTGTCGTCCACCCTCAACAGATTTGGTTAAGCAAGTGGCTTGAAATAGTGAAGATGTCATTTGTGCACCACTTGTGTTAAGTAACGACAGATTTTTCCAATTTTTGCCAAGTTGAGATATCATAAATTTTATCATAAGAATTCATGTCTGTTGCGAAATATTAGGTTGTTTCGGAATAAGTCATATTTACTTTGTTTTATTAAAGATACAAAAATTTGAGATTTATGAATTTGTTATGGTATAACAGCGAAGAAGTTTATCCACTAATATATATTGCGATTAGGTAATGTGACTTGAATAAGACATTTATTTATGACATTAATTGATCACGTGACCTTGGGAAAATTCATTGAATAGTTTCAGTTTACAAATAGCGGTGCTACGTGGTCAAGTCGAAGAGTTCGTCCCAAGGAAGCCAGTAGCTGTGGACCCAAAATCTTTTCCGACGGGCATCCTATTCGTTAGTGATAACCGTTGAAACAGAGATATGATCCTGTCGCCAGTGCAGGGCAAACCTCTCTTCTCTTCTCTTTCTCTTCGGCTTCCCTTCCGAGCTCTAATAAAGCTCTTCTGATCCGCGACTCTCATGTCGTCTTCGATCTCTCAATCTCCCTCGCGATTTTCATCAGACGGCTTCGTTTCTTCATCCTCATTCCCTCCCGCCTCTCTCCATCGGCGATTCAACAATCTCACCCTCCCTGCTTCGCTTCTCCTCTCACCCGACCGCAGCGCCACCAAGGTGTTCGCTGCTTTGTCTCTCAGAACCGTCCATTCCTCAACCAGCACTGATCGCTCCAATGGTTTCGTTACCGGAGAGGAGCCTTCTCTCGAGTCATTCAATCGCTCCATTCGTGACTGCTGCCGAGCCGGAGACGTCGACGGGGCCTTGAGCTCGCTTTCCCGAATGGAGGCATTGGGGTTCAGGCCCAGTTTCACGTCTTACGCTTGTTTGATGGAAGCCCTTGGCAACTACGGTCGAACCTTAGAAGCAGAGTCTTTGCTTCTAGAGATGCTGAGTCTCGGGTTTAGGCCCAGCGCGAGGTTGTTCAATATTCTGCTCCGTGGGTTCTTGAGGAAAGGGTCGTTAGGCCTCGCTTTTGGAGTCTTAGCCGCCATGGCGGACTTGAACGTCCAGAGAGATCGCAAGAGTTATGAGATTCTTTTGGATTATTACGTTAATGCAGGGCGTTTGGAGGATACTTGGTCTCTTGTTAATGAGATGAGGCTTAGAGGTTTCGAGCCGTCTTCTTTTGTTTATGGGAAGGTCATTGGTCTTTACCGGGACAATGGGATGTGGAAGAAGGCGATGGGTATCGTTAGAGAGATAAGGGAGCTGGGGATCGTGCTCGATAAGCATTTTTATAATGCTGTTATTGATACTTTTGGTAAGCACGGCGAGTTGGGTGAGGCTTTGGAGGTTTTTGAAAGGATGAAACAGGAGGGCGTGAGACCAGATGTAATGACTTGGAATTCTTTGATCAGGTGGCATTGTAAGGCTGGTGATCTCTCCAGGGCGCTTGAGTTGTTCAGTGAGATGCAAGAAAAAGGGTTGTATCCTGATCCCAAGATTTTCATTACCTTAATTAGCCGGCTAGCTGAGCAAGGGATGTGGGACTTGTTAGAGAAAAATTTTGAGAGTATGAGGTGCAGGGGATATGGAGAAAGCGGGACTATATATGCAGTTTTGGTTGATATATTTGGGCACTACGGGAAATATCAGGATGCTGAAGAGTGTGTTTCTGCTCTCAAGTCTGAAGGTCTACAGCTTTCAGCTAGTTTGTACTGTGTGCTAGCAAATGCTTATGCTCAACAGGTATATTATTTTCTGTTGTTGTTTGCCAGAGAGTGTTGAGCATCTCTAGTTGCTGTATCTGAGTAATAGAATATGCGTTGTTACATTTAGTTGCGTTGATGCATGCACTATGGTCCCGGACGTATATGCACCTCAATCCACATGTATTGAAGCTTTACTGTCATGACAGAGAAAATGTTTTCAATTGTATTAAATCCTTCAATCTAACTAGAGAAGCTTAAAGATTAAAATGAAGCCAACAAATAAAGCTGCCAACTAGTAGAAATAAGCGCATATATATTCACGCTATGTATCTAGGGATTAAAGCTTATTCTCTATCCTCATGGAATTAGGTTTTAATTGCAGTTGTTGTGATAAAATATTCTGGATATATTTGTCAGACAACAATAGCTTCACTCCATGTAAGGTCTTACTTCGCTGCTTGTCCCATGCTCAGATAAGAAGGAGAAGAGAAAAGGGAAGAGGAGGGGGGTGCGCTGGGTAGCAGTCGGTGTTCTTTTTTCTGTTTGAATCTATAGGAAATGAACTCTATAGATCTTTTAGTATTATCTTTTTATATACTTCCCCGACAAACAGCAGCTCTCAAAGTGTGGAAGAAGTATGTATATGGAAATTAATGAATAATTGAAATCCCCTATAAGCTATGGTTCTGCGGTAACACAGCAGAGTTTGTAGTATTTTTCGCCTCATATATGTCTCCCTTGATCAGGATTACCTGAAAAAAACTCCCCTTGAAACTCTCTGTTTATTGTTTTAGTAGAATGGCTAGGAACAATAGAAAGTAGAAGATATTATTATTCTCCTGTTGAAATCATTCTATACCTGATGGTGATGGCAGCTTCTGAATCGAACAATACACGAGGTTGATATCGCAAAGGTTAATTAATCTGTCAGATTGTGAAATAATTGGTGCTTCAGTTGATCCGCAAAAATCTATTGTGAGTATAGCAAATCACGTGATCAGGAAATAGCACAGGTAAACCATTGAAAGGCATTGGTTATTCAACAAAGTGAAACAAAATGAATATAACTGTCATCTTCAGTGGAGATTATTCTTTCCCATAAAATAAGCATCATGGGGCGTGTTCTGTTATTGAAGTGGAATGGTGTGATGAATGTTTGACACTAATATTTTTTTCGCAAGTAGAAGAACCAATCCTGCTAATTTCTAGATCATGCTTCCTATATGTAGGGACTATGTGAAGATACGGTTAAAGTGCTTCGGCTTATGGAAGCAGACGGAATTGAACCAAATGTTGTAATGCTGAATGTGTTGATTAATGCGTTCAGTGTTGCTGGAAGACACATGGAGGCTTTCTCTATTTACCACCTTATGAAAGAAAGTGTATGTTTTCTTGGTCCATATATTTTTGTTTTGCAGACATAACAAAATCCAAAGCATGACTATCATCCAGAAAGTACAGATTCACCTAGCTTTCTGTCTTATTTTCTTTGCTTATTTGGGACTGTTTTCAGTAGTCCCATAACTTTTAAGGATCATTTTGCCTCATTTTCTAACGGCAATGCTGCCCCATTTGTAGGGTATGTTTCCTGATGTTGTTACCTATTCTACACTTATGAAGGCATTTATCAGAGCTCGGAAATTTGACAAGGTATATATATGTGTGTAATTCAGATAATGCAATAATTCAATCGCTGCCTCTAGAAAATGAAGGAATTTGAGTCCTAAAGCACAATCTTGCCTGTGCTCAAGGAATTTTCTTTTTCAGCTGGAGTGTTTACTGAGGGACAATATCCTTCTTGTTAAGGTGTCTCGTCATCTTCTATTTTGATACATCCAGGTTCCTGCGATATACAAGGAAATGGAGGCAAGCGGATGCTCTCCAGATCGGAAGGCCAGAGTTATGTTGGAAACTGCATTTATGGAACTTGAACAGAAGCACTGTAAGTGAAACTGGTATCTGTGGATTCCTGAGATTTAGAGGCCATCTAAAGTTTTATAAAGTTAACACACAAAACATGTGATAAACTAACTATTCCTTCTTATATAATATTTTCTTAAGAGGGCCAAAACTCTACTAGAAACAAGAGTTTAGCCTAATGATGGTTCACTCTTATTAACATCGGAAACATCTTGGTATGTCCATATCCCCTCTTCCCATCTTACCAAATAAAAGAAAGGATACTGCTTTGAAGGTGATAGGATCTGTTCTCTTCCTGTGTTTTCCTCTATGATTTTCTGAAATATGCTGCTCCTGATTTTTCCACATTATTTCACTAAATTATGAACTGAATTAATTTGTTATCCTTTCCTTGGTGTCTGACAGGACTTATATTTGTGTAAAGATAAATGATGTTTTTGCATAATGCTTTGAGGTCTGGTCTTTCTGGAAACGTGACTGCAGTCGAAAGTATTGAAGCCTAACGCATGCCTGATCCGGT
The DNA here is from genome assembly GCA_014182845.1 of Corymbia calophylla. Taxonomy (NCBI): domain Eukaryota; kingdom Viridiplantae; phylum Streptophyta; class Magnoliopsida; order Myrtales; family Myrtaceae; genus Corymbia; species Corymbia calophylla. Next base: position 283,928 of record CM024703.1, on the reverse strand, counting down.
TAGAGAAAACATCTGAAGGCATGCATTCTGTAATCGGCACTTGATAGTAGTGCCTTTCTCGGCGAAATAGTATTTGGGTCACTGCTGTTTGGGTCTGGATGGAGCATTGCAGTCCCCTATATGCATATATTGCTCGATGGGCTGAGAGGAAATTGAAGTGAATATGTTCTATATGGCAGAAGTGGTAGTGGGGAGGAATGATGTGGGTGCACTTGTGAAAACTTAATTCAGCTGGTCATGGTCTCTGACAGCACTGCCATTTGAAGGGTCACATCGACAACATCCAATTATATCATGACCAGGAATAGCTGTTGGGTCAACTTAATTTGACCTTGCTCTGTATAGAACTGCTGTAGATAATTTTGATTGACACAATCTTCTGCAACCATGAAGGCCATCCCAACTTGCTAGATTATTGGTTTTGAGATGAAGTTGTGATAAGAGTATCTTTCAAGAGAAATTGCAAGTTGGAAGATGTTGAAAGTCTGTTTAGAAATAGAAAGACTCAACGATAGTCATGGCTTCTCCATCGCTACTCAACCAATCATCAGTACCGTCACCTATAACAAGAGATTGAAACAAGGTATACAGGGAGGTCATTTTCTTGTGGAAATTGATTGTGAGATATATTTGCATTCTTACTTTGCCTTCAGATTTTGGTTTGCTGGTACGGTTTATATACTTGAGCTGCCGCCATAGTGTAAAGATGTCATGATGCTCTTACTCGTTGTTCCCATCTACCTAAATAGTTATTCGAACTATTGATTGATTAGAATGCAAATTGACCATACACATATTAGCTAGCACTTTCAAGGAAATCATTTCTAGCGCTCCCCAGTGTGTGGCAAGAAGAGACCTAGGCTCGTTTGCTTCATGAGGATGAATGATTTGGAAAATTATTTTTCTAAAAATTATCGTATCACTTACAAAAATAAATAAATGAAATATATTTTCATCATCAATGAATTATTGTCAGTAATAAAAATACTTTCTACTGATTGTGGTCAATTTTAGGAAAATACTTTTCCAAATCATTTATTTTCAGCAAGAAAAATGGAGCTGAAAAACAAGGTGCTTTTCTCTTAGCATTGGGATAAACAAATTAGCATCGAGATATCTGAATAGTAGTGAACCATTTGCGTCTAATGAGATCAAGCACGCATTGAGAGTGTTCCCTTATTTCAGTCTGTCAGCCATTTTTAGCCTTTTTGGAGCTTGTTTGTGAGTAATCTAGTTTGCAAACTTGTCTCAAATTCATTTTATAATCTTGAGGACTAGTATCCCAGCTTCTGCTTCATTCAGCATTAATGCTGGACTGTGTCATGACCTCTGTCTCTGTCTCTCTGTCTCTCTCTCTAGGAATCATGAAGTAGTCGATCTCTGAAGTGATGAAGGCTTATCCGTTATCTCAAGTTCATCGGACCAGCTTCCTCTCTGTGGTCAACTTGTGGTCATTCGATTTATGAACGTTAGTACGGTGTGATAGCGAGATGCTTTAGCTTTGTGTGAATAACGCGGTTGCCTTGCTATGCGTGTTAGACGCGGGGGGCTTAATTTGTTTTCCATCTGCATGTCTGGTAGGAAATACAAATACCGCTTCATGTGAATTGCGTCCAGGTCAAGATCAAGAGGAAGGGCTGGAAAGGGAAAACCCCCCCTAGAAAAGTTTTGTCGTGTTGAACCTGCTTTTTCTCGAATTCCTGAGTTATTACAAAACGGACCATTCAAATTCTTTTTATGCAATTGGGTTCCTAATATATGCCTGTTTTGTTGTCCAAATTGGTCCCGTAAAAAATATAAATAAATGTGCTGACGTGGCCATTAAACCCTAGCGTGCCACGTTATATGGCATCTTACGTGGTAATTAAATTATATAAAGATGACTTCAAGAATTAAAGATCTGATAAAAAAAATTAAAAATCTGGCAAAAAGTGGAAAAATCAAACAAAGGAAAAGCCAAGAAGGACTAGGGGTGTGTAAAAAAAACCAGGAATCGTCCGAACTGTCTGAAATCAAAGGTTATCAAGAGAGCCGGTCTGGTTCTAGGTTCCAATATTGAGAAAAATGAAAATCTTAACATCTCTAATTTTGAACTCAATATCCATTAACTGAGTGCTCGTCTTGTCTTGTCTCATTTAAGTTGTCTCTTTATCTCTCACTATCGACTTCCACTCTTAAGCTCAACGTCCCTCGACTCATAGTTTCAACTTTCAACTTTTAATATGAGTCCAATCTTTTTGCTAATCTTGCAATTAAGAATAGGGAAGTTCTTCTTTTTTTGCTTTGCTGGAAAATGCTACATTGAGTGCGTGAAGCTTGATGAGACCCGTTCCATGGACCCACCGAAGAACCGGATCAAACCAACAGTCCAATTCTTGGGTGGATCCATGGCCTGTTTCCCGATTCCAATTTTTCGGAACCAATTCCCAACCATACTCACATCTAAGAAGGACAATGGGAGCTACAATTAGCGTTGTTGCTGCCACCCAGGCACTGGCGAGGGAGAATGACCGGCTACGGTCGTCATACCTTGCCAGACTCAGACGAATCGGGCATTGCCCTTGCTGCCACTTTCGCATGCTGCGCCCGTGAGCCAGGCAAGGTGGCAGACCTCACTCAAATCTACAGCACCCCAAACCTGAGGTGAGGGTTCCAACCCATGTCATCGAAGAAGATTGAAGAGGCCGATGGTGCTCAACCGCGACGTGGTGTAAATAACAATTTGTCGAAGATGATAAAAGAAAAAAAAAATCATAATCTTTGGCTTCTCCAAAAGCTTCATGAACGAGGGGTGTGTTGTAGGGGTGAGCGATTTTAGGTTATTTACAAATTTCATCTGGAACTTGGAACTTCCTCTCAAATACAGATTTCTTACCTTTTGGAACTTAAAAAACTTAAAACTTACCTTGTTATAGGTTCCAGGTCCCAGGTCCCAAATTTTTTTTTTTATATCTTTAGTTAAACAAAACGAAGATAAATACAATAATAAAAATGAATAATGATTTTATTATCGATTGCCTAAGAACAAGTGGTCATATGCACATGTCGAATAGTATTAAGAAAATTTTACAGTTTTCAATACACCAATTATTCTTATATTATATAAAAACACTATCTTGAAAAAAGCAAGTACCTGAACATAATTACATCAAAAAAGTAATTGGAATTTCCACTAGTCTTATGGTCTATAAAAGTAAAATTCCCAATCATAAAATAGAAGTTAAGAATAGTGGGTCCAGTTTATACGCTCATCATCAAACGCTATGGAATTCCTCAAGATCGCATGAAGATATAGACTAAGAAAAATATAAAAACTTACTCTAAGTTCTAAGTTACAAGTTCCAAGTTTTAAGTTCTATCAATTTAGAACCTAAAACCTATCCGTCGAAACAAGTTTCCCAAATTTTGGAACCTAGAACCTACCATGCATAATTTGGAACTTGAAACCTATAGATTCTCACAAGTTCCCACCGGTGCGGTTCTCAAGTTCCAAGTTCCACCCTAGAACAATGCTCACCCCTAATGTGACACCCTCATTGTGGCTGACGAGGGCCTAGGCGAGGATTGTGATGCCCTTGCTAGCCACCTCGCCCTCACCTACGTTGGTATTTACTATTTCATTGTAATTTACTACTTTAGTGGATCTTGATACATTTCCAGTAGCTTTGGTATTTTACTTATCGATTTACCTAACAAGCAAGTTGGGGTCGCTATTTTTTTACCGTCACAATTAGAAAATGACGTACGGACCCCAAGAGTACCAAAACTTGACACGGAGAGACATTTAAGTGCCAAAACTGAAGCAAAATGGATCACTTAAGTGCCAACGGTGAGAAAATCCGACCAAAATGCTAACATGGCATTTTTCCGGCGATCTAGAGTCGAAACGGCATCGTTTTTGGTGCTAATGTGGCGAAATAAGCCCAAAACGACGCCATTTTGGCTCAAAATTATTTTTTAATAAATATTAATTAAATAATATTAAAAGTGAAAATTAAAAAAAAAGGGGGCAGCGGCCTCGGCCGTCGCCCCATCGCCAGTGGGGTAGCGACAACGGACAGCGAGGGCCAAACGGCCCTCGCCAAATGCCGGGAGAGGGCGACGACCCTCTCCCAGATCTAGGGGAGGGTCAGCTGCCTTCGCCCTCGCCTCGGCCTAGGCGAGGGTCGGCCGCCCTTGCCCGGCGTCGGTGGCCCTCACCCAAGCTGGGGCGAGGGCGGCCGACTTTCACCCAGATCTAGGAGAGGGTCGTCACCCGCTCCCGGTGTCTGGCGAGAGCTGTCCGGCTTTCGCTGCCGATCGACGAGGGTCACCGACCCGCACCCAGGCGTCAGCGACCCTCGCCATTCATCCGTTGCCGCCGCCCCACCGGCGATGGGGTGGTGGCCACGGCCGCCGCCCCTTTTTTTTTTTTTTTTGCTTTTAATATTATTTAATTAATATTTATTAAAAAATAAATTTTAGTCAAAACGGTGTCGTTTTCGGCTTATTTTGCCACATCATCAACAAAAATGACGCCATTTCAACCCCAGATCACTGGAAAAATGCCATGTCAGCATTTTAGCCGGATTTTCTTACCGTTGGCACTTAAGTGATCTTTTTGCTCCGATTTTGGCACTTAAGTATACCGTTTGTAAGTTTTGGCACTTAAGTGTCCCTTCGTGCCAAGTTTTGGTACTCCCACTATACTTATGCATCGAAAAACTACATGAAAGATTGAAATTCGACCAACACAAAAAATATTCAATTTTCCATCCCATGCAAAGGCAGAATTTGGTTTTTATTTAGGCTCAATTTGTTCCATAGAAATAAATGATTTAAAAAAATATTTTATAAATAATTATCGTTTGCATCATTTGAAATAATTACTAAAAAAATTTTCATTATTGATAATAATTTATATTTGAATTTTTTCATAGACGATGAAAATATTTTTCATTTATTAATTTTTGTAAGGAATATGAGTAAATATTTTAAAGAAAATATTTTTTAAATCATTCATTTTTTTCCTTGAAACAAACACACCCTCAACATATGAAGATTTATAAGGAAATGATAGAAAAATTTTCAATTTTCCATCACAATCTGCACTCTCTGATCCCTTTTGGTCCATCAAAATGATGGCCGGTCATCCTAAGATACAATGAAATTGTCAAAGAAAAAGACCATTCATGGCAGATAAAACAAGAAGTGATGGTCAAATGGATGGTCGGTTGTCCATACAATGAATCGTTGTGGGAATATCAATTTTGTCTCAAATTTTTCGATGCTATCAATTTAATTATAAATTTATGCGCAAAATTTCAATGCATGCCAATCAAGTGATTTTTTCATGATCAAGTACTTCGGGTGGGGCGGGGGTTCTTTGGTCAGACATTAAGTTTGGAGACTGGAATGAAGTCTTTAGTCACACCTCTATGTTTGGCTGAATTTTCTAGGCGAAGATTCTATAGTGCCCATTCAGGGCAGTAAAAAACGACTTAGAAAGAGTTTCGAGCCAACAAACCCATTATCGTCAAGTCAGCGTGGGTCGTGTAAGAAGCAAAGAAGTGTGTATTACAATAATAATAATACCCCAGAACATCTCACTGATGGAGGTGAGTTTCAGGTCAAAAACAGGCTTCGGTGCCCCTAAAACACGTCGGTCCAAAGAACGAATCTAAGACTGATGTGGTCTGGTTTCGATTGACAGCTCCGTTGAGGTAGGAAGAAGATTCACGTGGGATATTCCTTTGCCCCTGACAAAGCTTGCTGAAAATTATGATTAGTGGATACATCAGGGGTCTTTCCTTAAAATTACCCGGCTTCCTAGGAATACGATGACTTCTTCCTTCTTTCGTCAACGTTAATGACTGAGGAAGGGAATGGTCATCATGGAAACAGACGAGAAAATGCCCACATTTTTTGGACGGCCAACGATGGCTCTTCTTGTCCTGACCCCTGACCCCCTCCATAAAAGAAAGAAGAAGAAAACGAGAGAGAGAAAAAGAAAGACACTTTCTTTCAGAAGTAGAGAATACTAAAACGAGGCAAACACCTTGCGACGATTATCGATTATGACTTCTAAATAGTTTCTTTTCCCTCCTCCTACTACTTTCCACTCGACTCCACTCACTTTTTTCTTTTTTCTTTTTTTTGTTTTGGCCTCGTGATAGTGTATACAACTGAACCTTCAAAATGGAGTGCGAAATGTTATTTTTTTGACGGAGACACCGCCGTGAACATTGACATGGGCACGGGTTGACGCGGGGGACTTGGAAACAACATGGAAAAAACAAAGGGTTCTTTTCCAGATCCTGAGGTGGACGTCAACAGTCTCTCTCTCTCTCTCTCTCTCTCTCTCCAGAACGAGTTAATGAGGCTAGTATGGATGATGAAAGAGTCCACTTCTTGAACATCCTCCCCCCTATTTTAAGCACATTCTACTCTGCAAATGCGCCTCTCCTTTCTGGCGATTTGTATGCTTTTCTTGTTTCGGGTTGACTAGAGTCGAACAAATTAGCAAGATGCGTGTTCAGCAGGCGTCTGAGTTCGATTCAGATTCACCCATTAAGTCCTTGGATCCCGCTCTATACTGGGCAGCATCCACAGGGGACTCAGACTATCTCAAACGATTCATCACCGACGAAAGTGGGTACTGCCGAGCCCAGTTCACCCCACAAAGCAACAGCCTCCTTCACATCGCCATCACCTCTCAACAAACTGAGCTCGTCCAGACCTTGATTAAGTTGTGCCCCTGCCTTTTATCCCACCAGAACTCGCATGGCGACACTCCTCTCCATGTTGCAGCCAAGATGGGTTGCTTGGAGATCGTTCAACTCCTCGTTGACGAAGGAGTGCCCGCGCACCGAGCACTCGAGCTGTGTAACTATGATGCTCCAAGCCCCGACGACTCAAGTCTCTTGAGGAAGGTGAACGGGTCTGGGGATTCGGCTTTGCATTTGGCCGTGAAGAGTGGACACACTGGTATGGTAGAGTTGCTACTGAAAGCCGATTCCCAACTCATGTATATCGATAATAAGGCAGGCGAGAGTCCAGTTTTCGTGGCCGTTGAAGCCGGGTTCTTCGATATTGCTCGTTGCATGATCTTGCAGATGTCGTCATCACCATCGTCGCCCCACTATAAAGGCACAAACGGGCTAACTGCTCTTCATGCTGCCTTAATTCGCACCCATCACGGTAGGTTAATGATCTCTTTCATCTGCAAAAAAGGGTATGACTTTTACCATATGAGCCTATGCAAGATAGAATTCTCGTGATGAAATCTTAATATCATTTGCTTGTCTAATCGTTAATAAGTATGTGCTTTGTTTCAGGTCGAGCTCTAGAAAGCCAGGTCCCCGATTTGTCATTGGAAAACATAAGGCGCATCATGCGGGACTGGTTGCTTAGTGTACACGAACTCGTCGGGAGATGTAAATCTTGTCAAATTGGTAAGATTAGTACTTTTGTGATAGACAATCACCACATATATCATCAACTAAGCTAGTACTTCATAGGTTACCACGCAGTGATCGATTCTGATTCATTTAAAATGCACTGTCGAGTTACCCTTACCCATTTATAAAAAATAAAAATAAAAATGAAGAAGTGGAGAAAGAGGGAGGCAAGAGAGGGGGAAATGATATCAATTCTCCTGTTTCCACTACAAGGTCTTAAGTTTGTCCATACTCAAGAGAAGCCCATTAATCAATCAGAATTGACTCCACGAAACAAGTCATTCTCAATAATTTTGGAGAAAATTCATTCCTCTAACTTCTCGACAACTTCCCAGAAGATAGCAGGGAAATTTACCATTTCTAGCTACTTTTTCTTCATTATAATTTAGACAAGAGTTTGCCCTTAACTTTTCTTTGTTTTGTCTCAAGTATCCCCCATCGTGCCTATGTTTGTATTTTAACGATCTCTCACCAAACCCAAATGTTTTTCTAGATATCATAAAGGAGCTTGTGAACAAGTGGCCACACATAGTGACAGAAGCGGACGAATACGGACGAACCCCTCTTCATTACGCTGCGCATTTGGGTCATCTTGAAGCCACGAGGCACCTTCTTCAAAAGGGCTCCTCAGTTGCTTATTCACCTAACAAAGAAGGCATGTGCGCCTTTCACGTGGCCGCCAAACAAGGGCATGTTAAAATCATGGACGAGCTCATCAATTACTGCCCGGATATTCACGAACTGCTCGACGAGAAAGGTCGGACGGCTCTTCACGTGGCCGTGGTGAGCGGGAGAACGAGGGTCGTGAAGTATATACTCCGGAATAAGAAGTTTCAAGGGCTAATCAATTCTCCTGACGAAGAAGGGAACACGCCTTTGCATTTGGCTGCTAATTGTGGGAAGGATGAGATTTTGATGACGCTCACTTGTGACAGAAGAGTTGACAAGAAGCCCGTGAACAAGCAGCACTGCAAGGCCATTGACATCCTTCACTACAATACTTCTCTTGGAGAGCTTGTAAAGGTGTGTGCTGCAATTTCTTGTTTATTGAAATTACCATCAGATTTCTCACCAATTATTCCAATAAAAAAGAATATCTTTACAAAGTTATTCTTCCATTTACACATGGATGTACACAACTTGCGATGAGCTTCACAGGTACCGGATCTCATGAAGAAAATCACCATGATCGCCCCCATCAGTGTACCGACATGACTGCACAAACATTGCCTTATATGTCACTTGAACATGGTCTACCTCGCATCAAGTGCTGTTAATTAATAGGGATAAGTACATTGTAAGTCCAAAACTTGTCATAAAAGTATAATTGAGTTATAAAACTTGTTACAAAAATGCAATCAAGTCCTAAAACTTGTCAAATTGATTCAATTAAGTCTTTATGTTGATTTCGCGTTTTGAAAGTTTTGGACTTGATTGCAATTTCATAACAAGTTTTAAGACTTCATGGCATTTTTTAAAAGTTTTAGAACTCAATTGTATTTTCAAAGCAAATTTTATAGCTTGTTTGCACTTTTAAAAGTTTTATGACTCAATTGTACGTTCGGGATAAATTTGAGGATTTTTAGTGCATTTATCTCTAATTAATAAAAATCATCTTATATGTGACTAGAACATGAAAGTGATGTTAATGAATAAGACCAATGGTAGTAAGGATGTACTTTGTGTTGTTTGCATTAGTACCATAATCTAACGACTTAGTCATAAAGCCCGTGTCAATTATGAAGCCAATTTAATGGAAGTTTTCCATGCATGACTAGAGAAGAGAATGTTGAGGAAACTGAGTGATGTATCATTTAGTCTATCTTTGAAAAAATAAGTCTGTGTGAGTATATTGCATGGGATAACTGATGAATGTTATCTAGCCGATGTTTGGATTGCGGGACCTGTCGCAGACTAGGATAATGAAGAAGATGGAGCGAGCTGGGAGCCGACAAAGCTTGAGATTTGTGATCCGGGAAGAGGCAGACATACGAAGGTATGAGCCTTACAGTGAGAACAACGATGTGAAAGCCGGAGATTTATACGGGAGTAACAACTACAGCGAGCGAGACATTTCGCTTCACAATGACAGATCGTCACTCGAAAGGTCCATATCTGGCATAACGTCATTGAGCGACAACTCCTTCAGATCAATCCGTCTAAAGGGTATATCGGGGACTCATCTGCTAGTGGCGACACTCATAGCAACGGTCACTTTTACGGCCGGTTTAGCAGTTCCGGGAGGTTATAAAGATGAAGGTAAGGAGGACGGCATGGCCGCATTAGCAACTAAAGCTGCCTTCAGGATTTTCCTGATTGCAAATGCCCTCGCCTTCTACTGCTCCACTCTTTCGGTGTTTCTTCACTTCTTGACATCAGTGGAGCACAACTTCCATCTCCTTCTCCGTTTCACGAAATTTGCAGCCGTGCTTACATATGTCTCCATAATCACTCTGATGATAGCGTTCACGTCGGGGATGCGCGTGACATTGCCAGAGTGGGACACTTTTTCCATAGCTATTGTGGCGATTGGGTGCTGCTTTGTCGTTGTCTGCCTGTTTGGATTCATATGATGTTGGCATTGTAAGAAGCTTCATTCGAGTCGACTTCCTCACGGGAAGTAGCCGATCGCTACTTCAATGTAGTCGAGATAGCTACATCAGGAGGGAGGGAGGACAGAGGAAGCTAATACATTTGAAAGGTGAATTGTAGATATGAATAATATGTTAAATTGAGAATCAAGCAAAGAAATATCAGGGGGCCTCTGTCTAGTTTACATGGAGTTCATCCTTAAGACCACCAGAGCAGCAACCTCTTTGTACAATATGGCTTCCTGAATTGCTATTTTCTCTGTTTGTAATTACTTTTGAGCATCGTATAGATAGAACCTACTGGAATGTGTACAGTGGAATCCGCAGAGTCTCTTGTTTGCAATTTTGCTAGCGTCTTTCTACTTTTCTTTCTTTCCTCTTTCCTTAAGATTGTTGGTTTCTTCGTTCTGACAACAATAACCAACTCTTGCTGGTCTTTGGGCTGATAGCATAGCAAATAATGACCACACGATGAGCCGATGACAACACTTACGAGGCAAAGTCTAATAGAACACGAGATTTGATCTACAGGTCCTGTTATCACCTGTCATCGGAGTGGGATCTTCTGCTATCTCCTAGTTTCAATATGAGGTGAGAAGTGTGCTGGACGGAGCATGTCAAGCCCCCACCAGGCCACACTTTGATCACAAAAGGGCCCAGAATAAATGGGCAAATTTGATGATTTGGCCCTTATCATCCCACATAAAATTTGAGGATGCGAAGATAGCATCGATTAGAATGAGTCGGTGACATAAGCAAGTTCCCCATCAGCAGGGGTTATTGAACTTTGCTGAATTTTACCATCGAGACAAATCACAGGGAGGTTGCACCTGACTCAATGGTTTCCTGCGTTACAGAGTGACTAAAACCAACGGTAGACGAGTCTAGTGGATAGCATAAAACCTAACCTTAACCGTCCCTACGTACAATTCGCAGTAGCTGCTCGGCCTTGCACTATTCTGCGGCTTCTCCAGTTGCCGTCTCGCTCATTTCAGATACCTCGACTTCAAGGCTGACGGGCTTCTCCGGATCTTGGATACCAGTTGGGCGATACCAGGCCTCCTGCTCCAGCACGGAGTCCTCGGGCTCGGGCACGTCCTCGCTGGCGTTACAATCGGAAGGAGGAACGAAGACCCCGGTTTGCGGGTGGGGAACCCAGTATTCTTCAGATTGAATCTGGATCACTTCATCGGGAACCACATTTTGCGGGACTGGGTCATCGGGGTTCTTCTCATACACCGTCGCCGCATCTTCAGGAAGCTTCTCAGGCGGTGAGGAGTGGCCATTTCTCCTGCATGTGTTGCGGACTTTAGTGCCGAGTCATTGATCAAGCAAAACTCAGAACAGTGGTAAGCATTGCGAGACACGTCGAAATGTGGATGATAACGTGGAAACAGGGCCAAAACTCACCATTGAGGAAAGCATTAAACATAGGCTTCCCAAGTCCAACACGGACTATGGGTTCACTCTTCAGTAACCAAACAACATGAAGAATACCTGGAACGAGCGACGGAAGTCCAACTCCAGATCGGAGCCTGAGGGGAGACTCGCTTACCGATACTCCTGGAAACGGCGGCCATTCGAAACCCCTCCCTAGTTGACGAATGGAATGTAATGGAAGAGGATAGGGCGGTGAGAGAGAGCTAGGAGAGAGAGACATGGTCAAGTCCGATGAAGTGTCCCACACCGCCACTTCAGTTCAGTTCAGGCAGCTCACCGAGCTCGGTGCACATCACACCTGTCGTACGGACGTTTGCCACCACAGCACGCCTACTGCCTACGTGGAAGCGGCAGGGCTCCTCTTGTCGTGTCGATGAAATAATTCTGCAACTCTGTCGTCGTTGAGTTCTCATTATTACAAACCGAAACGCAGCGATCTTGCCACGCAATTCAACCCAGCTGAATATATTGTAATCTTTAATACGATCTAAAAGTATCACGTGACCAACTCGATACATACTTCTCTTTACATGGGGTGTTGGATCACTTCAAAAAACACTTTGCTTTCACTCGCATCTCTATATTACATGAAAATTCTCATAAGAAATCGACTATGAACTCCGTTGACTATCAAATATTCTTGACGAATACAGTAAAAGAAAAAAGAAAATTCGATTAAATCCTTGAGTTCGAGTTCTAAAATCAGACAAACTCGACATCTGACTTACGTCCTAGGTAGCCTGAGTCTGAGCTACACGTCAGCTTTGACTCAATTTCTGTCCCCTCCTATTTCCCATGGTCGTGAATTTCTAGCTGCATCCTCCACAAAAACGGGTGGGAACGAAATCTGCGGCCAGCGAGCGTCCACGAGTGCAGAGGCGTGTGGCTCAGCTCGCTACTACTCATCACTCTCTCCATTCTCCACTGCCACTAATAACTTATCCGTCAACAGTGATATGGACACCGCTCTCTTCTTCCTCTCCTTCTTCTCCTTACTCCTCCTCGTGTTTTACTTGACAGAGCAACTCTCTCCCTCCTTTTGCAAATCGCAGTCACAGCAAAAGCGGGAGAGAAATGTCGTCGGGTGTGGTCGCAGCAGGCGCTTCGTCTTCTTGCGGTGCCGCCATCACCCGCAAGATCACTCCCCACTCCTCTTCGAAATCCTTCGTCACTCCTCATCATCACCAGGTTTAGTTGCGTTTGTGCCTCCTTCATTGTCGATCTCATCGACGACCCTCCATTCACTCATCGCTTGACATTCTGGGTTTTCTTTTGTTTGGTGCAGAAGACTGCTTTTCAAGGCCTCGGTCTGCATGAGGCGAAGAAGAGTACATCGACTCTCTTCTTCGTCGATAATAACCGCAGCTCCACCGCTAATGTAGCGAGCAGGAAAGGGCTTGAGATCAGCGCCAGAACCGCAGGAGCGTCCAAGACCATCGAGGCTGAGGTGGACAAGCCTCTCGGCCTCACTCTCGGTCAAAAGTCTGGCGGTGGTGTTGTCATCACTGTAAGTTCGAGACTTCAAGTTGTCTTACTTTAAGCAAGTTCCATGCTCATTTCGGCCTAGAATTTAGCTATATGACTGATTCTTGGTCTAGCTCTCGGCCTCAAGCTATGACTCCCAGATTTCCTGATTATTTTTGCTCATGATGCTCGCTGCGTATACATCGTGTTGTGGTCAATGTTGACTTAGGAAAGAATGGCTGATTTGAATTGGATTCAAATAGGCAGTAGATAGGGGAGGGAACGCGGCAAAAGCAGGGCTTAAAGCAGGAGATCAGGTGCTGTACACAAGCAGCTTCTTTGGTGATGAGCTTTGGCCTGCTGATAAGCTTGGATTCACGAAAACCGCCATCCAAGCAAAGCCTGATTCTATTTACTTTGTTGTTAGCAGGTGACTCCTTCCTTTCTTCTCTAGGATTTCTTCTTTTTAATTTCCTTCTCGGCTTCTTGTTGCATTTATCATAATTTTGAAAGGAATGGCGTATAGAGGCTTTGTGCATAAGAATAGAATAAATAAATAAATAACTTGACTGTAGATTTCCCTCCCTCAGTATGTTTGAGCTCGATGCTGTCTGACTATAAGTTTTTGTTTTGAACTGAATTTCTATTGTCCTATGTAATATATGTTGCTATTCAATAATCATATAGAAGTTTGAATCTTTAGTACTGAAGTTAAAAAACAGACTATTTATTATGTGCTTTTTGGACTGTCCCAAGGGATAATGGTAAAGTTGATCTTATACTCCTGTTCCAGATGGAGATGCTTATTTCCCATGATGCCATCGCAAAAAAAAAGTGCTTGACCTTTATTTTTCCTTGACTGGCTAGAACACTTTGGCTTACTTCTTAATGCAGTTCAAATTTACGTAGAACTTCAAAATCAATTATAGGGACATAAACTGATATGAAGGTAAGGTTGTGGCTTTCAGGCTTATTTTCTTTGCCCAATAGATTGCCCTTTGATTTATTAAACAAAGTTAGTCGAACATAGTACTGCTAACTACTTGCATAGCCTACCAGAGGATTCAAAGTTCAGAATTTTGACTGGCATGAGATTTATGTCCTAGAAGACATCATTTTGATGTCCATAAGGGAGCTCCTCTTCAAAGTGGTGCTACATTTCTTTGCATTTGCAAACATGTATAGGAACTGCAAATTTCCTGTGATGGCTCCCTACGAGGCAATTTTTCATGAGAATCAGTAGAGTTGGAAGCATATTTGTTCTAAACTTCAATCTCCAAGTCCCACTTGATTCGGGGGTTTCAAATGCCAAGGTGTGTTCCAAGAAATTATGAGATTGCTGTGGCATGGTTGCCAGAAGATTTACTTCTTCTGTCAAAGTGAGCTTTGTTGCGCTCAGCCTAAATAACTCAAAGTAATATAATTCGGAGGAATGAAACTGAAAATAGTCTTGTAATATATGCAGACGAAGCTCACATCTAATATTTACTCCACCTTGTTGTGCTAAGACAATTGCACCCACCTAGACATTGACAAAAAATGAAACACAAAGGAAAAGATAAAGGTTAAGTAAGAGCCAGAAAGAGACATGGTTTGAGATCTCCTTCCTAGTTAAGAAAATGAGATATCTCTAACTTTTCCACCTGAAGAGCACTCAATTCTTGCAGCAGAGAACATTCTTGTATCTGAACTAACCACTGCATGTTTTCAATGCAGAGGTGCAGAAGTAGATGTTAAGCGGTTACCAAAGCGCCCTGCTCCTCCTCGATTTGGGAGGAAGTTGACTGAGGCTCAAAAGGTTTACCCTCTTCTTGCATGAACTCCAGGACGGTTCAATTTGTATCAAGTTCAGAAAAGGATAGGTGGTCTCACATTCTCTGCAAAACTTTGGTGTGCAGGCTAAAGCCACTCACATCTGCCTAGACTGTGGATACGTATACACCTTGCAGAAACCGTTTGATGAGCAGGCAAGATGATTGTTCTGTCACGAATTATACAGGCTATTTCACCCTGAAAAAGTTGATATAATTGTTAGTATGCATGTGGATTTTGTAATCAATCGAGTGTAATGTAATTATGTACTTGTTTGATCTGCAGCCGGATTCATACGGATGCCCTCAGTGTCAAGCACCGAAGAAAAGGTTTGCTAGGTACGACGTGAACACTGGGAAAGCAATTGGTGGCGGGTTGCCTCCGATTGGGGTTATCATAGGTCTGGTAGCTGGTGTCGGTGCAGTTGGAGCTTTGCTTCTTTATGGTCTTCAATAAATGGCCAATCATCATCGCTTACCAAATGGAAAGCACATCCCATTTGTGTCCGATGTTTAGAGATTTTTTGTTCCCCCCTTCAAGAGCTTATCTGAGAGGGATATACAAGGGTAACTGTAAACCAATGTCCATTCGAAGGCTGTTTTCTTTTGAAGCAGTTGCCTGTATACCAAGAAGTTCGGGTCATATCCAGCTGAAGGCAAACCAGATGTTTTCTCCTTTCAATTTCTTAAACTCTTTACTATATCAACGTTACAAACCTGTTTTGCCAGAATTCAACTCTACTACAATCATTCTTCGGATTTTATTAGAGGAAAAGGTTTTGTTACGATTCCAGTCATGAAATATCACAAATGGGGAAGGGAATCAATAACTTCACTTCAAATGAAACCGAACTTACACAAATCATGCCATAATGCAGCCTAAGAACATAAAGATGTAATGCAGAAATTTTATCAACAACAAGGCAGCTAAGAATTACAACAACGATTCAAACTGGAATTTTGCCAACGGAGAAGATTTAGAAACTGGAGTTAAGAAATACATTAAAATTTAATCGGCAACACAAGTGGAAACTAGAAGTACAATGCAGGAACTTAAAGATAATATGTTTGTTCTTTTGTGTGCGGGAGGCCCCGAAGATTTTAAAGCCTACAATCGCCGATTATTACTGGAGATTACAAAGATAGGTTATAAAAAGAAGTTACAAACGGTTATTGAGCAATTACATCAACAATTGTATTGCCTCCATACCTTGACGGTTTTGTTTTTTACTCCATTATCTCATCAGTTGCTTTATTCGACTACGTTAATGGTTACTTCTTTGATGGTTGCATTCAAGATTGTCTATACCACTTTTTGTCAATTCAAGCTATCAATCCATCAAGTTATTTATCGATAATTTTGTTCATAAATGACCCAACTCTTCTCTCATCCTCAAAATCCGTCTCTCACATGCTGCTGTCAACCTCACCTCCACCTCACACAAATTAATGTTCAGGCTCATTGCATCACTTTCCCATTAAACATTACGAATACATTTTCCACAGCCCGAAACATGATGAACCGTTTTGGAAATATAAGAACTTGGCTACATTCTTCACAGTAACGTTAGCATATCAATTGGCTTCTATTCACTTTGTGAAATAAGCAATGGCAAACGATGTCCATTCAAGATCAATCTTAATTAAATCAGATGTTAATAATCTATTCCATCGATTAATCTATTACTTGTTATCCAACCATAGTCACAATATAACGCCTAATGACAAGATAACTAAGATTCTCCTTAGCAGACCATTACTTGTTCATAATAACCAAAATTGGTCTTTTTTTAGTTTTTGTACAATATTTCACCAAGTCTCAAGGGCAGTCTCTCCTCAAGGTGCTGGTACTTCATTTGCGTCATGAGTCAATCCATTTCCTTCTGATATTATATTGTATATCCCTAGTTTCGGAGCGTGCGAGTCACAGAGTAAGGAGGACTGGAGGAAGATGAAGATATTAAAACAAAATTTAAAGGTTAGGAATCTTTGACAATTAAAAACGTGCCGTGAAGGTGAATCAAAGTGATCAAAGTCTCGCTTTGATTGAGGTTAGGACTCAAAGAGTCGTGAGAAATTAAGGTTTGAATTGTGGAAACTGAACGGCCAGGGGAGCGCCATATAGCCCCATGGTACACTTTAAGCTCGAACATGGCATGAATCTGGTCAGATGGTGCCTTTCCCAGGAGAATCCATGAAATTTTGTTCCAACAGAGTTCGGAAGATAGGGGACTGGATCAATGTTACCCCAGTAACGTAAAAAGTAATGGGGTCTTGCTCAGCCCCGCGATCGAAGCAAAGGGGTCCTCGACGTTTTCGTGTCAGAAGAATAAACAAAAAGCAAGGAGAAGTTGAGACTTGAAAGAAACCATTTTGAGCTCCGTAGAGTTGGAAAATAGAGAAGAAGCTGCTGTCGCCTTCTTATTTTTGCACCGACGACGCTCACCCCCTCTTAAATTATACACCTTCGGTTCAGTTCGGAGCAACTGGATATTCTTTATCTTTGGAAGATCTTCGGTCCACGAGAAAAAAACAAAACCAATCCCTTCCCTTCTGGCTGTTTAACTCGTGAGCGATACACATCAGCAGCTTTAAACCTGCGAAAAAGGGAGTGACTTGCTTAGGAACTCTCGCTTCTCTCTCTCTCTCCCTCTCTCTCTTCCTGTATTTCCTCGTTCTCCTTTCTCTATTTTCTTTGGAAAACCTCAGCTCCCACAGATCACCGAGAGTAAACACTAATATTGCTGCTCTGTTCTTCACCTACTCTGCACTTTTGAGATTTCTTCATTTGTGAGGTGTCATACGGAGAGAGAGTGAGAGAGATGGATAGGAAGGGGGTGATGATATGTGGGGTTGTGGGGTTCTTGGGGCTGCTTTCAGCTGCTACAGGTTTCGCTGCCGAGGCCACCAGGATAAAGGTAAAAGCCCCGCGTTTTGAATGAGAAACTTGTGATGAATTGGGGGGGTTTGCATTTCCATTTGTCTGTTCCTCTTGAATCCCCCGGTTGACATTGCCAAGTAACGTTTCCTCTCGTATGCTTTTGCCTTCTGGTTGTTTCGGATACAGTACTTCGCTGAGCCGTGAGCTTGGGTTAGATATTTGAGTTTCCAGCCTTCAGTTAAAGTCCCTTTTCTCTCAGATTTTTTTTTCTCCCTTTTGTATTTGCCCCCAGCAAAAGGGTATGGATTGCTAATTTGTGTTTTTGCGCTATCTTTTGAGTGATTAGAGTTTGAGTTCAACATTGTATGTCCTGTTAGAGTTCCTTTCTCTGAAAGCTTGCTCAGTCGGAAGATTGTATCCGCTTATTGCCGAGGTGCTTAGTAGAAGTCTTATATACCGTATCAATTTCTTGCTGGTGCGAACTCTAAAGCCAGGAGTGACTTGCTTTTGGATTCCATTTGCATTTCTCCCAGGTTCAGCTTATTACGTTAGAGATTTTGCTGAGTCCAGTCTCTACTCGGAAGTGAATTACTTACTCAGAAACTAGAAAGTGAACTGCTAAATGTACAAATTGTGTCTGCGTTGCATCAGGAATTCGGGACTTGACCTGGATCTAATAAACCACAGACGCAAAATGGTTAACCCGTCCCACTTTAGTTCTGATTGGTTATGTTAGCAAACAAAATGGTTAAGCCATCTCATTTAGTTAGGAGATACACTAAGGAGTGTTTTCATAGTTTGACCGGGATTGGTAAGGGGCTGCTCAGGGAGGGTTTACTTGTGTCACTTCCTGGGAGCCCATCTGAGTGCCCTTGAAGGATGATAATTGGCATTCTGCTTCATTGCTATATTGTGGCAAGATGGATTGCTTTTCAGCAGTTAATAGTCTGGTGTTCAATTGGCACCGTAGCGCCCATGCTGTGTTTTTTTTTTTTTTTTTTTTTTGAAGAGAGTACATGCTTGCAGATGTATTGTTTCATGATGGTGGATGGAGAATCGAGGTAAAAGAGAGCAAGTTCAAGGATTCATATACAGAATGTAACTCGAAATATCAGAAATCCCTCCATACTTCCTAGATGGTTTCTATTTCATTGGATGTCTTGTAAAAGCAGAGAAGAAATGTTCTTTCACTATGTAACTTGACAGATTCAATCCATTAGAGAGCTTGAGCATTTTATGACCGGTTTCCTTAAAAACATGCCATTTCCTTTTTCATTTTATTCTATTGAGGAGGATTAAGTTGTCGTATAAGGACTCCTGTTGGTGGTCTTGTGAATAGGTGATTTCAGTTGTAATCACTTGTTGGAATTTATCATAATGTCTGAGGTTAGGTCCCAGTGCTTTCTCAGGTAAAGTCCTAGTTTCATGCTTTCTCACAGTGGATTGTTTTGGTCTGCTCTGGATAGATGCTGACACTAAATCATATAAATCTTGTGCCAGGTTTCACTGCTTGATATTTTTCTCTCAACACATGGCTAAATATGATGCTTTCTTAATAGATAGCTGAAGATGTTATTCTTTTTCTCATGTGTATAACGGTTGATTACCTTTTGAGACTTGCAGGCTTCTGAAGTAGAGTTGATAAGTCCTACACAGTGTGAATACCCGCGCAGTCCTGCTCTGGCTCTTGGTTTAACAGCTGTGCTAGCTCTCATTATTGCCCAAGTGATCATTAATATGGCAACCGGGTGCATTTGCTGCAGAAGAAACCCTCATCCATCGACCTCTAGCAGGACAATTGCAGTTATCTGCTTTGTTCTTTCCTGGTAAAATTTCAGCTACACCTTTGGCATCTAGATGCGGTTAAAATACAATCTCTTTTTTGTGGTGTTCGTGTACATTTGGCGTTTTTATTGAGTGATGGTGTCAGGAATATGTGGATGCACTGCATGAATGCAGCTAGTAATTGAGGCCCTATCAATTTCTTCTTTTGTTTTATTTAATTATTTATTTTGTGATTCTATGTCTACTACTCCTCCATATTGCTATGAATACTCCCATTGTCATTTTACCTATTCATCAGGTTCTTCTATAATTTTGTCTGGTTAAGTCGATCAGACTCGTAATTCGTCTATGGAGAGATGTAAGGATGGTAAACCAATTAGCAACAACCTTGTCTAGATTTTGTTGAATTTCGAGCTTCTTCCCATTTAACAGTATTGTATTACCTCTGTCTTATCAGCGGAAATGGTGGATGACAATCCATCAGATAATGCTGAAGAAGGGTTAAAATAATGATAAGCAATCAAATCCCAGCACCAATCTTGCATTGCTGGACTGCTTGGATTGGAACATGGTTCATGTGGAGGATTGAACTGGATTTTCTTGGTTGTTAATAGCATAAATGTAGATGGAAAAGGATTTCTTTGATTAACGAATATTAAATCATCTAAAGAGCGCAGACTTGTGGTTTAGCAGAGTCGTCAACAATGCCTTTGATTGGTGCGAGTGGCAGAGTTAATTCAAGAACTATTTCTCATATAGATCATAAGTATAGAGGAGAGTTTTGGTGGGCCAGATTCTGACATGGGCATACTTAATGATGAGGTTGAGGATTGCACTTTGTTTAGTTATGCAAATGCAGAACTAATCGGTGATGAATTTTATGCATAATTTGTGATCTTGCTGCAGTTCAGAGTATATATTGTTTGCCCATGGTCCTATGCATGTTCACTGTCTCCTATCCTCGCCATGCAGGTTCACGTTCGTCATCACATTCTTCTTGTTGCTAGCAGCAGCTGCGCTAAACGACCAGCATGGTGTGAAGAGCATGTACTTTGGGTACTATTATTGTTATGTCGTGAAACCCGGTGTGTTCGCAGCAGGTGCCCTCTTGTCCCTTGCTACAGTTACCCTGGGAATGATCGCATATCTCACCTTGACTTCAGCCAAAAGTAACACCGACCAAGGCTGGGGCAATGCGTCTGTGCCTAATGAAGGAGGCATAGCTCTGGGACATCCACAATTCCCTCCTCAAACTGTTCCTGATCCTGTTTTTGTGCACGAGGATACCTACATGAGACGGCAGTTCACATGATGTGTATGTAAATATCATGGGGATACACCTCTCGGTAGATGGCTACCCACCATCCTGATGAGAAGTGTAGCGTTTGCAGTCTGCTCTAAAGACCGTCTTTTATGTGTAATGTTCATTGGCTAGGACAATCCTATATCCTCTCTTTATGTTTCTGTTTGAGAAGGAAACGGTATACTGGGGCGGGCCTAATTGCGCATACATGTGTGTATTTAGTACATCAAACAGTTTCTTGATAGCGGATTAGATGGTTCGAGTGTAGTGATGTTGTACATGCTCAGATGGTGCGATACATGATGTATCTATTTGGATGCGATTCTCTGTGCGTGCTTGCCCTTTTTGTTGCAACTCAGGCAAGATACTGAGGCATTGCAAGGGAATGGACTTGATTGATTCACAAATATTCAAATGAATGCAAAGCTATATTCTGAAATCTCAGGGGCGTCAGAAACCTTCTAGCATTAAAAGGTGGATTTTAATATTATTTATGGCTACAGCAACTAACCTTTGCATCTTTTGAGACAGAGTAAACTATCATTGGAGTTGATATCTAGTATGTGTGAAAAGTTGAGTGTATATGTAAGAAGAAACAATTGATAGATGGAGAGACACCTCCAAGTAAAAAGAAGAGTGTCGTTTTTTGAGCGGATGAAATGGGTGAGGATAGTAACAGGTTGAGTGGTGCAAGCAAAAGCAGGTACTTGAGCGGGGGATGGAATCATAATCACAATCCATCATCATTCACCACTAATTCTTCTCACATAATTAATGATTTCAATAGGAAAGGATAATAAACTTTTGATAAGTCAAAAATCAAAATAAAAAAGTCTCAAATTATCTCCATCGTGATGCATTTATTTTCAGTCCTTCTTTTTTTTTTTATAACATCTTAAACCCTAAATTTATACTTATAATACATTTATCCTAAAAGAATTTCAAAATTTTACCCATATTTGCTAGTGACTCTTTTGTGGCCCAGTGACTTTTCAAAAGGGAGAAGCAATGAATGACAGGCAGCATTTGTTCACTAGCATTTTCTTTAGAGAGGCGATCCGTGAGCCTTTTCGTGACAAAGAGAGGTAACGACTTGGGACCATTCCTGATTTCCAGGTGGAAAAGTGAGGGAGTGATTAGTAATTTTGACGAATTTTGCTGCTCGTAGAGTAGATGAGACGACGCAGCTCCAATTTTTTATTTTATTTTTTTTTTTATTAATTAATGCCACCTCCGCGGGCTCTCTAGAGAGAAACAGACGAAGACGAAGACGAAGACTCTCTCTCTCTCTCTGCGTCATTCGAGGGGTGTCGTCGTCTGTAGAAGAAGAAGAAGAAGAAGAAGAAGAAGAAAGGTATCGAAGAGAAGTCGGAAGGTATGACCAACATTTTGATTTCTTTGACGATCGAATTTGTTCTTCTTCTCTTTCTCTTTGATCCATCTTTCTCGGGCCAGCTCGAGCCCTGGTTTTGGGTTTTCCATCATTGGCTTTGCACCTTCAATTTGCTGCGCTTGCGCAGGCTTTCTGGGACTGTTGTGTGATCGACCATGAGTCGTCGTAAGTTGTCTGCTATGTTTAAATGGCCATTGGGACGAGACTGAATCATGGGAACGGGATTCGTCAATCTAGTCTCGTTACTGAAAGGTTTCTGGTCCGCCATTTGTGTCAACTTCCAAGTGGGTGCGCGATTGGTGCCCCACAACTGCACAGTGCTGTCTCTGGTGAATATCCGAAATCTCTCGACTTAACTGGAAATGCGTCGGGAGGATTCACCGTGGCTCCTGGGTTACGAGCTAGTTCTCTCTTTTTGGGGCGGAACGTCAATACCTCGTCTCGCCAGATTAGAGGAACTACTTCGGATGAATCTCGAGTGGATAGGGATTTCTTTGTACAGCAATGGGTAGCTGATAAGAAAAAAATGAAGAACCTTCAACGCAAAGGAAGGGCGAGATTGGTGAAGCGCGAGAGTTATGGTCAAGTAGCTTACGGCGCCGACAGAGATGCATCTGAAAGGTTATCGGGCGATAAAGAATCAGGCTCTGGTGGAACGGTTCTGAAGCAACCACCTACCAGCCAATCTGTTACTGGCTATCTAAAGCCTGCATCACCAGAGGAGGTGAAGTCTGGTCATTATTTGCCACGTCATCGATTTTTATCTTGCTAACCTTAGGTCCTAAGTTTTTGACTTCCCATATCATGATCATGTTGTTGCATCATGTAGACTTTTTGTCCGTGCTTTCTCTGTGATGAACTTTTGACCATTCGAAGCATCTATCTCGACTTGTTTCTGTTGAGTTCCTGAGGGTGAAGACATGCTTGTGGTACTTCATGGCCTTAGTAAAGAGTCCCCACTAGGCAGACCAGGAAGGACAACATAGTTGAAACATGCATGTTTACCTATTCCTCATGTGTGCTTATGGTGCTCCTAAACTATATGGTGTTGCGTGACTTACTCAAGATTAAGAGAAAAATGGCTTCATATGTCAGTCTACTTTTGTTTAGCCTACATATGAATGCTTGTATGTCATTGGGTAGTGCCACAACTCTTTTTCCCTTCTGTGCTATAGATTTCAGCTACTGAAGGTTTTTCTCCCTTAAGTCCAGAGTTATTTGGAAATGACTTGATGTTTTATTTGAATTTTTAGGCCTACGTTGCACCTCTTCTTGCCAGGTCCAATTTGCTGATCTCAAGGGATATAGAGTGGGCTAACCTTGTATTCGGCTTTGAGCAGGTTCTTTCTTCAAATCGATCTCTTTTCCCCTTACCCCAGCCTTATCTAGCTTGGACCAATTATAACAGAGTGGTTAGTTGCATGTTATTCACTTAGTAAAAAGTGAGTAAACTCAATATTATTTCTCAGGAAATTGAGAAGAATATACCAGTTTTTCTCATTTCATTGCTTGGACAGATCATAGACTTTCACATCCTAGAACAGGATGCCAATATTTTAGAAGTGTAAGTTGTTTTTGGGAAGAAATTGTGTTTGATATTGCTTGATGTTTTAGTTGACAAAATGATCAGGATCTGCCATCAGTTTGGCAACCTGTGAACTGCATTGACTATCGACAATATGTAACAAGAGTGTCCACAATTGGGCAGCCACTAGCTAAGCTTCTGCAGTCAACATTGCCCAACCTGTATATTCTTAGGCTACTTTTGCAGTGCCTTCACTTCTTTTACCATCGACATGTCTTGACCATCATTACAGTTTGCCGAGCTACTTGAAAATATATATTATGAGGATAAGAATAGTCTGGCGATTTGGGCACCAGAATGCTATCTGGTGTATCATTTTTTAATGTGCCCTTTCCATAGTTTAATAGTTTAAATAAAGGAAATGGAGCATGGATGCTTTTACGCTGCTGCATCCTAACACAGATTCATATCATATTGAGATCCTGTCTGATGCTTCTTACATGGTGAATAGCAACTTCTGCACTAGCTCAACTAATTCTTTGTGATGCTTATTGTAGAGCACTGATTTTTTCTTGACAAGTTTTAGTAAATTGTTTCTCGAAGGGCTGTTTGGTCCTTTATTAGTTTGAATTTGCACTTTTGAACTATGTTAACATTGTGAGGAGACAACTACATTCCTTATAACCAACATAAGTTCATTGCCATGGGCAAAGATTTGAGAGACTTTGATGGATAGTTCCCCTTATTATTGGTGGATGATTGGCCATATTCTGGTGATTGAAGTTTTTCACCAATTTGTCTAGTGCTTGGCCATTGTTTTGTAGATGGGCAATCGTCTATGTGCTTGTCTTCTTTGCTATGTCCATATTTTGTTTGTGGATTTGGGATGACAAGTTTACTATTGTACTTTCATGGTGAGGTTGTTGTTGCCTTGTCGGGTCTTGGCAAACTTTAGCCCTTACTGTCAAAGTTTGGCTTCATGTCCTTAATCTTCGTTGGGTTGTCCAAAACTGCAGGAGAATCGATATGCAATTGTGGATGTTTGTTACCCTCAGTCGGTGAGTGGCCATCTCATTGAGAGTCAATAATTATTTACTTTAAGTTGTGTATGGAACTTTAATTTTAACAAGATATTGTTCATTTAATTGGCTTTAGCCTGTAGGTTTTATACGCGAACAAAGCAACGTCCTTGCCAGACAGGTACATACATTATTTACCGAGTAGAAAAGCCTTTTCATCCTTTGGAAGAGTTGATCAGACATGGTACTTCCCACCTGACATATAAAGCACCTATTTTCACTCTCATATTGAACTTTTGCAAAGAATAGTTCCTGAATTTCAAACGTCAAGCCATGACTTTTCTTATGTTTTTGCAACTACTGTCATAATGAATTTGAGATTGAGCTTGACGGAAAAAACTTGGATTTGTGAAAGGACCAAGAATGCATGAAATGGCCAATTTTTTTGTTGGATGTTTCATTGTCAATTCCCAAAACCCATTAACAAACCAACAACGATCATAAGCATGGATTAGCTTTGGTGAGCTCAAATGCAACATCCAGCAGTTCCTCTCTCTCTCGTGCATTCCCGCACACCCAAACATGCAGAGGTCAATGTCTCTTGGATCCTTGGCAAAACTGGACCACCACTAGGCCAACTCCCTGTTCCCAAGATTTCCGCTTTGTCAGTATATCGCATGTTGACAATTGGAATGGGGGGAAAGTGTTGGAGTCAGGTCATGCACAGATATATGTAGTGGATTAGCGGCATAAATTGAGGATGCTCCTTATTATGACAAGCATCCCGTTGGTTTTCATGCTCATTAATTTGATATGATGTGGCAGATCATGGTCTTGTAATTGCTGTGCTCATAGTACCGCCAGATCATAAGTTTGGACTTTGTTTGGTTTAATGAATTCTGGTAGCCAAGTGGAACATGGTAACCCCTAAAACAGCTCAAGTTGACCAAGGCCTAGTAACTTCAGTACCATGGAACACTGTATACATATTTGACTATGACCTATGCAAACCCCATACCAGGGTATCATCTCTGCACCCTGCATTTTGGTGGTTCAGCGACAGTGTAGATGTTGTCCTAGGAGGTTCAACAGGTTGTGGCCCTGCTACTAATGGATATTTAACCCAAGGCTGCTCCTGTTGAATTTGCATTTGATTGTAGCAATCAGCAAATTAGGATTGTTGGGCCTGGAACTGCTGAATCTGTAATCTTTAGCCTTGTTTGCATTTGCGATGTTTCATACTCAACTATCAGTAGTAAAACTGGACTAACATTTGTCATGCTTTTTATCAGTTGCTTCGCCTAAGGCGTCCTTTTGTTGCATACATAACCGATGCTATGGGCAAAGAGCTCTTCAGGGTAGGATTCATGCTTTACAAACTGTAGAAATCATACCGGTCTGCTTGTTATATAGTTCTCTTATCATAAGTTGCAGATGTTTGACGGCTTGTGCTTATCATGCTCAGGTCCGCCGGCCTTTCTGGTGGATTACCAGCTCCATTTATGCAGAGGTTAACGGTAAGGTATATCCGTCACACGGAGGTTGTTGTTAAGTATTACAGAGCCTGTGCAATAATCATTCATGTTTTCTGAAACATGCATGAATTCAAATTTCTAGGAAGTTGGCGTGGTTCACAGACGATGGCATCTATGGAAGAGGGTGTATGATTTGTATCTAGGGTAAGATTAACTGCTCCTTTATGTGGTTCTTTTTCTTATAAATTGCTAGTCACACAGGCCTGCAAGCCATATCTCCTTCCAAGATCTTGGTCAATCTGTACTATCTAACTTTGGGAAGAAATGGCTTGTCCTATCACTGACCTTCATATTCTTCAGATAAACTTCTTTAGTGGGGTTGGTGGTGCCCGTGCTCAGAAAGAAAATTTTGTACTCTGGAATTCTAGATTAAAATTATCTGTCTCGCCCCTTAAAGTTCATGTTGCTTAGCATGTTCTCAGCCGGAGGCTGACCAGGGGGCACTAGCGGGTTTGTCACCCCCCCATGACTAGGTGCTTGGTCGAATTTTGATAAATTTTACATTTTGACAAGTTTTTCTTACCTTGCCTCTGTTAACGTCTGCCATTGGTCTCAACAATGTGGTAAGGAGGCGCACTTGTGGTTCGGTTTGGTCAGAAATTTTTTTTTTTTAACCAAACTAATCATTCAGAAAAATCTGAACCAAAACCCAAATCGTATCCCCAAAGTCACATTGCAAACCAAAACAGTACCTTCTGTTTTTGTTTAGGTACAGTTTCAAATATTTAAACATGAATTTCACCATGAGCATGAGATTCAACATTCATCATAAAACCATTGAAAGATAAGATACATCACATTAGACCATCAAACTGAATTGATCATCTATAAATATGGACAATGAGAAACGTAGTGTTTATATGATGGGATGATGATACAAATGATCCTTGAACTTTAGCCCAATATACAATGTCATCTTTGAATTTTAAATTTGTTCAATCCTTGAACTTCTTGATACATGTTTGATGTAGTCTCTAGACAATGTGAAAATTTTGAATGTTGTTCTTCATTAATTCAAGTTAAGTGACAACATTGAATATTTTCATGTAGTTTAAATGCCACATTGAACAAATTAAAAGTTTAGGGACGATATTGCACATTGGGCCAAAATTTAGGGATCGTTAGTATCATTATCTCTTATATGATCAAAGCTTAATATAACAAGGCAAAAAGGTCAACCTGCATATGAAAAGAAATGTTTTTAAATTCAAAAAATATATCAAAACGTTGTTTTTGATGCGATGGCAAAATGGCTTTGCTTGAGAATCACTTAAACCATCAGATTATCCTTTGTAAAGATGTCAAACCAAAATCTAAACCAATTTATTGATTTCCTATTTGCAGTTTAACATCAATCCCATAAACCAATATGGCAAAGGTGTTGGTTTGGTTCAGTTTTGTTTAATGATTTCCAGTAATTCCTAATGACCCCTAGTTATAAGGTCTACCAGTCCTCAAGCCTTCTCAAGGTTTTCAGTTCTTGTCTGGTCATATAGTTCTGTGTCGTTACATATGTACTTGGCTTTGCTTGCATTCTTTTTTCTTGTTATATAAGGTAGCATAGGTATCCCTTCTACCAGTTGGTTATCTCTTATAAATTATCCCTCATATATGTCATGGCTACCTGGTATTGCTAGAGTTCACTCTAAAGGGAGACATCTTCAATTTTGCAATCTGCTATCTTAACTTTGGAGTTTATCATAATTCTGCGTAGGAACAAGCAATTTGCAGTGGTGGAAAATCCTGGCTTTTGGAATTGGACATTTACTTTGAAGGACATAGATGGCCAAGTGTTGGCTCAAATTGATCGTGATTGGAGGGGTTTTGGTTTCGAGGTTCTTTTTTCTTTTCCATTCAGTTCTGAACATTAAGCTGTTGATCTTTTGGACTTGATGTCTTTTTCCTTCATAATCATTAAATGGTTACCTGTACTAATGGCCGGATGCACATTTTAGTCCTTAAACTTCTCTTCATGTAATTTACAACCTTTAACTTTTGTGCTGTTATAGGATGACTGTCAGACTTCTCTTAGTATATAGATGGAAAGCAGACTCAGCACTTCACCTTCATTGTAGCAAAACCTCTCTCTAGATTCATGTTTAGAGGGGATGCTGTGTTTGCAACGAGAGAGAGAGAGAGAGAGAGAGAAGGTTTCACTACTGAAAAACATTGAATGGTCTTTTGTCATGAAAATCCAGATTGTAGATGTAATTAACCAATGTCAAAATATTTTTCTTAGGAATCAAAGGTCTTCAGACGAACTTTGTTATGAGGCTTCTTGTCCTTAGTTTATCTGTGGTTTCTTCAATTGCATCAAACACACTTGTCAGCGGGTGGCTCTGCTGTTGCAGTGGTGTATGGGTAGTAATTGATTTGGTGTCAACATGCTTTCACAGATCCATTGACATCTCAAATAAAATGCTTAGGCAATGTGATTATTGCATATAAGGAAGTGATGTTGGTGAGACATTTTGTGGAAGAAAAAGTAGAGATTGGTGCTATCAATTGCTGTCAGTGCAGTAGAATCAAAGCAACTATAAACAACTTGTCCTACTAAGAAATGATTGGTGCTTTCTCGACTATCAATGCCTCATCGCTTGAACTTCCTCTTCTTTTGTTGGCAGAAGTAGTGATAAGTAGCAAGTGATAGCTTTTGATTTTGACTATAATCAGCAGAAGAGAAGTGTATAAGCAGCTTTCTTTTTCAGAACATAAAGCTATTGTGTGGCTTCGTGTATGGATCTTTAGCTGATTGGTTTGTTGATCGTCTACTGCTTTCTTCAAGTTATCTGTATTGTAGAGGAAGTTTGGTGAAGACACTGCTGCTTCCAATTTTGCTGAAAATTCTGGACCTCAGGCCCTTTCACCTTCCTGAGTGTTGATCTCTGTCATGCTCGTAGTCTTACCTGCATATTTGAGCATCGCCATGGCTTTTCTGTGATAGGAACCTTTATTCTTCTTAATTAGTAATTGTTGTCTAAAGGTTTTCTTTCTATAGTTAAATTTTGGCCGAAATGTTAGAAATATTATCAATATAATTTGGTCTCGCAACAACCGTCAGCACACTCTCACTGTAAGACATTTTATGAAAAAACTTCATGTGAACGTTCTCGTTTTGTGGCTGAAAGTGAGCAAAATCTGGTCTCACAAATCATGACTTTGAAACATAGAATACTAGCCTCAAAACACAATAGATGTAGCTCATGAGTGCCATTACTAAAATCCTTTCAAATTTAGTGACCTTACTGGTTGCAAAGATCAGATTGATCCAAATAACTTGTGTGGCAATTTCAGATTCGCGTTTGTATCTCCATTATTGACAATTTTATGCATTTGCACTTTCCAGATCTTTACTGATGCTGGTCAGTATGTCATCCGCTTTGGAAGTTCTGATCCCATCTCCAAGACTGGCCCAGCTAGTGTGGTAAAAATTCACACACCAGATTAGTGGAACGTAAGGGATCATTTGTGCTTAGATCTTTGCTGATCTTCATCTACTTATTTCTGGCAGGTAGAGGAGTTGGAAGTGGCTCGGCCTTTGACCCTCTCAGAAAGAGCTGTGGCAGTTGCTCTTGCCATTTCACTGGATAATGATTATTTCTCTAGGCACGGTGGATGGTATTTGCTCTTCCCATACACTTCCAATTTTATGTGAGGGACCATTGCGACTCTTTGTGCATATCCTGCATCTAAAACCATTTTTTTCCCATTGTCAGGGCAATTCCATTTGTTGCTGTTGGCGAGTAAATTAGTGTCCGCACTGAAGCCCACATTACATTACTTTTTCTGCATATGGAGTACTTCGAGTGACAATGCAACTTGGAAGCTCTTAAAGAGTAATGCATATGCCTATTCTATGGGCAAGCTAAGAGCTCATGTTTGATGTTGAACAGATGCGATCATATGCGAGAACAGTTTAAAGGAGGTACATGCAACCGAAAGTGAAGGCACCGGAGAAAATGTTCTAAGAGGGATAGAGATGGATGGGAGCAGCCAGCAGACTATTATGGTTTTGATACCGATGCGAGCTCATAAAGTAAAATTCAGGCTCCGTGAAAAATTTGATATTTTTGAAAAATATTTTCTCAGAAGTCATTTTTCAGTATCTTGCGATGCTTGGGTGACATTTAATAATGAATTGAAAATTATTTTCCGTTGTTTGTAAGGAAAATTTTGATTTTACTAATTAAATAAACATTATTTTGGTGCAATTGACTCGTGCATTTGCAGATAGGGAACTGGGCACAGCCACTGAGGTCTCAGGCCCTCCATCGAGATCAGGCTCAGGATCGCGGGATTGGGTCTGAGACCCCATTTCCCAAGCTCAGATCTATCAAGGCCAACCCGTGGATCTCAGCGCCCCTGCTCGGGTTGGAGTTCAGGCATAGGCGTATGTCCCTAGCGCCCGCACCTCAATGAACCCAAGAATGGGCATCGCAGACCCGGGCATGGGCATCAAGGTCTTAGGCCCTAGGGGGAAGGAACACTAGAAGTGTTATTACTTTCGTACGACGCTCACTTTGGTACCAAAAAAAAATTTTCGCTCACTTGAGTGCCAAATCAAAATTAAGTGCCACTTCCGACCAAAAGTCATACGTGGATTTTTTTAATGATTTTTTATATTTTTTTAATAATTTTTGATTTCCAACATGGATTTTTTAATTTCAACATGGCTTCTCTTCATGCATTGGTCCAAGACGACATCGTGTTTCTTCGTGCATTGGTTCAAAACAACGTCGTTTCTCCTCATCTCGTCTCTCTTCTTTTTGCCCTTTTTTTCTTTTTTTTGTCTTTAGGGCCGACGAGGGTCACTAGTGACCCTAGCCAGCCGCGGAACCCTTGTCCTGGGCCACAAAGACTCAGGGCGAGGCCGTCGGAGCTCGGCTAGCCACTAGCGAAGGCCGTCGCAGCCTTGCCTGTGGCTAGCGAGAGTCTCACCAACCAGATCTAGGTGAGGGTTGGCAAGGAGATCTAGCCGGCGAGACCCTCGCCAGCCATGGGCGAGACCGCGACGACCTTCACCAGTGGCCGATCGAGCTCCGACGGCCTCATCCCGGGCCTTCGTGGCCTAGGGCGAGGGTCACCGATGACTCTCGCCGACCCTAAAGAAAAAAAAATCGAAAAAATTCCAAAAAATTAATAAATATATTAAAATATTGTCCATTGGTGCCCACGTTAACTTTTCCGACGGCTAAATCGGAAGTGGCACTCAATTGAGCGAAAAAAAAGTTTTGGCACCAAAGTGAACGTTATACAAAAGTTATGACACTCCTAGTGTTTTTCTGCCCAAGCGTTGAGAGCACAAGCACAGGCGTCAAGTTCCAAGCTCAGCTTCGATGGACCTAGGCGCAGGCACTAAGGACCCAGTTACAAGCACAAATGTTAGGAGCCCGGCCTTGATGGACCTCAATAGACTCGATCTCGGCCTATAGTTTCGAGTCTACTGCCAAGGGCTTGGAAATGAGTGTTGGACTTCCCGTACCCAAGCATGGAGTTTCTAATCCACGTGTGTATATTTATATAATCATATTTTGAAAAATAATTTCCAAATTTTAAAGATAAAATCGTTTTTCTATATTTAAGTATAGGATTTCTTTTAACTCATTTTCGTAAGCAATTCAAACGCCGAAAAATAAAGAAAATGTTTTCTCAAAAAATATTTTTTACAAAATAAATGGAGCCTAAAAAACTCAGAGTCAAGGTACATGTCATATTACATGTAGATAGTGTCCATATCAGACTGAGACATTTTCTTAAGCGTGTTTTGGGTTTGGTTTTGAGGCTCTGTTTGTTTAATGGAAATTTTTTCCACAATTGGTGTTTGAGGCATGGAAAATGAGCAATTAAAAAGAATATTTTCCAGTCAACAAAAACTCTCTTCTAAAATTGGGAAAAATGTCTTTTCTTAATTCTTCATCTCAGTCTCCTAGAAGAAATTCAAGATAAAGCTTGCTTTTTGAGTGCTTTGTCCTCCTCTGTCTTCGAGCCCAAGCTCAACCTTAGAAAATCTCTCTCTCTTTCTCTCTTCACATGTTTTCAGGCATTTTGACGTGGAGAGAGTTTTTTGATTGATGGCTAGGGAAAAGACCCTAAACCTTTCAATTAAATCAATTTAGTTCTAAATATTTTCATATTAATTTCAATTGAGTTTGTCCAGTCAATTTTAATTGAAAATTGCTGATATGAATGCTATTTGATTGATGGCTAGGGAAGAAACACTAAGCCTTTCAATTAAATCAATTTAATACCAAACATTTTCATATTAGTTTCAATTGAGTTTATCAAGTCAATTTTAGTCAGAAATTACACTAATCGTCCTACGTGGCACAATTAGGGTTAATGTGAATAATTTTTTTTATAATTCAGTACAAAGACACAATGGTAGTAGGCTCTTGTGGTGGCTTTTGTTGCTCTTGCTGATGCGACAACTCCACAAACTACATCGGTCTGGTTGGATACAAAGCTAAGGCAAGCTAGGGGGTTGGGAAGGGCTTATGCGGCTTCGGCAAAGAAGGCAGGGAGAGGCGGAGGATTAGCATCTATTGGTGAAGAGAGTATAGGGTTTAGGGTTGGGGAAGAAGGGGAGAGGTACTTGAGGGAGAGAATTTGCTGGGGGAGAGGAATTGACCGGTGAGAATATCTAGATTATGGTAATGAGTAGAGAATTTACGATTTCGAGGGAGGGGATTTGAGCAGGAATGAAGTGATGGGAAAGGTAAGGTAACGACATGAATACGCATTTGATGACATGATTAACGAAACATACTTCAGAAAAAATATACATATATACATTTTTCTTTCCAAACTAAAATATTTTCTTATTCATTCTTAGATTTTAACCAAACATCAGAGAATATGATCATCCTCCTAAGAAATGACTTCCTCAAAAATATTTTCCAGAAAAATCACATTTTTTTGCAAAACAATGGATGGACAACTTGGACACAGAAATGTAAACACGAGACGTCACTTTCGCATGGTTCACGCCCTACGCAGAACCGACTGGAAGACCAACGCACCGTCTCGCAAGAAGACTGTTTTCCCCATTGCGACCTTTCAGCAGCTCAGAAGTATAGAAAAAAAAGGGGTAACAAAAAGGAGATAGAAGCACTCGCCCACTAAGTTACCACATAAGCAGGTTCTTTATGCTTTATGTCAAAAGAAAATTAGTACGCCGGAGAGAAGAAATTGTCCCTGTCTACCTGCTTTATTCACTGCTAAAATCTGTGCCACTCGCCAGGGGAGAACAATAAAACTCTGTTGGGGTATAGATATTGCACCTGAAAATACGCAATATACAAGTACCTATGATCCGCTTTTCTCTGTTTCACCATTGAATCGAACTGCATTCATAACAGCTTTAGATGGCGGCCTATTAATCTTCTCAAGTAACCTACTATATACTAATTTTACAGGTATGCAAGCTACTGTGGTTGGTCCCGATGAATTCGGCTTAATTATTCCAACAATGGTAGAGTCAAAGCTATCGTGCATGGACTTGTTACCTAGATTTGGCTCAAGAGCAATCGAAGATAGCGTTCTTATTTTCTGGCTAGATGACAAGCCTGCTCTCTTGGAAGATTTTCCTGAAAGTTTCCTATCAGACTGAGGCGGAGGAATCTGAGAGAAGGCCTTCCTTACGAGGACACCTTTACGACTGAAATTTCCTGCACTTACATTCTTCTGAGATCTTCCTTCCTGACCAAAAAGGAGAGACTCTCCCCCATCTTCACAACCATCAAATGGTGACGATCGATGAGGACGTGGGATTCGAAAATTAGCTGTCCTCCTAGCAGTCTTCCATGCTGATGGAACTGTTGTTATGCTATTATAGTCAATTGCTCCATCGTCATCATCATAATTTGCAGGTAAAAGATGCTCAGTCGAACCATCTTCTATTGCTTCTATTTGGATTGAGTGTCCAATAATTGAGTTGCCATTTAACTTGCTTGTCATGGAAATGATTGGCACCCGTCCCTTTTGGTAGGTAACATGAACTTTTAAATCCACTTCTACCAACATGCCTCTACCGTTCCCACCAAAATGATGTTGTCCAACCACAACAGGATTATAGCGTTCTCCTCCACCATACATGTCTTCAAAACCAACAGTGCTCCAACTGCCTAAACCTCGATCTCTAGATGCAGCTCTAGGGGCCGTCGATACATACTCATGATCCAAACCAAAGATGTCGGTCTCAAGATCCTTCTCTTCATCATCACCGTCATCAAAAGTGAAGTCATAATTTCTATATTCACCCGATCTCCATATGGGTGCCCTTCGCCTAGAACTGACTCTCCTTCCATCAGAAGGTGTTCCCTCCGAAGCATCTAAATGCCTCTTAGCAACGTTGCGAATATTCCTTTTTCCTTTCAATTGCCATTTGGAAACAGCTTCATTAGCAGAGACAGTATCTCGAGGAAACAAATGAGAAATGTCTCCAGAAAAAGCCGAGTCTTCCGGCTCCTCACTGCTCATGCTATCATGCTGTACTCGTGCCTCATGTATTCCAAAAGGACCCCTCTCCGCTTCTGCAAAATTAGCACCATGATGTTAGCCCATGAAAAACAACTAATAAAAAAAAAATTTAAAAAAAAAAAAAGACTGCCAATAAACATGCAAATGCGAGGGCTGAAAACTACTATTACCAAAGAAGTAATGCAGCCTCAGGCCCTTAAATTTAAAAAAAAAAAAATGAAGACTACAAATGCACTCTTGCGGAATTGTCTGCCATGGTCCAGCATTTCAAAATCCATTCACTAAATCTAAATTGACAAAATTGCAACTATAATAGACACGGAACAGTAACAAACAATAGTAACCTGAAAAGGAAGTTGTCTCTTCATCAGCATCCTCTTCAGTTTCTGAAGAATCTGACTCTGAATCAGATAAATCAGATTCCGTAGAACCCGTATCAGAAGATTCAGAGATCCCAGAGGTACCCTGTGCCATTAGATTAGCATCACGGCTAACTTCCCGCAAAACAGATGGCAAAATATCCACTCTGCCACGGGGAGTTTCTTTATCATCCAGAGAATCAGAAAGGCCCGTGGGAAAGTACACGCATTTGCTCCTTTTTGCTCGGAAAATACCCACCTCCTCGGATTCTGAAAAGAAAGTAAAATAACTTCATAGTTAAGCAGGTGAGTCCAGAAATGCAGGCTTTCTATCTCTCAATTTATGTTGAAAGAGCACGATGCAAATCAATTGTTTCAAAAAAATACAAAATTTGAAATCATAGTATAATGCTTCTTCCCTCAGAAGAATGTCACCATTTCCAATGCTAAGATCATCACCTGACTGAGCATGAGCATCACGATTCGTCTTAGGTTTCCATGCCATTGAATGCTTACGCTTTGAGGGGGCAATCTTCAGACCGAAATCCTGCAAGCCTCTCATTCTGGGTACACCTTCTGGAAGACCATCATCCTGCCTAAGCTCCTCTCCATCCTTGGCTTCTTGGAATAATGAAGAACCACTCATGAAGTTGTCTTTAGCTAAAACCCCCAATCTCCGGGTAAAATGAGGTGACACGGGATTTTCAAGTTCATCATTGCCATTTTCCAGGATTTCTGAAGATCCAATTAAACCCTTTTTAGCAGCAATGGGGGAATTACCCCCCACAAACTTGGACTCAATCTCGAATTTCCCTTGCTTCTTCAGCATTTCCTTTTCGAGTTCAAGCGCATGGAGGATGGCATCTTCTCTACGAGCATATTTCTCTCTTTTCTTCATTGGCATGCCCTGCGAAGATTCTGCCCTCTCGATGCACTCATCAAATTCACCACACCTGAAAGCTTTCACCCGCTTAGATTTCTCCAGATTGTACCAATCCCTAACAATCATAGAAGAGGCACATAACCACTGAGAGAAGAAATATAGGAGAACAACAACCATATTCACGTAGAACACAGCATTTAGAGAGAGAGCCTTAATTAAAATATTTTCTCAGAGGAAAAAGCACTAAACTGACACTCATCAACATCAAAATCTTAAAAGCAGGAGAAACATGTGTGTCCTTGGGTGTCTACAGCCTCTAGCAGATAAAACATGAATAGGATGAACCAGCATGAAGAGAGACACTGAACAGACTAAGCAGAATTAGAAAAGCGCAGCCTTTAAGTACATCACAGGCTTCACTAAAGGGACTTTTGTTATCTGTGACCCAAAGAAGGAGATGCGCTGAATTTCACCAAAGGCCAATCAACATAACCATGAGCATTCAATCCTTGTAATTTATAAATGATACTTAAGAGCAATTCCAGGAGTCATGCATTAGCACTTCAAATTAAGAACGCCAAAAGAAAAACCTCCACACGGCCCTTGCAAGACAAACTCACTCCCTGAAATTGTAAATGCTGATAAATTGTTTGGAAGAACCTCCCCACCCCCTCAAGAAACATTTCAAAGGATGATTTTTACAGTCAGGAATCATTCTGCTATTCTTAAGAGATGATATATGACCCTGTTTCTTCCACATTCAGCCTATAAGAAGTAAGTTCCTGATTCAGAAATTGCCACAGGAACATAAGGAACACGTCGACGACGCGAGGCAAGCAGTCATATCCCAAATACCCAGCCATTCACGTACGGCGGAAATCACGGAAACGAGACGATCACCTCAAAATAACACGTCCCAGAATTAAAATTAAAATAAGGAAGCAAGGAATGCGAGCTTACACACTGGCGTCTTCTCTTCCGAGAAGCTTGACGGGAGTGCCGGCACGGGGCGACGTGAGATGAGCAGTGGAGAGCTCGTCGGGGCCAAGAATCTTGCCAGGCCACCAGGAGCCGTTCCTACGGCGGACCCAAACGATGGATCCCACTCCCAATCCAACCCCACAATCGCCCGATCCTCCAGAACTCTCCATCTTCCCCGATTGGAAGAGATCAGAAAGCACGGAGGAACATAAAAAAACCAGACGGCTATATACGCGAGAACACTCGAACCCCGCTACTACTACTTCTCGCTTTGATTGATTGATTGATGTCGCCGGGAAGCAAAATAAACAGATCTGAGGATGGGGGGATGGGGGGATGGGACTCAGGAACGAGGGCTCAACCCCCGGAGAAGAAGAGGAGAGAAATGGAGGATGGATGGAGATGGAGATGGAGATGGAGAGGGAGAGGGAGAGGCAGACGGGGTGTCGACATACATGCCTGGAATACCAGATTAGAGCGATCAAAAATTAGGGCTAGGGTTCCCCCCATCCTCTCTCGGATTTGGGGATTTTTCGTATCTTCCCCCCCACTTGTTTTTTTCCCCTTTCTGTTTTGGGTTTTTCTTTTTCTTTTTCTTTTTTATTAATTAATTCATAATTTTTACTCTTTGAAGTCGAGGATGACCCGGGGGAGATGCACCTTCCTTTCCGGTTCCACTATTTTCTTTTTTTATTTTCTTTTTTACCGATAAGCATTCAAATCCGTTTTCACGTCATCCGAAAGAGTCGTATCTATCCAAATGTAAAATCATAATTCTCGAAAAAAAAAAATTGAGAGAGGGAGGGATCTTTTGGCCCAAAGCCCTCTCTAATTCAAACCATTAAGCGATTTAATTATTCTGTCGATTCTTTTTTTTTAAATGGAGTTTTGTATTTCTATTGTATTGTTTGTCCCATAGAAAGAAGGATGACTAAAAATCACATCAATGTGATTAGGAGTGTACAAAACGGACCGCTTGAACTGAGACCCACTTGGACCGGACCGAATTGCTCGGTTGGTTCCTAATTTCTAAAGGTGAAACCAGTGTTCAGAATGTCCGGTTCCTGATTTCAATGGGGAACCAGATCGGACTAGACCAATCGACTACATATACTTTTTTTATTAAAAGAAATTAGTAGAATATGAACTAAACACTATTTCAATAAGGTTTCAATAAGAAAAAAATCAATCATTGGAGATATGATTTGTGCAATTAATTTGATTGAAGCTACTTAAATCAATCTAAAGTTGATTTGATATCAATTAGTAATTCAAAATGACTTCGTATATTTGTGGTTTCCTTTTATTGTTTACACTTTGTAATATAAATACATATCGTGAATACAAAGAAATTCTTCAAGCTTATTTTTTCTTTCATTTCATGTATGACCGGTTTCATTAGACCAAATTACACCGATGATCCGATCTTAGGATCAATCGATCCAGTCCTCAGTTCCCAATTTTGAGAACCAAGAACCGACGCCCCTAAATGCAACCCAATTCTCATACACTCTAATCAAATTAAGGATGAGTTTCAAAAATGGCTAGTTTTGGGAAAATAGTACCAAAAATCTCAAACTTTGCTTAGTGTAATAAATTTATTTTAAACTTGTATTCATGTGACACATTTATCCCAAATTTCTTTCTATGACACCATAAACCCCAAATTTTACTAACTATGACACATTTACCAAGCGAATGGCATTTTCGTCTTCTATTCTCTTTTTTCATTCCTTTTTTTTTCCTACTTCTCCCTTCTCTCTATCGACCATGGCGAAAGGAAGCTGCCGACATCGACCCTCCCTTGGGCTAGTGAGGGTGGCTAGCAGGGCCCAAGTGAGGGCAGCCCTCACTAGAGTTGGGGAAGGGTTGCCCTCAACAATCAAATCTGGCGAAGGTTGCTCTCACCCGACGCCAACAGCTTCCCTCAGCCATGGCCGGTGGTGGGAAGAGAAGAAAAAAAAGGAAAAAATACAAAAATGAAAAAAAAGAAAGAATAAAATACAAAAATGCCCTTCGATAAAAAAGGTTCAAAAAAATATAATACAATTGGCAAAGTTTAGGACCTTTTGATGTCACAAAAAGATTTTAAGTATCTCACACAATTACAAGTTTAGGAAATTTTTTTATCAAAAAACTTAGGACAAAATTTGAAACTTTTGATAACATTTTTCCTTTTTTTTTTTGGGGGGGGCTTTTTGAAACACAGAATGGCATTTGAGCTGCCAAGAAGTGTAACGAACGCTTTCCCATCCACATTCATGTTGCGTTCGAGTTTTACCGAGAGGATTCTTTCCATGTTTGGGCTTTAAATATTCATTTATGTCCCAATCCTGAAGACTTTTTCCACATTCCCCTTCACTCACCTCAAACACCAATAAAATTGAGGCGGGTCGTGGCAGGTTTGTAACATCCCCTGGTCTCTCTCTCTCTCTCTCTCTCTCTCTCTCTCTCTCTCTCTCTACATACTCCCATGCAAAGAGCATAAACTGAGATCCCGACCTTCTTGCTCGTCGGAACCACAACGAGCTAAGCGGACACGATGGCAGTACAAACATGACATCCGAGGGATTTTAATAAGACGTTACTTCCCATCTGCTGACCAGGATCCTCTGTAAGAATAATTATGGGACATGCTAAAAGATTTACAACGAATACATTATATAATCACGTTATAATTACCTGAACATCATAAAAATAGGCCCCCAAAAAAATATTTAACCGCTTCTCTAATAGATTCCCATAACATAGTGTCCCTAAATACACTTCCTAAACACTTGCTCATCTATGGGTCACCTCGAAGGAATCTCCGATGGTTGGCCGCTAAGTGAATGGTTTGATGAATTCGACGGAAGTGATCCATTGTCCTGCGAGGATGTACCTCCCCCGATCCACTTCGCTTCAACTTCAGATGGCTCGACCACGTGAACCGCACCATCGCTCATGCCGAGTGCAATCTGATTTGCCTCTGATGGATGAGCAGCAATAACTAATGGATAGGCAGAAGCACCGCTGCAAAAAATACATATGTATGTGCTCCAAATGAGCTCAGTCCCACCCACTGCTTATTAATATACTTCATCGAAGCAAATCTCCTACACTTACCCAACAGAAACACCACTCATGTATGCAGACGGGGCAATTCGACACCTCAATCTCAAACTGTCCGCATCAAAAACTCCAATGGCACCATCACAAAATGCAGTGTATACCAGCAAACCGTCACAGGAATATATGGCACTCGAAATGGGAGCACTGAGACTTTCTTTTGGAGACCACTGTAAAAAGGGATAAGCAAGAGAAGAGATGACTAAAGTTGGTACGGAAATTATGTCACATAAATAAACTACAGTTGATCTCCTTTAAAACATTAAAAAAAAAATCTGAAACTTAAGAATTTTCTAACATGTACCATACCAGAAGATTGTACCATTCTCTACAGTGTTGAAGAAGGAACCTGGACTTTTCAGTTTACCATACATATACTTGTTATAGACAAAAAGTGAGCTCATCCAGCACCAGTCAGTCATCATTTTGCATTTCATCAATGACAGACCCAACCAGCCTAACCAAATCAATGATCAAGGAATTCATGTGACTTTTTTTATTCTCGATTTATATTCTGCTATTTAACTTTCATATCCCATCAGTCGTCCATTCACGGTATTCTGCCTTCCTCCAAAAACTCCCGCTCACAGTGAACTCAGGGGAAAAAGGGTGATCTGAGCACAGGTAATAACTTGAGAAGAGAAGCATCAGTCAAGCCTCTAGCATGAGGAATGCAAATTCACTAGCGCTGACCAATTAGATACTCTTGAATACACATTACCACCATTAAGTATTCAATAGCTTCTGACCCCAAATATCCATTTCAAAAATCGAATTTGTACATTAGTCCACACATGTAAGAATACTGTTAAGATCAAGAACTTACCCATCGTAAACATTCAAGCTTGCTGTCATACACAGCTATTATGCTTTCATGGACAACCAGCAGATGTAATTGATCATTATGAAACTGGACTTTGGTATCTCCAACAAGTGGGGATTGATGACCAGGGGACGCTTGTAGGGGCTTGCTTTTCTTCTTTTCCCACATATCAATGCTCCACAGACATAACTGCAGCAGCAATCACATAAAAGTGGCTTTAACATGCGACTGGAACTCATAGTAGCTTTCAATGACTATGAAAGGATATTGATGGATGCACGACCTTATTGCGCTCAAATGAAGAGGAAACACACAAAATTCAGTTCCATAAAGCACATGGAATAATAAAAATTCCGATCCACAAAGCATCCTTTCTAAGTTAAGGAAGAAATATGATGCTTCGGTACCCTGAATAAGAACATCAGCACCTAAAACATCTTTATAAAGCGAAACTCTACCAATCTTTAATAAGGTTCCACTGAGCAAGTGGTTAGCCTGTTACCTGCGCATCAGCTCCCGAAGAGACCAGCGCATTCAAATTTTGAGAGAATGCAAGCCCTGTTATCCGATTCTGATGTCCCTTGAGTTTGGTTTTGACCTGCCATCAGTAGCAAAAATGAATAATTCCTTTCCATAACCAGCTCCCGATAGTAAAAGGTCGACATCTTGAACCCCACTCTAGAATTCTGGTCAGGATTTTCAATCATTGTGCACAACAAAACCTAGTCTCCTCCCTCAACTCTAGGGTAACCCCACCTTACATAAAACTAGGTAAATAACTGTAATACCCTAATACATAAAAGGCAACTAAAAAGAGACATGAAAATCTCAGGACTGCAGGACAGCTCCGAGACAAACTCAATAGACAGCTTTAAAGTAGGGCAATACACAACATCTACATGATCATCCATGCATTCATCTGCATTATTCATGAAAAGAAGACAAAAAGTAATGTTGCAAAATACTTGTAAAGGAGAGAAGAAATTGCTAGTGAAACTGACCTCATCAACCCTGACATTGTAAATTTGAATGGTGGAATCCTCCATGCCTATTGCAATTATATTATTATCTTGTGGATGAAATGCCAAAAAAGAGGCCGCAGGAGGAGGTGGCATAAATGTTGTCATAACCTGAGAAGCAGCCAGAAAAATGTTCTTTAAAGGACATAATGATGCATCACACCAAACAATAAGAAAAACTAATGAACCGAGGATTGTGCAAAGAACAATTTCCAAACATTAATTGAAAACAAAAGCCAAATATCGATTAGCAAACCTTAAATGTCATCATGTTGAACAAAGAAATCTTCCCACCAGACGCAGACATTACGTAAGAATCGTTTTTAGATAGAGCAATGCATGCAGCAGAATCTTCTGCTGGTTTACTGTCACTAATGTCATTTGTCATGAGAGTCCCACTAGGAGGCTGCCAAAGCTGTGGTATGATATGGGCAGTAGCCTGAAAGTTTTCAAAGGCAAGCAGGTGATATAAAATCAGAGAAGCATAAAGAAGATGTCAGAAATACAGTATAGAGAATCGCACATAGGTAAGAGAAGCCAACCTTCCCAGAAGGATTCCTTTCGTTTCGCTGCCATTTCCAAAGCTTATGAACAGCATTGGAGCCAAGAGCCAGCAGAGCTAGACCAGTGTTGGTGTAGATAAGGCGTACAACCTGGTATTTATGCAGTTATGGTGAAAGCAAAACAGCACAACATACTTGTATCAGTAAAGATATCCCCAATATAAGCAATAACTCTACCGTTACTAAGAGAGAAATATCGCTATTTTATCTTAAACGGTGTACCCCAACTACAAGTTTATGGTCTTATAGTTGAAGCAGTGCAGAAGTATTGAACAGATTTTCCCAGAATAAGTAAAACATTCTAACATCCTGAAGGCCATGTTTCTTGTGCC
The DNA here is from genome assembly GCA_014182845.1 of Corymbia calophylla. NCBI lineage: Eukaryota > Viridiplantae > Streptophyta > Magnoliopsida > Myrtales > Myrtaceae > Corymbia > Corymbia calophylla. The sequence goes on along the minus strand of CM024703.1, from coordinate 241,196 downwards.
ATAGACCTACAGGTGCCTTTTTCTTTCTCTGCACCAAAAACTTGAGCTGCTATATAATTTGTATCTCAATTAAAAGCAATAAGTTCCCACCTCATATCTTCACTGACTAACATGTGATAAGATCCATAACGCCAATTGATAAATTACATAGATTCTAAAGCCACTGATACAAACCATGGACACTCCTACCTATTTGAAGCTAAGAGCACGAGCTCAAGACTTCATCTATAATTACAGCCAAAAACATTTTACCTTTCCTGTGGATACTGAGTCAGGCAATCGCAAGGCTTTCAGTTGAGATGGATCTAATACATCTGAGATTTTCCAACTTTTGATCTTGTCGACATCATCAGAAATTCGAGGTTTCACATCGACGAGCCTGCTGTTATCCATCGTTCCCTGTAGTGTAATGTGTGGAGATCAGAATCAATAACCATATTCTATAAAATCTATAAGAAAAATGCAAGACTTACAATATTGTTGATAGATACAACAGGCAGGGTTCTGTCAGGTCGTTCAGGAGTTGAAGCAATTGAAGCAGAGACACTACCCGCAGGGCCGAGAGTATTTATAACCAACGACTGCAAAAGGTCCAGGTGAAAGACTTCAAATGAAAAATCATAATAAGAAACAAAAGTTCTTCTCACATTTTCAGCTATGTTATGATGTTACAAATCAATAAGGTACATCTAGCGGTCACCAATGCTCAATCATTCTTGTTCAAGATAACACAAACCCTTCTGATTGAACTCCTTGATTCAACAAGCTTCGTAAACAAGAGACTGACAAAGATCATCTCTGAGATTTAGTTAACACTACGAGGATAACATTATCCTATTAAGGGAAGTAAGAATATCTGTCCTGAGATCACAAAGCAGCATCTAGAAGAGTCCTTGATAAGCCTATGATACCACTGTTATCCCAAAAATACACAGAAAAGATGTTACACAGAGCATAAATGACATGTTAAGGGACCAAAGCAACTTTCCAGCCACGGCTTCAATTACCAACGGATTAGTTCCATTTCACTAGATAACACACCCAACATTTGACACAGATGGGGGGGAGGAGGGGAAATAGAGCTACCTTAGAATTATCAGAAGGGGCTCGATTTTTTTCAAAAACCCTACTCTCGAGCGCCCTCATTAAGCGCAGACCATCCGTATTAGCCAAAATTTTGATGCCATTATCGCTTGTTGTGACAGCCAACAAAGAACCCTCCTTATTAAATCTAAGTCTTGGGCTGGCCTGCAATGAAAAAAAAGGAACTGAATTCCCAATTCTAGTTATTGTATCAATTTGCATATCTATACAATAAGGGGGGAAAAAAACTAACAGGCAACCCGCCCTCTGCATCAACAGCTGTCAACATGTTCGCATTATCCATATCCCAAAATTTAATTTGAAATTCATCTCCAGCAGCTAGGAAACGATTCCTTGTCGTGTCAAATTGGACAACACCTAATGATCGCTTCCTGAAACCTGTATATGTCCTCTTGATAGCACCCTCAGTCTCGTTCCACTCAACCAAATGGGACTCGCCATCTTTGCTGGTCCCACATGAAAACAGCCTGCAAGATGGACATCCAAATATCATACCTTTCTATTATCAACTAAAGCAGTAAGCATTAAGAGAGAACTAAGATGATGAGTAATGCATGTTTCACCTATTACTTCTGATGTGTAACAAAAAAAAAAAAAGTTGCTACTTTATTTGGAAAAAAGCAACATGATCACTGTGAATGCAAGTGCTTGCCAAGCCAAATATACCAATGCTTCTAGTGTCAGCATATTGCCTCAATAGAAGACCAATACAATAGAATGCTAAGTGTTTGAACAGCAGCTACTGCTAGGTCGAGCTTGGCTGTAAGAGACCAAAAGCGTGCGATAAGATCCCCCATCAACAACAGCTAAGGGATTAACATAGAGACCAAATCCGAGGACTTAGTTGAGAAAACTTCTTCTACGGGCTTCATCCAAGACCAGAGCCCGAGAGAAACAATGTACTGGCATGGCACTTCCCCATGAGCCAAAGGTGTTCCATAAATGCTTTCCAGTCTGTCATGAGAAACAGCTAGCCAACTACCTTGTTCCATCTGCACTATAAGCCATCATGGTGCACCATCGACCGGGAGCATCATAGTCCACTCTAGATCCCAGGCAGTCATACAGCCAAGCTTTTATCTTCCCATCAATGGCAGTGGAGAAAATAAACTGCAATAATGAAATGAGTTATATAGACAGACTCCAGGAAACTGCTATTAAACTCCAGCCAACAAAGTAGCCAACAAAGCAGAAAACTGCTAAGTGCTCTCAAAGCAGATGAACCTGAATATTTTCCTTGTAATGTGGGCAGACTGAATATACTGGAGCTTCATGCCCTTCGAATGTGTACTGCTTGCGTCCAGCTGCAGCATCCCATACCTGTTAAACTTAATTAAATCCAGAAGGTCCAAATTTTCCTCAAACAAACCAGCATCACTGTCAAGGAAATACCTTAATTGTCTTATCATCACCGCAGGTCACAATGCACAACTGCTTGTTGGGATGAGCAAATGCAATGTCATTTACACCACCAGTGTGAGCATCAATCTAAGTCACAGGATAGGTCACCGTTAACTACTTACTACTCCCTTGCTTATAATGAACATAACATTCAGGTTGTCGAACTTACTTCCAAGTGTTGTCTCAGTTCTCCAGTTGAATTGTAAGTGTATATCTGAACAATATGCTTAGAAAACGCAACGCCTATAACGTTATAAATGGAAGCATGGCATGAGTAATTTTTAAAATGAAACCGCAAAATAAGAAAGAAGGCCAATAAAGGCAATCCACAGAAGAGGACCATGCGAGTTTGCATACCTAGAATCAGTCCATCTGGCCCCCAAACACATCTGTTCACTGCTATTACAGCATCATTCAACAATGCTGTCTGGAAGCATAATAGGTTCCAAGTCAAATGAGTAAGTCGATCTTTATTTCTATTCTCAGTATTCTATATGAGCAATAAAACAGCATCCTGTGCAAAAAAGATATGAATAAAGTACCTGCAAAGGCTGCGAAGCTGCCAGATCCCAAACCTTGAACGGCTTATGGGCCAACCTTTCCCGTGACCCGACTTCCCAAAGGCTGATGTCGCCAACATTTGTCCCAACTACAGTCAACTCAAGAATTGTATAAGCTCAAGCAGGCAATTTCTCAAATTCAAAAAAATAAATAAATAAATAAACAAGAGATAAACAGCAAAGGTTTTTTAAGAACAAACCTAGAAGTATATTTTGGTGCTGCGGATGGAAATCCATGCTCATGACAGTAGATCCTTGGTTGAGGGCCCGCACAACAACCTTGGGGAGGTCGTCTTGTGAGTAAACATTTGGAGTATGTGTCACCCCTGAAAAGGATGCCTGTAAAAAGAACAGTTGGGTAAAATATGCTTTCTCAAACAGACGGGAAAACACAATTACAATAGTAATGTGAGCAATACCAAATCCCAAATAACTTTCATAGAGGGAAAAAAAGGGTGTCTATCCAACTCATCATACACACCTCATCCGACTGGCCTGTTCTGATGCGCTTCATCAAGTGCTCTGATTCTGCTGACTGATAATCCATACCCGTCACACCAGTGGGGGTTCTTGGGTGTTTTAAGAATGCAGCTTCACCCAATGAACAAAAACTAATTGCATGAAGACCAACATGACAGAGAGCCACAGATTAAACAATTTTCTTGCCAACAGAAAGCCTCACCTGCACCAGAAGGCTGCACAAGACCAGGGGGAACAGCTGCTACCGTATGATGAGGTATAGAAGGATTAGCACCTGACATCCACCCAGCTATAGCACCAGAAGATGGGGAGACAACAGGCTGAAATGGCTGCTCAACAAAAGCACGCGACTTGGTACAGATTTACAAAAGCTTTTCTCTCATATTTAAGATATTATAGGGTACTTACACTATGAGCACCCATGGGTGGGAAAGCTCCAGCTTTGGGAATTGATCCCACCAGAGGGCTATTGGTAGGAGGAGGAGGTCTAGCACCATTTGTAGTAGGAGTACATGAATGATCAGTAAAAAGAGTTTTGATGTCAGGATTTGGACGAGGATTCTTGCAAAGTTGATGTTGCCAGTTTAAACTGAAAGGAAACGAAGACCACTTGAGGAACAATTCTCATAAAAGAGGACAAGGTGAAACTCATCTGCACGATGCATTGTATTTTCCAACCAAAAAACCACTCAAGCAACAGAATTGAAAAGGAAGAAAGGAGAATATAACATCTGCCGTGCTAACTGAGTTATTATGTACTGAATTTCAAATGGAAAAAAAAAAAAAAATTGAACAAACGAGATGTGAAACAACCTCTGATTTATCAGGGTCCTCAGCCTTGAACTTTTGAAGGCGGGAAAAGTAAGTTTGTCACGAAAAAGAGGATTTGCCTCTATAAGCTTTTTAAGTTCTATAAGCATAATATTCCGAGCTGATTTGGTGTCTCCATACTTTGACAGCTGCTCATTTTGCCTGTCAAAGAGCACCATCAGCAGAATGAATCAGTCGAGCAAGCGTACGGAAAAAATAAGGATAGCAGTAAAAGTGGGAAAAAAAAAAAAGGGTCCACCTGAAGTTATCTAAAGTAAGCAACTGAGTGATCTCCTTGAACAAATCTTCATTAAAAGAAGCAAAAACCTTTAGGTCCTTGACAAGAATCTCAACAGCCTTGGCTCGATCCTGCCTGATATGCAGAATGGGACAATTAGATCAAGGTGAATCATAGAAGGATGCATTGATTCAAAAGATGAGAATCGTACATAAATTAGAAGACTTGCCTATCAAGAGCTTCCAAATATTTTTGTTTTCTTATTTCAAAGAAAATCTTCATGGAGTAACGGTTGTCTTCAACCTTTGTAAACCCAGATAGGTAGCGCTCAACTTCATCCCACTCACCAGCCTGGACTTGGTCTTCAAAGTGCTTCATGTTAAAGAAAAATCCGGACTCTTGCTCTAGCCTGAGAACTCGCAGGTCATAAATGTATTATACGCAAAGACCTAAAGTGTGATATGACACAAACATCGCATCGGTTCAGTGGACCCTGTTAGAATTGTTGACAGTGGCGAAAACTATAGGCCCATCTTAAGATGTAAGAGGAGCACAACTCCACCTTACAAACATGAATGGAGTGGAATAAATTAACGGAACAGCAAAGCTCAATAGAGCCCTTCACTGAGCACCAGATGATTAAAAAAAAAAAGGTAGAAAACTCAAATTTGGTTCTTTTTAATTCCGGTATAACTATAAGCACCGAAGCAGGGTGGTCAAACGAAGAAACAGCTAGAAAAATTCGAAGGAACTTACTTATGGACAGTTTCCTTGAACTTCTCCTCATCCAGGAATTGCAGAATTAAAAACACCAATTCCCTACTCAAGGACGACATTGTCCCGGGTACTCCTAATCGCTCCAGCGCAAAAGATCCGATGTCGTGGAAAAGCACCCAAATGATTCAATCCAGGCCAGCAAGAAGCATCTTCAATAAACAGAGGGAGAAAACTCCAGTGAGATCGCGGCCAACAAACAGAGCAAAAAAGAAAACACTAGCCAGTCATAATAATTCTGTTCCGGTCAAACAAATGGGCCTCCACCCAATCCTTAAACGAGCAATTAGCATTTAATTATGACCTCATGCATTCGGCATTTAGCACTAGGAAATCAGTGTAAAGCATAAAGGAATGCATTTGAAGCAGGAATCACACGGATTAAAAAGGAAGGCACGGAGAGGACTAAGAAGTGTACAAATAGCAAACAAAAGCTAAGAACCCAGAAACACAAAAAAAAAAAACAAGCTTCATTTTTTTTTACAATGTTGACCCTGCCCCCTTAACCCACGAAAGAAAATAAATGAATAAGCAGCTAAAAGGGGGGAGGGCAAAAAGAGAGAGAGAGGATCAGAGAAGCTCCCTCAATAAGTCATCACGCATTCGAAACAGGACATCAAGCACACAGACAGACAAAACACGGGAAAAAAAAAAAAAAAAAAAAGAATGGGGGGGGTGGGGTTTTGAAATGGAAGGGGAAGAGGTACGTACAAAAGTGGAGAGGAGGGAGGGGGACGAGTCAGGGGTTCATTGGAAGCAAAGCGGTTGTAGCAGAATGCGAAGCCTCGATGGGTGGGGGAGAGGAAGAGGAGAAGGAAGGGAAGGGGAGAGGAAGGAGGAGAATCTAGGGTTAGGGTTTTCTGGGCTGGTGGACTGGGTGGGACTGGAAACCAATATTGCCTCTCCTTTTCTCTTTTGTATCCCTCTCTCTCTCTCTCTCTCTCTCTCCCTCAGTGACTTTCTTTCTTTCTTTCCTTCTTTTTTTTTTTTTTTTTTTTTTTGTGGGGAGCTAAGTCTGAACAACCCTTCGCTTTTATGTCCTTTTATATTATATTATATATATATATATATATAAACATAAATTGGGGGGGACTCTTTCTCTCACTTGGATTTACTGTTCCTGCTTTCCTCTTTTTCTCCCCCCCCCCAATTCATACCCTCTCTCTCTCTCTCTCTCTCTCAAGTTTCAGCACAATGCAGAGGTTGGGCTGCTCTATGGACTCTGCTGCTGTCGTTGCTCCGCCGGTTCTCTCTCTTTACATCTCTATCTCTATCTCTATCTCTATCTATACTATATATATTTATATATGTATATGTATGTACATTGATGTGTCTCTCTCTCTTTCAAAATCGCCCATTGGCCGACCGTACTCTCTCTCTCTCTCTAGCTGATTTTCGCGTTTAAAGAAATGAAGAGAGAGAGAGAGAGGGAGAGGAATTAAAAGAACGATAAAATAAATGTTGGGGGTGGAGATGGGGATGGGGATGGGAGGGGAATGATAGCCTGCGGCTCCCACACTGTCGATGTCCATGCATCTCTCTCTCTCTCCAGCACGCCGACAAACCCCGCACTGTTCCCCCCCCCCAGTTCCAACTCCACTTTAGTATTTTAATAAAAAATGGGGTCCCCATCTTTTACTCGTTTTCTTCTTTTTTTAGCGGTCGAGAGTTGTTTAATTTCTTCGAAGATTATCTCACCCTTATCATCAACCATCTCACGTCATTCCATCTCATCCTCATTTTTAACCTTAATATCTATTCCCCCTTTTCTTTTTCTTCTTTTCTTTTGACTTGGCATAACCTAAAACCCCACCATCCTAATGAGTGTTAAATCATCCATATAAATATTTAATCGTTACGTTACATGATAACTATCTAACATTTATAATGCCATTTAATAATGATGTGCGTATTTCTCTGCTCATAAAACTACTTATTCAATATCACGAAACTAAATATAAATTTTTTTAATAAATCCTATCCTAATTCAAGCTTCAAGATAGAAAAGTAAATACACCCTCTTAATTGAGAGTATAAAATGACCCCACATTGAGATGATGTTTTGAATGTGTAAAGATTATATATTGATTGGTCGATTAAAAAAAAAAAGAGAATATGCATATACGTGTGATCTTTTTAAGGGGTAGAGCATTATATACAGATTAGCTAATTAGGATCTTCTAAAAGAAGATAAAAAATTTCATGTGGGTTCTAGATCGAGAAATTGATCGAAAGAGGCTTCAATTTCCAAATGGGAAAGGCTTAGGCTTTGGAGTAAATGTGTTTGGGATCCGAAGCTCTTGATTTGAATGAAATCGGAGGAGGTCTCCTTCTCCCTTACCATCTCCTTCCCCGAGTCCCGAGAACAGAATCCCCCGAAATCTTTCCATTTTTTTTTTTCCATATATAATAAACTAAGAGAGAGAGAGAGAGAGAGGATATCAAGGGAGAAAAGGACGGAGAGACACGTCACTCTCCCTCTCTCGCCTTCCTTGTCTGACTAAAATAAAGGAATTCATTAATTAATAAATAAATAATAATAAATCATATTTAAGAAATTTGAGGGTGGGGTCCTCGGCGCACGTTCTTCTGATTGGGTGCCGGTTGGAGGGGCGAGTGATACTTTAACTTACCTTTCTGTTTCTGTGGACAGGAAAAAAAAAAAAAAAAAAAAAAATGGATTTTAGGTGAGGAGTCAGTTCCAACACTTTGTGGGTCCCCCCAACCCCCTCGGGGGTGTCTCCCCTACTTTCATTTGTCATATATTCAAACCTTCTCCGGCCATTTCTTTTTCTTTTTTTTCTTCTTTTTTTTGGTATGTAGTAATAGTAGCCATTGCTCCTCCATTATTGACTTTGACCTTTACCCTTTGCCATTGACAACTTTAGTCCCCCCTCCCCCCCCGCGCCCCCCCCCTCCTCCTCCTGTCATTTTCACAGTAAGATTACCCAGAAAAAACCGCAAATCTACCGAACGCACGTCCATTCGATTTAAATCTTTTTATTTGATTAATTTAATTTTAAATTTTTTCGATCATTTTTATTTTGATTTATTAACTAGTTTTAATAAAAAAATTATTAAGATAAATACAGACCGTTTTAACACGATTAATGTTGACGTGAATAATTTTTAAAATTTATATAATAAAAAATCAATTTTTTTATTAATTGTGCCTATCTTGCATGCGAGGGTTATAGCTCTCGCGAGTTGTGGACAATGGCAAGGGTCACAATTCGAGCGACAGTCACAACCCTAGCCAAAGGGAGGCCACAATGAAAAAAAGAAAAAAGAAAAATATATATGTCTCAAATTTAAGAATTTAAAAAAAAATGTGAAAATTATCCACGTTAACATTAATTATGCTATGTAGGGCAGCTGGCCAATGTTCATTGCCTGCCCTCAACCCATTCTTTAAATATTGTTCCTCAAGGCCTCTCCCTCTCCGTAACTCTTCATCTTCGAGATTTCTTTCAATGATTTTGTAGGTGTCATTGTCGACTCTTCTATAAAAGTTGAGAGTTTTGTCACCATGAGCTCTAAAGATGGAAGAGCGAGTACCTTGGAAGAGTTTGCTCTCTTCATTTCTACTCACTCGCTTTGGCTCTAGGTGCTTGCTTCAAAAAGTTGAGTGCTCCCGAGTTTTCAAAACTCCTCTCTCACCGTATCTAGCGGTGAGCTTATTTGAAAATGTTTTTGTGATCAATCGAAATCTATTTTGTGGCCTTTCTCTCTCATTTTAAAGTTGGATTAATATTTAGGTGCTCTCTTATCTCGATTTAGATATAGATTTGGGATTTATAAGACATTATTTGTGCTATTTCAACATATTATCTACATGATAATGGTGCTGAGATGTTGAGCTAGTGAGCATTGCCTTTTAGTAAAGCTATAGCTACTAGCAAGGGAAATTCCAAACTGTAATCATCATTGATGAGATGCGTGTTTCAGTGATCGGCTACGGATTATGTTACGATAATATGACAAATCCATTTTTATGGAATGAGTGAGTCATTGCGTGCTATATCAAGTTGATTTATTTTTAAAATTTGCATAGGAATGTGATGCTTTAGAGTTGGTTTTGTTTTGAAATGACGTCCCTCCTTAGGACATGAGATGAAAAAAAAAAAAAAAACACGTGTCCTTCGTTCACCAAGCAGCATTGGGTCCTTACCCAACTAATGTACCATAGATTCATAATTTAGGGGTTGTATGTAAAAGAAAATGAAAATATCTCTCTCTAAGTTAATGTTTTTCCTAAATCATGTTTGCTTTTACTTAAGCAAAAGGCAAGAGGTAGTTTTTTTTCCCAGCAAATTCAAAATACTATTCGAATTTCACTAAATCATAAACGATATGAAGTTACGCATCAACATTTATAAATGCAGAAGGTTTCAAGGATTTTGATTTGAGGAAAAGAAGTAAGAAAAAATAAGAAAAGATACAAGTCTACCGAGAAAGGAGGTCCATAATTCGGTAGATAGATTATTAGCCATAAAAGCATTTTGGCTAAAAAGGGAAAAAGAAGAGCATGAAAAATGATATTTCTCATATGGTGTATCCATCTATGTAACGAAGTTAGAATCGGGTTATGGTTGGATGTCGTTTCTGTTGTCTACGAATTCTGAACATAACAAAAGGCCTGAATTCAGAGGTTCCGTTAGGCAAAAAGGCATCCTGAACATGGAGAGAGTTCACCGCTATGAAATGACAAAAAATAAAAAAAATAAAAAAAAGTGTCTGATATTTATTGTGGGAGGGTGTGTAACGTAATATGAATGAATATTTTCAGGGTGGCTGCATTATTATTGTTTTGATCCATTTAAGGAGCATCGAAAGTCGGGATTTGGAAAGGGAGGGACCCACCCTTCAATTCCATATTTGACTGGGGGGGGGGGGAGGGGGAAAGAAGATCTATCGGGAAAAAGGAAGTGTAGTACGGATGAGTGGCCCCCACAAGCTAATGCTAAAACAAAACAGGGGTGGGGCGAAACCCTCCAGGGTTAAATCGGTCCATTCCTCGAGAAAAGTTTGATTCCCGTTTCGCCACGTCACTCCACCTCGTACACCCCCCCCGAGTCCCCACTTTGTAAGTCATACATATATATATATAGACACACACATATGGTCTCTCACTTTCCTTCATCCTTTTTTTTTTTTTTTTTTTAAAATTTTTTGAAAAACTTAGAGAGAGAGAGAGAGAGAGAGAGAGAGAGAGAGAGAGAGAGGCGGACGCATTTATTAATCGTACTTTATTTATTTATTTATTTATAAAGGCAAAACAAAAATTAGGGGAAGATGTGGGAGCAACTGGTCACTGTCTCGTGTAGTGCGCGGTAGCTGTCTCGATGTGCGCTGATAAGCGCAACTGCTTATCGCCTTCAATTCTCCACTTTTCTGACATAAACCCACTCTCCCCCCACACCACATTATCTTTCTTTCCTTTTTCTTTTTTTTTCCTTCTTTCGTATCTTGCCTCGGGTGGGGGGCCCCGTTTCAGGCAGCCTCTCTCGCCAACCCTTTTTCCTCCGTAATACTTAAAAATAAAAAGATATATTCAACATATTCTAAAAATATATATATATATTTTTTGTAATTCTTCCTAAAAATCTTATTACATTTGAATCGATAAGGTTAGTAACATTTTCTTGACCAGGCCTGAGCGCGTAGCATTGAAACGCCACCCTCTAAATCTTCATCCACTCCCACTTTTGGTTTTTTTTTATTATTCATTTCTTTTAAAAGAAACCTCTTTATGCTTTGTTTCCTTAAATTTTTATGCAATCATCCCAAAGTTATTTTTTTACATTTAAAGCAGGTAGTTCCAATGTACGCGATAAAATCCGATGGAATCGATGAGGGAGGGTTTTCCAAAGGATGAGAAAACCTAGAGCTAGCCATGTCAATGAAACAAAGTGCAAGTACGAAGGCTTTTAAATTTTAAGCATATGGATGAGATATCCCACATAAAGTTTGAACAGGGAATGGTTCACACCATATTTGAAAATCTCAAAATCGTGTCCGAAAAAAAAAAAAAAAGTCTTTCTTGGCGGGCAGAGAAATTTAAGGAAAAAGAAAACCTTCACCGGAAAAAAACAAGAATGTTCGGTGCATAAAACACGTGCCCAGTTGAGTTTTACCCATTCTCTCTTTCTTTAGCAGAAACGTGGAGGTGGAGAGAAAATTAATTTTACCTAAACAAAATTAGTAATTACACGAGAACAAATAATATAAATAATAACACTTACGTTGACTCTTCAACAGCTAACTCCAACAAACAAGGCATCCTCATCACATTAGAATCAGCCCTTAGTGTTGAAATTCGAAACATACTCGTCCTTCCCTTCGTTTTTTATTTTTATTTTTTTTATCAAACTTGGGCAACGTCCGCGGGCTGACGATGGATCACAGAGTTGGACACTGGAGAGGCTCAGATGTTAAAAAAATTGGTTGTAAAGCTGCCACTTTGTTAAAAATCTGGATACCCATCTGTTTGTATTACTGATCTGTGATATCAGATTATGTACACTTTTGAATGGCTGCGTTTGTAAGGACAGACGAATCTCTCCCAAAGTCACGCCTCAGTGACATGATCCTAGCTCGATGCCCGGACTGTGATGATTGGGCATGTTTCTATTGAACTGGAAGCCCTCTATACAAATCGATTACGACTAGAAGTGCCCTAGCCTTATTGACTTCACCCTATTCATTCTAGTCCCTGCTCTATATACACTTGCTACTATTAGGCAAATCTGAATTTACCTCGTAATGCCTCGTTTAGAGTCTGACTTCAACCACATCTCCGTCTTTGAGCTCAGTACCAGGCAAGACGAGTTGGCCATTCACCAACACCAATTTCCCTTCGAGCCCTACTCTCCTTGCTGCATCTGCAGCTGTACTCCCACTCCTTAACCTCATGATCTCACCATGTGGCCAGCATACGATCACCACCTCACCAAGTGCAACTGAATTGGGATTGCCACATGATTTTCCACCAAGCTTGCTCTGGCTAGCAATTGCCTCACAGCGTAACTCCTCTTCCCACTGAAGCATTGTCCTCAGTAGATGCACCTAGAAATTCGTCCACATTGATTAGACCTTAATCTTGAAATTCTTGCACACTCATGATGTTTGAAGACCGCACATATGTCCGAGTAAAAACAAAATGCCACGACGGAAAATGATCACTGAAACCTTAAAGCAGAAACCATAATGTATGTCATAGGTGAGGACACAAACCTTGTTATTAATACCGCCCTCGATGGAATTTGAGCTTATGGAGGCTAAGCTTGGCCTAAATGTAATAGAGTCGATCTGTTTTCCTTCAAGAACAGCGGACATGACAGTCCAATATTCGGATTCTTCTTGCTCTGTCAACTCAATAATCTGGATAAAAGTTGGAAGAAGCCGCTGGAATTGGTCTTCCTGCATAGCACAAGAACCATGTTCACATGTTGCCACAGGTCAATGAAAATTTAACCTGACATTTGCCAAAAATTAAATGCTTTGACTGATAACATGACGCAGATCTCTGATGCTCCCTGAAACAGAAGCATGGTAGAACATACACATGAAAACAGGGGTTTGAGACGTACCCAACTGAAAGTGTTTGCAACAATTACATGGTACCATTGACAGGAAATGGAAAAAGGAAATGATACAGACTTGACTGCAACAAGACTTGAAGTGCTCAAGGACACAAGGCCATTTTGCATGATTTAAGCCAGGAAATTGAGTCCAGAGGATGAATAGTTGATATTATTATCCTCAAGAGAAAGTGAGAGAGGAAGCAGAAAAAGAACACCACCTAGTCACAAGGTTGGTGTGAAGATTGGCAATTCGGTACTAACACCATCCATGAACTCCTCAAGTAAAGGCAGTGAGGCAGTAACATACCTTGTGGTACATTCCATCTCGGCAGAGTGTATACTTTTCAAGGCAGGTGCACCAATCCCCATGTCCCGGCTGACACCACCACTCATCAGAAACCTAGAAGGCAAAATTTGCAGCACTAAATTCAGACGCTTTCATAGTGATGTTGAGATGAAAATTGATCAGAACTCCCTAACAAGGGGCTACCTTATTACGAAGGCTTTTCACGTCGGCAATTCGAACAGAAGACTATCAATTGCTTAAGCACATAAATCCTGATTCTAAAACTGGTACTTGCTTTTATTTAGATCAAGATTCAAAATAGAAAGATTCAGACTAATCCTGATCACAATACAAACATTCTTTTTAACGGTGATAAATGAACAGGCAACAAGAGTTTTATTAAGATATACACACTGTCACTTGTTTCTTATTCCTCCAATGATTGCAAGCTTATAAATTGTCAAACTGTCAATGCATTTTAATGCTGATATATAAGCACCAGAAAAACCCAGTGAAGGAGATATGGTCTTCCATTCACACAATCCAATATGCTAGAGAAGGCACCAGAATAACTATTTGTTTGTAAAAGTTTTTTCTGATCCTGAAGTCACTGACAAACTTCGAAATTGCTATAGGCCAAAACTCAGAACAATTTAATTACTCAGACCCCTGGCACTCTATATATAAAGTCTGAAGTGTAACCATATCTTAGAAACGTTTGCTGTTTGTCTAGCTATTCGCAAACTCTGAGAATTGCCAAATAACGTAAAAAATTCCTTGAGTCCGGGCAACTGAACCTTCTTGTATAAATTTGCATATGCTTCCCATCGCTTTGTCTGGAATGAAGATCTTCTGTCAGCAACTGCTTCAGAAGCAGCCAGTCCAAAGCTCACAGCAACAAGTAATTCTCTTCCACCCTTATCCACACTGAGAGTGCAGAAGCAAGAAGAATAAAGAGAATATGTGGAATATGCAGATTTGCATTGTATATACTAAGCTGAACAAGGTATACCTAATTATAACAGCAGCAAGCAAGTGACTTCCCTCAACCCTAAGAACTGGATGCCCAGTTTTCAGGGAACCGTACTTCTGGAAAAGATCACCTTCCCCTGACTCTGAATCCTCCATATCTTTGGAGAGAGAGGACTCTGACTCACCCATGTTGCTTGCTGATGGTACCCAGTTGCCAGATTCCTTATAAAGCCAATGTGCAGCAAGTCCATGTTCAGCATACTCATGCATCCTCTGAAAACATTGAGGGCAGTCATTTAGGATAACAGAAACATCAAAACAAAAGCAGCACGTTTAGCATCCTTTACCTGTGTTCTTATTTGAACTTCCAAAGGTGAACTATCAGGACCTAGTACAGCAGTATGCAAAGACTGCCATTGAAAGAGTTGCATCATGTAAGACAGAGAAAACAATATTTAGACTCCCAGGACAACAGAACGGTGTAAAAGCAGTAACAGAATGTTCACTGTTGAGCCATAGAGATACTCTAGAGAGATAAAGCTCTGATCCAGAACACATCAAATAAACAGCTAATGAGGAAGTAGATAGATTTGCAGTCAAGTCCCAGAAATTGGCCTACTCATTGGTGGATAGTTCTACTCTGTTCCTCAGAAGGCACTACAAGACTATACTCATCTAGAGGGAAAACATAATTTCCAGAACTCAGCAACAACTGTACTTCTAACTCCAAATAGTCGATAAGAGCAGGGTAAAATAACCATCATCGCATGCTCAAGTCAGGTAGAAGTCTAACCTGATAACCACTAGCCTTTGGATTAACAATGTAGTCATCAAATTCACCATCAATGGGGGTCCAGAGTCTGCAATGGGCACCAAGAAAGTGTAAGCCTCTGTCAGCAGCAATGCAGTTTCTCTGAGAATGTATACTTATCTAACATGATAAACCTCTTAAGATCATATAAAAGACAGAACCCATGAACTTATTTTCTTGCTTACTGGTAAAGGGAAAAGGAGGATGAAAGATTCAATATATTGACCTGTGCACAATATTAAGAAGACTGTAACAACATTGAACTGCAGGTCCATGTAGGCTTCCATTCTTGTCTCCGACAACTACCCGCAATGCACGGGCATCATACACTTTATTAATGCTTACGTCCTTCCTTTTCATCTAGAGAAACAGAAGAGAATAAATGCAAGAATATAAATAAAAAGAATTGAACAGCACAATAGATAAAACATGCGATTGATTTTACATCTCTAACACTTAAAACTTATTGCCTGTACCAGCGAGTAGCCCAAAGGCAGACCCTAGAGCACTTTGTCATTCAAAAAACTAAAGTTATCTGAGTTTCCAATCTCTTGCATTGCAATTTATCTCACAAAAACTTTTTGAGTCAGTTAATGGTGAAGTAATCCCAATCAAGATGCAAACATTCGTAGTGATTGTCAAACTGTCTTGTGTGAGTACTTCTGTATTGTTGCCACAAGACCATGAGTAAACTTCATTAAGGACACAAAAAACTGAGCCCTTTCTGCAAAGTGCGATCCATTACAAACTCCATTATACCTTGCTGTAAATACTGTACAGACTTTTTAGTCGGCTAGATAATGTTACTTCCATTCCAGGAACATACCTGCAAGTATTGACGAAAAACAGGGAAAAGTAAGAGCTAAAGATCCTTCATGTATGGTCCAGATGGTAAAATATGGCCTCCAATTCCACATAGGAAAGATGGACAATACAAGAAACAATGAGAAGTAAGTAGACATACGAAGTTGAGATAAACAACTCGCGCTCAAGAGCTTCCTCACATACAAGCATAGAAGCCAAAGCAATTCCAGCATCTTTCACAACCTTAGGCTTTGTGACCTTCCCCGAATCTTTTCCAATATCACTGATAAACTTGCTTCTCTTCCTCCGGTCTAATAAGATATCAAAAGGCACTACAGCTTCCAGAAGATCCTGTAGTTAAACAACAGATAGATGAAGCAAATAGGGGAAACACTCTTTCTTTCTGACCTTTTCATACTTCCATTCTTTCAGACTTACAACAAAGTAAATGACTCCATCAAACTACTCAGTGCGATAACTCTCATTGTTCCTTATGGATGGAAAAATAACTACACTCCATGTTGACAACTATGACCATACTATCTAATGGAGAAATTAGAAGAGCACATAAGAGTCTATTCCGAAGAACACTTCAAAATCTTGTACCACCATATTTTTCCAAAGATGAGGGTCAAAACCAACAGGCCCTCTTCTGCTTTCTTTCATACATATTCATCACTGAAGCAAGTCATTGAGACACATGAAACTTTTCTGAACTTCCTATGGTCGTAAGTTAAACAAGAGCCAGGTAATACTAGTTCTCTTAGACATTATCGTTGTGACTTACTGTCAAGCTAAATAACATGCAATCCACAACCTCATTTAACAGCTCAAGTTTATAGATTCATACTAGTTTAGTTGCTCCCACTTCAACACTCTCCCTCATGCAACTAGCTTGATCAACCTAAACTAAGAGAGAAGATCAATTCTATTTGCAGGCTCATGAGGGATCTCGAAACCCTTATGCCTGGATACTATGCTGGATCATGAGGATCCTGGCATTAACCAATGTCACAGCCTGAATTGTAAAGAAAAGCATCATTTGATTGATTTTACTTTAAGAAAGCACACACAGCATAGAAGGTTTCCACCATGCCCATTCTAGAATGGTTTCCAACAAATATGTCCCCCCTTATTGTCACGAAACTCATTTCCTGCAATAGGCAATATGAGTTCTGAATGAATAAAGTGAAGCAGCTTATAGAAAATGCATCTTGTTCTAGAGAATAAAAGTGGTCAATCAGTTTAAAAGGGCCGATCCATCAATGACGTGTTACACGTATGCAAATGGGAATTTGCTTGATGACTATTGGCAGGTAATTGCAACCACGTGTTCAATATAGCCAAGATGACAAGTATCCACACCAGGATTTTCACATATGTGTTCAATATAGCAAAGATGACAAGTATTTCCACACCAGGAAGCTTATCTAACATGAAAGAGGCAACTTTCAGCCAAAAAATGAAAATAAGCAACAAGTTTTCTCTACCTTCATGCTTTTCGTGTTCCCCTCATATTGACTGAATCTTCGTCATTGGAACATGAAATTTCCTCATCACAGTGCAGGAAGCTAGTTTTTGCCAAATTTCTTCTTGAATTTCCGGCTTTATTGCTTGGGCTCCACATGGAAGCAAGATCAGCACGCATCTTCCGGAATACTTGTGGCTGTAGGATGTGAATGTAACTGATATATTATGGTAGATTTGAAGGAAAATAACAGGAACAAGATCGCACTGACACTATTAAATCATATGCTCTAGTATGGTTAATGGCTGTACATTTTATCGTTAATGAACAAATATGGAATTCATCACTAGAATCATTGTGTTACCAGAATGGAAAGTTGACCAAATGTCAAGTGTTTCAGCAGCTTATGCATTGACAGAATGGATGAAAACATGGATTGCACATCCATAAACAAAGAACACATCTCCCCACCATACCTCATTGTGCAACAACTTCCTTCGAGGCTTTAAATTCTCTATGAGATGGTCCATTAACATGTAAACATTCTATATTCTGACAACAGCACCACCTCTGGTGCCTACATAACTTATGTCCAACTTACTTATCTTATCCAGCATTGACTGTAGCAGAATAGACGGCCTTCTTTAATCACGAGTCTAACCTTCATTTTAAGTGGTTATTTGTTTAATTCGTCCCCAGGTATCATGAGTATTATATCCCTAGAAATAGCCAGTAGGAAAAGGAAAAGTCATCTTCAATTCAACAATCTCATTGTTGGTCCACTACGTATATACAGGTCGTAAGTTTTCTCAAGAACCAAAGCAATTATGAGCAGACCTGGAGAACTGCGAAGCACAGATCTTCCAGCTCAGCTTTCATTGCCCACAAACCCAATCTCGAAGCAAGTGAGCACCAAATTACCAGGGTCTCATGTGCAACAGCTTGAGCCTTTGGCAATGGAAGAGCATAACTGCACAGGAAGATTATCATCTACCAGCACAGCCAAGCGGTATGCACCAACATAATAATCATAGTATTGGAAAAAAACTTTCATCATCAGATTTTGAGAGTGCATTCAGTTCTGTAACTTCCTCAGATCTCCACAAAAGGCGGAAATAAAAGTCGAAAGCTATTTCTTAAAGGAAAAGGCAACGATGTTTAAATAGATGGATAACAATAGGAGAGCTCAGAAGAAAAGCAAGACGGTTGGCAGTTAAAAGTAGAAAATGGAAAAAGAGTGAGTCAATACATGGTTCTCATGTTGTGAAGACGATCCGCAAGCTTGACAAGCACAACTCGTGGATCATCAACCATCCCTAGGAGCATAACTCGTAAATTATTCGCCTGGAAGAGCAATAAGGACTTCAGAAGGACTAGAAACCACTACTAAGTAATCTTTAGATCATAATTTCAAAAGAGAAGACACCTTATGACTCAACTAATGTGCAGAAAAAGGTAATGCTGCCACTTTAAAGAACAAATCATGCACCACCATGTAAAGTTGCTTGCCGTTAATATAGGTAAACACTTCGGAAAATAAGGTTAAAAAGCATGGTATGAATCCGCAAATCATCTTTGACTAGTCTTTATGATACGTCATAAACTCCCAACTGCTAAGCATAATTCAATAACTTTCTAGACCAGATAGCTAAGTTCATACCTCTTCCTCACCAAAGCTACCCTGATTCACATTTACTCGGCGGTGTCTCCTTAGAAGCTGCAAGAAAAGCATAATGAAGCAAGCAAAAGGTGAAGAAGGAGAACATTAATTTTATAGTGTAGAAAAATAATGGGTGCGGGTGCAGACACCTGATGGTGATTGCCAAACTTACCAGAACTATGATTGAATATATAGAAGAATTTAGATTTTAGTACTTCTATAAAGAGATAAGATGTTATAAAGGACCTTGACATGTAAAGTAGATAGCCATTGAGGTAAATCTGACAACTGTTCAAGATTAGTTTGTGGTGATCACCATACTTCAAAGACTTACAAATGTCTGGCTCACATTATCTAAAGTCCCTTTAACATTCAATTTTACTAGATTATTCAATGAATCAGAAGTACATAAACTAATCAAGAAGTAGTTAAGCTGGACGTCTATTTTCAAGTTGACACATTCCTTTTCATTAGTTAGGATCTACAATGATCTGAATGAAGGGTAAACAAAGCCCAAGAACAATCTAGAGAGGGAGTAAGACTTCATCAACTTGGACAGGTATGCTCAAGAATGGTGGAATAGTAATGACACTGATTCACATATGTATCAGTGAAGAGGTCTACATAAAAGAATTACAGCATGGGAGATTGTACAGTATCCTATAGGGAAAAGAAACAGCACATAAAACAAAAAGGAGTGCGCCAAAAGAATATACTTCTTCAAGAAGGGAGTCCAGTTCAACTTTTAGCAATTCTCCTTTATAACTCATTATTCAATATAAATTCTACTATTTATCCATGCCTAAATTTCCACCTCTGGAGAATAAGAGAAACGAATGGACTATTCTAAAGTTACTGACAGAAAAGCGTTTTGAGCATTTCAGGGAGAAAGTAAGGTTTCCAGTTCCCCCAAGGCAAAACCAAGAACAGAATCTTCATGATATGCGAAAACCTAAATCATCTAAAACAAGACTGCCTTTTCCAACAATAATTGTGTCAACAATCACCCTAAGTTTAGTACCTGATTTATAAAACTTAATCGGGAAACACCGGCAACCAACTTGGAGACATCGTCGCCAAACTCTTGCTCAACACGATGCAGACTCTCACAGGTATCATCAACCACATCATGGAGAATCCCAGCCACAACGGTGTCAACAGCCTGCAGAAAGCACGAAAAGCAGATTGAAGGACCGGTGGAAGACAAAATATCATGGTAAATAAGTATTCCAAATGCCACACTGATATGTGACAGAAGGTTCACATACTCGTTTGCCGTTAGAAGGAACCAGCATAGCTAAGATTCTCCCTGTGTGGATACAATGAGTCAAATATGGATCTCCGGTTTTCCTAAGCTGTCCATGATGAGCTCTTTTGGCAAATGCAATAGCCTTTCGCACCTGTCTTGACAGGGGAGTAGTTTTAGTGTGTGCAGGTGCGAATGCAAGTCAATATCGGTGAGTGGTGATGTAATTAATGGAAACCTTGGCATCGTTGAAAACAGGACAGCCCGTTACGTCAACTCCTTCCAGCACAAGAGAACCTGCGCCAAGTGGAAAGTGCTCTTTTTCATGCGGTGTCAAAAAGAAACAACATAAGACAATTCCACCATGCTGCTGCGTAAATTGTGATGGATGAAATACTCCTCTACAATGTATAGACACGAGGAGGTGTACTGAAGTGAAAATTGCTGCAGTATGAAAGGTAAAGCAGATTGCAAACTTGTCGAAAGGGGTTTTAAGTAAGGTCGAGAGACAAATTCCACCGGATTACTGCTTTAAACAAGTAATCCTAACTGATTATGACAGTTTTAAGGAAGCCGAGTGTCGATATGAGGGAGCACGAGCAGAATGGGGGACGGGGGGCAGAAAGAAGAGGAGTGGAGAAGCATTTCTGAGTAGGCGATCGAGAGCGTTAGAGAAGTCAAAAGCGCCATACGAACAGAAATGGTGGGAAGGGTGAATTACCGGGTTGATCGTCGAGCTTAGGCCAGAGGAAATCGACCTTAGTGGAGAGGCAAGCGCCGGAGGCAATAGCGACGGCGGTGAAGGCGACGTGGGTGATGGCGGAGGTGACGGCGCCGTGGAGGGAGCCGGAGCCCTTGGCGGCGGCGGCGATGGCGTTGCCGGAGGAGAGGACGGAGCTGAGGGAGGAGGAGACGGAGAGGGTGGGGGAGAGCTGGTCGAGGAGGCAGCGGAAGCGGTGGGGAGGAGAGTTGGTGCGCAAGGGATGGAACTTTGGGAGGAACAACATCGTCGTCGTCGTGGAGGAAGAGGAAGAGGAAGAGGAGTGGTGGCAGGAGCAGCAGCTCCTCATGTCTTGGGCGGAGGGAAGGATGGTTGGTGCTCCTCCTCCGAGTTGATCATTGAGAGAGAGAGAGAGAGAGAGAGAGAGAGAGAGGTGTGTGGTGGTGGTGGGGAAATGGAACGTGGGGACACTCCAGAGCCAGAGAGAGAGAATCTCTGGTTTAACTTCGTTTGGGAGAGAGAGAGAGGGGCAGTTGAGGTGAAGCCAGGAAGAACCTGACGGTTACATGAATCTCGTTTTAATCATTCAGATCTTTTAGCCGAATTTATAATATTAAAATGAATAAGAAAACGGAGAAAAAAATTAAAAAATAAAATAAGACAGTCGTGGTTTCTTGCTCTCGTTGAGAGTCGAACTCAAGACCTCCCGCTTACTAAACGGGTGCTCTAACCAACTGAGCTACGAGAGCTTCCTTGATCAGAAGATTGCCTTTTATAATTTAAAATATTACCACGTCCTTCCCCCTAGTTATAGTGGCCAATTGAGGTTGTGTTTGGTTTAGTTTCCTAGGGGGCTTTGGAGAGGAAAATTCTAATGCATTTGGTGAATGTTTTTTGGACCAGTTTGGGGAAATGTCAGCTTTGGCAAAGCTTAAAGTCTAAGGTGGAGACTTATCTTGGGTTTTCAGCATTTTTGAAAGATAAGTTTTAAGATTGGTGATTTTTATATAACCCTCACTAAAATTTTCATTTTGCGGTCTTGCCCTCATAAAATCAGAATACCCAAATTGAAAACCGTAGAATTTCCGTGAGGGCTCGCATGATGTCAACATACCTCAGCGAGAAGTCATAATCGTAGCCATGTGCAGGCAGCGGGTCGTCGTCTGTTGGAGGAGCCAAGGAACGGCAGCCAGACGTAGCACCATAGCTTAGTGAAGGTGGCGCTAGTGGCTTCATTGCTTCAGTCATGGTCCCGTCAAGGGGGGACCTCGAGGGAG
Source organism: Corymbia calophylla (assembly GCA_014182845.1). Lineage (NCBI taxonomy): Eukaryota > Viridiplantae > Streptophyta > Magnoliopsida > Myrtales > Myrtaceae > Corymbia > Corymbia calophylla. Next base: position 218,998 of record CM024703.1, on the reverse strand, counting down.
AAGTTGCAGCCGCGGCGACGTTTGGTGGCTAGTTGTCATTGAAGGGCCAAGGAACGGCACCCAGAACCATCGAGGATTTGTAGAGAACTGGTTAGCAACTCTTTTAGATCGAGGATTTGCAGAGAAATGGCGTATGGGAGAGAGGCGCTCTTCAACAAAACAGTAATATGCAGTTTCCTCTCCTTTGTTTTTCTTTTCTTTATATTTTTTAAATTTCCAACTACTTTGCAAAAAAATTCACCAAATATCATGGACCAAACGCTACAAACTTTTCGAACATAAAAATATAAAAAAAAAAAATGATTTAAGCAAAATACACTCAAGGCAAAGATCTTTCGAGGAAATGAATCATTTGCCATTTCCCCAGTGCTCAACCAGTCGCAACCTGAGTCTCTTTTATCCGCATTCAGCATTACATTCGATTCATCTCTCAATACTGAGAGGTACTCCAGAGAGGGATGGGAATAAGTGTTATTATTACCAGCTCCACTCAAAATTCAATGATTTGCAAATGCGTAATTCCTTCCAACCGTTCGCTTCACAGGATTTATAATTCAACGAGGGGCGATTTTAGGAAGCTTTGACTGGCATGAAATCTCAGCTCTGTGACATCCACTAAGCCAGTTTCCGGCCAAATCAAAGGGACAATCTCTCTCTCTCTCTCTCTATAAGAAAAAGGAGGAAGAAAACAGGAAAGAAACTCTCTACTGGTGTACATTTACAGTTATGAGCAGGCTACAGTTTCTCAACTGTCCTGGCTCTCAGCATGACGAGTCTGAGCCTGAAACAGGGAACGAGGAGCTCACAGCAGCCTTCCCTTTGTTATCTCCCGATGCTGGGGGACCCGAAGACATGTTCAATTCAACTTGTGTCTCCCGTAGCAATTGAAGTTGCTTTTGCAGCGCCTGCACAATATAATTCAACCGCATATGACAGAAGAACAGTGCAAAGCTTGATGAGATTATTCCTCCTCCATTACGGGATGAGGGGAAGAGAGAAGAGCACTTCAACTAGCTGAGTGAGCGATCAAAGGTACTCTAAAAGCTAAGTGCACCGTCATTGATCACTACCATTTATTTGTGTACCACAGTGACCGTACCTCAATCTGCTGTTGCAGAAACATTTTCTGAGCTTCCAAATGGGCCTGTGATAAGTTATCATGACCTCCCTGAATCCTGTCTCCAGTGGCTGCAGGAGTTGGAACTGGGACATAAACAATGCTAGGGAATTGTGAGACAGACGTATTTCTAGGATCACCATGGACTGTAAATTGCTGTGGACCACTGCAGTCTGCACTAGAACTACTAGGAAATGGCACATTTTGCTGAGGAAGGTAGGCATACCCTGACGACCTGCAAATTGGAGAAGAGATATGAAACCAGAGCTCTTGCCAGATCTAACTCCACTGCAATTTTGATCGAGTTACTTTATCCTACTCTGAATGTAACATCAAAAAAACCAGCACCATATTCAGTCTAATTCTAACAGATTGACCTCTAATTGGCAAGTTTCATTAAGGAACATTAAGTTATATCGACATTTCACATGGTCAATATATGTAAACCAACTACTAAGCAATTTTCATGTATACTATCAGATTCTCAATCCAATGGGCCATAAGCGATACATATCTGAAACCTCAATTTCTTTCCTTAGAGATAACAACATGATCAAAAAGGTGCTGGATCCAATGTAATTGCATCAAAATAAATATGAAGATCAGATGAGGAGCCATATTCTTATTTAAAACATACATAGATGGAGGCCCAAGGAAGTTTGAACAATTAGACTAAACAAGTAATTGGGAAAATTGATAAATTCTAACCAAGGGGTCCTTGCATCTATTATATTGGACAAGAATTTGTACGATCTGCAAGCGGTATTTAAGGCGGGGTGGAATATGTCATATTAGAAGGTGTATATACTTTGGACAATGGACAAAAGAGACAAAAAGCCAGCCAAAGCATGCATACATAGATAACAAACCCATCCTGAAATTAAAAGGCAAAATGCAACAAAGAAGGGATTAGCTTAAGTCAGGCTTACCATGCTAAAGTGTTTGTCGAAGGGTAAACAAAAGACTTCTCATATATTGATGCAGCGGCAGTGGCAGCTTGCATTCTGGCCTGATGCCCACTTAAATTATTACCAACCAAACCAGCATCACTTGAGCCCTGAGATGCAGTGCTTGTGGTAGCAGCCCCTGCTCAAGAAACCACAGACTATATAAGTGTTCCCATAAGCCTAATTAGTTCTGGAAGGAAAAGACCATTGCAGCAAACTCATATAGTCTGCAAAATCCACATGCCCAGGAGAAAAGAGCACTTCAATCTCTTTCAAGTTTTTAAGCTGACCAGAGAACAGGGGCATCAATTCTGCTAGCCGATACCACCGTAAATCCAGAGCTCATGCATGAAAACTCATTGAAATAAAACTAGAAACAATATTATTAATCACCTTGTTGCCGAGAATCCGATGGTTGTCCGTGTCCTCCTGCAGCAGCTGTCCCACTTTCTGGTGGTGCAACTAGGGCCCTACAAGTAGGACACGTATGCTGTCGCTCGAGCCATGAACGAAGGCAATGTACATGGAAAAGGTGTCCACAATTTAATTTCTTTGCTGTAGTCATCTCTTCTCGACATATAATGCATGTTGCGTCACTTCTGCAATTATCAGAAGAAATTGAGGATATACTTAAAATAATGCATGATTAAAACTAAAAAGATTGGCCAACTTAGATACAAAACTCACGCATTAAGCTCTTCAGGTGTAGCGTCTGGAAATCGATCATTCATATTTGAAGTAATCTTTCGGTAACGAATGTAATCAGCAACGCGAATTTTGAATTTTCTGAATGTCTCGTAAAGCTCCCGAATCAAGTGCAGAGGTACACCATAATTCCTATATAATCAAGTCTAGTTGAGTAAATAAGCAATTTTAGAAAATCAAGACTACCAAATAGAAGGTAGATATACCCTCTATAGCACAACCACTTTGAAGAGAAAAATGGCATTTCCCAACCATAACACCCCCCCCCCCCCCCAAAAAAAAGCAGAACATAAATCTTCGTCAATGGAGCTTCATAATTATAACATCTTCTCATGCTAGACACTTAGAAACAGTAGGTTTATTAACATCACCGAAACTATATTGGGAAGGACAAGGGACTAAATATCACAATGCCCAACATCAATGTCAAACACATTACGGTAAAAGCTCCGAATTGCTAGATCGTAGTCTTTTATTATGTAAGTGCCTGCCAGATCATCCATTAAACATTTTCCCAGGCTGTAACCAGGTATTGCATGAGGGGAAAAGTTCAGTAAGAAGGCACAAAAACAGAGTCAGCAACTTCAACAACTCTTAGCATGTATATGTTCAGACCATACAGAATGCAAACTCTTGGCTTTGGGTCTGAAAGTAAAGGATTACTTACATGAATATCACAAGAAAGAAGCACAGATACATCGACAAGTGTAGCAGGTCATGTATTAGTTCCAAGTAAAAGGTGTAAACAGCTTTCTTTTCCCACTGGCCCTCCATAAGCATGTCGCTAACGTAGAAAACATACTTAACAAAAGTCGACACAGTTGTTGTGGCCAGTATCATGTACCTACAGAACACACACCAACCAACATTGAGTCCTTAAAAGCTTTGCTAAATTACCTTTTATAAACATATGATGGGCAAAGAGAAATAACAGCCGCATATGAACATATATAGCCAACAGTACTCTCCAACCAGTTAAGAATTATCCCGACTTAGGGTTGGCAAGCCAACTAAAAGATAAGATTGTCTACAATACAAAGAATCTAAGAATAACAAGCTGCACATACTGTTATCATTTTCAAATTCACTAGCTAGCGCTGTATCAAGAATATACTACAGTTACAAATCACTATTTAGCATCGCCCTGACACTATGATCGTCCAAAAAGTCAACATATAAAATCCTGCCACTGAGTTAACTGACTTCATAACTATTAAACTCGAGAAGAGAGGTGACTTCCACTAAACGACATGCAGCAAATCAGAATGGGTCTGAATGCATCCAATGCATTATGCAAAAGCCCTGAGAAATGGTTTCAAGGCCAACAGTGACACCAGGATGTAAGGACATGAGTAGAAGCGGAACTGCTTACTCAAATGCAAAGAAAAGGGAGACGGAAGCCTGCCGCGTCTGTATGAGGAACTTCACAGAGCTGTAGAAAAACAGACTATCCACGAGAAGCAGAAATCCCATAAAAGAAACTATCCTGACGTGAGACAGCATGGGAACAGAAGGGGTTGTCTCAATGTACTCGACCCTCTTCTGAGCCAACCAGTGTAAAGCCTTGATCAACAACAAGGCAGTAACCATAGCCAGGAAGGTAACCGAAAAATCCTGCCTGAAGATAGTGATAGCAAAGAGGATTTCCATGACCTCTCTCCATGATTGCTCGTTAAGTCTCTCTACTTCAGCTTCCCGTAGGGAACCGAGGAACACCCGCTTGGTCAATTGCCACAGGATGCACATCAAGACCAGACCCATGTTGAGAAGCAACACCAGACTGATTTTGGAAGTGGACAGATAAACCATAGCTGGGTAGAACTGGCCTCGACTGCTGAATGCATGATAAATCACTGCCAACGTCGCGATTATACTGAGCCCCGCGTACGTCTGCAACCTCATCATATTTGCTATCGCCCTGTGAAAAAAAAGGATAATCGGAATCAAAACCATAACAAGAAAACTAACATGGATCTAAAACCAACTTTGGATTCAACCATCCGATCGAACAGAACCGACAGAAACGAAATCACGGACTTACCCTTTCACGGCGATCTGCCTCAGGATTTCAGAGAGAGCGGACGCTCGATTTAGCTTTGAATTGACTATCCGGAAATATATATGGGTCTTGAAAATCGATCTGAGGAGCCAAAAGAAGGGCTACATGAAAAACGAATCTAGTAATCCCTTCGCTATTTCCCTTACGAAGGAGGCGAAAAAAAGAAAAAGAAAAACCCGCGCAGCTCGACAGCTCAACATAGAGAGTGGAATCGAAAATCAACAGAGCCGGCCAGTCGGCCGACATGCTTACCGGCGTTGAGATCGAAGCGGATACGAGATTCCCAGCCGTCGCCGGCGAGCTCGGGTCGCTCTCTTCTATCGGACCGGCAGGATCCAAAGGGCAGGAGGAGAGGAGAAATGAACTAATACATGGCCAAAATCTTCGAGAAAAGAATAAAGCTTCGAGGGGAAACGAGTTGCATTCGCGTCATTGCTAGGTTCTTGGCCCAATGATCAATGGCCACGTGTAATCACCGTTTGCGCTCGGCTCCCTCCCCTGCCCTGCTTACAACTTCTACTTGCACTCTGGATAGCGACGGTGTTAAATTTATGTGCGTCAAAAGGAGGAGAGAAAAAAAAAGTAATTTAGGCTATGAAGTACAATTTATCTAACGAATAACCCAAATTAGTATATATATATATATATATATATGATAAATTTATTTTAAATAATTATCAAAAATTTCAAATTAATATATTTGTGATAAATTTATTCTAAATTAATTTTTTTTATTATCAAAAACTCTAAATTACATTTGTGACAAATTGGATTAATATTGAAAAAACCACAAAACTGACGTAACCGAGACAAATGCAAAGTAAAATCTAAAATTAATACACCAATCAATTATCATGTGTTATCCAATTTAATAATTTAACTATAAAATTTAACGCAAGCTAACATATGGTAAATTTATCACAAGTATATCAGTTTGTTGTGATAAATTTATCAAAAATATACCGATTTAAGATTTTTGATGATAAAAAATTAATTTATAATAAATTTATCAAATGGGTAAGTAACGGTTTGAGTTTTCCGTGGTATTCTCTTAATTTTTTAACCCCGTGGCTGCCCCCGGCGTGGCTTTTTAGAAAAGAGAAGCTTAACGAGCCCAAAAACACGAGCCCAGTCCAGTCAACGCACAATCTCGATCCGAGCCCACCTTCGGAGATTGTGATCCGGTACATGCGTCTACTGTGCAACCGCCTTCCTTCGCCTGCGATTATCCATCGTTAAACGTACACAGAGGCGGAGGAAGGAGGAAGGAGGAAGGAGGAGATGGCGTCGATCGTGAGAGGAGTGTTGAAGGGCATCAAAGAGAGAGGCCTCGGAAACTTCCTTCGCGACCTCAAGGAAGACGGCTACCTGTGAGTTCCGATTGCTTTCCTTGATTTCGTGTGTCAGATCTCGTTCCTTTGCGCACCATTTGATTTCTGTGCCCTAGCTCCGGTTAGCTCCCAATTCAACCCTGCCGATAAGGAGGGACATAAGCCTCGTTCTCTCTCGCTCTGCTTCCTTCTACGCAGTTCCCGAATTGATAGCTCATCAATGTCTCGACAGGCTACTGATGAGACCATGGCAATGGTCGAAATTGTTTTAGTCGACAGGTCGAGAATGTGCCATCGTTAATTACTGGGCGGTTTACAGTCTGAGAGTCCCCATGTTCTTGTTCTGGCGATGGAATTGACACTGTCCTTTAGTCCAGCTGCACATTAGCACTTCGTCTGAATTTGAAATTCCCATTAGTCTTGATTTCGCGTGCCAATTCGTGTTAGCTTCGATACATTGGAACTCTATTGTAACATGCCAAGGTTATGAGAATATACTATAAATTCACTACATTGATGCCATGTAATGCTTGATCCCCACCGGGCTGCACGCGGGTTGTCTTGGTTTGACATAGCTTTGTGGCTTTGTGGTGTAGCTCTTCGTTCTTGTCTGCTGATATGTGATGTAATGTGTAAGCTGTCATGGATACATTGAATTCAAGTATGTTAATCAAGAAACCTTTTGAATACTTCATTTCGTGCCTCATGACTTGGATGTAATAACAACTTGTATCTAATAGTTGTATCGTACTTTATTTGTTTGAGATTCGTCCTGTAATTATACTAAATACTTTTTCATGTCATTTGGTTACTTTGCAGGAAGTGCCTTGCAGATGGGAACCTTCTGTAAGTCAACCTTCTGGATTTCTCTCTATAGGGTTTTCTCACTTGTTATGAAATTGGGCATACCTTTTTATGTTTCTGAAGACTCAAAATAAATCATTTTTAGTCCTTCGTTCTACTTTTTCTATATACACTTAAACAAGCTTCTCACAGTGCCTTCATAATTCGTGTGAATTCTATGTCATTACCAGTTTTTCAAGAGAATTAAGACACTTGGGCACATAGTCTTGCTTTACCAAGGCAATTTCCAAAGTTGGATTGCAATAAGCTTCTTAAGAGGATGTAGAGATGCGATGTCCCACTCTTGGATATAACTTGAAGGTTGATTGCCTTCTATCGAAGAGTGTGATAAGGGCATCAAAATATTTGCACATATTATAGGCATGCATAAGGGAGAGCATCATTTAAAGACACACTGCCAGCCTTTCTTGCTGTCATAGAAATATTTTTTCCTTCAAAAGCTGTCATTGGATCTTAAATGGCAAAACTCTTTTTTATGCTTTTCCAGGCAAACCAAGATCCACAATATAGGAGCCACCCTTGTGGGCGTTGACAAATTTGGGAACAAGTACTATGAGAGACTTGGAGAGACTCAGCATGGTTGGTGTTTTCTCTCCTTCTTATTCATTTATTGCAATGGATTGGTTTTTGCAGCATGTGCATCGACTTTGGGTATCCTTTTTTTGATTTACCTGATTTTAGAATAATTATATTTGGTTGGATGCGTTTTTTCCCCAAGATAAGGAGGAAATATCCTCATATACTCGGAGCAGAGAGTACCACAAAGTGGATTGAGCTGGAAAGAAGCTTTTTTGTTGTAAAATCTATGTCGGATGGAGATCTAAGATCATGCTTCTGCTATTCCACATAAATTCTAACCAGAGTCTCCACATGATGCATGATTGAAAACTCACAGAAGTCGTCCTGAAAATATACCTTGTACAAGCATTCTTGTGTTCACATATGTGTTGAGAAGTGAAAGACTAACGAAGCAGGAACTTGTCTCCTTCATCCTTCTTGGGTTACTGTGAAGCCTTGCATTGTGGGTTTGAAAACTTGCTGACTTATGAATTTGGGCACCTCATAATATGCTTTTAAATGGAATGGAGTACACCTTTTGTTTTATTGTCATACTATGCTGTTGTGGTTTCACCTGTACTCTCTCCTAGATATGGTGACTTGAAAAATAGCATCATGTCCTTTGTTTTTGTCATTAGCGTGTCCAGCTGGGCGATCGCAGTAGCACAGCTGTTGTATTCCTCCTGGCTGGTGTAGCTGCCACTCTCAGTGTTGAAATGGTTATTTCGTTGTGGTGTTCTCTTTTTGTGTGCCATCACATTATCAACTGGCTTTGACTAGTATAATGCTTCTGCAGGAAGACATAGGTGGGTTGAGTATGCAGAGAAGGGTCGCTACAATGCTTCCCAGGTGCCAGCAGAATGGCACGGTTGGCTCCACCATGTAACTGATCACACAGGAGATGAGGCAAGTCTACACAATAAAAATTATCATAGGCGAATTGATAAGTTGAGGTGTTTTGCTGACAGAGAGTTTCTGTTGTTGCAGCTTTTAATGCTCAAACCAAGGAGGTATGGGGTAGAACACAGGGAGAATCTCTCGGGAGAGGGAGAAGCATATATTTATCATTCCAAGGGACACGCGCTGAATCCGGGGCAGAGAGACTGGACCAGATACAAGTCCTGGGAGCCTGCCAAAACGGACTCCCAGTAGACATGACAATTATCCTGATGTTCAGCTCCTGTGTTGGCGAATAAAAGTTGTTGAATTTCTTCAAACGGTGATACCGGTTGCATGTTCGGTTGTCAAAATGACGTTTTGAGCGTCTTTCCTTGTATTTTGAGATTTAAGGAGATGAATTGAGAAGGTTGTTGCATTTCAAAGGGGAAGGCCCATTGAGTTTGGATTAGTAGTACGAGGGGGGCAACCGAAGTTTGAATGAAAATGCGAGAATCATGAGAGCCGTGTTAAGGGCTCAGTGCGACGAATGTGTGATCATTCGAAACAGGGGGACAAGGTACAAAGGCAAAACATTCCAGCCTTTGGTTTACTATATAAGTTAAATGTCAAGCTCATCATTCTTTATCTATGATTCTTCAAACGTGTGGCTCAAGACGTGAGTATGAGGCTGAATGTAGACGCATCTAGATCGTATTGTGAGGGCGATAACGTAAGAGAAAGAGAAAAACCTCAGTCGCTCAGATTTGATTTGAGATTATCTAGGGAAGACAACGCAAATCTCGTCACGTACGGAGGCTTTAATGGATGTGAAGTTCTCGATTAGGAGGGGAAGTTCACTGGGTTCTGAGATCCGACTATATTAGCCCATTTAAAGCAAAAAGCCCACGAAAGCAAAAAGCCCGTTTTTCTTTTCTTTTCTTTTCCTTTGGTTTCCTTCTTCTAGGGTTTTGGAATTGGAGTTGCGGAGCAGAGAGATGGCCAAGTTCAACGAGGTGCAGAAGAGGAGGAGGGCGCTGGCAGCGGAGAGGAAGAGGGCGGTGCATGGAGACGCGTTGACCGGGAAGCTCAAGAATAAGCAGCAACCTCTCTCCATCTCCGGCAAGCGCAAGCGCAAGCTCTCCAAAAAATGGCGCAGAGTCTGTGTTCTTTTTATATTTTCCACTTTTATGTTTGTGACTTGAGACCATTGGGATTGAATTTTTGAAAGGCAACAACGAATACGATGGTGATGTAGGAACAAAAGGAGGCGTTGCAGAAGGGGCTCGTCACCATGCAAGACATGGAGATGGCCGTGGCCGAAGGTAATCTCCCCCGGACAAACCCATCCTGCATCAGTACTAGTGTGTGTGTGTGTGTGTGTGTGTGTGTGCCCTTTTTTGAACGTATCATCATACGTTGAACATATCAATGAATCTTTAATTAAGTATATGCACGACAATACTGCTTTGGACTGGATCCGATCCAACCCTCTAGTAGGAGTAGGAGTAGGAGTTGAGTGGTATCTTCATTTTGCCAATCCTGCCTCTAGATCAATGCAATGCCCCTCTGTTTTTGGCTTCCCATCTTTTATTGTTCGTCTGCAGGCGAAACGGGCACTTCGGAGGAGACCAACAAAACTCCAACGAGGTTTCATATGAAGAAGAGCTTGAAGCTTAAGCAATTAAAGCGCAGAGGCAAGTGTTGTCTTCTTCTTCTTCAGTATTTGGTCAGTGAAAGTCTCTTCTCACGGACTGCATTTGGGTGGTGTTGTTATGCGAAACAGGTAAGGGAAAGAAGCAGCAGAGCAAGGCTAAGTCAGCAACTGAAGCTCCACTTGATTCCATGGTGGAGTAGCCCCGCTAAGATGATTCAGAAAGACAAAAAAAAAAAAAGAGGAGAGAAGAGAAGAGAACAGAGTGCAGAGTAGATGGGATTTCCAAAACCCAAGTCGGGGAACCGGTGAAGATGTGGAGCAGCTTGATCAGGACGGATGCAGATGGAAGTGCACTTCTCTATTTGATTCAGCCTCGTGCATTAACAAGTTTTGCTATTAAGTTAATATGAATACATGTCCTTTTTTTTTTCTTTGGGTTTACCATTGACCAATTACACACCTTTACCATGCGGGCATCTTGTAGACTATTGCCTCTGGTTTCCCTTTGATTTTGTCCCTAGTTTGAGACAAAATAGTCTGGTTCCAAACTGTCATTTCGTTTCATTGGACAAAAAATGGGGAAGCATAAGCAGGTTCACCAATAGATGGAGATCAATGGTTGAAGAGATGTGTTCTTGTGTATATGAGCTCACGCGGTTTCATTACAGAGCCCTTTCAACACATCAAAGTCGGCCCTTGCTAAAAGAACGTCTTATGAACTAGTTGGCTTGTGGAATGAGTTTGAAGACCTCCAATTTAGCATTCTGGGATTATTTCACCCATATTCTGAAACTCAAGCCCCATCTTTTCCTACCTATAATCGAAGTCAGTCTTTTACTCCTGTAGTGGACAAGGTTGTATTGGCAATTTTATCATATCTTAGACACAACATGGTTGTGCTGGTTGTGGCACTTACTGAGAATATCCACCGTTTATTTATTCATTTAGAGAGAGAATGCAGCTGCTTAAAATATATGGGGCAAGATATGGTTCTTGCTGAGAGAAATACCATCACATTGCAGAGCTAGGGAAGTCAGCATTCTGCTACCAGTCTTGATTTTCATGGGTGATCCAACTTCACCTTCCAGTATAGACTTCACTTCATTTACTATCCTTGCCTTCGGCATCCTCTTTAAAGGATCAAGCAAGATTTTAGAGGGCTTTGCCTTTTCGACTCAGTTACTTGAAAACACAAGATAGAACAATCTGGAACCAACCTGTTCCTTTAGAAAGTTTATGATGCTGCTTACACAACAATGATAAATGTCGGATTCTTTTCCATTTGGCGAAGGATGATGCTTGGACTAGATATCCAGCGGAGTTACTATTTCGTTCTCTCCTTTATCCTTAGGAGTTCTTCTATTGAATATATAATTTCTTTTTTGGCATGATTATATGATTAAAATGTTAGATTTTGTTTCATAATTAAGTGGATAATATCCATTTCTTTAGCAGTTTCGACTATCAGAGAATCAGGGTTCCTTGAGACATGAATACTTCTTTATTGCTTTCGTTAGACAATCGTTCACCTCTTTAATGAATCAGGTTAATCGAGAATTGTTCTCTATTTTCTGCTTTGATGCGTGCGTCGTGTGAATTTTGTGTGACCTGGGCATTTATCTCAGTTTCCACCATGTTCGTTTAGGCCAGGTACTTGGGCTTTACGATCCACCACGCCGGGCCACCCACGTTGCAATTGCACAATTGGGAATGAAAAGAACAAACCGGCACACAATTTGAGTGTAACGGTGGAAAAGCACGAGTCAACTGGATTTGGTTTGATGCACTTCTATTTCTCACAAGGACTAATCCAAATTTTAGTGCGTGGAACAGTACAAAGAACTATGAACCGGCACTGGTGCAGCAAATGGAGCACGACACAGACGGTGATATATCTATGTATACTCGAAAACAAGTATATTCCTCCAGAAAAAAAAGTGGCCATTTTCAATGTAGAGTAAGAAACCGTGCAAGCCCAATATCTCTAATTCCCTAAAATCCCTACGTTACCCTCAAGCTGCAAGGATACCCCATGCACCCACCTCAATGTCGAAAGCAGATAAATAGTACAATCTACCTCCTAAAAGTGCCCGAGTTTTGCAGTGTCTTCGCATACTCTGTGATGATTGATGAATTCTTCACTAATTCCCATATCTTTGCAGAATTTCTCAACCAATCTCGTTCAGACACAGTCCTTGTAAAAGATGGGCCGCTCATAGATAGAACCTGCATTAGAAAAGCAACTTGGAGATATAAAAAGAAATTCATTCCCAACGAGGGGAAAAATGAATAGGAAACACTCAAAAAGGAAGGAGGGGGGGGGTGGCTGACCTCATCCCTAAGCTTCCACAACGCAGAATTGTAACTCTCATACAGAGGTTCTGAAGAGTCATCGATGTTCTTAGATGGGATCAAAAATAGATTGGGCAACGTTGATCCCTGGACATTGCTCTCAGTGCAGGCAGAGACATAATCAATGAGTTTAGCTTCTTCGTCCTGCTTCTCTCGCATGAAGGAAGAGGATCTGAAACATTGTGCAAAGGCCTTCCTCAAATACACAACACTATGCGGATTCATCTCTTGACCATGTAGCCTACCAATAGAGCCAAGTAGTTCAATCAGTTTCTTGCTTCTCTTTATACTGGAAAAACAAATTTCATGGACATGCTACTCAATGATTTTTATCCACTGGCAATACCAAGACATGGTAACATGCTTCACCAAATGATTTAGGACAAAGTGGCACAATGCATAGAGGCATGACAGACATAAATGACTACTGGCGGTCACACCATGCTCTTTACATCCATCTACTTTGAAACCTTTTTGTACATAAAATGACATCCAAGACTTCAGAGTAGAAGTTCACTCTAGGTTTGGAATGAGATCAAGTTTTGATTTTTCAGCGGCAAACTTACTCGTGCAAAAGCATGAAAGCTTTGGAATTTTCTCAGCAGCAAAATTTGCCTACAGATGAAGTTTCCCGCGGTTGTTATAAAGATAAATCTGAGATATATTATACATTCTTCACATAATCTAGCTAGACATAACCTCTGTAACTCTGAATCCCAATATCTTCATTGGCATATCATACTACACCTGCTCAGATTCAAAGAATAAAACTTTCTTTCTAACCACATATAGATATTTCCAATATGCTTGACTCAGGAAAACATCACAAGAAAAACTAACTGAAAGACCTTTTTTTTTTAAAAATATAACTATATGATTCTTGTCTCCTTTTCTTAGAAGAAAATTTCGACTTCAACACAATTCAGGGGAAGATTGACTCACTTTGTGTGCACAAAAACTGGAGCAGCCATGTATTCTTCACGTCCTAAAAGCTTATCCTTATATTCCTTCTCCAGCCCCAAATTAGTTGTTTGTGAATGTGCAGGTAATAGAGAAGAAGGATCAGGTATGCCATGTTTCAAGAGGTCAACCTGCAAAATAAATATGGATAGTAATCAACTATATATTTTTTACCTGAAAGAAAAGGGTCAAGACAAGCCACTATAAGATTCATCCACGTAGTGTAGGAAGGTATCACGCTTGAAAATTGACCAATAAGGTATCTTTTATGCAATAATATGACATCTCAACACAGATGCTTTAATTCAAATGACGTTTCAATCTTTTACTAAAGTAATCCCCAGAATGTGCCCCCAGATGTCAGGCCTAGCGGTGTGGGGTTGAGGGGGTTCCAGAGGCACTCAGGGATTGAATTCCTTGGAATAATCTTCGATGCCACAAAAGTGGCATTGCAAGGAGGGGTAAAAAACCCCCACAAAATAGCATAGAACAAAGATGGATCCCTGCTTGTATACAAGTAGAACTTTAATTATATATTATGAACATAAATATGCATCTGATAAATACCAGTAGAACTATCTGTCAATGCAAAAGGTAAAAAAGCAGCAGACAGGTAAGTAAACAAGAGGAAAGCATAAGATGGCTATAAATGAGTGAGCAAGGTCAAGGCCACAAAGTCTGGAATTAACTAAGACAAAAAGCAATACCGTCAACATCAGACGCCACGTGCTGTTATCATGAACTCCCTCAGACACTATCAGCAGGATGTGGCAAATGGACGACAGTAGAACACCAAGCTAGAAGAATTCCTTGCAGCATTCCCAAAATGGATCAATATGTTACTATTTACACAAAGACGATAAATAAGCTGTTCATAGTTATGTACTTATGATGAGGAGAAAGATTTATATATAATAAGACTGATTGCATTGTCCAATCTCCAGCTACCTGAATGCTCATGATTTCATGTGCCAATTCTGCCGAGAGAGATTCATTGCCTAGAACTGGAATGGTGGAGGAACCATCGGGTCTTATCATCTCAGCCAATACAGAAGGGCTAAATACTGGCTGCAAATAAAGGGGAATAAAAGATTGGTGTCATGCTTTCTCATAAAGAAAGGAAAAAACAGAGGAATGGCCAAGAATTCACTGGTTCAAGTTTCATCTCAAGCAGATAGTTTATCACAATTTCTCTCGAGTTAGGTAAAAGAACTCCAGTAAGTTTCCTTTGAAATGCTAATAACTCCCGTTTGACGGTGAATGAAGTTTTCGATAATGCATATTACCTGGGTGTCGAGAAGTATAAGACGATCGGCAGAAACTCTGGGCTCAATGCCATTAGAACAATGCTTCGCCATTGCTCTAGTATCCTCTGACTGCGTTGCAAAAGGAGGTAACATTCCTGGAAAAGAAAAATAAAAAAAAGCATTTTTGATATTTGCCGCTAATCTTGTCCGTGAATATACAACTGAATTAGAAGGGGAAAAAGAGAGCGCCCTAATAAATGTAAACAGGAACTAGAGTGGCGAGCAATGGTAATTGCCCAATTAATGGGGATCACAAACAACTAGTGTTACTGTCGAGGCAAGCCGAGAAGAAGAAGAACGATAGGAGGAGGCATTGGAATCAATACAGACCTGGAGAAGTGGGATCGAAGCCATAGAGCTGATTCAGGATGGTGGACTTACCCACCCCCGGCGGGCCAATCACGCCAATCACCGTGAAGTCGGTGTTCTCCGTCAGAAACTGCGAAATCACACCATCCGTCAGAGAATGCTGCTTCGGGGAGGCAGGGAGAGAGAGAGAGAGAGAGAACATACAGGGAGAAAGCGGTCGAAGTGGAAATCCCAGGAGTCGGAGAGGAGATTGAGGGATCCGATAGGGGGGAGGCGGGGGCGGAGGGAGGCGGCGTCGTCGTCGCTGGGAGCGCCTCGTCCGAACTTAGGGGCGACGGAGGCACCAGACACGAGCCCGGGTTTCGCCAGCAGGATCTTCGGAGCCGGCGACCCCGCCGAACCGGAGCTCGCCATCCTTCTCAGCTGATTCTTCAGTATACTGGATTGGGAGAGGTTGAGGACGGAGAGGGAATGGAGTCGGGTCCTTCGTGTGAAGATGAAACCCGAAAGAACGAATGAATTCGGGTCGAACAATCGGTTCGAGTCTTTGGTGTATGTCGGTCTTCGGGACGAGGGGGTATCATTATCATCGTCATCATTATCATTATCATTATCATAGTCATTAATTGCTTTTTTTTGGGTAGAATGGGGTTCAATCATTTTATCATCGCTTTTATGTAAGCCAATCTCTTCGTTTCAAAAGAATCCTCCTCATCAACTCGGACAATTTCTAGAGATGATTCTAGAGATGTTAGCTTCATCGGCCATTCCCACTAGGAGTGAGCATGATCTTAGTTAGGTTGGTCCACTACTTAATCCAAAAACCAACTCACACAATATTGATCTCTAATTTTTGAGACCAAGGGTCTTGTCCTACCGATTACTCTCTTTTTTTGTATCATTTTGTATTTTTTTTAAAGAATAAACATACTATTTCATATTATATATTCATTAACAATGCAATATTAAATAACTAAATTATAAACATCAATACATATCAAACATAAAATAGAAAAATGTACTTGCCATTAAAACAAACACGCGAGGCAAGTGGTGAGATGAGTGAATAGAGGTGAGCAAGGCAAGTGTAGAGAGGCGAGTTACGAGGTGAGCAATGAGCAAGGCGAGCGAGGCCTAGGCAAGTGAAGAGGGTTTTTCTTCTTTCTTTTTTTTTTGTCAAATTAGGGTCGAGTTTTTTTTTTTATATACTTTCTAATTTATATGACAAATTGAGCTGTGAAGTGAACGTAGGAGGATGTGTTAAAATTTAGAGTAGACATAAGTATATAATATACAATATATAATATATATTATATTGGTTCTGGACCGAGAACCAATTTGCACAATGCAGGGTTCAAGAGTCCCAAGATCAATGACTAATTCAATCCCCATGGAAATCGGATCAAGACTGATTGTGTTGAGCCCTAGACCAATGCTCATCCCTAATTTCCACCATCTTTTGCCCAATCTATCCCAACCCAAAGCGCATCATAATTTTTTTTTATGCACAATAAATTCTCTTGACTCAAATCGACATTTCCTTTTTTTCGTACTTAATGAAATACTCTATTACGTTCACGAGACTGTTCGAGATTTTCATGATCCAATTTCTCCATTAACTCTCTGTCCGTCCCATCTTTGAACCGTTATATTACGTGCCATGAATATGCAAATTCTTGAGTAACAACGTGTCCTGCGGGCAGGGATACAAAACTGTCGGATCATGAGCCGTGATGTTCCCGTCCAAGGGAACCCGCAAACGGGAACCGAATGACCCTTTCACCGTCCCAAAAAGAGAGGAAAGAAAAAGGGGAAGATTGACAGTATTATTGAATCTTCAAGAGGATCACATCGCTCACCACTTCCCGTTCTCCCTTCCCCCAATCCCCACTTCTGGTTATGCAATTAAATAGGAAAGACGGTAAAGAAGGAGAAGGAGAAGGAGAAGGAGAAGGAGAAGAACATGGAGAGAACCCCCCAACCAGTAAAATGCTTACAGAACCCGAAATCGCCACCTAACAAATTTAAGAAATGGGGGCCGCCGTAGCTAACTTGGCTCTGAGATCTTTCCTCAGTATCTTCCCGGAGGGAGACTTCGGGATTGCATGCACGAAGTGGACTTTGTGGAGCTTCTTATAGAAAACCACCTGTTTCATCAAGGCAACCATAACACATTTAAACCCTACTTAATGCTTCGTCCGAGCAACATCGAGTCGTCGTTTTTCTACGCATGGTTATTAGCTTTTGAATGTTACTAATGTGAGCAAGGAAAGACTAGCCTTCGTGGCTGGTGATTGTGCATTGAAAAGAGAAAGCGATGGAGAGTCGTGTACGTTGAATAGGTTAAGAAGAATGGGGTCTGGAGGGCAAAAGGAAACACCATATAGGAGAGTTTACCTGTTTGGCTATGAACTCCTTAACTGCTTCTTCCGTCAGTTCAAAGCCATTCGATCTCACCACAAATGCAACCGGGACTTCGCCGGCCACTTCATCCTTTTGCCTGTTCACAACGCATGGTCAGAGCGGAACTTTTTGGTTCCCAAAGAAACTGCCGTGACAAATGATTATCTCGCCTACTTACGGGACAACGGCTGCGTCCGCGATGGATGGATGGCTTACTAGAAGCGCTTCAAGCTCGGCTGGTGGCACCTAAATACAAGCAGAAATTTATGTCAAGGTTTACTGGAAACTAGGCCGCAAAGCACATTCCACTCTACTTTTTACTGAGAGAAACTATGAGCATCCTTTTTAAGTCCATTTCAAGTTGATCGGAACCGCATATACCTGGAATCCCTTGAATTTGATTATTTCCTTGACTCTGTCTACAATGAAGATCTCATCATCATCATCGACATAGCCAATATCACCAGTGTGAAGCCAGCCATCCGCGTCTATGGTGAATGAAGTTGCCACGGGGTCATTCAGGTAGCCTGGAATGAAGTCAAGTCAGAGCTTTGCCTCGGTCTAGAGTAGACGAAACGTATGACCAAAAAATAATAATGATGATGTAAAGCAGGAACTATGAAGAGGAGAAAGAAACCTTTCATAATTTGTTGGCCACGAATGCATATCTCGCCGGGCTGGTTGTAGCCAAGGGAGGAACCGGTCTCAGGGTGGATGACTTTGAGCTCTGCATTTCGAACGACCGTCCCGCACGAGCCCGACTTGGTTGGGAAGGGTTGCTTCGCGAACCCTAGGCACATAGAAAGCACCGGTCCTGCTTCCGTCATTCCATATCCCTACGCCAGGGCCAACAACAAATGCTAAAGCCAATCGTAACTCACAAGCCTTGTTCAGTGACGTCAAATATGGACTTATGTGCGTTAAGAGTCTTGCGGTTAAAATTGGAGGAGAAAGATGATGCGATTACAGAAATGTCTCTCGGTAAACAGTGCTAGAAATTGGGCAGGATGGTCAAAGCTTTCGCAATAGAAATGAAAGCGATGGAGTTTTAATCACCGAAAGAATTCAGTTGGCATGTGATTGCGAACACTAGTCATTTAATGAGTTCAACTGCTTCCCCATTCAAGCAAGGCCTCTCGTAGGTCCACTCATCAATTTCGGACCCCTTGTTTCTTTCTCTCTCTCTTTTGTAGTTGGTCATGAACACAAGTGCCTTCGTTGCTTAAAGCTTCCTTAAATTGTACGGATTCGTGAGGAAAACTTCTCATGATGTAGACGTTATTAACCACCGCCTTAATCTAAAATGAGTGATTCAATATGTTTCAAAAGTTTAAGATCAAAGCTTTTAAGGTATTTTACAACACCAAAATACATATTGTACGCTTGAATACATCGTATTAGGATTAATACTACGAAAAAAATCCAAAATTAGTGCATCTATAACAAATTTATTTCAAACTAATATAAATTTTTATGTGAACTTATCATGTTAATTGAATTATTGCTATGCTTGATGACTAAAGAAGGCTTAGATGTGGGTTATTAATAACCCAAAAATTATTTTAGATTAAATTTGTTACGGTTCTATTGATTTGATGTTTGTCGTGACATGAATCCTTGTAATATCCATCCTTGAGTTTTTGTTTTATATTAAGACTGAGACTGATATAAATGTAGTAGGCATACTAAATGAGATAGGAGACTTCCGGTAGGCCCCGTCACTTTGACTTTGTCATTTTGGCAGATCAGTCTTAGCAAGCAAGAAAGCATCGTTAACTAATATCCATTTCCCTTTTTTTTAAAAAAAAAAAATTTGTGGTCGTCAGAAGTACACACTACACAAGCAAGCACTTACGTTGTCTACTGCCACAGCCACAGGCGGGTGCGTACGTGATAAATGAGGCAACACAAGAGCACCTCAGAAGTAGCGGAAATTACGGTGCGACACACTCGCGAGCATGACTGTGTTTCAGTCGGGAGGGAGTTCGTTAGTTGTTTTTTGACCTCTTATGGATATGGCCACACACAGAGAGAGAGAGAGAGAGAGAGAGAGAGAGAGAGAGATCAGTGAGAGACTGACTGACTGACTGACTGACTGACCTGGCCCAAGATGGCTCCGGGAAGGCGGCTCTGGAGGGCTAGCTCCAGCTCCTTGCCCAGTGGCGCGGCCCCTGACAGCACCATGCGGATGGAGGAGAGGTCGAACTTCTCCACGAGGGGGTTCTTGGCAAGGGCCAGAACGAGAGGCGGCACCACCGCGGCCACCGACACCCGGTGGCGCTCGATCAGCTGAAGCAACGTCCCTATCTCGAACTTGTGCATCAGCAGCACTCCCGCCCCGGCGCGGAGCGAGCAGAGCAGCACGCTGTTGAGGGAGTAGATATGGAACAGCGGCAGCACGCACAGGACCACGTCCTCCGCCCCCAGGTGGAGGTTCGGGTTCTCGCCGTCCACTTGCTGCGCTATGCTGGTGATCAGGCTGCGGTGCGTCAGGATCACCCCCTTGGGCAGCCCCGTCGTCCCCGACGAGAAGGGCAGAGCCACAGGGTCATCCGGGTGGATCACCACCTCGGGGGCCTCCTCCTCGTTGGCCTCGCTGAGGACCGAGAAGTGGATGCATCCCTCCGGCGGGTCGTCCACAGTGATGACGGTGAAGTCCTTGCCGAGGACGGGGCCGGTGCCGTCGGCGTGGTCGCGGAGCTTGTCGACGTAGAGGGACTGAGTGATGATGAGCTTGGTGCGGGAAGCGGCGAACTGCTTGAAGATCTCGGAGGGAGTGTAGAAGGGGTTGGCGGTGGTGGTGACAGCGCCGATCATGGAGACGCCCATGAAGGAGAAGGCGAACTCGGGGCAGTTCTGGAGGAGGGTCATGACGACGTCACCCTGGCGGATGCCGAGGTGGTGGAGGCCGGCAGCGACCTTGCGGGAGAGGAGGAGGGTGTCGGAGAAGGAGAAGCTCTTGCCGGTGGAGTCGGAGATGAGGCAGGGGCGGTCGGAGAACTGGGAGACGTTCTCGAAGCAGTAGGAATGGAGGGGGAGGTGGTTGGAGATGGGTATGTCCGGGAGCTTCGATCTGAAGATGGTGCATGCGGCAGGGGACTGGCGCTTCTCCTCCTGATCAAGAGCAAGAGGAGGAGGAACTTCTGAGGGGTTCTGGGGGGTGGTTTCGGGAGAGGGGGCGACGGAGATCATGGTGGCTGCGGGCGGTGATGATTGATTACAGCGATGGAGAAAAGGAAGAAAGAAGAAGAGTTAAAGATTTGGGTGGAGGGAAAGAGAGAGGGTGGGATTTGGTTTGGTTTGGTTTGGTTTGAGAGAGAGGGAGGGGGCAATAAGTAATTAATAAAACAAAAAAAAACAAAAAAAGAGAAAAGGAAAAGAAGAAGAGGAGGAAGGGGGAAGGGGGGGTAGGTAGAGGTAGATGGAGATGTGGGGGTGAAGGATCGATCATATGGCTGCGTGGGAGCAGATGGCACGCCCCATCTCACCTTCAATGTGTTCTTTTCAGAACCAAAAAGCCAAAGCCAGAGCCAAATGCCAAATCCCACTTTTGCTTCACCATTACTAACCCCTCCAAACCAAAATTCCATGTGCACCTAACCCCCTCCTCACCATTACGTGCGTGCACAGCTTCACCTGACGCTTGATTAGTTACGCAAACAGAGTTCAGGCCTTGACAGATACACCTAGTTCTCAATCTTTGCTCAAATATACACATGCCATTTATACATGAAAATTCCCATTTCATGACCGTATGTCTTGGACGTACTCTGCACCTACTGTATAACCCTTATATGAGTCGCATGTAAATTGCGTTTGTCGTCTAGTCTAGTCTAGGGGAGCATGTGTACGTGCATCGCCCTCATGCCACCCCTTCACTCATCCGTTCTTCTCACATTCACCTAATCCTATAAATTTAAAAAGTTTAACAAGGAAGGATGAAAATTGATATACATCGGAGAGACAACTAGGATGCCTCAAAAGAGTTTGAACTCGGTACCTTCCATTCAGATACTGGGTGGAGTTATGTGATATCAATGCGTAATATAAAACTTTATACCGTGATAGTAGCATATGATTGGACGAGTTTACTTGGGTTCAGAGGGTAGCATGATAAACCTACCAGCGCTATCTCCAAAGGGTGGAGTTAGAAAAATCATTTTTGTACGTACTTACCGTTCAAGGTGATTGGGTCACGTTTTCCATCAACCGCCAAATATCAGCATCGCCTGTAATTTTATTGGGCTACGTTTGATTAGTAGTTTCCTCCAACCATGAATAGAGGAAAATATAGCTGGGTGCTAATTACTTGATTATTCATTACAAGTTATTGCACAATCCCCGTTTCGACAATAATTACAGATTTAATTCCTCATTTACGGGCATTTAATAGAAGATTCATGTGAGGCAATAGCTAAAGAATTTTCTCTCCTGCTATAGTTTGTATAATTAGCTTAAAATGAATGCATAATCTTCTTCACGATCTTTTCAAAAGTTATTTTCAAATCTGGCCATTCTTCTTCTTAATTTTCTATTGTTTCTCTGTTATTTTCCAGCAATCATACAAGTCAAGTTGTTCGTATTACTGCTGGCAAAATGCTTGTCCGCTCTAGGACTATATTTGTTATATTCTTTCTACATATAGGTGTCGAATTAAATTTCCGTAAGAGAAATGACATGCAGAAAGTATATTCACATTAATCAAATTCTCCGCTAGAGTAATCATTTGAGTTTTCTCTTTCATATCATCATTGAATTTATATATCTTATTTTCCGTTTTCTTTGTGTGACTTAGATGTAGGATGGCCTTATTTTATAAAATAAAAAATTCAGAAACGTTCATTGTGAAAGTATGGAAACAGATTCGAATGTAGTGAGGGTATTGTAAAAGAGAATCTATATGTGTACGTATCATAACAAATTATGAGGATACCTTGGGGCTTTCATTGCTTCGGACCAGCAGCATGGCCTTCGATCCAGAAAGAGGGCGAGGGTTTCAGTAGAAGAAACGTAGGGAGGGATTGGCAAATGAATTTAAAAGAATACAAGTAGGAAACAGAAACGGTAAAGAGGCAAGTTACGTAACTCAGGATTCATAATAACGCAATTGATAAAATTTCAAAAGATAAATAGAAAAATATTAATTTAAATATATTACTCTTAAGAAATGAATTATGCATTTCGTAGATGTCGAGCAATTGAATATGACATGGGAGTTGGGCAGTGATGTAAAATGAAGTCCTAATGACTCGCTCCCACCAGTTTAATTGATGAAGTTTGACCGGAATCAAAGGTTTCTTTGCATATAGAGATGTTGGCATGTCGTCCACCAGGACCAGGGCTGAACGGGCTGGAGCTGAGAGGGGATCTCGTGAACGGGGGGCCATTAATGGCAATCGGGAGCAACTAACTGCTTTCTCTCTTGGAATCCCCTTCCCCCCAAAACCTGTTTCTTCGGCTGTCGCTTTACTCCTCTCCACCCACCAATTCCCATCCACCTCTCTCTCTCTCTTCCCATGAATCACTCCTTCATCTTGACAATGCCTACACATTTTTAAACTCTCCCTATCATTTCTTTTTTTTGTTACATCACATTGAGTATGATTTCCGACTTTTATTGAGGATGTCGGCTCGCGCATTTCTCTTTCAATCAGACTATCGCGATGTCAGCATGCACCCCGCCATTCCTTGTCCTTTTGCGGGGTGAACTGCTCTTTTATTTTCTTCACCCTCCTCTCCTCATGATCTTGCCCGTGTTTATGTTCATATGTTTCATCGTCCTCGGTCGGTATAATTAGCCCTTGCATTTCAATACTTTTACTGTGATCATCGTGATGAAACCATGTTTGCGGGGCTTAAGATGCGGGTTAGCAGCTATATGCGAAATAAAAAGGGTTATTACGACTGAAACGAGATTCATTGTCGTGCGAGCGCAGTGGAGATGACATACATCATTCGACGCCTTCCCTTTGACTGAATAGCAGGAGTACTAAGACTAGAGTCACTAAATTTGTATTCTCATGTTACAACATCTTCCTCAGGAACCCCATCACGGCTGAGATAATAATCCCAGTCAACAGAGAATTCACCAGTCCTTCGGGACCAAGCCGGCCCGAAGAAGCCGATTTCTCCGGGGAAGCGAATGGACTTGCTGCCGGGGCTGATGCAGGCCAAGCTGAACTCAGAGGCTGAATTACGTCACTCACTGGAGGTGGAGGTGGAGGTGGCGCTGGAATTGCTGTGACGGGAGCAGTGTTATGAGGGCAAGGAGGTGATGGAGATTCGGTGACGTTCGTCAACGGCAGCAACACCCCGTCAATGCCATGGCACCTAATTGAAGACCCCGCCACGCACACGTTCGGTTTTGTGACTCTGACATTGTCGAGAAAGAAGCTCCTGCGTCCTTTGTTGTCGATTCTGACCACGTACCCTGGAACTGATGTTGGAATGAGAGAACCGGTCGGTATGTGTTCGAGGTAGTCGAAGAGCAAAGTCTTAGGTATAGTATGACGAAGCACAAAATCAGAGACATCATTTGTGGGTAGAACGATCCGAGACAGCATCCTGTCGTCGGGCATGAAGAAGGTGAGGTTGCCTTCAAAGAGGACGGGAGGAGACATGTTTATGAGCATGACAAAGGAGAAGTAATCGGCTTGTTTCATCTCTTCAATTGCGGCGAGAAGGTGTGGGTTTCTTGGTGAGTTGGATCGGGCGGTGGCCGATGAATGCTTGCTGAGTGCCACAAGAAGTATGAACAAGGCTCTGAAGGTCGCCATTAAAATTTTCCTTTGACACCTGATGGATGGGACAGCTGATGCAAAATGGGGTTGTCTTCATGCTCACCTGCTCTTATCATGGGACATCGACAACAGGAAAGTACTTGTGAACTTCATGGGATGAGATTAGCTAGCACACGCATCTTCGCTCCTCAACAACACATTCTCATACCTCCGGCATGTTTGTACTTCTCCGGTCGAATAGCACTTTTTAGGTGAGCATCGGGTTTTTCTTCCTACCGTTGGAAGCAATATTTGCATGTTGCCATAGCATATACAACCATTGAATCAGGTCAGCATGCATCGTTGGATTGTGAGCAGGCATTAAGGCCCACACGATCCAACAACTAAGATCAGTGCATGATGTGCTCTAAGATGCACCAGATGACCTCCCATCAGTATTCTAGGAATTTCTCATTTGAGAGTTTTCCTAAAGCAGATACTGAGTGAAAGTAATTCCATATTAGATCTGTGACTGTAACTTCAATTTACCCCCAAGTGCCTATGATCCATGGGTGACAGTAGCATTTCTTGAACCCCATCTGATTTACTGCTAGGTTGAACTACTATTCTAAAACCAAGGACAGCTTCAACGACTAGATTGGTGCAATTCTTACAAGTAGCATTGTAATATAGAGAGCAAACAAGAATGCAAATCATCGCCCTTCTTGAATCAGCATCAGCCTCCAGTTTCAATCACAGCCCAGACGATTCTTTCTATACAACAAAAATTCTTCAGCAGATTATTGCTACAAAATGGATGAGTCAGTGCCTCCTAGAAATTATCCATCCGGTATTGCAACAAGTTTGAAGACGCAATGTCATTTTCCTAGCATATAGAGCATACTCTTTCACTAAACATTCGTGAGGACCCATGGACAAGTTTTGTTTGCATTCCCTCTGTCTAATAGAATAGAGGCCAACAGTTGTAATTACGCTATACAAGCAGCTGAAATAGGTAATAAGTAAAACCACATCGTTAATCATTCGATACAAGCAATGAACAAGCGCCTTGTCCACTGTCCATTTTTCTATATGCCGAGCCATCTAAACGCCAACTGCTCTATTGAACAAAATTCAAACGGGCATAGGAAATGGAACATACCCACGTCCTTGTCAACATGATCACCTCATTTAAAAAAGAATGGAGTAATGTCACTAAACACATAAAGCATATTAAAAAAGAATAACCTATCAGGGGAATTGGAAAGAGCCACCGATTTGGGTTGACCCAGCTGGGGGTTGATTGCCACCCAAAGAAGTGATATGGTGATTGCAATGAGTCCTGACCAAACGAAAACAATGGTAGGAGTGCGCCCACGTCTTCCCATGAGCCCTTTTGCAAAAGGATACAGATGAGCCAAGACCCAAAAACTGAAGAAAACTCCACCTATCAAACGGCTCCATTGAGGAATCGTGCTGTAAATTGTCCTGCTAAACCCAACTGCTATGGCAATTAAATTCGTCATCATAATAGTAATTGGCGGTATCATCAGGGATGTCCACTTGACTATGTAGAGATCGGCGAACTCATCATCAACATCATCACCACCGGACTTTGATGTAAGTGTGAAAGAGATCTCAATCCCAGCAATTACTTTCAGTAACCCCTGAAGCACAGCAGCAAGGTGTGCACTGGTACCACCAATCAGCCAAAACTGCTCATTCCGCCACCATTCTTCTAGCTCAATACCAGACCACTTAATCTCAAGCACCGCAAGCATGCACAAAGTAAGGGTGATGGTCAAGAGGTAGGTGAGGAATGTAACATTCAATGTCTGGACGATGAACTGGCCTGAAAAGAGGGAAAGGGCGGGGAGGAAGCAATAGACAATCAGGAAAATGGATGTGAAGGGGTAGATACCAACATTAAGGTATGCTATCCTCTGGAGAAGTTTCATTCTTGGGCTAGCCAAGAGGGCATTGTTGCGCGAGAAGAAAATCTCAACTGAGCCAGTGGCCCAGCGAAGGACTTGATGGAGCCTGTCAGTAAGATTAATAGGGGCAGTTCCCCTGAAGGCGTCGCGCTTGGTCACACAATAAACTGATTTCCATCCGCGGTTGTGCATTCTGTACCCAGTGACCACATCTTCAGTAACTGAGCCATAAATCCATCCCACACGTTGCCCCCACTCTGTCTTATCCTCATACCAACAGGAGATGACACTGATTGCTTCTGCAACAGTAGATGCATCGAGAAGATCCCTGGGAATGGTGAGCGCACCCGGTGGACGTCCATTCTTCACAGCAGGGTGATCTGCAAGGGGACGACCTTGGAATTCTGCCACTGGTATCGAATCGATCAGGAAAGTTGAGTTCCCAAACTTCTTAGGGATTAGGGAGAGGTTCATCTCTTCATCATCAGAATCACCCATTCTTAGGGCCCTTTTCTCTTCTGAGGTACTAGCCACCTTTTTGCGACGGGCAAAGCAGCAGCTACAGCAGCCAGGATGATGCTCTTTTGAACGTGGGGGGTCAAACCCATAAAGAGCAACCCTCCGGAAGAGGCATCCTGTTCCCACATAGACAGGGCCTTGGAGTCCATCAAGGGCTCGCATATTCACGTCAAAGAAGACAGTGTTGTGATTGGCATACCGATCGGACGGGTCAATACCCTCAAATCTCTGGGGAAATTGGACATAGCAAATGCGGTCTCCTCCTCTGTCCATCATGAAGCACATCCCTTCCCTCAATGCCTGTGAGTTGTAGATGTAGTGGTCACAATCAAGGTTGAGAATGAAGGGGCCATTAGACATAATGGCTGAGGCACGAACTAGCGCATTCATAGCCCCTGCCTTTTTGTTGTGATCATAGCCAGGACGCTTTTCACGAGACACGTAAACAAGCAAGGGAAGGCGGATATCAACATCAGTAAGGTTTATTATCTTAGCATCATCAGCAGTGCCAAGCAGTGGTTCGTCACTTGGCGGTTTTAACATCACCTGCATCATTAAAAGAAGATCATCAGCCTCCAGTGATGTAAAGACTATTTGTGCCCACAGCATTATAAGCAGACAAGGTCCATACATCCTCGAATGATCAAGTGGAAGTATCATTGGATTACCTGTATAATGCCAGCATGGTCACCCCTAGAGTGCTCTGGTCCAGGATTCATCCAAGTCCCTGGCCAATGCGTTCCATCAGCCATCCAGGTCGCTTTTGGAATCTTCAGAGTCTCAATTGGTTCATCATCTCTGTTGTTTCTCCGGTTCTTCATAGCCTGGATTTCCTCCCTAGCATGATAGGCATCAGATCGGCGGCGGATTGACTCAGGCAGTCCATTGATACGTACCTTGAACTCATCATATTCACGCTTTACCCGCCTACGATCTTTGACAAAGTCTTCCTTGACTTTATTTTTGTAAGGATCCCTTTTCAGGTTGAAATATGATTCCGGGTTCCTAGGCTCTATATTATGCTTCCGACAAAAAGGAACCCAAATGTTTGCAAAACTTGCAGCTTCTGCCATGGCCTCAAAGGTTAGAAGTGCACCTCCATCATCAGAAACATAACAAGCTAGCTTTTCGACTGGGTAATTGGCAGCTAGAATGGACAGGATAGTGTTTGCAGTGACAAGAGGTGGTTCTTTCTCTGGGTCAGCAGTCGAGACGAATACATCAACTCCAGGGAGGTCAGACTTCCCAGTGGGATTATTCGGCCCGGGAGTTTCAAATTTCTCTTTCAAAACATTAAGATCTGTAGAGCGATTAACTGGGCAGAGCTTGGGAAGTTGGTCAAGAAGCCAAGAGAAAGCAAACCAAATCTCACAGACCACAGACATGCCCCACAGCCAAACAGCATCATTGTTTGGGTGACTAACTCTCCATGCCAGAAACAGCCCAAGAACAACCATCCGAACAACAATGAGAAGCCTGCATGCGAATGAAAAAAGATCCAGAATGTTAAACTGATACGATTATTTGGAAACAACAATGAAATGAAATTCATTTCAACTTTGAAATTCTCGTTCTGATCATGCGCTCACTTCAAATAATGCTCTCGGCAATGAGCTGAAATGTATGATCACAATGAGCCGATATGTATGATTGGTGGCTCTGCCTCATAAATGTCTAGATATAACATATAATGGCCATTGTGATGCATAGTCAATCTCAATGGGGTTCGTGAGGGCACTCATGATATTGCGCATCCATGTAAATCCATTCTGTGGTATAAAGCAAAACACGCAATGGATAGACAACTAGGCAATCAGTTATTAGAAAAAATATGATTTCATAGACAACCATTAGCGATCAAAATCCCATGAAGCAAGGTTATAAAGCATAAATTTGGGAAATGACAAAGTACCTATATGGGCTGAGAACAGCAGCAGGGATCTTGAGTTTCCTAGTCAGAGGCCGCCATGGTTTGTTCATCAACTCAGTTGGCTCCACCACATCATCATCCTTTCCAGTAAAACCCCCATCCTTGGGCCATATAGCATTTCCATATCCATATGTGCCCCTTGTTTCAAATAACCATCTGTTATGATCAAAGTCACCGGTCTGGCTCCTCATGAGAACAGATTTTGTTGATTTCATCAGTGACAAGCGCCTTTCCATTTTGGACATGCCACCAGGTGGTGGGAGCGGAAGGGGACGCCCATTATCCACTGCAATCTCATCCAAATCCGTGTTCTTATAAGGCTCCTTACATCCTGGGCAAATCCCACCGCCCGTCTTCACCGCATCAATGTAGCAATCACGGCAAATCTTGAAGTCACATTCACAAGGGAGTATATCCATGCCCCGCTCATCACTCATCACCTTGGCATCGCAACCAGGGATTGCACAAGAAGATCCTTTTGCGCCAGCCATCTGGGGATGATTGGTTTCAGATTCGATGACCTTGTCCATCAAATGAGCTCGAGTGACACTATTGAATCCACCCGTAAAGAGAGAATTCGACACATACTGCTCCTCGACCTTCTGTGAGATCGATGGATCCATCGGTTGATTATCAGGGGTGGGGGGGATATGTACGGTATAGTTGACAAAATCACCGCTCCCAAGTTCGCTGTCGAGATCATCCCTCGAGTAGCTGACATAGCGACCCGACGAAGTTCTTCTACCAAAGGTCACGGTAGGAGGCAGTGGAGGCTTAGTGTCAGCTGACTCTGAGCTTTGAGATAACGTTGATCTGCTAGCCTTGAATGATTTCGACGCCATGATCGCTCACTGCCACAAAACTATGAATGAATCCTGCAGCGATGGTTCGAACGGTTTGTCAAAACCTATTCATATACTAAAAAATGCTGATGCCGATGAAAAAATGACCAAAAACTCGTAAAAGTAGTCCCTTTTTGGGGAAATAGATAAAAATGGCTGACACCCAATTTCGAGCAAGAAATCCTCAAGCAATCCTTAAGATCTCTTCTTCTCTTAACCAAAAGAGTGTTTTATGGCAAGTTCAAACAAAGGAAGTAAGAAAATAAGCAAAAGCAAAAGAGCTCAAGCCCGAAAAGTTTTCACCACATATTCCACTCAGACATTCCTTAAGGAACCGGACAAGAGCTCCTTAGGAAACGCGACCGCACAAGAGCACGGAAATGACAGGAACACTGGACACGAACGCCCAGTTCCGCAATTCAGGACAGCTGGGCAAAAGGGTCGAACTCAACTCAACTCACCTTGAAGGAGGGAAGATCGGGACCATGCCCGGAAGAGAGGACCCAGAAATTATCAGATCCAGGTGATGAACCGTACCTTGGAGAGTTGTGAGCAGTGGCGAGGGCTAAGATCTGCTGGGCGTCCGATCAGAAATCTTAAAAAGGAGGGATCTTTTTTTCTTCTTTTTTTTTGGGGGGGGTGATGAAAAGTTCAAACACAGAGAGAGATGTGAACTCTAGCTGTGTGGTGCTCACATTGCTTGGACAAAAGGAAGTGTCGTAGAGACAGAGAAGGACCCAGTCGTGAGAGAAACAACAAGCACTACTTGGTCACGACCCAGGGCGTAGGAGTAGACAAATAGAAAAAAAGAAATGATTTTGAGACAACAGAGGAAGAGGTGGCGGAGGGAGGAGGAGGAGGAACAGGTAATAAGGGGAAAGAAAGGGTTTTTATTATATATATTCGAGCGAAAGAAGAAGCTTCTCAGATTGAGTCCGCGAGAGAGAAACAGAGAGAGTTGAAGGGGGAAGAGGGTGGTTTTAGAGAGAGAAGATGGGTTTTTGGGGAGGTGCTGGGTCGCCGGCTCACCGTGTCTCGGACACACCAAAAGGAAAAGAGGAAAATGGAAAAAGACAAGAGGACTTTTTTGAAATTTCGAAAGAAGGGGGTTGGGGTGGGGGAGGAGTATGTCTCGGGGAGGCGAAAGGGATGGGGAGTTACTATTGTGAACGTGAACGGAAGGGTAGGAGCTCGGTCTCTGGCAAATCGTCGTGGGGCGATGCAAATGGGCCGTTTCCGTTGGATAAAAAAAGTCCAAATTTTCCAACAGGATATAGCCACTTTATCCAAGTCTTCGGCTTTCCAAGGCTTTGCCATGATGCTGCTCCATGTGACCGTTGTGTTGAGTCCTTTGTAACCACTAACCCTATTTTTCCATGAGCTTTCTCATTTCTTACAAATGTGTGCTCTTTTCTTTCTGTTTTCCCCCTTTTAGGCCATGTAGGCATGACAAGTATGCTAGCCTAGCTGGCCCACCATGCCAAGCATTGTAGGTTATAGCGTATCGAGTCAAGCTAACCCATTTGCCAGGTAAGTCATGCTTAGGCAAAACAAACACAATTGACCTCGTACCTCAGTTGAAATGGCTCGAGAAATCACGAGCCGTGCTGAGCATAGGTTGGTTGGCCCAATTCTTTATAGTGGCAACACGGCCGTAGATTAGACTAGTGGTTATTGATTCATGAATCAATAATTAAATCGATTTGATTCAATAAACTCAAGGTACAAAAAGACATGCACTATTCCAATGTGATAAAAAATGTTAAATTGTTAAAATTAGACAATTACAATTGCAGTAGGGCTTGGTTTAAAAAACAAAAGTTGGACATTTTTGTCTTCTCGTCAAAATTCATATTATTATATAAATGTTTGTGGGATTTTACATGTCGACGTGGAGTCGAGAGCACGAGGGCGATGAAGAATGAGTTACCGACATTTGCAGAAATGGTGCAACTCAGGTGCTGTTGCATGAGGAGAGCCTCGTCTTAGTGTCGAATCAGTAGATCCAGGTCGCCAGATGGAGAGGGAGAGGGAGAGGGAAGGGCAGAATGGATTTTTGGGCAAACGCGTATTCCACGCAGAAGACCAGCTCAATTTCAGGCCAAGACAGACTGTCCTTCCTTTCCTCCTCCCCTTCTTTCCTTTTACACGTCTCGCTCGCTCATTACTGACAGTGACATTTTGTGAAAAATTGATTCACACAAAGCATTTCCCAATATAACGTGCAATGAATGATGGACGGGGTCGAGTGGCACGCCTCCAACTCTCCCCACCCAACCTAAATTGGTCATATGTCAAACCTCGTCAAAGAACCACATAAATTTTGTGCGAAATTCATATCCATCATACTCCTTCTCTGTCCTAAGCATCCCAATCTACACCGTAGCTGGCTTTACTCAATTTTATAACTTGAATAAGTCAGATGAAAAAGATGTCCAACCAATGCGAGTTGACCTGTTCCGACAGGACCCTTTCCAACTTCGAACTGCACACGATCCTTTCCACTAAACTCAGCCAGCAAAGTCGTCTTTCATTTGCCGTTTCAACAAGAGTCGGGGCACTGTTCCCTGGAGCCATGGCTTTGATTACCGTATCATTTTAATCGTTTTATTTGCCGATAATGTCTAAGCATGGTAGGAACAGAGGGAGGGCACACAACGGTTGTCGCTGAAAAGCTTTCCCATTTCAAGCGATGAAAAGAAAACACGTTTTGCTACCAACTAGAATATGGGGTCTTTTTTCTTTCTTTTTTGTCAAAAGAAATAAAATTGAAAAGAGGGTTTGGTGGGTACGGTTTCTTCCACCCCTGCACCGCAGTCAAATGGGGGAAGGCGTGAGGAATTGGGTTTGTGACGTGGATGGGAAGGGGACGGGGATTATGCAATGACGCGCGGAACCCGGAAAGGAATCACATTCCTTAATTCTCCCTCTTCAACTCCTCTTCCCTATTTCCCCATATTTTTATATCTCTTCCATACAAATCTTCAACCACGCAGCGCAGGGCCCCCATGTGCAAAAGGGTCCAAAGAACGTGGTGGCGAAACCTTGGATCCGATCCGATCCCATCTGTTCAGCCACGCCGCAGGCCGTGTGGGGCCCCCAACAAAATGATCATCCCACAATCCCCCATTGCCTCAACATGCAGCCCACCGCCTGCATTTCTCTCTTATTAAACAACACAGGAAACTCCACCCCCCATGGATTTCAATTAGACTGCCCGTCCCACCGCCTGCATTCTTTTTTTCCTCGTCCTTTCATCTTTAGTCATTGATGATCATCCTTCCATCTTTCTTTCCTATATTGTTTCTCAATTTAAGCTATCTAAATAATTATAACAGCAATAAGAAAGGAAGGTACATAGACTAGAGTATGCTACTGAATCAGTTTCGTGGACTGGATCCCACAAAATCATACAATGCTAAAGCCTAAACTCGCGCTCCACATTTTACTGTTCCTCCATGCTCACTCCCCAATTTTCTTCTTCCCTTTTTCATGCTCTATTTCCAATTAACGCATTGGGACAGCAAGATACAAAGAGAAAGCACCCCAAATCTTGGGGAAAGAATCAATTTTGAGCCTACGCTGAGAACCGAACCCATAAATAAATAACAGAAATTCCAATACAGCAAGTTCTTAAAGGGAACTATACTTCTTTACATAATACATGACGTACCACCCTGCGCAGATCACAAACTCCAAATGCCAAGCCCCAATTTCCAGCCAAAGCAAAGCAATGGGAGGTCATCCACATACAACTGTTCACCGCAAGGACATTGTGCTTGTAATATTGGCCCGCCTGCAGTCGCAAGTGCATATGCTCCTTGACTCTTTCACCACCCGCTGCGATCTCCTCGTGTGTAGCTTAATGTTCATCAACTTACCAGCCATCTGTAGCATAAATAAACACCATAAAACTATATCAACAATCAAGCTCCAGCTGTGATTCAATTCGATATATTAAACGTTCAATTCTTGTAACTCTTCAGCAACGTTCCAGATCGGTTGACTCTGCCAGAGTTGAACATGAGGTTTTTAAACATCACTCGGATTCACCCAATCACAGTTCCCAGGCAGCCAGCTTACGAAGAAATTATTCTGCACCGACACACTGCCCGAACTTTTTCTATCCATGAAGCAGACGGACCACAATTGTGGAGCAAATATTGCATGTTGCATAAATTGAGTTTATTATATCAAGCTAATTAGATTTGAAGAATTCGTGGGACCACTTTAGGTCGCACTTAAAAATGCAAGTTCCCATAAAGTTGTGCTGCCATTAGTTTGTCCACCAAATCCACAACCTTAGTCTAAACAAGGCAGAGTTTATTCATTCAAGCAGTAGTCAAGCCTTCGAAGTTTGGCACACCAGGAAAGATCCAGGAGTATAAAAAACAAAATAAAACTATTGTGAACTTGTCAATTCCTGGCCAACCATTTTCAAAGTTGTCTATTCTCATGCAGGCCAACAATATCTAACAAATAGACAGCATTACTATCTCATCATACAGAGGCAGACAAATGTCTCTACAATTACATATGGAATATCAGAGCAAGTGAACAAACCATTCTCCAGACCAAGTCTTCAGGACCCAGGGGCTTAGCTGGATTTGAATAGATGAAGTGCCGAGAATACTGCCAAGATGATAAAGATTGCATCAGTGCCCTCCAATTTGGGGTAGGTGGGAAGGAATAGGTGACTTTTAAAAATGTGACGTCAGTAAGCTAATGCAAAAATCGACCATACTAGTGGCTATATAGGTCACAAGAAATCAATATCAGAAAGAAGATGCAGAAAAAACTAAGCACCTTTAATCCTCTGGTTAAAGTGTTCTTCATCTGGTGGAAAGTGACTCCTAAATAATTCACAATAGAAGAGCTCTACTTCCAGAATATCTAAATGTAAAGAAAAGAGAAGGAAACACATAGAGGTATCTCCACTTGGCTTTATAACCTAGCTTTTCAAGTTCTTATTTGACAGAAGATATCGCCTGATGAACTATATAGACTTTCTGGACAGAGTGTAAAAATGCCTGTCTCTGACTGAATCACCTAAAGAGCAACAGAGAAAATCCACCATGACTCAACAGATGCAAACCTTAGCAAGATTGCTTTGCAATCTTCTGACTTGAGCAGTGCTGACATTTCTGAGATATGTTAAAAGCCAGCCTGGTTGAACAGCATCACTTGAAGAAACAAATAGAACTATCTGCATAGTAAAGATCAATATATGTTTCAACGAAAACATAGCTCATCCAAAAAAAAGGAAAAGACAAAAAAACCAGAGAGAAAGTGTAGCTGAACCAAACTGAAGCCTACACTAAGAAATCCAATCTTGAATAAAAATTATGATTTTTCCACCTTTTCCCCTATTGCAAAATTGCATAAATAATCATCTTCAAGAGTGACCCTTCAACAGAGCAAAGTAAGGAAGCCTTAAGGATGCATACACAGACCTTTCTGTAGTCAAGTATCCCTTCAAAGGGAAGTTCCAATTCATCACTCACTATGACTGGGATGCACCCACTGACCATAGCATCAAAAAGCCGAGCAGATGATGGAGTGTCACCAGCTGGGCTTAAGCAGAAGATAGACCTGGTCATACAACAATGATTCAGCTACGACAATCAAGAGCAATTTACCAATAAGAATAGATGAAAAGTAAGCATATGCAAATAAACCTTCGCATTCCACTCTGAGCTGCCGCTTTCCCAGCATCTCCAGCAGTTCCCTCCTCAATGACAACCCCCTCCGCACCACTCAGTTCAGCTACAAGTTTAGCACGTATCTTTCCTCCCTGAAAACACATTGCGGCCTGTCACAGCTTAGAAATGCAAAAATAGGATAAACAACTACAGTGTGTTAAATAGAGCGAAATAAAGGTAAGAAGAGCTCTTATTATCGAATCGTTTGCATTCATTTGATTATTTCTCATGACAAGGAAAACTCAGTAAGCAAAAACATGAACACACAGGCACACTAAAGAATCTTGAGCTTAATCTGTTTTTCAAAGTCATACATTTTACTTCATTAATCAGTTTTCCCCTCCTCACTGGTCACTAGCATGCCTAACAGAAAATTCCATACACAAGCCTGTAGTTGGGCAGCAGAAGACAAGTGAAACACACAAATTCAACTAGTAGTTTGTGGTTTCTGGATGAAGATAGCACATGAAAATTCAATGGATCCAGCTCAAAAACTGCATTTGACCAATTGAGAAGACCTAACAGGTCATATTCTTCAATCCTCCACTGTTCAGGCCTAATTTCAGCAATGGGCCTACTAAATGGGTAATAAATTGATAGGGATTTCTAAATGCTCCTGAGATAGCAGCCCTATCTAGAAATCACCAACCCAAAGTGTCATTCTCACAAACCAAAGAGGCTATATCCAACTAACTGGCCCCATACTCAATGCTAAAGCATTTTTTTTCTGGATTAAAGAGAAAAACATATAATTCGATGCAGTTGCTAAATTAGATAAGCAGTTTCCCATATACATTTGTTCGTCAGGGATAAGAAAATCCAACCGCATTCCTCTTTAACCGTCCACGGAAGAATAGCAGAGTGGTTCTCTTTGATTGGCTGTCTGACACACATTTGGCATCACATAGTTCCACGTTCGGTGCATAAGGAAGTATTAGATCCTTTTCCAGTGAAACCTGTCCAGGCTTGTACCTGAATTTCAGCAAAAATACATGTCAGCCACAAAAAGAAGCAGGCAAGTTCTTGCTTAATAAGTCATGTAAACTCAATCTCTGTAATACCAGTTCCCAGTTGAATCCATGTCTGGTAGGAGCCAAATAGCATTCTTCATATATCTCCGAACAGTTTTAAAGGACCACGGATGATGAACTGGAAGTATGTGATCCCTGCCCTCGGATCGCTTCCAAGCAGGCTGATCCGTTACCCACTTGAGGGCTTCCTACAATTGAAGATTGTAACTACATGTGATATTTCTTCAATTAATACAATCAAAGGCAACATGAGTATGGTGGGGCAAAAACGGTCCCTATTCCCTAGGGTGGCTCGTTCTTGAAAAAGAATCAACAAGATGAAGAACTTTAACACATCAGTAACACCGAACTTATATGGAAAACCATCCCAAATGCCAGGAGAAAAGATATCAGCGATAGTAGCACTCGGATCAGAAATTTTCAATGGATCTACAGCAGGTATGAAAAGCATGGATTACAACAGGAATCAGGATATCAGCTACAAGGTACTTCTAGTTACAGCCAAATTATCATTTCAGGCCATTCATTGAGTGATTAGAACTAGCAAGTGGCAAATTGAACTTCTGCCCATATTACATGCTAAGGAAAACATGATGATGCCAACGATAGATAATTTGACGACCCAAGAAGACAATTGCAGAAGAAAGGCAACGCCGGCAGCGTAAAATAGTTTAAAAAAAAAAATGAAGCAGTAAAAGAACCCATATCAATTCCCGCACAAACAACTGAACACCGACAAGCGCATAAAATGAACATGAAGCCGCAAAGCGCACTCACACCCTATAAAGTGCCTTGCATTGTTGTTTCTCCAGCAAGAAGAAGCTAATTGTGGTGAAGAAAGGAATGTAGAAAAGGTCGGCCTCCTCTTGCCGGTGGACTCTGACTACATTCTTCAAGAGCCTTTCCGATTCAGGAGCGATGAGATCTGCCCAAAGCCAGTAATCTACGGAATGCTGCAGGCACAATTGCCAAATGTTAGAGAAGTGGAAACAAACGGTTTCGCCTAGACAAGCAGAATGGGAAGAGCTTCTCAGCAAAAATCAAATTAACAACACCATATCAACTAGCGAGAATAAATTGGGCACACGTTGCTCAGAAATCCACAAGCCATTGCAGTTATAGAGGGAGGTAGAAATGCTAAAAAAGAGGATGGAGACCTGCTCGATGAGGCGATGCACGGGGCTCCCATTGGAGGTGAGATTAGAGGTCTCCCTGTAAGTGTTCCAAAACAGCGAGAGCAAATCGTAGGTGAATTTGCGGGGCATTTCGTAGACGTAAACCCGAAGCGGAAAATCGAGCGGGTAGTACGGATCTCCACGCAACCTCTCACCCTCCGACGCAAAGACCGAGTCGTCGAACTTCCGGACGTCGTCGTCCGTGGCGGGGTTGGCCGTATCGTCTCGATTACGAGAGAGCACGGAGGACGAGCGGTGGGCGAGGAAGTGCTCCAGAGAGATCAAGAACGAGGTCTCGGGCTTCGTGGAGTGAGAAGCGGAGGGCGTCGGATCGTGGAAGGAAGTAGAGAGAGAGGAGAAGAAGAAATAGAGGGAAAGGAGGAGGAGGAGGAGGAGGAGAGGGAAGAGGACCACCGGGGACCTGAACCGGCGGTTGATGGACGACGGCGGAAGATGTTTGCCCGCCATGGCCAGATGGCTGTGTGAAGGCGAAGCGAGCTAATCTTCCTTCAATCGGATCTCGACGAGGCGGTGGAGCGCCATGTTCATCTTCTTCAACAGAAAGAGAGGAAGAGTGTGTAACTGGGAACAGTCGCTCGCTTTGAGCAAAAGCTTTACGATTCAATCACTCGGGGACGGTGTTGCCCAGGTGGGCCTTCAAACTTGTGGGCCAGGCCCAAAGGAATTCTTCTTGCTTGGAGCTCGGACGTGGTATATCCGCGTAGACATTTCATGAACCCATTTCTTCGTCTATAATTGATAGGTTGAATTGTTATATGGGTTAATTTTTTAGTAAATAAGTTATAATTGAGTTCAATGACAGAATAATATGAGTGCTAAATAGATTCACAACTTATTTGAATCCAACTCATCTCTATAACTCTTTTTCTTCATTATTTAATTATGTCATCACGCTTTCACCTTTATTTACTTATGGATTTTATTAGATTTGGTTGAATATAGAAGTGAATTAACAATATAAGTCGAATCGGATATAAGTTACTAAATTTGCATTATATGAAAATAAATAAAAACGAATTAAATGGGTCAATTTAGATCGAATAATTTTCGACCTCACCCACCATTGGATTCGGAGCTCCAACGGCAACATAAACAGCAAGAATACAAACGAAAAATGTGCAACCCGTTGTGACGAGGGCAGTCATCATTCGTCGCCTGACCACCCCCAACCCAAATCAAGAGTAGAAGGGTACTCTTATCGCGCCCCTCACAAGGAAATGAGGTCGTCCTGCTTTGCCTCACATCTACCCCCGCCTTCCTTACCAAATATCATCTCGTCCAGATCCTCCATCATGTCCTCATGCCTCCTTTCCCTCCCACTTTCATAGCTCAGAGGTTCTGGTCCTGGCTGTGCCGGCCCTGCCGTGGCTGCTTCCCGCAGCTCTTCGTACTTGGAGAAGACTTTCTCAGCTTCGTCGTTCGCTTTCAAGGCCTCGAAGAGCAGTGCCTCGTCATCTCCTGCTGTCTCTGCGATTCTCTGCACTTTGTGTTGAGCTTCATGACATTGCTCCACCAGTGTGGCTGTCAACTCGTCCTGGAAACACGAGACCAAAGAGTTCCTGAGCGTCCGTATGGACTGACCATTTAATATCACTGCGCACATATTAACATTACGAAGTAAGGCAACTATTTTGGAAAGGGACGACGATGCGACCGCCCATTTGGCCTAAAGTAACCGACAGCTCCCTAGCGTCTGGAAATTAAAGTGAAAGCTGCGGATGCTTGTGATGACGAAAGTGGGGATTCCAATTTGATTGGTCAGTGCAATGTCGTGCAGATGCCAATGATATATAAGGTAGCATGCAAATGACTGAAGCCTTCCACTGGTGCTCGCTTAACCAATGAGTACTTCAGACATTTGACTAGGCATAGTGGCAGTTTTGTTACACCCAAGGCTGCAAAACCGACCTGTAAAACATCTTGTCTCGGTGAGGAGGATAAAACCGTGGCAAGAAGATCGATGCTGTTTCTTGCAACCTCAAGTGCCTCCTTTATTTGCTCAGCAGTAAACATAGGAACGCCCATATCGTGTTGTGCACCTTGGGCAAGGGTAACATCTGGTTCTGAATCCAAGACTGAAGCGGGTGGAGTGAAAATAGGTGCCAAACTTTCATCATCACGACATGAAAAGCAAATGCCCCTGGCCTTTAAGCTCTGAATTTGACAAGAAGGACAAAAGAAAAATTGGTCAGTAGGAATAAGTTGGGATTTTTCCTCCAAGAGATGGACTATACTTACCGCAGCTCTCCTCTCTCCTCTCCTCCCACAAAACATTCAGTAAGCAATGCTTCTCTACCTCTATTTCAGGTACTTAACTGAAAGTTCAATAAATCTTTCCAAAATTCTCATGTCGTGAGCTCATAGACTTTGATGAAACCGGGCATAATAAAAACCTACAGGCTCTGGTTCACTCTCGGATGAAAGTTACAATCTCATCGAACTAGAAGTCCATTCAGAGGAATGCTGCATTATATACTGCCATTTCCTTTTATTTGTTTTGATATAGATCACTGTACAACTCAACCTAGAGAAACCATAGAAGACGTGTACCTTGTATGTCTCTTCATAAACAGGCAGGTACCTGAGTTCCCTACCCGACTCTCCCCATGCTTCGATCATCATCAGGGCTTTGTTCCGGTTACTAAGGACAGTCTGCGGATCATCAATTAACTTGACCATGTCGTCAAGAATCCTCTCGGATGCCACCTCGCAGAATGCCATGTCGCAGTTTTTGACGCAAGTCTCCAGCAAGACAAGAGCTAAGTATTGGATCCTGGGGCTTGTTGCATTTAAGCGTCTTTTAACGCCATGGATCACTTCCCCACGGTCGATCCTCTTGTGATTAATCATGTCGCATACTCGAAGATTCATGGCCCAATCAGGACCATTGAGTAACTCGGAGGTAGCCTCCTCGACAAGCTTATCCCCCTCAGTGGGGCCTTGGAATAGCTCCTTCACCTTGAAGCTCATCGAGCTCACGCCAGCGCTCATCTTTCGGCCTACTTCAGCCCCACTAATCTTCAGACGCTCGCCCAATGCGCTTACTTTCTCCATCAAATTATTATCACTCATGGCGGAACCAGATGTTCTCAAGGTCGAGCTGAAGGCACTGTGAAGGGGAATGGGGGAAAGGGTCTATCAAAGATGTCACGAAGTTAAGGTTATGGGCAAGAAAGTGTGTATACTCCCAGTAAAACAGAACTGTGAAGGACATCAAAGATAGAGACCGCCAGATACCAAAATAGCTAGAAAGTTGGTGAGATGACACCATTCAAAGACCCTATATTCCACTACTTACAATCCGAGGCGGAAAAGAAATAAGAAGAAGAAAGAGAATTGATCAGCAGTTACCTGTGGGCGTGGCCAGGGAAATTGATCGTGAATGCGGTATCGGGAGCGCAGTGTTGGGGAATGTAAATTGAAGGCGTTGCTTCCTTGGAGTTTCAGTCATCTGCCTGCGTTGGATTTGTCAAATTCCACAGATAGTTGACCAATACCTATGGACGCAAATGCTCCAATGGTGAGTTGGCCCCGGCCCGATGCATCGGCATCCTTCGTTCAAAACAAACAAGCAATGGCTCCAGCACTTCATCATTCCATTCGGACAACCAACGAGTGAGTATCGAGTCAACGAAGGGCCCCTTGTAATTAATTATGCTCCTTGGGGGAATCAAAAAGCACTTCCAACATTTCCTCTCCTGTTTTTGTCTAGACCTCATTAGCGTTATGGAAGTGGAGGATACGGGAAAAATGTCATTGAAAGAGAAGTTGAGAGGACATTCGTGATTGGTGATTACAGGTGGATGAATCTATCTTTAGGCTTAAAGAAGGTCGGTGGGTCTTTCTTTTAGTTCTTTTTTTTTTTTTTTTTTTTTGAGAGAGATTTGTTGGTTCAGTCATGCAACTGGGGCCTTTTAATTAAGTTCGAAGCATTTGCATCGTGGTTAAATTGATCGGAACAAAGCTTCGTGGTTCACAGTTCCACGTAACTACATTTTGCGCTGTGGGAACTCAACCTATACTAGCAAAGGTGTACGCATGTTGCATGCTCAAATTTACATTCGGAAGAATTCCACGAAGTCTTCTTATCGTGATATACTTGACTTGCTTGTTAGAGTGAAAAATTTATTGGAGTAATATGAAGAACTTCTACACCTATTTATGCAAAGAGGAAAATATTTCAAGATTTGAGTTTTTTTCTTATACGTTTATTTTTTTAACATTTACAACGTTATATTATGAGTAAAATAGAAACTTCCAGTTTCAGATACTTTCATTTTTAGAATTATTTACTGATATAGTTACATTTGTGGAAGACGTTATATCATGAGTAAAATAGAAGCGCTACTTTTGTAATTGTTTAGGCTAAGACAAAGAGACCAACTGCAGCCTCTGAGAATTCAGAAGTGATAAAAAAAAGA
Organism: Corymbia calophylla; assembly: GCA_014182845.1. NCBI lineage: Eukaryota > Viridiplantae > Streptophyta > Magnoliopsida > Myrtales > Myrtaceae > Corymbia > Corymbia calophylla. The sequence continues at coordinate 177,259 of CM024703.1, read as the reverse complement.
AAAAAAGAAAAAAGAAGAGCACTTTGCAAAGGTGATTTAATCAAGAGATGATGCCAACAACGTTATTTGGTGACGGGAAAGAACAGACCGATAAACATGAGAGTGCTTCTTAAGTCACTCTGCAGCGCAAATGATGGGCTGACTGGCAAGTATGGCAGAAGTGGCACTCTTCACAGTCCTACTATGTAATTTGCCATAAATGTATCCTTTTGCTTTTGAAAGTGGTAGTGCAGGAAAGACTGACTAATCTAACACAGATGATTGATTCAAGAGCTTATTCTAGAAATAGGTTCCATTGCAATGCAAAGAGAAGAATTCAGTTGTTATCCCAATTTATCGTGGTATTGTTCAAGCTCAACTCTTAAACAGGCAACCGTGAGTATATATTTGAATTTCTCCAAAAGATTGCAGAACTGCTATCAACCAGCAACACCCAAATCTTTAAAATACCAAACATGCATGGCCAAAGATACTACCAAATCAAGTTAAGAAACCTTGAGCTGACAGGCTCCTGAAGGATACTCTCACATCAGCAAATTTTTGTTGAATTCAAAGGTTCCTTTCAGGTTTTCCTTCCCTGTGATTCCTCCTCAGCCACCACCTTCTCTTGTGCCTTCTGCCCCACTTCCCCTGCTGCCTTAGTGACCCTGCCATATGCACCAGCGACCCATGCTGCCCCGGTCAGCACATAACGGTTATTCATGATGGCAGACCCTGCAGTGCTTGCTGTCTGCTCTGCAGCTGCTATTGCAGATTTTGTCTTCTCCGATACCTGGAACTTCTGGTCCACTTCCTTCATTTTCTCATTCACCACAGTTGTTCCAGCACCGAATTTTTCACTTAGACCGATCTTCTGGTCTAGAGAAGCAACTGTTGCTGAAGCAGTTGCAGTGACATGGTGTTTCTCATCTAACGCTTTTGCTCTGTTAAGCGTGTCTTTGCCTAAGACAAATCCCTTAGCTAGCATGCTGCTTACGACTTCCTCTGCCTTTTGGATTGGAGATCCAGCAGCAGCTCCCTTGTTCTCAGTCCCCTGAGGATTATTTAAATATCCTTCCTGTCAGGGAAACAAATCCTCACAAAGAAGTATCTAATTTGACCTCTTAAAAGGACAAGCTTACAGTCGGAAATGTGGAAGCATCATCTGGTTGTTTGTAATCCGGTGCTAGAGCTATAGTGACTGCCTCATTGACAATGGTCGCACCCTATATATGATACCAAAACAAGTAAACTTAAAGCAGCAGAAAAGGTTACCATAGGAGTAGCTTGCTAGTGGAAGCTCATGCAAGTAAGGAGTAGTAATGGACACATCTGCTGATAAAATAGCAATGGACTTTACTACGGTTGGACTATTCTCTAGTTAAACTTGGTACCATTTAGGAACATGGATAGCCTTATCTTCATCCTTACATTTGGACTCCAAATTACCTCAATAATTAAGAACCAAATTGGATTTTATTTCAAAAACTACTCTATTCATGTCATGCTCACTAGCAAACTGGTTGACATTTTTATGATATTTACTGGGGGACAAAATTTGTTCATGATGATGAAAAGGTATATTCTAACCATTCAAAAGATTCTATCCACACATTTGCAACACTCCTTAAAGCAACACTTCACAAATGTGCAACAACATATTAAACAAATTCGGAAGTACTGAAAATCTTTTAGATACCGAAAGAAGAGCTGCAGTCTCTGCTCCTTCAGGATTCTTGAAAGTAACATATGCAATCTGGCACCGTTCATCATCACTGAAAGAAGATCGCGTAATAAATCTGAATTAGAATTGCTTAAGAAACATATAAGGAAAGTACATATCCAGGCCCTAGAGGGACAGAACTCATGAAGTTCAGTCACTTTATTAGATTGAAAGGGTCATTCCAATTGACTTGTTCTCGGCAGCACTTTTTAAGCAGCCACATTGGCAGGGGCAGAAAAGTTGAAGTTAGGGATGTGTGATGCTAACAGATTCACAACAGACCTATGCATTTCAACATGATCAATTTCACCGGAAAAGGAGAAGAACTCCCTTATGTTTTGCTCAGATGCTGTCAATGAAAGATTATTGACTTTCACCGTCCTTATCTGCAACCACATGGGCAAAAAAAAAAAAAATTGAGGACGTGATAGATCAAATAAGACAAATAATCTGAAGAATCCAAAAAATATTTCCAGAAGTGGCAGCTTCTTCAGAAACTTGAGAAATTCTATCTGCGACATGTACATTGTGAAGGTCAGGTACCCAAAATATTCATCGAGAGAAACACTTGAGGAGACTCTGTGAAGCTAAGCTGGCCGGGACGAGGAATGCAAGAAGCTGACAGAGTTTTTGTCTAAGCTCTTTCTACTATGATATCATATAATTGCCTTCTCTTCCAATTCCGAGGAGCTTAAGGGTATCAATTGAAACATACAAACAATCGATCATGAGCTACAAATTACTGCTTAGGTTTGATCTTAGATAAATAGCACCATTGTGTAACCGATTACCCCAGGAAACAAGGCTCAGGGCAAGCAACTATTTACCCTTCTGGAAGGAAACATGCCACAAATAAACTCAGCTCAGAGCACATCCAGCAAGAAGTTGATAATTAGCCCAGCAATTGAAAATTATAGCAAAAGCAGAGGAAGTGGGATGCAAAATGAAAAAGGTGGCCTATAAGATATATTGCTAAACGAAGTCGATTGTGGAATATAGTTGCTGTAACAAGATTCTTTATATGGAAACATAAACATATGAAACTGGAAGATGCAAGGTTGACAGATGAAATCAACAACTTTTATCATGATCCATTTTCTCAATCTGATCAATAAGCAAATCTGATCTGTTCACCCCAAATATGGGTGCTTGTATTCAATTTTTGGAGCCCTCAATGTCCTAGGGGCAAGGTATTATACGGCTCTGGCAACTACGACCACCTAGTGAAAATATTTGAACAATGGAAAAGGAGCAATTGGGGCAAATAAATAGCAGAGAAATGAGCAGATACTCACCGCCATGGCGTGCTTTGTGTTGGTTGTTCAGTTCGCAGCAGAGAGAGAGAGAGAGAGAGGATGGAGAAGGAGAAGAAGACAGATATATAGGTTGAGGAGACGCGTGTCAAGTGACGTAGTCAAATGAAACGAGCGAACATATTCCCATCCGACAACAAGTGAAGGATATCACAGAACGTGGCAGTGGAATATGAACGTGTGGCGGAAAAGAGGAGAGGGCCACATCAGGATGAAAATGACAGAGAAAGAAAGGTTGTGGGAGTTAATTGGGTGTGATGCAAAGGACTTGGCCCAAGTCGAGGCCGAGGCCTCGACGATCGATCTCATCGTGGCCTCGACCTTGACGATCGATCTCATCGTTTATGAATGGTCCAACTCCACTCCAGCCTAGCCTCCTCCTGCTTCAGCATCAGCATCACTTCCACCCAGAAAGAGAGGACAATGCTCCTCCATTCACTCCTCCCCATCTCGCTCCCTCTTCAAACTCGAAAGCCTCGCACTCCCAGTTGCAGAGCCACTCTCAACCTCATCACCGACTCCGATTCCTTCCAGGTCGGACGCCTGCTAGGCAGCTATGGCTTCATCAACATCACCAGGTAATTCTCTCCTCCTCCGCTGCCGGTCTTCACTTCATGCCCTCTTCTCTTATCTCTACTCTGTTCGCTCCTCGGTCGGTAGCTATTCGGGCCTCCAATCGAGTTCAAATTCTGGGCAGTTCAAGATCCAGGACGTCGGTGAAGGCAGCGTCAAAATCAGGTGCCACTGCATTCCCCAGCTCTCTTCTTTTTAATTACTGGGTGACCCTCTTTCTCACTTGCGTGGCAGTCTTCTTTCAGGCTTTACGAAGGCAGAGTCGTCCAGGGTCCCCTCGCTGGCTCTTCCGTCATCTTTAAGGTCACTGTTTGAACTACTCCTAGACCCTGCAAGATGCATTCATCAATCCTTTCGTCAAAATCATCATTCCTACGAATTTGGATGTGCTGTATAACTAACTATAGTTAGTTGAACTAACTATAGGTGTATCCTGGACAACGAGCAGGTGGTACTGAGGCCGATATGATGGCTGCCAACGAGCTCAATTCTCATGCCTTCCTTCAGGTCATATTTTGTCACAATCCCAATACCAGGAAAAAAAGAAAAAAGAACGTCTCTGATGATATCAAAATAAGCTTGTCAATGAGAGGGTGTTCAATTTCCATTGATTTCTGTTTTTCCAAATTGCACCAACGATGCAGAGCAGTCCAAAGGGCATCTCTCAGAATCTCTTGATGCTGATAGGTGGCTTTGAGACAACAACTGGGGAACAGGTTAGTTTAAGTATATCCAGTTCTACTCAAACGCATAAAATGTCTTTTCGATTTACAACAAGATAGATAGTGTCCCTTCGCAGTGGCTTGCTTTCCGGAATGATGGCATATATAGTGCTGCAGACTATGCAAAAGTCTCCAGTGAAAAATTATCAAAGAGCCGATCTTTGGGAGGAGGCGTTCCATGGAACTACTTTGAACAAGAGGAGATGGTCAGACGCAAAAGATTCTTTGTCATTAAGCTTCTGCAAGGTGCTATGCTCGGTCTTGCTTTCATGCATGAGCATGAAAGGTTACATCAGAGTCTTGGTCCTTCTTCTGTTGTTCTCAAGTATGTTTCTGGTTGTTCATTCTTTGTGTTTTACAAATTGCCTTTTTAACTCTTATGCTAGAACCGCTAAGTCCTGGATTGCATTATGAGAATATTCTGTTTGATTAATGCAGTACCATGACAGAGAGGGATGCTGCTTACCTGGTTCCACGGCTTCGAGACCTAGCATTTTCTGTCGATATCAGGTATGATCAAGTCACTTGCTAATATATGAAGCCTCATCACGCAGAAGGGCTGATGCTCATGTTGCTGGACTTTCATATTCTGCTTATTGAACTACAGCAAGGATTTTGAATCCTATAAACATGAAACTGGATGAACACTATATGTTTTCTGTTTGTTGTAGGTTTACCTTTCCTGTTGTCATGCTTTTCCGTTTGATAGGATTTGGTTTGTCGAATTCTATCATTTTGTCATTGACAGATCAATTTTTTGTTCATCATCCAATTAAATTTTATGTTAAAGTTGAAAATTGAAACGTCGGTACTTTAGGTAAACAAAAGTTATGTACCAAAGAACAGTGACGCTGAATGGTCCCAAGTTCCTAGTGGCTTCCTAGTCATTGCAATTAAGTTTGCTATTTATGTGTTTATGTGACTTTATCAAGTCTTGCAATTTGGTTTGGTTCATAATCAATAGAGTTAGGATTTTTAACAATGATTTATGATCTAAGTATATGGCAATGAGAGCTGCTTTCTCTTGATTAATTTTATGCTTTCTGCTGTGGCCTAGGTACTCATACCTAGAAGAAGGTCGTGGAATGCTCTCTGAACAACTTTGGAGACGTGCAGCTGCTGCTGGTGCCATTACACCATTTGAGAAAAGAGCCTTTGGAATAGCAGATGACATGTACAATTTCAAAATTTTATATTCTTGGATTATTTGATGTCATTTAATTGTGACTTGTGAGTAATTATCTTGTAATTCCTGGCCAGATATGAAGCAGGTCTTCTTTTGGCTTACCTGGCTTTTGTTCCATTTTGTGAATCAGGCATAATTGATAGTCTCTCTTTGCAAGTAAGCACTATTTCTAAAATTTGTTATCAGGGCACATCTTTTATTTTTTTTGTATGTATGTACATGCCATTAAAAAAGGTTTTATATGTCTTTTTGGCTCAAATCCATGTCAGAAGGTACATGATTGTTGGAACACGGGAGATTCAACACATGATTAATGTTAAATGAGAGCATGCTTTTGCATGATTTGGTTTTTCCAATAAATAAAATGGAAGGACTTTAGATTGAACCTTTTGATTTATAGCGAGGTAACTTGTTTAGTCAGGTAAATTTTGTTTTTTGGCCTTTGATATCTACATATATATACAACGTGTTGCTTAAGGTTTTTCCTTAAAGATCAGACAACTAGCCTTGTTCAGTAAAGTCAGGAGAATAGTATTGAAATGTTTAATAAGGTGAACTTCTGCATCACTATGTTTGGGGTTCTTTCATTTACATCTTGCAGTACAGAGCAAATCGCTGCTAAGGTTATTCTACACATTGATTTTGCAGAGGCTACTGGAGAACACTTTCCAACTAGATGTTGAAGCCACAAGAGAGTATGCTCTAGATCTCTGGTGTTTTGGATGTATATTTGGATGAGCTAGAAAGAAGTGCTGCAGCCTGAATGTGCGATTTCCATTTTGTGGCGTGTTAAATGTGGATTGGTTTATTTCTTCTTAGTAATTATTACAACATGCTTTGTCTTGATGCAATACATACTGATGCAGAGATGTTTTAGAGCTGTGATAGGAGAAATGGTACCTGTGGCAAACCAAGCAATTTTTTTATTTTTAAAGTTTTTTCAGATTATTACTTCTTTTTCCTCGCATGGACGAAAGGGATGACAAAATTATCAGAGACTTTAATGATTTCTCCAATCTGTATGACAGGATTTTGGGCTTTTGTTGGGGAACTGGCTGTATTAACTATATAGAGATGCTTGTTTTTGTTATGAGAATTAGCTATTGTCCTGTCTTCATGAATATTTATCTTGCCAGTCTCATTTATTGTAGTTTCCTACATCTTTTTTGACAGGTATTGTTTGGCAGACGACCGCTTATTAGAAGCTGTGAAGTTTCTCGATCTAGGTGATGGAGCTGGTTGGGAGTTGCTTCAGGTTTGATTACTAATTTCATGAGGATATAAGATCAGATAGTGATTTGGTGTTTCTCTCATATCGCCATTGGAACTGGACAAGATTTTGGACGTCTTTCATTCAAAACTGAAGTACCAGTTTTCTTTTCTTTCTTTCTTTTTATTTTTTCGGTTACTTTTCACCTTTGCCTCCATTTTATAGTAATCTAAGGTGCATGAAGTGTTGTCCTCTATTGCGAGGATTCTGCTTCATTTTGGTTGTCTATTGTGAAGATTCTGCTCCATTTTATAGTAATCCAAGGTACAGCTCTCATCCTCCTTCCTGCAGGCTATGCTCAATCCTGACTATCGAAAACGGCCAATAGCAGAAGCTGTAGCGAAGCATCGATTCATGAATGGTGCTGTTCTCTGATTGTGGAATCAGTGATTCACGACTAGTGCTGCTCCACAATTACGTGCGAGTGGAGGGACTCTTATGTTATTAAGAATATTCCGCCTAAGTGCACTTTCATCCTCTGGCTTGGGGCAGTGGAGCTGTAGTGTCAATTGCAAAACCGGTGTGCCGACCCAAAAGATTGTGCTGTTGCAAAAAGATAAGAGACTGAACTAGAAAGTCGAATTAGCAGATCTTGGAAGTCCGAAGAGCAAAGTCTAGTTGAGGAGGAGGTACGGAAGTCGACGATATACTTATCTGACAAGGGTATGGAACACTCTAGGATTATTTTCACAAAATGGCAGCAGTATGAAGAGAGACGGTGATCAGGCATCGTTGGCGATTGAGGATATTGGTGGAGAAATTGAATATGAAAGCTTTGACAGATAAGAGCTCTCCCAGTGTCTCGTCCATTATGTAATATGCAACTCTCCGGCTTTCATCGGCCATGTCACCTCGGTGAATATTGTTTTATCCTCTAGGAAGCATGCTAAGTTAACGAGATGAGGGAAGCGAGGAGTTGGTGTTATTGGATTCTCTCAAATGCTTCAACTTTTTCTCAATAAGCTTTTGGATTGAGGAAAGATTTTAAAGTTTGTGGTGATGATTAGAAAGTCTCATCTTATACGTAGACAAGCTTCATGTTATTCTTAAAGAATTTACCTTTTGCATTCGAGATGGGTTTTGGTTATATGGCCGAATTATGGCATCCCCGAGTCCTACAAAATCAATGAGATCAGAAGTCCAGAATGAGAAACGAAACTTACTCGACTTTATGTCGGAAGGAAGAGGACAAGTACATTATGACATGAGTAGCTCTTCATCGCCCAACGAACGGACCTAAAATTGTCATTCCCTCGGATATCCTTTAGATTTTGGTAGGACTAACTTTATTCAGATTGAAGTTGCATGTGGTGAAAAAAAGAAAAAAAGGTCTTTATTATACCCCAGAAAGTCTAATTTGCGGCAGCTTTTGCACTAGGATTCTCGTACTTCTTCTCAGGTTCAATCCAATCCCCCATCTCACTCTACAAATCAGGTCCCTTCATCATGAAGCAAGCACAACATTCATCAACTCTCTTTTTTGCATTTTCTCCTTTACTAAAAGTACAATTTTAGAACGATAGGATACCTTCTTTTTTGTCTTTGTGACAAAAATTGTCAAGGTGAATTAGTCATTTCTGAATATGGAATGATCACACAAATGATTCATAAATTTCATAAACTTTTAAATGATTCATAAATTTCATAAACTTTTAAACGAAATATAATGTGATTTTCAAACTTTTAATTCTTTAAATTTTAACTTAATATTTAATGTGATTCCTCAATTTTTTTACAAATGTTTAATCTAATGCCTAGACTATATTCAATATTATTCTTCTATTGATTCAAGCTCAGGAACAACATTGAATATTTCGTTACAATTTAGGGACTAAATCGAATATGTACGAAAATTTAGGGACTACATTGGACATATTAAAATTTTAGGAATAGTGTTGTGCATTGAATTCAATGACCACATTCAATAAATTAAAAACTTAGGGATGATACTATATATTGGGTCAAAATTTATGGACAATTCATGTCAATTTTTTCTATATTAATAACGAAACGAATCGAATCGAATGCGGAATTGCAAATAGAGAAGAAAAGAGAGAAAGGAATAGTGGGGAAGGAAAGAATACATAGAGATAGAGGGATGGGAGGGGAGACCGACTGGGTTTAGTAATATGTTGGATTGGGGGGAAGGGGAAGGCGGAAAGGGGAAGGCGGAAGGGGAGTAGGTTGACGAGAGAAGTCGGGGAAGCAAAGCAAAGCAAAAGACTGAAGAAAACCAGCAGGGAACAGCCCAAGCCAATTCCAGATTCTGTTCCCATTTCATCTCTTTTCCTTCCTTCCTTCCTTCCTTCCATCGATCCACCCATCATCGTCTCCTGCGCCTCCTTTTCTCATCGATGAGGTAATCTGTTGTCCCCCCCCCCCCCTCCCCCTCCCTCCCCTGCCGTTACTCTCACTTATCCACTCGATCGATTTCATCCTCAATCAATCATTCACCTCTGTCTCGTCTCCGATCGGTGTTCGGTTCATCTCGTTACTCCAGATGTGCTGTCCCCGATTCACATGGTGGTGACGTCACTGGTGTTCCTCCTTCCTACTACCTAAGAGTCCTTTTCTTGGTTGCTACCTTCCCTCCCTCCCCCTTATTGGTTTTGTTCCGATTTCGCGACTTGCCTTGGCTTCCCTCGCTTTTGTCGATTCTTTGTTCTCGTTCTCAGATGTCTGCTATTTTGTCTGTTTGATCAGCTCTTCAGCATTCGCTTGGAGCTTCTGTGAATTCTTCCTTACGTCGTCGTGTACATTCGTTGGGGGGTTTTTGGCCATGATCCTTTCTTCACCGTAGACCTAGCTGTTGTATCATGTCTGTTTTGTAGCTTTCAAGTTCTAGTTTTTCCTCCCGGGTTCTCCCTTGTTCTCTTTGTCCTGTTTGGGCTGCTTGATGATGGAACTCGTGGTTGGTTACGTAAGCGTGGTGGCGACCGCCACGACGCTTGTACCGGAGGTTCACTTCTGGGCCAGTCACCTATCGCTTGGAAATCGATTCAATACTCTCTTTCAAGAAATAGCTTCTCTATGTCCTGCAATTTTCATTATACACCCCCTTGTTTTAGGCAATTTCGCAATCGGCATGAAAAATCTCGCCCTGAAAAATAGGTATCGTGCAGGTGGTCCAGCGGCTTTCTGTGTGTGTCTAGAGAGTGATAGAGTTACGGAGCAGTTTAACAGTCATAGGAATCACTTGCTGTTTGATGAGGTTACAGCTCCTTGCTTGTCAACACTTCTTCTACATTTTTGTGTAGTATCGTCCAATCATGCTTGTCACTATGGCTGCCTACTGGAAGTTTGAGCGTAGCTTTTTTAACCAATGAAAAGGGATTATAGCATTTGGAATATCAAGTTTTCAACGATTAGCCACATGAGTGGTCTGGTTGCTGTTCTGCCTTTATTGTCTGAAGAGACTGAAATCTGGTGATCTTGATCGCATTCCTTGTTGACAAAAGAAGAGGCATAGGCCAAGTCACTTTCTTGATTTACCGGTTCATTCAACTGTTGTTATGCTGTCTAGCTTATCCGGCTTACTTCAACTATCATCAAGTTACTGTTAATGGCTGAAGTTACCTTTTTAGTGAAAATGAATTGTATGGTGCAAAAGGTTTTAGCTATCCTCTAGTGCTTGCACCTGCACAAAGGGAATAACTTGACACTGTTTTAACTAACTCATGTGAAACTTCTAATGAGAAAAAGAAAGGGAACATAGAGAGTAAGAAGTATAGGTATTTTGAGGAGTTCATTGCAAAGAACCAGTTTTTTGCTTTCCTTTTGCTCAGTGGAGCATCTGTGAACTGAATTAAATCATTTGCTATCAGCCATAGAAGTTGCTGGGCCAAAATCATGATTGATGAGTGCATGCAACCTTGGTACTTGGCATTTGCACATGCTAGGATAGGCAGTTCAGCCGCTGCTTTTAGCCTTTCATTTTCTTCTCTGTGCAGATAAAACACGAAGGGTGTGATTGTTTGAGTGAAAGAATACTCCGGGAGCGAGCTTTCTAGACTTTTATTTGTTTGGTTTGCTAAAAATGATCAATCAAAGGAAAACCGTTCACCATCAAAGAAAGTGTGCATCCTTAAAGTTAAGAAAATGAATTCCCCAACCTGAAAAGGGGAAAACACTTTCTTTTATCATGAAGTTTTTCCCAAAACAAATACACCCTAAGATTTGTTTGGCTTGTGATGTGATGCTCTACGTCATTCCATTATGCAGGGCAGCTGTACTTAAGATTATTGATACAGCGCCATATACTATTCTATCGCTGCCATTTTACTTATGGACTTGTATATGACCCCGAGTAATTAGAGAGCTTTAATCAGAATTGCCCTGTTGGTTTACAGTTCGTACTGCATGGATGTGGCGGCTGATGGGGCATAAATGGGAAGAGCGGTCTTTCTACAGGTTCTCCACATATATCCAGTTTTTGCTGGGGATTAAGATCTGGATAGACGATGGTCCCGCTAGCCTCTTGCCATCCGACCATAAGCTATAGGCCCATACGTCCATCTGATCTGGAAAAATTAGAGCAGATTCATGGGGATCTATTTCCCATTAGGTAGTTTAGCCCTGTAAACACTTTTGTCCTTTGAGGTTTTTTAGTGATGTGGATATTTAGATGGAGTGGTTGCTTTTCTTAATGAGCAGTTGGATTTACAGGTATGAATCTGAGTTCTTCCAAAATGTTGTCCATGGACGTGGTATAGTGTCTTGGGCAGCCGTTGACCATAGCCGTGATGATGGAAAAAGTGATGAGCTAATTGGTTTTGTCACAGCTAGGGTTGTTCTTGCTAAAGACAGTGAGGTGTGTATACTGTCATCGGCTGATCATTTGTATTAAATCTCCTTTTGTATGTCATTCTTCCTCAAGTGTGATCATAGCTGGAAATGGGTTCTTTGTTATGAAGCTGAAGAAGATTCTTTAGGGGATTATATTACACCTCAATGGCCTGGAACTGTTCAGACCTAAGTTTCTGAATTGTGATTTTTTTTTTTTTTTTTTTTTTTTTTTTGTAATTGAAATTGTGCTTGCAGATTGTGGAGTTGCTTAATTCTAATTCTGCAGAATCGGAATGGTCATTAGTCTACATTCTGACGCTGGGAGTGATAGATGGTTACAGAAATTTTGGCATAGGTGGGTTCTTGTTCTCATTCTCCATGCCTCTTTATCCTGTTGCTGTGAGCACCAAAGGAACTAACTTGCCTGCTCTTTCATGTGCAGCCTCTTCACTTATTCTTGAGGTTATCAAGTATGCCTCTAGCATCCCAACGTGTCAGGCTGTTTACTTGCATGTGATATCATATAATATTCCTGCCATCCACCTGTACAAAAAAATGTCATTCAAGTGTATACGGAGGTTGCCCGGTTTCTATCTGATTAATGGCCAGCATTATGATTCATACCTGTTTGTTTACTTTGTGAAAGGCTGTCGATCTCCTTGCTCACCACTGTAAGTTTCCTAACAGCTACGTGGATCTATGATGCTTTTTTGCCAGTTGCTCTTTTGATAAAAGAGAAAATACATCTGCTTGTTGTTCTCCTTTTTTAGATTCAGTTGGATGGCAGTTTCTTTTGCAGAACTTTGGCAATGATCCACTTCCTACTATGCTCTCGTTTTTTAACTACCAGCAGAGCATTGATGGTCTTGAGTTCTTATTTCCATCAAAAGGATTGAATAAACTAGTTGACTGAGATGTCATCATGCTAAGTTTGAGATTTGAAGTTGTCTAAAGACAAAAATTCAAATTACCTGTCCTGTAGGGAGCTCGTCACGGTCGTCATGAGATACATACGGATTGGTTTCCAGTCAATTATTGCAAAGCTATGGAGCGATGAAAGGAAGGCCGGTAGATGGTCCAGATGTAAAGAAGCTCATTCTCTAATATAGGCAGCCACGAGCACGAGAATCCTCGAGTCACAGAGAATTAGGGATAAGTTAATTTTATATGTATGTTTTATCAACAGGTTGTTGGTACTTGAAGGAGGGATGCGGATCTACTATATGCCTTTACTTGTATTCTTACCTGTACATGTTTACACCTACTGTCATGGTGAGTTGAAATAATGTCAACGTCGTTACATTTTGGTTCGTTTTTATTTTCCAAAATTCGAGGGCGAGATAAAACGTTTATATGCTAAGTAGTACCGATATCAGTGTGCGACACGACATGCTGACACTTTCTTTCTGAAAAAACTAAAAAATTCTGACACGTCTTATTACGTATTTGTATATTAAATTTATATTTTCATTCTATTTCAATCAAATTAATTAGATTCAAATTTAAAAATAAATAAATAATAAAAAAGAGCATAAAATGAATTTAGACTAAAGATATTAATTTATCATTTATTAATATTATTCATTATTTCAATTTGACAAATTTAACTATATTTCATTTTAATAATTCATAAAACTTGGGGAAAAAAATCAAGTAATCCAAGTTTTAGACTCATGTGTTGGGAGAGTAGAGAAAAAAACTTGAGGGGAATTATGTGTCACGGAAAGTGAGAGTCGGAAGTTCCTCTTTATAATTTTTTTATAAATTTACATTTGACTCTTATTTATTAAATTTTTTTGAATTTGACCCGTGCGTGTTAGAAGCCTTCGCATCATGTCTGACACGCAAGTTTTCAAAGAGTCTCGACACTTCTTAGTTTATTTGCAAACGAAGGATGTATATGCCGGTGATGAAAGCAAATAACTTCTTTATTGTGTTTTCCAATTCGTCGTCTGATGATGATGTATGCAGTTGAGCGATACTTGGAGCGTGGAGAGACCTTTTTGCTGATTTTTGGGGACGGTGGGAATACAAATGTGCAGGGAATTGTCCACCCATCTTTCATTTTCATTCATTCATTCATTCATTCATGGATTACTGAGGAATGGGAGTCGGTTGCAGTTGGCAGAGTGTCTGTTCCCTCCTCGTATTTCGGCTCTACAAATCCAATTTAATGACACCCCCACCCGTGCATGCATGCAAATGCCCTGTTCTTTATCGACGACTTCTTCTCCTTGACTGAAATCCCCCAGAATTAGACATCCTTGTAATACTCGATTGTCCCTCTTCTTCTAATAAAAATTTTAAGCGTTTTTAAGGTGAATCCACCAATTTAGGTGGTCGTGCGGTGCGAAATCAGTTGCTTCATTGTCTCTTTACCTAAAAGTAAATCCTGTCCTCTTAACATTTATATATACACCTTGGAAGCCCAAAAATGTAGGAAGAGTGAGAGGAGACGTACGATTGCTCCTCATCGAGGGATTTTCGACCATGACGTCTTCTCTACCCAAACAGCCTCTGCTATTGTTCATCTCCTCCTTGTTCCTAGTGCTACTTTTGTCGCCTCTTGCGCTCGGGTCCCCCCCTAGAGGAGGAGGAGGCGGCCGACCTGCTCGGCTTACATACCATAGAGGACCTCTCCTGACCGGGAATGTTAAATTAACGCTGGTGTGGTACGGACCTTTCGGCCGCGTCCAGAAGAACGTGATCCGGAGCTTCATCAAGTCCCTCAACTACAGGGGCCCCCAAGGTGCCTACATGGAGCCTCAGGTGTCGGCCTGGTGGCGCGTCGTGGAGAGCTACCAGCCAAGGAGGAGGAGGGGCGTGGTGACTCCGATTACGGTGAAAGTGGTGCGCCAAATCACCGACAAGAATTACTCCGTCGGCAAGGTGTTGACCGTGGACTTCATCCCTGGTCTCATCCGAAAGGCTACGGCCGGGGACAAGACGACCATTGCCGTCGTTTTTGCCGCCAGGGGCGTCACCGTTCAAGGCCTTTGCATGGGCAACTGCTCCCAACACGGAGTCCTGGGTATGTACCATGATAGATCGATGACTAATTCTAAGTACATAGACTCCAGCAAGTGCTACTGCATATCATGAATTTATATTTGCAGGGAGGCAGCCATACATTTTGGTAGGTGACCCGCAAACCGAGTGCCCAGGGACGTGCGCCTGGCCATTCTACCCATCCGACTACGGGCCTAAAGGTGTGACATTGCAGCCGCCGAGTGGGAATGTGGGTGCAGATGCCATGGTCGTATCCTTTGCCACGGCATTGGCGGCAACCGTCACCAACCCTTATGACAACGGGTTCTACGGAGGGTCCCTATTTGAGCGGACCGAAGCTGGGACCGCATGCCCTAACATGTTCGGAAGCGGAGCCTTCCCTGGCTACACCGGCAAGGTCCGGGTCGACCCGCCACCGGCGGTGCCTTTAATGCTCGCGGGGTCAAAGGCAGGAAGTTCTTGCTTCCCGCGGTTTGGAACCCCATAACTTCCTCTTGCTGGACTCCCTTGTAATTTCATCATAGGGAGATGAGAGGGTTATCCTCAGTTGTCAATAAAATTAAATCACCTTCGAATTTCGACTCCAAAACAATCCCGCATTCATTTGCTTTTCTTCTTAATTTATTCTTTCATTTCAAATTTGTGCTCTCATTAATATCGACGTCAAGCTATGCTTACGAAAAAGGAGATCAGGTTTTACTGAATAAAGACAAAAGTGAATAAGATGTTATACGTGGTCTTCAGAATACCTTTCCTCGCTCCATTCTAAACCTCCTTTTTTTTTTATTTTTTTTTTTTTATCATGGCTAGATTTCATCATAGCTCTTAAATCTTGTGATATTCACTAAGATTTACTATAATTAATGATGCCACTGAATTGGTACATTTTAAATTACCCATCCAGACAGACATTTCATCATCCGTACTTTACGTAAAAGTTGCACCACATGTCCGCAACTATAGTAGATGAAATTCAAGTTTGAAATAGATTTTCTATTTTACTATGTAATGAATAATCACTCAAAAGTGTGATGCGTGTGTTTTTTTGCATCTACAACGGAACCGGGTATAAAAAAAATTTCTTAGCATAGTAGATCTAACAAAATGTCGAATTATTATTATTTTAAATGGATAAGAAAGAAACCTAAAGAATTCCATTGTGTTGGAATATATAAACCAATATTGTGATCTAAAAACAGATGAAACGGTAAAAAAAATTGTATAGACATTCTTATAATGCGAACGGTCGAATTTTGAACTTTTACACATTGATTTTAAAATTTAAAATTACCCACCATACAAATTATTTAGGAAACAAAGCAACTTTTATGTATAGAAAAAAAAAACCAAAAGCTTGTAATATTTCTATAAAAAGAAATTCTAACTCACAACCATTGCTAAACAAGCAAACTCAAAAGCTATAATTGTATAAGAAAGGTAGATTTATTATTTTCCCCCTCAACGAAAAAAGGGTAGATTTCTTGATAAAAGAGCCAAAAGTTTCATACGACGCTTTTTTTAATGTCGAAAATTTTCATTAGCTTACTTAAGTGCCAAAAGGATAAAAATAATTGCCTTCGCAAGAATTTTTGATTTAACATATTACATGACATTGATAATTAAAAAATTGAAATAGGTTGGCACTCTTTTTTTTTTTTTTTTTTTTTTTAAAGAAATCCACTCCATGTGGATGTGCAAAACGATGTCGCTTAATCCAACATGGCTGGATTGGGCATAAACAGCATCGCTCAATTCAACCAAGCAAAAGTGACGTCGCACACAAGGAAGGTTATAAGGCTTGATCGTCTTCAGTGCTAGTTGATTGTCACACCATTCTCCTTGTCACTCACCGTCACTTGCTCGCCGTCTTTGTGGCTCTCACTCATGCAAGTTCATCATCTTTCTTTGAGTCACTCAAGTGGAGGAAAAATTAGGGCTCCCAAGCAAAACTTAAGTCTCCAAGAAAAATTAGGGTTCTTAGTGCAATTGTGGGGACAATGGTGCTAGAGGAGGAGTCACACAATAGCGAAGTTGCTATTGAGTGGTCCTCAATTTGTTTTATCAATTTGGTGATAGTTTTGCTACTTTTTGTCCAGTGAATGATAATTGCTAAGCCATTGTTTAATCAATTAGATGCAATTTTGGGGACCTCCATATGAAGTTGTCATTGTCTTCTTGGGAAGAGTTTGAATGATGGTTTGAAATACTCCCATGATAATGAGAATAATGGTATTAAGGATATTGTTTACCATTATCTTTATAATGAGAAAGCTAAAGTGTATGTTGAGTATTACGGCTATGATGAGAGATTCGAACTCTCAACTTTTTGCGAGAGGAGGAAGAGAGCGCGAAGAACGCCGTGGTATGGTATTAAGGATATTGTTTACCATTATCTTCATAATGAGAAAGCTAAAGTGTATGTTGAGTATTACGGCTATGATGAGAGCACTAGGGGTGAGCGGTTAGGGTTAAAGCTACGGGTTCCGCTTTGGGAACCTGCCCTCAGTGCACGGGTTCCTCGGTTTTTGGAACCTACCCGTCGAAATCGGAACCAGAACCTACCCTCTTACGGGTTAGGTCCGGTTCCGGGGTCCAACGGTTCTTTTTTTTTTTTTTTTTTTCCATTTAAGTGGAGTAGGTCCGATTCGAAAAAAGAAGAGCAGGGAACGTAACCTCCCTCCCTAGAATCGGGAACCGTGATCATCCCTTTCAACATAGTTTTTATAATGATAACGACGCAATTTTACATGAAGAGATCTCAAGTCATAAAACAATCGCCATCATCGTCGTATTGCGAAGCGAAGTGCAAAGAAGACAAATCTCACAAATTAAATTAAAAGAGATTATCTACAAAATGAGGGTAACGGGTTTGGACCGGTTAACCCGATCCGCTTGACAACCTGGCCCGGCTACCCGGATCCTACCCGATCGGACTAAAAAAAAAGGAAATTTTAACCATTTTTATTATTTTTTTAATGTTTTAATTGTTTAATATTTTTTTTTTGTCTTTTTCTTGTTTTATCTTTTCTGCTGCAGCTTTCTTCCTCCCCCATGCAGCGTCTTCAACCTCCCGACGTCCCTCACCCGCGTTTCTTCTTCTTCCTCTATTTCTTTTCTTCTTCTTCTTTTTTTTTTTTTATCCGAAATACCTTCGACTCCAACCGAAAACCCCATGGTTCCTCTCTCCTTACCGAGACACCACCCTTTTATCAGCCACTCATCCCCGTCGACATCGGCCACCGCCGGCCATAAACTCCGGTGGCGGCGAAACCCTCACCGATTCGACGATACACGGGTTTTTCATACGAATCATCATGGAACCTCGAATATGAATGAATACATAGTGATTCTATAGATAAAAGAGCATGAAAACAGATCGGTTTTCGACTAAAAGTATGAACCCCCTTCGGTTTTCTATAAGGCATTTCATCAAACACTTGGCGGGCATGAATAAACCGAAGGGTTTCCAACTCGAACCGAACTTATACCGGGACTAGGCTTCCAACTAAACATGGCAGCATGCGAAGGAAATTCAGTGGAGGGACGACAAGGGCCGGGGCTCACGCGAACTGCTCCGCGCGAGCTCCGGCCCGACGCCTTACAAAAACCAGGTATTCCGGTGAAAAAGGTAAATAAATAAACAAACTAACCTGGTTCGTTCGGTGGTTGCGACGGGCGGCGGTTACTAGGTGGTCCTCCGGCAACAATAGAAGACCCTCTCGAGCCTCCCTCTCGCACTCAGATTCCCGGATCTTTCCCTTCTCTCGGTTGCTCTCCTCTCTTGAAGCTTTTTCACTTGTTTTCTCCGTCTTTTTTCAGTCAACACAAGTCTCTCTCTCACTTTTATCTCTCGCTTTTTTTTTTTTCGTTCTCTCCTTTCTCCTTCCTTTTCTCTCTCGGGCTCTCTCCGATCTCCGCCCCTCGGTCTCTCTCCTTCTCTAGCTCGTTTTTTTTAGCTTTTCTCCGGTCTCCCCCCTTCTTTCTTCTCTCGGTTCTCGGTTTCTTTTTCTCCCCCCTCCTCCTCCCGATTTTTCTCTGAAGAACCTCTCTCGAGCAGCTCCTCCGAAACCGGCCCTTATCCTCGGCAACATGCTGCTGCCGTCTGACTTCCCTCTGCCATCTGACTTCGCCGACCTAACCCCTGCCGTGTGACCTTCTCCTGCTTTGCTTCCTGCTGACTTCTGCTGCTACTTGCTTTCCATTTTTTATTTCCCTTCCGGTTCCGGTTCCGGTTCCGGTTCCGCTTCTATGAGGAACCGGGAACCGGAACCAGGAACCGCCGGTTCCGGGAAATGAGGAACCGGGAACCGGAACCGGTTTCCCTAGAACCGGGAACCGAACTGGACCCTCCGGTTCCCGGTTCTACCCGGGAACCACGCTCACCCCTAGAGAGCACTCCAGTAGGAGAAGGACGAGATGGTATTGAGTTGAGTACTCATGTTAAGGATGAATCTATTTTAGACGAAGGAGAACAAGAAAAGGAGGCAAGGCATGTTGCGAATGTGTTAGAGTGTTAGAGAGAGTTCAACTAACAGGGACATGTCTCAAAATCTCTAGTAAGACATAGGTGATGAAAATTGATCGGATTATATAGGGAAGTTGCTTTATTCAGTGAATTGGATGATGTAGTTTTGCCAAATGTAAATTACCTAAACGATAATGATAATGAGGAACATGCATAGTCAAGGCAAAATTAGGGGGAATTTCAAAAAATTAAATTGTGGCATTTGGAGAATAGCAAGAACCTCAACTTATATATAGGGATGAAAGAGCTTCAACTGATGGTAATGAAACTATATATGAAGAAAGTGGTAGTGATTATGAGAGTCATAGTCCTAACAATGAGAATGAAGATGATGAAGTAATTGCATGTCGAAGGAAGAGTAAGTATCTTTATTATGATTCGACTATAGGGACTCCTATTCTATCTGTTGGTATGAAATTTAAAGATACCAAACAGTTCAAAGAAGTTATTGTCAAGTACTTAATTGCTGAATAAATTAGAGTTGAATTCATTAGAAATACCAAGAATGTGTGAGAGTAACATGTTCACAATCAAATTGTTTATGGAAGATGTATGATGCACTAAGTAGGAAGAGCAGCTCATTCCAGCTTAGGCCCTTGTAGGAGGAAAATACTTGCTCCATTGTATTTGACAATAAAAGGGTAATGAGTACATAGTTATCAAAGCACTCCTTCAACACTATTAAAGCAATGCTTGAGATCAAGAGTCCTTATTTGAAGCAGTTAGTAAAGTAGCAAGTAGGGGTTAATATGTCTAGGAATCAATGCAAAAGAGCCACGCAAAAAGGTGATGAATATATTAATAGGTAGGTATAAGGAAAAATATGCTCAGATTTGGGATTGTGCTAGTGAGTATAGGCTTCAAAACCCATTTAGCAGAATATATGCAGAGGTTGTGAAGAGACAACTACTTGATTTTAAGACTAGTTTGATAAGATTTATATTTGCTTTAATGCATGTAAGCGGGGATTTTTGTCTAGTTGAGAAGAGTGATAGGGTTGAAGGAATGTTTTTTTGAAGGGTTCATACAAGGAATAGTTGTTGATTATCATTGGGAAAGATGCCAATAGCTAGATGTTTGAGATAACTTAGGCTATAGTCAAGGTAGAGAACAAGGACATGTCGGCTTATTTCCTAAATAATGTATTGACTACATTGAGATCACTAATGGGGAGGTTGTGCATTGATGAGCAATTAACAAAAGATATTGACATTGTCAATTGTTGGTTTGTGTATGTTAATCATATATTTGAGTTTACAAGTATTTGTTGGTTTGAATTATTGTATAAACTAACTCCCGGATTAGCAGAGGGGAGTATTGAAGAAAAAAATTCGCCTATCTCTTTTCCGAAGAATTAGAGATGTTTCTAAAGGGGTGAATTACTATTTTATAGAATGATCTAAGAGGGGTAAGTCACTTATCTCTAGAGTAATTTAGGGGAGCGAACCACCCTCTTGTAAAGGCTATGAATAGCGTATTACTTTCATTTGTGTTATTGTGCAAGAAGTTCTCCTAACCAATATTTGAGAGTGCGCCCCTAACAACAACAAAAAAAAAGGTGTATTTTCTTTAATTGAGCTCTCAATCTTTCTCAACACGTTGAAGGTAAGAGCTCGACGGTGGTGCTTGAATGGGTTGTTCCCACCTTCCTGGAGTGGGTTGCTCGATGAATAATCTAATCTTAATAGGCCATGCCACCACGTATTTGTGGTCATCTTGGCCATGAATTAGTCTACATATAAATGCCCAATTCGTCAACTATTTGGTTCAACATCTTGAAATTTTTTCCCATGTTTCTGGGATTAGATTGAGGTAGGGACACATGCAAGGCCTACAATTTTACCCATGTTTGGTGTGTTGGTGTGCACATTAATCCTGACTAATTAGCAATATGTTTATCCTCACACTAGAATGTGAGGACGCGGGACGACAACACTCGATGAAGATTAATTTGGGTGATCCCCGACTTAATGAGGGTAAAATTGGTGATGTGTAAGAGCCATCCACATCATGCATGAGGACAACAAGAAGATAAGATGAAATAGAAGTGAAGTGACATGCCACGATGCAAACCCTAAGCAATTAGGCAACGGGTCGCTCAATTAGTCTTAAAATACGCCCATCAAGTCTCTTACGTGATAGCCCGCGCTTGTGTACAAAAATAGCATCCTACAATCATTTGGCCAATTGGCAACTCCACATGTCTTAAAGCATCGTCCACCTTCTCCATTTCTTCGTTATAGCCTTCTATTTGTAGGGGGAGCGGGGCATGTCTTTACGTCACGGAATCGCACTCGGGGTGATTCGTCTCTTCTCTACCGCATGCGTACATACATCTCTACACATGGATCATACATCTATCACGTACTCTCGTTGTCAACTTCTGTGATGTGCTTAGAATGGGTGATGAACAAGTTTCAGTCGAGATGTATAAGGTGCTGTTTTAGAAGACGTGGTCGGACACATTCTAAAAATGCAAAACCACCAGATGACAGCGAGACCTAAATGCTATCGTCGTTTGGACTGGCGCAGACCTTGATGAGCAGTCGCGGTTCCTTTCAGAAACCACTCTCTTGTCGTTGGCCGTCATGTCCATCTCCTTATCTTTCTATTTCTTTGACTTCAGCTTTTCCCTAATGTTTCCATCCACTACCCTATCTAAACTCTGTATTGCCCGACCCCTCTCTATATTTTATATCTGCAACTTATATAGTTTCAGTCCGTCGACTACGCTAGAGTTATTATTTCCTTCATAAGAATGCAACTTTATGCATACGCACACACGTACCCGTATTTGTACGGGTAACTTACAGAATTCCATTCCATCGCCTATAATGAGGTCATTATTTCAGCCTTAAGACTATTACTCTTTATGCACACTCAGAGAATACGATCATCATCTATTTATGATTGATAATAACAGGGATCGCATAAGCCTAATCATCATCATTATATTATCATAATCCATCCGTGTGGTTTTTAAAAATGGGATGACGAGCCGGTTGACCGAGCGTGAGGTAATGTTTGTGTTGAAGCATGTGATGTGAGGTTTGATTTTACGGATAAGATAAGGCCGGCTCTCAGTTCTGTGATGGGGGCAAAAGCCTCTTTGACAGAACCCCTTAGTTAAAATCCCCACGGGAAAGAGCTAACGAGGATACACTTTTCAGGGCCGACACTATGCATATAGGTTAATGAGAGGGTATCGATAGAGGGAAGTACGTAAAACGATCCACCGTCAAATCTGGGCATAACTCCTTTGCGTCCTTTCTCAGCACTATTTGACTATCTTTGTGCAGGAATCGATCTTTAGCAGCTCGTCATGCACCTTCTTCGATTCCACACAAAAATCTGACATTTCCATGCCAGCACGGAGGATGAGAATTGAGTCTCCAGCTAGTGGGTTCGTGATGCCTTCTACGTCATAGAAATTTTCAAGCTATACAATTTGTTACTTGACTCGGTCAAATCAATCACCGTATGCTAAGTATCATGAATTTTTTTTTTTTTAAATTTCGTTTGAACCAAAAGACTTTGTAAGTGATGCTGGGTTCCAGAAATCTTAGGTTGGTAAAATGTCAACATTCATAATAAAAAGGCAACATTGCAGTGTATTTTGTGTGCATATTAATTCCGTTTAACATAGATAGCACGGTTCAGGGTATTGGCATTGTCTCCCGTATCGTATATGTACATTAACTTGCAAGTATGCCACGACTTAAATTTATTTCTTATAACAGCTTATTTGACGGACAATATTGACATTTAGACAAAACCGTAACGAAATTTGGGTTCCGTTTGACCCGCCAGGTTCTCATCAGAGGAGGACATTAATATATTCCATGGCAGCTTAACCACGATCCCTACTTCTTTTGCTTGTGTCGTTGAACATTCTTATTTTATCCTTACTTTCTAAACAGCGTACATATGTCACCACTCACAACACCGGTGAGGGCAGTTCTGTCAACGAAACCCATCCAGATGCAAACAGCAATGGTATTATTCATTCTTATACTCAAACATGAGTTGGGGAGCCAAGTTGACCCACGTTTTACGTTCTCAAAGGAGCTTGAGGAAGGAGGCTTTCGATGAATATACATGATGATTATAATCGAGCATGCGTGCATGCAATGCGATCCCGAGTGGGATAAGTAGCATTCTCTTCCTGGTTTGGCCATAGTGAATAAGCTGCACAAATTACCATATAAAGGTAAAACAATCCTCTACTTTCCTGGGCCGATATTGTACATGCTTAAGACGAACCATCATTGTTACGATTTTGAAAATACATCCCATGACGAGAAAACAACTCGAACCGAAAAAATAAAAGCCGATAAAAATCAGGGTAGTGATCAGAATGCGAGGTGAAGGTGATGTACATGAATCTTCATGCAAGCAAGTTGGTGCAGCTACGTGAGGAGCCAAAGAAGGTGATGTGGGAATAGCTAGCGAACTAGCAATATTATAAACGGGTACCGTTAGAAGTTTGGTTGGTAGGTCGGTTCCCAAACGATTACATTCAACAGTTTCGTGTGCGGACTTCCGATTGAAATTATTGCCCCCTACATAACTTCTCCATTACAATACCTGAGCAATTTGACCCTCTTAACCCTCTCTAGCTACTATCTATCCACCATCCATTTGCCTATTTACTTAATAATTTCAAATCATGCGTTACTCAAACGAATACCTGCAAATATAAATGAAAACCTAACTCATTATCATGTGAGTGAATGGCCAAATTAATTATTAATTAGTCTCCCTTATGATCAAGAATATGTGAGAAGGTAGAGAGGGAGGACGGAGGACAGAAAGATTGCTTAACTATGTTAGCTGTGCTGCTTATTGAAATGCAATTCACAATACAAATTATAAATAGGACTGTTTAAGTAGTTGACCATGGATCGAGGACATAATTGGAATTTAGCGGTTTACATCCTCCTGGGAAAATACTTGTGCATTACTCCAACGTCAAAATCATGATACACCCGCACATTAAAACTATATGCACTGCCCTATTATACAATATAAATACCCGATAAACCACCTCACTTCACAGCTAAATCCAGCAGTTTGAAGAGAGTCCACTTCCCAAAGGTTTCTATTGCTTGATGCATTAACATTGAACTAGAAGCTGCAGTTAGCCCCTGAATAATTGTTACCATTTTGATGTTTGGCCTACAGATGCAGAGTGAAGCAACGATGGAAAGCGAGGAGTTGAATGGGACATCGCTGAAAAAGGGACCGTGGACGCCAGAAGAAGACAGGAGGCTGATGGAGTACATAGAGAGACATGGCCATGGCAGTTGGCGATCTCTTCCGAAGCTTGCCGGTCTCAATCGATGCGGCAAGAGTTGCCGCCTCCGCTGGATCAACTACTTGAGGCCTGACATCAAGCGAGGCAACTTCACCGATGAAGAGAAGCAGATGATCATCAACCTCCATGCCGTTTTTGGAAACAAGTATGATATATGCACATATACATGATTTAACTTGATTGATTACACGATCAAATCCATATGAGTTGATGTTGTAATTTCATATGCTCCCTATATATGATCTACTCCTGGCTGGCTAGGAGAAAGTGTTCTTCTTCCTTCAGCAATTCATCTGCAACTAACTTATGGTTTTGGTTTATCTCATGTCTGATGGTCATCGATCAGGTGGTCGGCCATAGCTACTCATCTTCCAGGGCGTACTGACAATGAGATAAAGAACTTGTGGAACACCCATCTCAAGAAGAAGCTGCTCCAAATGGGTATAGACCCAATGACTCACCAGCCCAGAGCCGACCTCAATATTCTCTCCAACTTGCAACAATTGCTCACACTCGCCAACTTGCTCAATAGCAATAATCAGTTTGCTTCCCCTTTGGAAATTAATAATGCTCTGAGGACGTTACACTTGCAGTCGGACTCAACACTGCTGCTAGAGTCCAATTGCTTTTGCAAGCTTTTGGTGCTACCGGCAATGGTAATCCACCACCTGTGAATGATGTTGATGCGTTCCTGATGAACTTGGTTGGCTCATCTTCTTCCTTTTCTTCCGGTCATGAGCACCGTCTGGAGGATTACTTGAAAAATAATAGAATCACAAATGAATATTCCAATCGGTTTGGAGCCGGTGATGGATTGGTATCGTCTGGCGCCTTTTCTGCTTCGACATCATTCGAAGTGAAGGAGCCTCAGTTACCTTGTAATTCCATGTTGAACTCCAACAATTATCCGATGCCATTCGAAAGTTCAATCCCTCCACTCGTATGTGCTTCACCGGGTCATCATGTTTCATCCATCAGTGAGATGGAGAAGAGCAAGATGTACGAAAATTCTTCATCCACTTCGACAATGACCTTCGATCGGTTGGAGCTAGAAGCTAACAACTGGGGAGATCCTCATCAGTTCATGGATGATGAGGTGTCCGACTCCTTCTGGAAAGAACTCATCCGGTAAGGTTCCTTGTAGGAATAAATGTCTGCATTACATCTACGAATCAGCGTAGAAAAATTGATATGCTAAATGATGTGACAGGCTTCAGCATACCTAGCATTATTGTCTCCCTCAATTTATATGATTGACATTTTTCACAATGTGAAAACATATGCCATGCACAGTTTAAAAGTTGCCATACAATGAGTCCAAACGACTACTACATATGGCTTAAAAGCCTACTTCCAGGATAATAACTCAAATGCACATATGCCATGCACAGTTTCCTTATGAAAACTAATCTTTTCCAAGAATGGTAGACAATATAGATTCACTTAAGTCACTTGGTTACTCAAGACAGGTTGCTTGCTCCAATCCCATCTATAATAATAAATATTTGTGTTTTGCAGGCCATGAGTAATCATCTATTTGTGCAACCAAACACAATCCTTTGTATTCTGGAGCTTCATGCAGGGCAGTTGGTTCTATAGACGGGGATTTTCCAAGATTTTAAACTGTAACATTCACGGTGTACAATTAAGTCATGTAGGAGGTTTCTTTCTTTCTTTCTTTCTTTCTTTTATGTATAACCATTTAGGTCTCTAGTTTGCAGTCAAGGGAATTCGGATCGCAGAACATTGGATTACGATTTTATAGGACCTTCTCTCTTGGTTTGTAATAATACTCGTGTGGGTATGTCTATTACTGGACAGTTATTGGGCAGCGCATACGATTTCTTCATTGGTCTTTGTTTATTGCCAACGTCACAAGGATTTGAAAGTCTTAAAATAGCACATCTTTATAATGCAATTTTCAGATAAAAGGTTCATGCTAATTACGTTTGAATCTCTCCCAATCACTTTAGGCGAAGTCCCAACCCACGTTTCAAGTACCACCACATCCATAATTTTCACAAAATTAAGGCATGGATACAAGATGAAAGCCTTTTTGTTCCATTTGTACTAGGGCACCATGACACTTGCAAAGCTGCAGATTGATCCATAACAGAAAATTTTCGACGTAGTAAATTTTTTTGTTTCTTTTCCATGCCGTATAGATATGCTTACATTACGTTGCGTGCTCATATATTGGATGATGAGAAAGATGCAGACAGGGAGAAGAAAACGAGGGAATTAGTACGATTGAAGAGGGAGTTAGTTGTGGAAAATCTGGAGGCCAGTCATAGATACGGATGTAAACACGAGCTGTTTGTCCTTGGTGAAAGTAGAGAGAGCGAGGGGTTGACCTTTGCATGCATTCGAGAGTCTTGCACAATTACTCATCTCATCTTATATCTTCAATGTACAGTTTTAGAAAGCCAAACAAGTAATCTCTCTCTCTCTCTCCCCCCCACGTAGCTCTAAAAGAAAAATTCTCCTCAAAGTAGCCAATCGTGTGGCCCAAAAAAGTCAAAAGACCTCGTTACTCATTAGGTAAAAGCAGTAAAGGAGATGTTACATATAGCTTGTGTTCATATCTCACGGTACAAGCTAACTGCTCCTTTTTTTTCTTTTCGTAGTGTTACTTCTAAATTGTATTCATGTTCATGCATCCGATCAATTTCACCCATCTTTTGATCCAAAGCAAACCGCTTGTTTCTCGAAGCATTTACATGAAATTACTTTTTCCCCTCTGGATTTAAGAGGACTGCAGTCAAGTCTGATATGCTAGTCAAGAAGGCACTTATATATGTGGTAATTAGTAGGTAGGTGATGTCCATTGTCCCTGGCATCCCATTCAAAAGAACAACTAATCCAATACCTAACCCTGCCAAATCTGTTTATATTCCAACCTAAGGCATCATCTCCCAACAAACTTAATATGCTTATCTAATTAAAGATGCGATGCCCGAATGTCGTTGCTTTCCATGGCGATGCCTTTGGTGTTGCTCTGGGGTAGATCAATCTTACTTTTGCTGAACGACTTACGAATGGCCATCAAAATTTCTTGCTGTTCTTAATCAGCTAGAATCATTGTAGGGCATGCTGACTTTTAATCAAGAACTAGTGAGAAACATAGAAAGACGTACTCCTCTTTAAATTCCCAAATTCTACTGCTTGCAAATGGGTACTATCGCCTAAGTTAGGATCAAGTTGCTGAATGTGCCTTCGCTACTGAGGACTCTTGCTGGACTGTGATATGTAGCAAGTGCAATGGGGGCTCCTTTAGTTCCTGATTAAGGCAGCGAGGCTACTGCAAAAGGTTCTCTTTTGTCTTATGAAAAACTCTGTACTGAGACTGATCCTACAATGCGTTTGCCCGAATCAGAGCCGGTAGTTCCTGATGGGGAATTTGCTGTGGAGAATAGAGTTAAATGCCCTTGGGTTTGGGGTTTGATTAACATCCAAATTACTAAATTCCTCTTGAATGTAGATTAAAAATTAGAGGTTGCGTTCGAGATTGTTCTACCCACGCTTTCACACTAAGGCGTTTTGACTTAAAAAGCTTCTGAAATGACTCTGCTATCCAGCTTTATGTATACTTCTTCGGATACTTTGCAGATTTTACCCCGCGTCCTCTGCCTCATTTTGCCTTTTTCTACTGTTGGTATTGCGGTTGGGATTACTCATTCGTTTCGTTGCAGTTTCAAGAACACGATTCCATCGAATTAAAAGTTTACCTACCACGGGACCTTTCGAAATTCCAAGTTTCATCTTCTAAGATTGTTATTTTTTTCACCCTAATCCATTCAATCATGACATTTTTGTGTAACGTGAGGTGTTTTATTCATACGATCATACTATGAATATTATTTAGTGTATGTATCTACCTTAAATTGATCTTCAACTTTCTACGGATGATCGTCATTCAAGGATTTTGTCAACATAAATGCTTGCCAAAATTATTATATGCTTTGCCTCATAAAATTAACTTAATTTCTAATTAAGCCTGCTTCTATGAACGCATGGAGTCCACCAATGACATTTTTATTTGCACTATTAGTGGGTCACAAGAGAAAACTTAGGGAAAATTTCAAATAAGAATTTAAAGTGCTTTCATTTTCTTAAATAAGGACATGAATGAACTTTGTTTCAAATAAAAGACTAAAGTGCCATTATTTTTTCAAACAAGAACTTGAAGTTAATATTATTTCAAATAATAATTTGAAGTGGCCATATAAGTCTCAAATAATAATATAAACTCACTAGTTGTGAAGGGCAATTTTATCTTTTTAAAATTATATTTTTTCCTTTTTTTTATGTTTTCTATTTTTCATAGAAAAACTAAATAAACTAAAAATTGAAAAAAACACATCCATTGCCGATGGGGCCACAACCACAAGCTACACAGGCAAGAGGGAGCTTGTGTTTTTCACTTTTTTTAAGTTTTAATATAATTATATGTAAATTTAAATTGTGTTTAAGCAAAACTATCCTTGATTGGTCGGAATTTTTTGCCGACCGACAAGCAGGTGAGGCTAGGCTCTAACCCTTGTTTGAGATTAAGAAAATGAGGGTATTTTGGATTTTTATTTGGAATTTTCTATAAATTGAATTATGAATTTGTTGCAATCGTGAGATGCACGGGGGGTCGTCTACTAAACCAGTCATTCGCATCGCGTCTAACACCGACCGTTAAACCCTTCCCCTCCCTCCCTCTTTCTTAAACCCTTTTGTTTGTTGTTGTAAGGGTGCTGCGTAGCGTAGGCGCTCTCTCTCTCTCTCTCTCTCTCGATAGCCATGGCGGCGTCTCTGCCGTTTAAGAAGAACTACAGGTGCGCCCAAGCGCTGCAACAGTTCTACGCCTGGCGGCCCTTTCGCCGTCTCATCGGACGGCTCCTTCCTCGCTTGCAACTGCGGTGACTCCATCAAGATCGTCGATTCTTCCAACGCCTCCATTAAGTCCTCCATCGACTGCGGCTCCGACACCATCACCGCTCTCTCTCTCAGCCCGGATGGCAAGTTGCTCTTCTCCGCCGGCCACAGCCGCCAGATTAGGGTTTGGGAGTTGTCCACCTCCCACTGCCTGCGCTCCTGGAAGGTAAAACTCTCCTTTGCCTAATTGTCTTCCTCTTCGCTCCCCCGGTCTTTGAGCTGGGGTTCCTTTTTTCTTTTTTTTTTGGATTCCTGCTTTGTTAATGGTTTGAATTTTGGGGATAGGGGCATGATGGTCCGGTGATGAGCATGGCTTGCCACGTCTCTGGGGGTTTGCTGGCGACGGGAGGAGCTGATAGGAAAGTCATGGTGTGGGACGTTGATGGTGGTTTCTGCACCCATTTCTTCAAAGGTCACGACGGCGTTGTTAGCACTATCCTCTTCCATCCTGACTCAAATCGCTCTCTTGTGAGTAGGCCTCTTTGCTGTGGAATTTCCATCATCTCCTCTCTTTTCGTCTTGGCCCATGGATATCATATCGTTTTGCTGCGTTGTTGGAAGCTCATGACTAGTGCACTCTCTCTACTTCTACTGACGCTCTAGGACTATGATTGCTATATAATTTTTTAATGGTATAGGTCGGGGATTGGTGGCATAAGGAGAACTCATCCTTTAGGAGAATACTTCTAAGGTTTGATCGTCCTTTAGCAAGTGTCTCGTGTAGGTCCTCCTAGGAGTTATGTGTTTAGGAAGACTCAAGGTGTTCAAATCTGGGTTAGCTATGCTGTAATGAATCTAACTCAAAAATGTGGTCTTGACTCTTTAGCTCCGAAGGTTTTCACTAATTTTAGTCTCAGTACTATTCTTGGAGTCGATCTGAAACAAACACTGCAATGGTTTCAAAGCCTAAGTGAACTGTTAGCTTCAACTGGTGGGGCAAGAATTTGCCTTGTATCCATCCACTGCACCACCACAATGTGAATTGCATCGATTTCACCTTCAGTATAGTTGAACTCATGAAACCATTGACCACTGTCGAAACCTCTCTGAATTGGTTTTGGATTTTTGTTAGTTGGGGATATTGCAGTTGGCTCTGTGGTAATGTGTCTAGAGCCTGGGTGCCTTTTGCAATATTGATGATGCTGATTATCAGATGTCACTATGTTTAGAGCGTGTTTGTTGCGAAGAAGATATATCTACACAGAACTGATGAGCAGTAAGTATTATATATTGGTTCATTTGTTTCATTATGTGAATTTTTTTTTTGGGGGGACATCGGCAGCTATTCTCTGGAAGTGATGATGGAACTATACGGGCTTGGGATCTCTTGGCAAAGAAGTGTGCTTCAACGCTAAGAGGACATGATTCAACAGTTACTTCTCTGGCTTTTTCCGAGGATGGCTCGACCCTGCTTGCCGCTGCAAGAGATAAGGCACGCTTAGCAGTCAATTAATTCCCTGTTTCTTTTTATTATTGGGTTGCAAATATCGGAGTTATATCCTCAACGTGTATAGTAGTTGTGTTTCTGTGCTTGCTGTTTGAAGTGTGTGCATATCAACAGTGCTAAGGATATACTTTACCAAAAAAAAACAGTGCTAAGGATATAGTGAATGCTTCAAGTGAGTTTGTTTAATTAATCATTGGTTCCATCATATGGCTATCCTACTATTACAGAAATGAGGAAACCTCTGTAAGGGGTGTCAATAGTATCACATTTTTAGTTTAAGAAGTTTCTTTTAGAGGATTCTGGCACCATATACCTAGGAATTTTTTTAGGCCGGACTTGGCAAATGCCTTATTTATTTCTAATGCACTTCCAGTGCTTATCTTGATTTTTTTTGTGAATTTTCTATTAGTTTTTTTTGGTGACTTTTCCTTATAAATTTATTTGACAATGTTCACTTATAGACAAGCTTTATAAGTAGCAGAAGATATCATTCTTGGACATTGTATTTCACTTCTAGTCAAGGCTGCTTAGAACTAAATTCTCGTGTAAAAAAGGACTATTTTCGTTTGGGATTGTTGCTAGAAGATTCATGAGTGTAAGTTATTGATTGTGTTGTCCAAATGGCAAATTTTCTTGGGGTTCTTTTCTGCAGTTATGGATACATAACAAGATACTTCTAACTTAGGCAAATGAGCCAACAATCTCTCCTGTCGTGGTTTGTAATTTTGCGAACTCTAATGTCATACTAAATCAGTTAGGTTGACATGGATCTGTGAATTTATTCAGGTTGTATCTTTGTGGGACCTTCATAGTTATGCCTGCAAGAAGACCATACCAATGTATGAGGTGCTTGAATCTGTGTGTGTGATAAATGGTGGAACTGTTTTGGCTTCACAACTGGGGTTAGACGATCAGCTGACAGCGACAAAAGAAAGTGCATCGAATATTCACTTTATTACTGTTGGTGAACGCGGCATTGTACGGATGTGGAAATCTGAAGGGTACGGATTGTCACTTTTACATCCATTTTGGAATTACTATGAGCTTAGTGGCACTAAATATGCTTTATGTTTGGATAAACTCTAATGAGTATATTGCTTTCATCTTCACAGTTCAGTTTGCCTGTTTAAGCAAGAACATTCTGATGTAACTGTCATCTCAGATGAGGATGACTCAAGGAGTGGCTTCACTGCTGCTGTCATGCTACCCTTGGATCAAGGATTGCTATGTGTGACAGCTGATCAACAGTTTTTGTTCTATTATCCAGAGAAACATCCTGAGGGGATGTTCTCGCTGACCTTATGTAGAAGGCTTGTAGGCTACAATGAAGAAATAGTTGATATGAAGTTCCTAGGAGAGGGGGAAAATTTTCTCGCTGTTGCTACTAATCTTGAACAGGTAGTGCACCATGGTTCTTGAATCAGTGAAAGTTGTGTTTCATGTCGAAATCACGCTTGTTATTTTTAACCTCTCAAGTCTCAACCATGTCCAATATTTCACACTGAAAGGAGAAAAATCATTTTTTACGATGCCATAAACATTTCAAGAATGATTTGCATTTTCTGGGCCATTATGCATTGCAAGTTATCTTTCCTTCCAAAACTTGAATGTCCTCTGAGAGTATAAAGGTTTCGGCAGTGGTCCTTGATATGAATATGTGTGATTCATCCTAACTCTGCATGGATTAGGCTTGCCTGAGTCACCCCCCTCGTTGACACTTAAACACAGATATAAACAGTAGCTATACTCATTGTAATTTGCAGAAGTTGGAAATGTTTGGGGTAAAGATCTTCTACTCCAGTCTATCCTGTCCATACATTAAGCATTGCTCAGATGCATTTATAATGGTTGTAAGGCTCTTCCTGTTCACCTTTTTTTATGGGTATGAAAGATTACATAAACATTAAGACAGAGTTAGTTACATGTTGAAACTTTTCTTGGCAACGAAACTCCTGATCATCACCTAGTTTTGTGAGTCCTGAACTTATGGGAGGCAATGAAATAAATCTCAACTTCCTTCTCTTGTGAGTAGGTATAGTTGGCATAGCCAATTGCCACATATATTCCCTTCCCCAACCAATTGTTGCACTTTCACAACCCATTCTTGGGATAACAGCTAGATGCATCTTAAGGACTGGCTTAGCTCTCCTGCTAGAATCCATCCTTGGGTTATATTCAAGTTATCAGTGCTGTTCTTGCTTAGCTCAGGATCTATAAAGTGCTTCTGCTCGTGCAATGGGACCATTCTGTACTCCATCACTAAGCTTTGGTTCTTCTTATGTCATTCCAACAACAGGTACGGGTTTATGAAGTTGCTTCCATGTCATGTTCATACGTCTTGGCCGGTCATACTGAAACTGTACTGTGCCTTGACACTTGTATTTCAAGTTTTGGAAGGACGCTTATTGTCACAGGAAGTAAGGACAACTCTGTAAGTCTCTCTCTCTCTCTCTCTCTCTCTCTCTCTCTCTCTCTCTCTCTCTCTCTGTGTCTCTGTGGAGGGTGCTTATTGGAGATTTCCTAATGTTGTTCAATGTTGCAGGTTAGGTTGTGGGACTCAGGAAGCAAACATTGCATTGGAGTCGGAGTAGGTCACATGGGCGCTGTAGGCGCAGTTGCTTTTTCAAGGAAGAGACGAGATTTTTTTGTTAGTGGCAGCAGGTGATTATTTATGGGTATTATGTGGCCACAAATCCTTCCTATGCTTGTGGCTGGTCGTGGTTGATCATTTACCCTGATAATCTTTGCCGTTATTTATGATTAGCTGTCCTGATTCTGGCCTTGGTTGCAAATTTAATTCCGACTTAGTGGATGAATTGACTCTCTGAGTAGTCATTTGTTATAGAGTGCAATAAGACAATAGAATGGAAAATTCCCCATTTTCTTTTTTATGATGACTTTGCAAAGGACTTAAGTGGAAGTTTGTAAGCCTTCGAAGAGTGCCCAGGAAGCTGGGAGTCTACAAAGAGTGCCCATGGGTTGTGGCATAAATGAGGAGACTGCAACTGTCTTCACTGAGCACTGGATGGTGAAGAGGGGGCAAGGAGGAGTTGCCAAAGCAACTTTATTTTTAAATAAGGGAGGCCGTCATAGGGGCAGTGTACTTCTTTCTGTCTTCCTCACCTCTGCTGTAGGGTTGGTAGATTTTCTGTTGAGATACCAGCCCCCAATCTGCATAAGTCCATTTTTCAGCTAAGTGGGCCCGCTTTAGTAATTTCAACAAGAAAACTAGGAGATGCTCTGTTGTAAATTTGTTGCACTGTGAATTCTGCCCTGAAGTTCTACATATGAATGTTTGAATTTCTGTCTAATTTTTTTCTTTGTTCTGTCAGTTTCTTCACGCATGATCATAGTGACATACATGTGCGCTAATATTACAGATATGTGGCATGACATTCCTCTCCAACTGTCTACAATTAAGTGATTCTTAATGATGAGAAAGTGACATTTAGTTTTTTCTTTTTGAGCGTTTGTTTAGCGATCGTACACTTAAGGTTTGGAGCTTGGATGGCATCTCAGAGGATGGTATAGACTCTACAAATTTGAAAGCAAAAGCTGTTGTAGCTGCTCATGATAAAGATATTAACTCTGTTGCTGTTGCACCAAATGACAGCTTAGTTTGTTCTGGTTCTCAGGTTAGTCTCTCACCAGCAGTTACTGAGATCACATCTTGATCATGCATAGATAGTTTGTCAAAGTGAGAGGACTTTCATATTTGGAGATAGCTTTCTTGAATGATGTTCTTCCTATGGATATCTTTGGTTTCATTGTACCTCAACTTTGATCAGGATCGCACAGCTTGTGTCTGGAGGCTTCCGGACCTGGTATCTGTAGTTGTACTTAAAGGGCACAAGAGGGGGATTTGGTCTGTAGAGTTTTCACCAGTAGATCAATGTGTGCTCACTGCATCTGGCGATAAAACGGTGAAGATGTGGGCTATATCTGACGGTTCTTGCTTGAAGACCTTTGAAGGGCATGTCTCTAGTGTACTAAAAGCATCATTTCTCACCCGTGGGACGCAGTTTGTTTCTTGTGGTAAGATACATCATCTCGTGATGCTCTTGAGTTGTTGTCATTAAGCCTGTGATAAATGCCTGCAATTTTTCAGGTGCTGATGGCTTGGTGAAGCTGTGGACTGTCAGGACAAATGAATGCATTGCTACTTATGATCAACATGGCGATAAGGTGCTGAACCAGAATTGAGTTCACTACTTGTTTCTTTGTTGGTCCTAGAGAAAAAAAGGAGATTCTCCTTTGTTGGTCCTTAGAAAAAAAAAAGGAGATTCTGCTTTTCAAATATCAATGCTACACTGACGCATGAAGTGCTTGGTCAGCTTGATTTACCATATTGTTCATTTGTCATTTTCGGATGCATCTCATCTCCCCACTCAAAAATGGTGATTCTTGTCTAGTGCCCCTTGCTCAGGATGTAACAGAGCTTCCACAAGTAGTTTCCAGTTTTAGATTACGTCTTCCCTCTGCTACTTTTTTCCTTTCTTTTGCCAATAAGATTTGCAATGATCAGGTATGGGCTTTGGCTGTTGGAAAGAAGACCGAAATGCTTGCAACTGGTGGCAGTGATGCTGTTGTAAATCTCTGGTATGATTCAACTGCTTCTGACAAAGAGGAAGCTTTTCGTAAAGAGGTGAATCATCTTTGCAATCCATCAAATAGCTCTCTGTGTGTGTGTCTGGGGGGAGGGGGGTTGCATCTGATTTCTGTTATTGAGCAATATTACATTGTTCATCCTTCCACTTTGGTAGTTTTTTCTGATTCCCTTTTTCTTTGTTATTCTATCACTTATTGCTTCTTGTAACCTCATTTTCATGAGGAGTCTCATTTGACAAGGCAGCAATCATTCATTCACCTAGATGCAAGATCCAATCTTTTGTAGGGCATCTGACTTAATCATTCTGTATATTAATGTATGACTTACAAAGAGTGTTTGCATTGAGGGTGATAACTCTTGGTTTCTTATCAACGAAGTTTCTTTTTTCTTTCAACAAGATGAAGAAGTCAGTGCAACTTCTTGAAGCCGCATACATTGAATTTTCCTGGTGAAGTTTGTAACTTAATGACTGGGTCATTAGACTGACTGTGCCAGCCCTGACTGATACATTTCCCAAGTTGGCTAGGGGGTCGAACTGGTTGTTTCCAACCTCTTCATTAAACTGGTCGGACTGGCTTGTTTTCTAAGCATTGGTGTGTATTGAAAAAGGTTGAATTTTGAGAACTATAAAGACAAGTTTGTATGGTGAAGATGTGATTAGTTAGCATGTGGTACTGAGCTTTAATTGGTGACTAGTTTGCTCTTTGGATTTAACTTGGTATTCAAATATGGTTGAACTTTCAACTTGGTTTTGATAAAAAAATATACACAATGATGTCGATGCAGGAAGAAGGTGTTTTGAAAGCTCAAGAGCTAGAAAATGCATTATCTGATGCTGACTACACCAAAGCGATCGAACTTGCTCTTGAACTTCGGAGGCCTCATAAGTTATTTGAATTATTCTCCGAACTTTGCAGGTTAGTCGTATACTCTTAATTGGAATGCATACTTTCCATGTGCTTAAAAGAATTACTTGCAGGACGAGAGAAGTAGGAGATCGTGTAGAGAGGATACTTTCTGCTCTCAGCGGTGAAGAGGTTCATCTGCTTCTTGAATATGTCCGGGAATGGAATGCGAAGCCAAAATTGTGCCATGTTGCCCAATCCGTGCTATCACAAGTCTTCAGAATTCTTTCTCCAACAGAGATAGTTGAGGTGGTTGTCTTTATTTATCTCTTCCTTTGACTCTTCAATTTCTCTTAATGCTGTACATGGTAGCTGCATATTTTGAACATTGATTAGCCATTCTTTTGACGTCACATATGCAGAATCACTTTCTGAATTATTGTGGCTGAGTTTTGTTGACCTATGTAGCCTAGAAAGAAATGTTGGATGGAGATTTTGGTTGGTTGGAATGTGCATTTAATGAAATGTGATGTTATCGTCTGCATGCTTTGTTGAATCTAGACATAAAGGAGCAACCAGCCTTGGTGGCATTCTATAGATGATCATCAGTTCACTAATTTGGTTCTTTGGTCTATAGATTAAAGGCATCGGGGAGCTGCTTGAAGGTCTCATTCCATATTCTCAGAGGCATTTCAGCAGGATAGACAGGCTTGTGAGAAGCACGTATTTGTTGGATTACACGTTGACAGGAATGTCGGTTATTGAACCTGAAGTAGACAGGTCGGCAGTTGATGATGGGTCTCCAGTGAACTCAGGTCTCGAGAAACTAGAGTATGTTCTTTTGGGAGAAAATGCCGGTGAGGAGAAAAACCAAAACAAGGAGGAGCTGGAAACTAGCGCACACAAGAAAAGAAAATTACTGAGATCCAAAGATCGTTCTAAGAAAAAATCCAAGAATGTCACGGATGCAGATGCAGCAGCAATCTCTCTGAGAGCTTGAATCACAGGTTCAGAGTTAAAAGTGTTCATCATAACAAGCATTGCAGGTGGACCATATTGATGTTATTACCATTATGCATTGTCAATGCCAAAGGAATGTACCCTTTACAAAGGTCTGACACTGTACAGTATACCTTCCTTTTGGTGTTTCTATCCTTCCCTCAAAGCATAGGCTATCAAACCAATTAATCCTTTCTAGGGCTGTTGTACGTTCAAGTTCTGCTATAAAAAAAAAGTTTTGCTATAAGGATCAAGTCCATTATGCAATGGAAATTTTTTGAACCATTTGAGCTTTCTAGCTACAGGGTCTGATACCAAGTTCATAACATTTTGCCCTGAAACCGTCAAACTAGCCAATATAAGGGGAAAATCATCCAGTCATGTCACTGTATCAATAATTGCCCAAACCAAGAATAAGCTTTAAGTATCGCAACCTTCCACTTCCTTTTAAGGCAATAACAGTAAACAACCTCTTCGTAGCAACTACTGTATCCAAGTTAAAAATGGATCTTTAAAGCAAGTTTACATGCAACATCTGTACAGCACAAACAAAACGATAAGATCCATGACATGTTCAAGAATGACATGGTAAATGTCATTGCCTGAATCTCCATTTGTCATAAAAATCTTATGCACTCAGTGTCATGGATACAATTGAAGAGAGCTTGAACTTCCTGACTTTACTGGAGTTGGCAGCTTGGAAGAGAATTTCGGTGCTTGATCTCACAGTCACTTCTACCCACTCTGAAGATGAGGCTCCTTCACTTCGATAATCACGAGGAGAGTACAAAACCTGGAGCCTTGATGGAGCTGCCATTTGCACATGGAAAAAGTCATATCAATATGTTCAAACAGCAACTCATATGAATAATAATTTCCCTATAAATACTTGATAACTTCACGTCCCCAGACATTTTGTTTCTACCAGGCTAGTCTCCCAAGACTATGCTCTATAGTAATCAGGACTAAAAGAAAAGATTGTTTTTTCCTCCGTTCTTGGTTGGTCTGATACTTTTTGGGCCACGAATATAAACATCACCCACATGAAAAACTTAACTAAAGAAATGGGGGTGTTGCCAGTTTTGTAACCCATAAATCGGAAGCCCAGTTAAAGCAAATTTCCTCTAACAATGACAGAAAATATAGCCATAAATAAATAGTCTAGAAAGGTAAATACAACAAAGAAATGGTCGTGAGATTACCAAATCCAAACATGCTTGTCTTTTGAATGATCAAGCGACCAATTTTTGATCTTCTGATATTTCTCAAAACCTGAACGTCTTCTTGTTTCCCTTTAAATTCCAGGAACTCACCCAAGACGTACTTATTCCCTTTAAGCTCCAACCTACATAATGGTAAGAATGCAATAGAGCTTCATAAAAGCACAAAACTCAGAGGAATGTCATGGTTCATAACAACAGCCAAACATGATGAAAGTTGTGCTCTATGGGCTCATCCCTTTCTATTGGTCTTCTCATGTCCCATTGCTACGTTCCTTACAAGCAAGTCTAGACGCATCACATCACATTTTGTAGAGAGAGGGAAGTAGAAGGACAAAATTCAGAAAGAAAGTGAAAAAAAAATAATATCTGAATCTATGTGTAAAATATATCCATGTTTTGAGAGGTATCAAGGGTTTCATGTTAAAAAAAAGTCCAAGTGGTTGCCATTTTAAGGGAAAATATAATAAAACATACAAGTCATTCTAAACACATCTGCCTAAATCATCAAACACACGTTCAAAACAAGTTATAACAAACTTGTGGATGAAAGTTGTGAAAACCACTTCTGCTAGATCATTTATACATAAATAAACAGACCTTTTTGGAATTTTTTTTTACTTTTATAAACTAATTTGGAGCAGTCTTAATATAGACAATCACAAGCCTAGCAGCTTGCCAGACTCAAAGGTCCACTGGGCAGACCTAGGGAAAAGCCGTGCCCAACCTCACTGGCCCAAGCCAGGCCTCACCTGCCTCGCGGAATAGCATGTAATTTTCTTCTTTTAGTAGTGGGCGAGCTAAGGCAACAAAATTAGGGCTGACTGCAGAATGTGCCTGCATGGCCTGCCCATTTTTTCCAGCCTTCTCAAACGTATTTTATGTACAATTCTTAAAATTTGATTCTCCTTCTCCCTTGTCAATTCTCACACACATTTCTTCGTCCACATCATCATTTGGCAATCACCAAGTCTCACATTCAATTGAGAGGAGGGTCCTAGAAGGTTTAACTTCCAGCAAATGAAGCTAATATCTAGCATACAAAAAGCACAGTTAGCTGATATCTTTATAACACATCGACCATGTCCTAAACATATGATAGAAGTTGTATTAGCTATCATGTTAAAAGCAGAGCTTATAACACTAAACCCCTATAAACCAGTCAAGGGAGCCATCAGTTTAATGTATCCTAATGCATGTCAAATACTGGAATTTCATGCTTAATACAAAAACTATTGGCATCTGCAAACTAACAAACAAAGAAAGGTCTGGCAGAGTTTGCACATTACTCTTGTTAGCTTTAAATACTGATATTTGTCATTAGTACTTTTAAAACAAAGAACATAGGTTGCCATGCACAAACACATTAGTAAAGGGGATATAAGTCGACATTCTTTTCATATGGTCCATCATTTTACAGAAACCTATACCGGCCAGACACGATTGCACAATTGGCTCGGTCGGGTGCAAACTGTTGAGTTATAAAGAGTAAACAAAATTAGTACTGCAAGAAAGTCCCTGCTATTGAAATGTAATACTCCAAAATTAATAAACCAGCACAGCTTCCCTAAACCAGCTGGACATGATTGCACTATTGGCTCAGTCAGATCAAACCCAATTCATTTCATCTTTCATCTAGAAAAGCCAAAGAAAAAGAGAAGAGCAGACTTAAGTCTAGTTCCTGGTTAAACTAGATATACCAATCGGTCTAGTCTGGATTTTGATTTGGTTATTACAAGCATAATGCACGAGGCCAACAGGTCAGGTTCTGCGAGTCAAGCAACTTAACAAGGATGTTAAGAAAAGATCAAAAGCAATATAACCATAGTGTACAAAACATGCATCACCCACACATTGGCCAAACTCAACAATCGTATTAAACACAAGAAACGAACCTATCCCACATCGGAGCAGTGCCAAGAACAAAATTAAGTTGCTGATGCATGGTTTCCTGCATCTCTTTCTTCGCACCACGGAAAGCTCCTTTGATCCAACCGGAAAGCGTACTTTTTGATTCGGGTTTCAACTGCACCCATTGTTCATATGTAATGACCTCCGGTGGAAAATAGTCCAAGGGCACCGAATTATGGGAACTGAGAAAAGAACCGGAGACATAAGCAATCGCTGGCATGATGTCCCGTAATCCTACATATGATGGTGGCTTAAAATCAATGTACAGATTCAATTGTCAAACTAAGTCACGATCACTCCAATCACTTTTGTCGTCAACCGCCAAGCAGACTATGGTGGATGAGAATCTCTTCTCTTAGTACATCAATAGATATTGGACTTGCATTTGCATGAGATGCACCTACATAAAGTTTCCTTCTCATTCATTAGCAGTTGCACTCACCACCAATCAAAGAATGAAAGACAGTCTGATGAAGATCAAGACAAAGAGCCGGGCTTTAGGTTATTATAAAGGGCCTGTTCCAATTGACTATTTGCTTTTAAATAGCTGCCATGCCGCAGTCAATGAGAATTCTCTTAATCTATCCCAGAGCAATGCAATGCTCATAAAGAAGGTACTTGAAAAGTTGCGATTCCTAAGGCTTAAACATGATCAATCAAAAATAATTATCCCATGCAACAAAAACTGTTTGAAATGAGACAACGCAACACGCCTCCGATATTTGCAAATGTAGAAGTGCATAAAACGTGGGTGAAATCACTCTGTAGACAATTACATTATCAGTGGAAACTCTAATAGCATACCAGAACTTTGGGTTAGGAAGAACAACTTTGTAAGAAAGGTATCCATCAGGTAAAGCAACTCCTCTCTGCTCAAGATATGATTCAAGAATCAAAGCTGCCTTCTTAGCCTCTGCAGCCTGAAATTAAAGAAACAGAGGAGGCATCAGATTAAATTAAATCCCGAAGTAGATGATGAGAGTGAAGTAAATAGGACGTACAGGGTCAGGATAAGGTTGCTCTTGGTAATGAGATTCATCTATACAGACCCAGCTTCCATCTGCGCGGATAGAAACGACGCCCGCAAAGTTCTTAACAGAAACCACCACAACTTCCCTGCAATCGGGGGGAAAAATAAGAAAAGGAGGTGAAAATTGTCGAGGAATAAAGAGGAAACTGGAAAAACGGACACTCCATGAAAGACCAACGTGGTCGACAGAGAGAGACCCTTTAGCGACGAGGGCCAAGTCGATGTGCTGCCTGGAACCGGTGTCGGGGTCGGGAATTCGGAGACCAACGTAAGCCTTCCCACCATAGATCTTCTCAAGCCTATCACACAGAATTACGAATCAACCAAACTATAGTGGATTATCACTTTCACGCCACCAGCTTAGCCTAGCTTTAACTTAACGAGGAACGGCAACGGCGGCGGCGGGGGCGGGATCTCCGATCACATGACAGGAGAAAGAAAGAAGAAGAAAAGTAGGAAAGTACCGGGAAGCGACGGAGAAGAGGGCATTGGAAGCGGAGGAGTCGAAGTCCAAGAGGTCGTCGTCGCCGGAGAAGAGGCGGCGAAACAGTCTGTAGATAACCAACCCACATACGATTTGCACCCACATGATGGCGATGGCGATGGCGATGGCTAGTGTGAGAGAAAGAGAGATGAGAAAAGACGAATAGAAATGTCGAGAGGAGGATTTGCGAGTTCAGTCGATGGGCATGGACGGTATGGGGATGGGGATGCCGAGAAGAAGACTCTGTTCACCTCCTTTTTAACGGTGCGTGTCCTTATAAAAGCTTAGGCACTAAGCGAAAGAACAAAAGCCCAATAACCCAGCCCACGACCGAGTCCTCGAAACCTCTGTCGCTGTCCGAACACGGAGGAGACCTTCACAATGACATCCACAAACGAGATTTTCCCATGGATTGGGCCGTGCGTGCTGGTGAATCCAGATTGCATTCCCTTGTATGGGGCCCAAAGCTCAAGCACTAAGCCGAAGAACAAAAGCCCAACCCAATCCACGACCGAGTCCTCGAAACCGATGACACTCACACGCGAGGTTTTCCATGGATTGGGCCCTAATGAATCCTGATTACGATTCCCTCGTTGGGGGCCCAAAACACGTGACCGCCATTATCCGATCCATATCCATTGCCTTTATTTGCCTCGTCAGTCTCAACTTCATCTTCTTCCTCTTCCTCTTCCTCCACAGCAGGTGATTTTTTGTGATCGATCAGACCCAGAGAGAGAGAGAAAGAGATTCCCCCCATTGAGCAGCAAGCAACGGGCGCCTGATTGATTCCAGCCATTTCGAGATCAGATGAAGTGTCATGCCTCTGCTACTCTCGTCGTAGCTAAATGTCCTTGTGCCGTGTCCCATGGAACCTCATGATCCCACTCCTCCCAAGGTACGTCTGACTGGACCCCACCCTTCTTTCCCTTCTTCTTCTTCTCCCTCTTCTTCTTCTGACTGATCCCACCCAATTTTTACTCTCTCTCTCTCTCTCTACCTGGGTTCTGCTTTGTTGTCGAAACGGCTCAATCTGAGTTTCTACTCGATAGATGTGGTGGAATTGGCTTCGGTTCCCTTTTGTTATTAGGCACCAGCATTTGTTCAGCGAACAAAATTGGGGTTCTTGCCCACTTCTCCTGTCCCCCAATAATTGGGTTCTCGCTCTCTAACGCAAGTTATTAGTTGTTCCAGAGAGAAAAAAACGAAAAGAGATGGGTGGCCAGACAACAGGAGAGTGGGCCAGAATTAGATTATAGGGAACTCCTCCCTTCATTTTTTCATGTCAAATTCCAAAATTTAGCATTTGCCTCCTCAAAACTTAGCATCGGTTAGGCTGCTTTAAGTTTGTTCTAGTCTAGTACATAGATATATGGGAATGACAATCTGGGATGGCAACATGCTGCCGAATAAGGTTACGGATTATGGGAGACCATCAGTCCCCAGCTACAGATACAGTCAGTAACCCTATTGCCTGTCAATTATTTCATCGTGTAACTTTGCATTTTGTTTGTAATATATTTCTCATGTCAGCCAAATGAGTTGTTATCAAGTTCTCAATTTGATCGCCATGTGCTAAAAAAAAAAAAAAAAAAAGTAGCTTATACTGAAATGATTCTCTGTCTATTAAACTGTTTTATACTAATACTTGGTGATAGCTTCTATCTAAGCATTACTTTTGCAATATGTTGGTCTACTTCATTGTTTGATCTGACAAATAATCTTTGCTTTGACAAAGGATTACTACAAGATTTTGGAGGTGGATTATGATGCAACTGATGACAAAATCAGATTAAACTATCGGAAGCTTGCATTGGTCTGTGTCTACTTCTCTCTGAGCAGGCTTTAGATGTTTTCCTTTTACTCTTTTTTATTGAAACAGTATCTGGTCAGTGAATTATTATCTTCGGCTCTCTACAATGCACAATTTGCTGACTTCATACTATACTTTGTTTTATAGAAGTGGCATCCTGACAAACACAAGGGTGATGATGCTGTGACCTCAAAATTCCAAGAGATTAATGAAGCTTATAGTGGTAATGCTTACATGTAACCTGGTGCCTATTGCTTTCAGTTGACTCAACCCTAGAATAGGATAGTTGGTCCAACTGCAAAAGCACATGAAAATTTTATTCTCATTGCCTTCATCAGTGGATCCCTGAGGATGATGGCACAGTTATTTAATGGTAGATTAAACTCATCAATGACACGGAGGCAATCTGAGTCCGTGGGCAGATCAT
Organism: Corymbia calophylla; assembly: GCA_014182845.1. Lineage (NCBI taxonomy): Eukaryota > Viridiplantae > Streptophyta > Magnoliopsida > Myrtales > Myrtaceae > Corymbia > Corymbia calophylla. Next base: position 133,152 of record CM024703.1, on the reverse strand, counting down.
CACAAGAATATGAAAGCTTTTAGTCAGTGCAAGTCACGTATGCTGATAATTTGGAATTGATAGAAAGATATATGCTGAGCTGCTCCCATTGGATCTTCTTTGCTATGATAGTTGGTAAATCAGGATGAGTATGAAAAATAATTGTGATGGCTCTACTGCAATATGGACATGGGAATTGAGTTACTGGCATAGGGAATTGTCTCTCTGCAATGCAAAGGAAGTGTTGCTTACATTCAACAACTTGTGCAGACACCCGCAACATAGAGCCTCGGGCAATAGGATATTCTTAGTAGTCAATCTTTTTTACAGACTAATGAAGGTATACCTCATGTGAGATTTAGGTGACTATAAGGGAAAGTAATTTAGATTCAGACTTCAGTTTCTGCTAGGTTGATAGCATTTATGCTGTTCGATTTTTCCCTTTAAAATTATCCTTTTCGCAGTGCTGAGCGATCCTGTCAAACGCTTTGATTATGACTTAACTGGGATTTATGAGATCGAGAAGTATACCTTGAGGGTGAGACTAAAGATTATTTTTGAATCTCGGGTTAAAAGTGGAACTTTTTCATTCCACATCCTTGATCTCATGTTCTGTCTCTGCAAGCAGGAATATCTTGCCAGATTCAAAGGAATGATATTGACCTGTAATGGGCTCGGTATTGGTCATCCATCAGAAGGGTAATTTCTTCTAATTGTTTCCACCGAAGTGTATATTTCCATTGTGTGTTGTTTGTGGAAGCTTCCAAATTCCACTTATGCTGACCAGCGGCTATTAAGCCCACGGCTCATGACTTTTCATTGTTAAATTTTTTAGCATTGGAATAATGCAGGGCAGAGCACTTGACCAATGGTGGTAACGTTGCAGACGAGTGAGGATTTTTCTCTAGTTAAAGTGCACGTGTTTCCATGTCACGAGAGGCAGGCTTGAATTCATTGCTGCAGAGATGTTGCCTTATGGAGGAGTAGAAATAAGCTAACAATGTTCTGGAATATGTCCAATTGAAACCCGGCGCACCTTGGCCGACCAATACACCCATGTTTAAGGGATCTCAACATGTATTTCTTCATTATTCTTGCGTTGTACATTACCCCGTTGTACGATGTTGAATTTGATTCATTTGTTTGTAAAAAGTCATATCTTTCTCCGAGTTTAAGGCTGTTGCGGGTGGGGCTGTAGCTTACCTCGATGGAGTACTGCTAAATTTGAGTCAGAAAGCTGCGCTTTCAAAAAAAGCGAGCGAAGCGGTATGGAGAACCTTTCTGACATTGCACGATCATCAAGTGGAGACGGAACCCAAGCTGCCATGATTTGACCAGAAGATCAGAGCGGAATCCACGTCCTCCAATCAATGCTTATAAATAGTAAAAGATGATTGCCCCGAAAGGCTTAGAACCCACGGCGAGAATGTAATTGAGATTTAAAAATTTTAAAAAGAATTTTTAAAATTATTAAATTAATGTAATCAAGTTTTTTTTATTAATATCATTAATTTATTTTATTTTAAGAAAAATGCTGACCAAACATTTTTTAATTAATTTCTCTTTTGTCTATGTAACATTTTTCTTATTATTTTCTTTTCCAAATCTTATTTAAGCTAAATTTTTTTATTAAAAAAAAAAATTGAAAAAAAAGAAGAAGAGAAAGTCAATGTGTTGCAGATGAGGCACTACCACAATTGCATATTGCCAAAATGCCTAGTGATTCTCGTAAGTCTTGGGCAAGGCTCACATAGATTTGTGCAATGTCAACCACCACCAGTACCTAGCGATGGTCGTTGGTCCTCACTTGGGGTTGAGGAGGCTTCGCCTAGGCTGGTGGAGGCCGCACCCTTGCCCAAGGCTAGCAACCTTCAGCCCCTTTGGCAATGGGCGGCACCAACAACACCTCACTGGTGAGGCCCTACCATTCTTCTTTTTTTCCATTTTTTTAAAATTAAATTTTAGCCTTTTTTTTAGTTTTATTATGATATACATAATATTTGGAAAATAAAATAATAACAAATTCCATGTAGGAAATAGAAAATTGTTTAACGGAAGGGCTCGATTTTTCGAATTTTATTGTATTTTTAAAAAAAAATTCAGAATTTAATTACCCTTTCATTTTTAGTTTTCGAATTTTTAATGTATTTATCCTTAATTAGTAAGGAAGCATCTCATAAAGCACTAGCAGTCGTGTCAAAAGGACAAACTAAGTCGTCCAATCTTGAAAAAATAAAATAATGTGGCCGACATAAATAACAAATTGATAATAGTAATTTATCAACATGTTCTTGTCGCCCACGATTGCAGAACTCGGACATTATTCGGGAAAATGGCGAAAAAGTTAAAGAACGATTTCAGATTCGCGCAACGACACAAATAAGACCCGAGTGGTCAAATCATGTCCATTTCCACTAATAAATGGTGGGGCTTAAATTCCTATAAGATTTTCCGAGCAAAAAAAAAATTCCTATAAAATTTAAGTGTGCCGAGTAATTAGGGATGAGTATGGTCTGGATTGAACCGGTCCACCCCTTGATCCTAAGATCAATCCGCACAGTGTTGGTCCTAAATTTTTAGGACCGATGACTGACCCTATTGAGTCTAGGGCTGAGGACCGGACCAACCTAATGGGTTCAATCCGGTTCCAAGGATAACCTAGGACCAATCGATAATTTTTCTTCATTTTTTTGTATTTCTGAAAAGTTGAACCTGCTGTTTCAAATTATATATCCATTGATAATTTTAACTAAACTATAAATACAAATACATATTTAACAAATTTAAAATAATGCAACAATAAAAATTTCACATTTGTTAAAAGCAAGAAACCATAAAAACAATTAAGATTGCTTATAAAGCTGCAAGGCAAGTGTTGCTCACAAGCAAAAATGATTTCTAATTAGAGCTTTATTTTCTTCTAATTTACTCAGCAACGAGTGAGGTTAGCGAAGACAGGTTATGGGCACAAGTGTTGAGCGGCGAGCGAGGTAAGCATGGTAAGCGAGGCAAGCGTCGAGTGGTGAGTGGCTAGAGGTGAGCGGGGTGAGTGTCAAGCGGCGAGTGGGGCAAGATTGCTTAAGAGTGAAATTGTTTCTTTCGATTTTATTTGACAAATTAAATACTAAGAAGACAAAGAATAAAGAGAAGAACAAGAATACTAGAGGATGACATCATTTGAGTTAGGGTTTATGGTTTAAAATAAATAAAAAATATTATAAATAAAATATTAGATATATAATATATAAGGTCCAGGTTGGATCAACCCGAAACTCCTAGGATCGATAACCAATCCGCACAATACTAGTTCAGGGATCCAAGACTAAGGACTAACCTAGTCCTCTTGGGAACCAGACCAAGACCGGTAGGGTTGGGCTGATCCAAGATCGGTCTAAGGTTGATCCTAGACTGATGCTTACCCCTACGGGTAATGACTCATTGTTTGGCCCAAACTTCACATTTCGCCCCCCTGTTTTTTAAAATTGGTGGCACAGCACCACGTCAACAGCCTGCTGGCGATGGTTCTTTTATTCATCCTATCTATCCGTCAAGTTATTGTTTTTCATGACAGGAAAATCCCGATGTAGATATATAAGATGCAAAGCTAATGTCTACCCTGCTAAGTAGGTGATTTTTGAGCATAAAGGTTTCTTGTGTTGGAAAATTATTCGTATACTTGAAAATAATAATAATTGTTGGAAATACATTGGAAAATATTAAAAGATAAAAATAAATGTTTGAGATTTGCAAACACTGTCCTTAAAGATAATTCCACCATTCGGAGTACAAAACTCGATATGTAAAGCTTTATCGACTATCCTCCCAAAATACAACAGATCTCCTTCTATACTCCGCATTGAATATTAGAAGGAATATAATGATGTTATGTGAATAATCCGGCAAAGAAAGATACATAATGAGATAGGAAAAGAAAAATAAGAAATATTCCGATTTCAATATATCGATATCACTTTTCAATTATGTTGGGAGCAACAACTTATAGGTAAAAGAAGGAGAGAGCAATTAAGAAATAGTTATAAATAATTCGGTAGTTGAAGAAGAAAATGACCGTTTATAGCCATCATAAAATAATGAATAGTTTATGTAGAAATAAATGAAAAGTCCACCATTAGAAAGTATCATCTTCAACTTGTCTTGTCTTGTGGGGTTATGCTATCAATGCACAAATAATTGGACATTTCAAAAGTCTTGAAATATTAAATGCTATTAATTTTTGTTTGGTATACGCTTGGTGGGAGCAACCGAGGAGACGGACAAGGACACGCAATATCGAAGGCGCATGTGAGCAATATTACAAATGCCACGTTGACCAAAAGAGGGAACCCGCAAGGAGGGGGTGAAGGGTGAAGGGTGAAGGTGAAGGTGATCATCTATATAGTGTGTGCAAATACATCGAGGTTAAGCATACTGATACCTGATACTTGGTGGTGAGAGAAACAGGAAAAGAAAATACCATAATAGAGAGAGAGAGAGAGAAGAAGAAGGAAGGAGATGAGCAGCTCGCAGGTGATAACATGCAAAGGGGTGGTGTGCTGGGGAGCAGGGGAGGAATGGAAAGTGGAGGAGATACAAGTGGATCCTCCCAAGGGGTGTGAAGTGAGGATAAAGATGTTGTTTGCCAGTGTTTGCCACACGGATGTCTTATGCTCCCGCGGTTTCCCTTTCGTCAGTAAAATTCTCTCTCTACTCTACTTTGCTCTTTTCTTTCCTTCTCTTTTCTGTCGTATAATTCACTCTTCCCCAATTCGTTGGCGTTGCAGCCGGTTTACCCTCGAGTTCTTGGCCATGAAGGTGTTGGGTAAATTCTCTCTCTCTCTCTCTCTCTCTCTCTCTCTAGATATATATATGGTTGACATGGGAAATGGAAAATGGCAGGATTGTGGAAAGTGTTGGGGAGGAAGTAATAGAGTTGAAGAAAGGAGATGTGGTTATTCCCGTCTATATTGGAGAATGCGGAGAGTGTGACAACTGTAACTCGGAGAAGACAAATTTATGCCTCCGGTATCCGCTCACTTTTAATGGCGTGTTGCCGGATGGAACGTCGAGAATGTCCATCGGAGGCCAGACCCTGTACCACCTCCTCTCTTGCTCCACCTGGTCCGAGTACACGGTGTCCGACGCTAATTATGTCGTGAAGGTTGATCCAGACGTAGCTCTCCCGCATGCTAGCTTCTTGTCATGCGGATTCTCCACTGGGTTTGGGGCCGCTTGGATGGACTCCAAGGTCGAGAGTGGCTCCTCTGTGGCCGTGATCGGCCTCGGTGCTGTTGGACTCGGGGTATGTGGTTGGTCTGTTGTGTTACTAGCTTACATGTGTCCTATTATATAAATGCTTCTTCTTTTTTTTTAAAAATAAAAATTGAGAATTAATTAGGGAGAGAGAGAGAGAGAGAGATATCACGTTAATAGAGTAAAGATTTGATGATAAGCAGGCCGTAGAAGGAGCAAAGGTGCAAGGGGCGACTACCATAATTGGTGTGGACAAAAACGGGATGAAGAAGGACAAGGGAGAAGCCTTTGGAATGACTCATTTCATAATTCCAGAAGATCAACAGTCCTCCTCCGGTAACGCGGATTCGAAATCCATCTCGGAAATGGTCAAAGACTTGACGGGTGGAGTCGGCGTGGACTACTGCTTTGAATGCACTGGAGTACCTGACTTGATCAACCAAGCACTTGAAGCCACTAAAGTGGTGATGAATCTATATCGTCACACTATCCGCGAAAATATAATACGCCACTCGCACGCTCACTAACCCATCAAAACTCCCATCTTTCATGTCTCATACGTATATTCCGACCAAAAGAAAAGAAAAGAAAAAAGTCTCATACGTATATATATTTTATGTGGTCAGGGAAAAGGCAAAGCAATGGTAGTGGGTGCAGGGCTAGACCCTATTGTGCAGATTAGTTTCATGAATCTGTTGATGGGGAGAACACTGAAGGGAACCATTTTTGGAGGCCTCAAAAGCAAGACGCACCTCCCCCTTCTCCTCCACAAATCCAAAAATAAGGTTTTGATAAGCTTTTTCATGTCTCACCCATTCAAATGCAACGCACACAATCATTGAATTTGCTTGCTTTTGTTCTGCAGGAGATCCAACTTGATCAACTTCTTACCCACGAGATGAAATTGGAAGACGTACCGAAAGCTCTTGAAATATTGAAGCAGTCAAATTGCGTCAAGATTTTGATCAAGATTTAATGCCCCGTTTACCTATTGCCTCCTCCCCTTTCTTTGTTGAATTTGTCCAGTACGACGTTCACCTTGCTTTGTGACTTTTTTTCTTGTAAAATTCCTATAATATATAATCAATCAATGGACCCAACAGATTGCGACAAAAGACCAGCAAAAGCGCATTCACACTGCGACTTGTCAATTTTTCCTTCTTCTCTTCACTTCTATGTTATGTAGTTAAAGAATCAACTTCCAAGATTAAATGAACCTAATGTTTGACATGACGTGGTAACAAATAGCAAACACCTTGAGATTTGTACAAACGGCCCACTGAGAGAGAGAGAGAGAGAGAGAGAGGTGCATGACATTGTTCTCCGTTTAATTAGGGGTTGACTCCCTCAAATTTGAATTTCATGAGGATCCTCCTTATGATGTGGTTAATGACCCTTAATTTTCTTCTAGACTAGTTAAATGACAGTACAGAAAAATTCGCAGTGGCATGTTGAGCAAGTCCACGGGACCCTAATTTTAAAAGAGCAGACGCTCTACCCAACTCCTTTCCCTACCCCAACCTCTGAGGATGCTGCAACGTGGAATATGATGCTTATTTGGTGCGACACTTTACTTTTAAGAAGACGGTGTTATGAATTAACGGACGCCCCCCTTAAAAGCTATACATAATTTTTCTCACAAGAATCCTATTTTATATCACTATTATGTCGCGTCATTATTGGATTTTGTTGCACCCCGGATATTAAAAATTATTGTTCCTAATTTAACAGAACATGTGGACGAGATAAAAACTAATTTATAATGTCGATTTTAAAGAGTAACGTTTAAACAAGAGTGGCATAATCGAACACTCAATAAATAGAACCTGTTAATTCCTCGGAGACCTCTCATTGCAATTTTTACAATTATTTAAAGTTAAGCAATTTATCAAGACGTCCTTTTCCTACACGACTCGCAAAACTTTGGACATGATCCGCGAGTTAGTGGAGGGCTTTGTCCGTTGGCCATACACTCAATATCTCTATAACTAGAAACAATAATACATATGATTGAGTAGAAAGACTTACGCACTTAATTTGAAATCCATCGTTCTTGATATGGAATAACGATGACCCAAAACTCAAGAACTTTTCCTCTATTGTCCTATGTATTGCTAGCACAATGAGACTGCCCCTCACTCCTTAGCATGTGATAGTTGCTTTTTATGTGAGAATTTCTATGTGTGTTAGGATTAGAGGAAAAACCTGAACATTATTTATAGAATTTTCAGCTAAGTTCTCTCATTGCGAATCGGGCTCAATTTAAGTCATATTAATTAGCCTCAAATTGGACTAATTAAAAAAAAACCTTATATCTTATTTATTTGATCAATTTGTAAAACAATAAATTATAATATTAATTAATATTAACGTCCACCAAAAACTCTTACATTGTCTTCGTATGAGTAACTTGTCTAATCGTCGCGGATGGAGAGCCAAACACAAATAGACAAAAGTGATTACAGCAGAGGATAAGTGATGGATGGTTAGAAGAAAAAGCAAGGTCAAATCAGATGAACTGTCGGATAATGACAACGCATTTGGGGCACTAACATTTGCTTTTCGCCTGCCTGTTTCCATAGTAGATTGAATGAGTTATAAAGCTAATTATTCAGCACGGTGGGTGGATGAACATGATGTCATTTGCACATCGATAGTATAACCCGGGAGACAAATTGAACATGTTGTGCGCCTAATCTGTATATTCACTAGTCTACTATTCATCATGAAAGTTAAACTGTTCTAGCGGGCATAGAGGTTTGGTACGTACGGTTGGATATTTAACCGGTTGGAGAATTTAACGGGAGAAGCACGAAGATACGTAGTAATACGAAAGACGCATACCTCCAACAATACATGAAATACACGTTGACCAAAAGAAGAGAAGACTCGTTCCCTGGTGCAAAACAGTGAACCCATATGGACTGGTGAAGGTAATGGTAAGCATATTGATACTTGGTGGTGAGAGAAAGAAAAGCAATACCATAATAGAGAGAGAGAGAGAGAGAGAGAGAGAGAGATGAGCAGCTTACAAGTGATAACATGCAAAGGAGTGGTGTGCTGGGGAGCAGAGGAGGAATGGAAAGTGGAGGAGATCCAAGTGGATCCTCCCAAGGGGAATGAAGTGAGGATGAAGATGTTGTTTGCCAGTGTTTGCCACACGGATGTCATCTGCTCCCGGGGTTTCCCTTTCGTTAGTTCGCTTCTCTCTCTACTCTACTCTCTCCTCTGGATTCCTTCTCTTTTCTTTCTGTCATATAATTTACTCTTGTCCAATTTGTTGGCGTTGCAGCCAGTTTACCCTCGAGTTCTCGGCCATGAAGGCGTTGGGTAAAATCTTCTCACTCTTCCAAGTCTGGTTCACTGCTTAATTCGATTACCCCTAATTATTCCCTGTTAGATGTGTCAGTGTGGAGTTGCATTCCCTTCATTACTTTTTGTCTGGGCCTTGTATGTATGATCATAACTTGTGACTTACTCTTAATGAATATCAAGACAACCATCGTGATCTACTCCCAAGTTCTGCATCTCCCCATGAGCAGCATCCATCTCATTCTTACCCCCAATATGGCTGGATGCCTCTAGCTCTACCTAGCCCAGGCACTTAATATCTCTCATTCTTTGAAAATCCCCATCTACGTACTTTGCAACAAGTGTTCTCCCACATCGGGAGTGTTCTAACAGTCAGCCGATATGGACAACTGCACTCGACTCATTAGGATTATGTTTTCCTCCGGTCAATCTTGAGGAAGTTATGCTCGCGGAATAAGTAACTTTACCCACAAGCTACAAATCCGACAAGTGTCTTGTGCGATCCCTGGCTAAGCCGCCAACACTACTCTTAGCTGCATCCACTGCTGGCATCTATGGCCATCGGTGATGAGAGGAAAAAGAATAGCCAACTTCAGATTACAATTTGTCTCATCTATGAATCTGACTGGTTACAAAGCTAATCGCCAAGCATGAGTTCTCTTCTTAGCTACAGCTGCAATTCTCTAGCTCCCAACACCATCTCCGCCTCAGGCTCCTCAAGAAGTTATAAGATCGTCCATGGCCATGGACGATCTTATCGAGCCTCTAATGCCATGGACGATCTTATCGAGCCTCTAATGGTTTTGATAGTAGCTTGGCCAGCGAGAAGGCAACCTTTTTGGTAGCCTGGTCAGCAAAGGTTGAACATTGGGATTGAAAAGAGAGCGTTTGTCTGGCTGAGGTTCTTCTGGCGTTTAAAATAAATTGATGGAAAAATGATTTCGTGATGACTTTCAAACACCTCGGTGGGAGGATAACGTCCATGGCCGATACGATTATATCATTTAGCCTCCCAGATACACCCCTTGATTATTGAGTTAGAATATAGTTACTCATCAAAGCGTTTAACCAGCATAAGATACTGTTGCTCTCAGCACAGGCACATGCAGTGCTGTAACACATACACACACACATATACACATGTGATTGACAGGGGAAAATGGCAGGATTGTGGAGAGCGTTGGAGAGGAAGTAAAAGAATGGAAGGAAGGCGATGTGATTATTCCCCTTTTTCTTGGAGAATGTGGAGAGTGTGAGAACTGCAACTCCGAGAAGACAAACTTATGCCTCCGGCATCCGCTCTCTTTTAGTGGCGTGTTGCCGGATGGCACATCGAGAATGTCCATCCGAGGCCAGACCCTGTACCACCTCCTCTCTTGCTCCACCTGGTCCGAGTACACAGTGTCCGACGCCAATTATATTTTGAAGGTTGACCCAGGCGTAGCTCTCCCACATGCTAGCTTCTTGTCGTGTGGATTCTCCACTGGGTTTGGGGCCGCCTGGATGGACGCTAAGGTCGAGAGTGGCTCTTCCGTGGCTGTGATCGGCCTCGGTGCTGTTGGACTCGGGGTATGTGGTTGGTTGGTTTGTACTAGCTTACATGTGTTCTATGTAACTGTTTTGAGGTCATCAGTCAGAGAGGGAGAGAAAACGCCGTGATAGTTCAGTTGATATTGACCTTGAGCAGGCCATAGAAGGAGCAAGAATGCAAGGGGCGAGTACCATAATCGGCGTGGACAAAAACGGGATGAAGAAGGACAAGGGAGAAGCCTTTGGAATGACTCATTTCATTAATCCAGATGATCACCAGTCCTCCGATAATGCAGATTCGAAATCCATCTCCCAAATGGTCAAAGACATGACGGGCGGAGTCGGCGTGGACTACTGCTTCGAGTGCACCGGAGTGACTGCCTTGATCGACCAGGCCCTAGAAGCCACTAAAGTGGTGATGAATCCATATCATCATATTATCTATATAAGAATATGATGTGCGCCTGCGCCCTCTCACACAAGAAAACTCCTTTCAAGTCTCATACGTATATATGTTTATGTGGTCAGGGAAAAGGCAAAGCAGTGGTAGTGGGTGAGGGGTTGGACCCTTTGGTGCAGATTACTTTCCTGAATCTGTTGATGGGGAGAACATTGAAGGGAACCATTTTTGGAGGCCTCAAAAGCAAGACCCACCTCCCTCAGCTCCTCCACAAATCCAAAACTAAGGTTTTGATAAACTTTTTCATGCCACGCCAATTCAGATTCAATGCACTCAATTATTGAATTTGCTTGCATTTGTTCCACAGGAGATCCAACTTGATGAACTTCTTACCCACGAGATGAAATTGGAAGACGTACCAAAAGCTCTTGAGATACTAAAGCAGTCAAATTGCGTCAAGATTTTGATCAAGATTTAACGCTCCATTTGCCTATTGCCTACCCCCTTTCTTTCTCAAGTTCGTCCTAGTTTGTCCACTATGATTGTGTCCTTTTATTCTTATGAAATTCCAATAATATATAACCAATCGATAGACCCAATAGATTGTGACAAAGGACTATCAGAAGCACATTCACTCTATAACTCGTCAATTTTTCCTTCTTCGCTTCACTTCTATTTTATGCAGTGAAGGCCTCAACTTCCAATATTAACTCAACCTAGTATTCAACATGATGTGGTAAGAAATAGCAAACACCTTGAGATCTTTAGGGGGTACACCCGTTTCATTCCCCCTTTCCTCTCTTCCTCTCTAAGTTTCAACCTTTTTCCATCTCTTCGATTTATGAAGGAGAGGGATTGGACCTAGATCTCTCCTTCCCCTCCCCGTTTTTCCCTGTTTTTCTTTTATCTCCTCTTGTTTTCTTTCCTTCCTTTTCTCCGATCTAGTTCTAAATTTAGGAGCTTTGACGAATAAGTGCTCCACCTCTGATTTCAGTAGTGTTCACAATAGTTTTGATGTGCTCGTTCAACACATTTTTATTAAAAGCTTTGGCAGCCTTTTGGTAAAAGCTTTGGCTCTCATAGTTTTATGTTCAACAGGGGATGATGTTGGGGATACCAAACCTTGACACGCCACCGAAAGATGAAGCCATAACTACAGTTGAAGATTCCGATGTGTGTTCATCACTAATAATGATATATAACTTGATGATCAATTGCTAATCTTTTCGCTTGAATGTTATTATAGATTTGTTCATGAAGGACGAATATATAATATTTTTGCCAACCGTGCTCTAATACTATACTTTGATTTTTGGTTTTTGGTTTGTTTTGGCACTCTATGAATTTGCTTTGTTAGGGTGACTTTTGAAATTCTATATAGATCTTGCCACGTACCATTTTGATAATAAATGGAAATTTATTCTATGACGATTCTTTTTATGATGCTGTTAATGTCCTTAATTTTCTTCAAGAGTTGTTAAATTATAGTATATAGAAAAATTTGCAGTAACTCAACCCAACCCATTTCCCTACCCCAACCTTTGAGGATGCTGCGTCATGAAATAGGATGTATAGCCAAATTACGCTACATTCTCAATCGTCTTCCAGTTTGCTAATCGTCTTGCATTAGCTTCTCTTAGTCAACCTCCACAAGTCTACTTAATTTTGACCCGTTCTTTGAAAGGTGCATCTTCATTGAAACTTGCAATGAAAAGAATCCTTTAGAAGTTACCAGGCATCAAAGCTGAAGCCTGAGAGTCAACTTCAAGCACGACTTCAAGTTTAGGTCATAACATCACTTCGAATCACATCCCACAACCACAGAAACTAGAAGACAACCAACCCTATCACTATGAATCCAACTTATCTTGAAGTTTGACACCCACGAGGAGTAACCTTAGTCTACTAAATGATAATACCCAAAATCCCAACATTTATCCTCGATCAAGGTAACCAGAAGACTCATTGCTCCATGCTGCTCGTTGAGTTCATCTAACTGATACAATCAGACATTCCGCATATAAGAGACTGCACATTTTAAAATGCATGAGTTTCAAAGAAGCTGGGGTAACTCCTCCGTGACCTCAATTACAATCCCCTCCACATTCCCATTCACCAAAATTCTTGGCAGTTGCCTTCGAACACAAGCAATCTACATTCCTTTCTTTGATTACCAGGACAAATAAAATAAGATGCTATACCAGAGCAGTATCAGTGTTACACAAGAATCAAATAGGATTTGGCACCTCAAAGGCAGATAAATTGATTAAATGGCCACAAATTGGAAAGCATCATTCAGCAGATAAGTCACAAGAGCTCCGCAAACCTGAACCATAAATATTCACCACGACCACAGCAAGGAGCATTGTATGATTGAGAATCTCTTTGCACAAGCCCACGAGACAGGTGAACCATCAATCCTTGGCCATCCAAAGCAGTGATTCTTCCTTGTAAAAATTTAATCAATCTTTTGCTATTAGGCAATTCTTCCATAGTCTTTTCTTCCACGAGTTGTTGGAGGTATGCTTGTGAAAGCATCACTGGCCCTTCGCCCTACATCAACATTCCAGTCTTCATGAGAAAAAATACCCTTAACCCCCTTCACTTTCCCCCACAAAGATATAAAATTATTTAATTCTGCCACTTGAGCAATGGCAATAACTCTAAAGTATTAAATTCAGAGAGTACCCCATGACATGCCATTGATGAAAGAGCTGTTTCCATGAGGATGTGGGCCCCCACTGTTGAAGCTTGAAGCAGGAGCCTGTATCTTGTTATAATTCCACTCGTTCCCACGCCCAGAGGTTGCTCTTCCATAATATGGTCGTTGAGCAGGTTGCTGCCCCAAACGGCTCAAAGAATTATGAGAGGGCTGCGGCATAAAATGGGAAGGGTTTGACAAGCCATGTATTTGTCCAAAATACTGATCATGAGATGGAGGTTTGCCTGGCTCTACGTGTATAAATGATTGAGCAGGAGCGTGTTGTCTGGAGTACACAGAAGCATAAGTAAGCAGATGTCACCTTATTGCATGCATGTGCATGCATCCATGAATAAACTAACGTAAAGGATTCTTTTCTACAGGTTAACCAATAGGAAAAGTGGAAACAAAAACTTCCCATGTAACAGATAAAATGCAGATAATATTCCATTCCCCAGTGAATTAGCAAGGAAAGAGATTTGGCTACCTTATGAATGAATTTGTACTTGATGTGGGGACGTTGGTGGACCTCCTGACACCTACTAATGACTCTGCAGAACTGAGATGCATCACTTTCCCAAACTCAGTGGCTAGGCAACTTTTATCTGAGGATTCTTCTTCCACTTCTTCCAGTAGTAGTTCATCACTGAGGTAAGAGATAGCAAATTAAATGTAAGTCAAGAAATGCAGTTGCGTATCGGTATGTGCAATGGGAAAAGATTTCCTGCTGAAGGAACATTAAGCAATTCAGAAGTCTTGAGCAGACACTAAGAACTATAATCTACGATTTTGTGAGAGAGAGACTGCCATCTACAGACTAGAGCAAAGAGGACAAGCTACTAAAATCATCAATAGCTCTGTAACTAATAAACTGGAATAACTAAAGCACAGATAAAGAAAAATTCAAATAAAACCGAAATTCTAGTTTATTTGGATTTTGGTCAAGAAAAGGCATGCTGTTTTCATTCTATGAACTGGCCATTTGTTTAGATTGTGATCTAGAAATCATGACGAAATTACTTTTTTATAACATGGGCATGAACACAGAGGCCAAGCTACCTGGAGACTTACACATACATTTAAGATAGCTATGCTTTTAAGTCTATCATGTGTCATGGCCAAAAATATTAATTGCCATCATATCGTTTCACAACCAGAATTCAGTAATTCTAAGGTCTTTTATTGACGCCCAAAGAACTGAAAAATTCTCCAATTCATTCTCCCTTCTCACCCTTGCTTTCCTAGAGTCCCACTTTTGATGTATTAGTCATCCTCCTTCTAGCTATATGAATAACTACTCATATCAAATACCAACAGCATATATTTTCTTTTTCTCCCATTTCAAGTATGAATCCAGAGAAACAATTTATCTTTTAAGTTCATTAAGAAAGATGCTAATTAGATCATTTCCTATATCTAACACGATATCAAAGAATGGGCATCCAGACACTCCTTTAATTGTTAGGATGTCTTCATAATAGTTCGTTTTCCTTGCAGAATTATACACGACAAGAATAGAGTAGCATGAAAATAAATAGCGTAACAACAGCTATATGATAGACATTTCTTAGTTTTTGAGTTGCAGGATGGAATCACTATCCTAAAGACTCTTCTTTTGTCTCCCCATAAATTGAGAGCGTGTGAAAATCATAGTATCCCCTATTTGTCCCAAAATGAGAGAGAGAGAGAGAGAGAGAACATCAAAGTACCCCCATATCTATTCATAAAATTTATTCTATACGACAATTAAACCCCACTTGTCTCTGCCAGCAGAATGGTGCCTGTTTATCTTATTATAATAATTATGAATTAAAAACAAAACAACTTAATTGTCAAAGTTTTTTTTATTATGAATTGCCTTATAATGACTAAATTTGAATAATTTTTTTTTTTTAATTATGACTAAATCTCAGATTTAAAATTTAACTACAATTTATACATATAGATATATATACCCATATAAACATATAAATATATGTATATATGCTGCAGATGTTTTGAATCATAAATTATAATAATTGGTTTTATACAATACAAATATCATTATTTCATAATAATCAAGATCCTATAAGTTTGTTATCAATTCAGACATTTATTCATAAAAATTTATATCACATCACAGATATTATAATAATAATCAAGCATAGCCATCAAAAGCTTCTCACTACATAAGATCACACATTAAATTTAAGTTATGATAAATTTTATTTGTAAAAATAGATTATAACAAGTTACAAAAGACATTAAAAGTATAATATGTTATTCACAACTTAATTTGAGGTAATTCTAGCTATACTATACATTAAATACATATAATAATCTAATAATACTAAATGCAACTAATTTACAGTAAAGCATGATTATTTAATTTTTAATAAATAATAGTTTCTATGATAATTGTCGTGACAATTCTGTGAAATCACTATTTCTAAAGGCAGGAAGCAACAATTATGCTTGATTTCCAGGGAAATAGCTATTTAGAATAGCTATATCTGTTGAGTTTTTTCAATTGAATAATAGTTTTTTTTTTTTTTTTGATGACCTGGGAACCCCCGCACGGCCGACAGTCAGAGAGGTAAACCCGGGGCAGCGCTAGCGCAGGACCCACCATCACGACGCCACACGTAAGACCACTAATGGCTGCGCTGGTATGCTAACCCGGGGGTTTGAACTCTCGCCCTACCGTGAAGAGGGTTTAAGTGCATACCAACGCAGCCACCACATGGGATAGTATTGAATAATAGTTCTATTCTATAAAAATAGATTAAGAATACATAGTCATTCTGGTCAACCAAACGCCTGCCTATTTATTTCTAAAATTGGTACTTCCAATTGTCTGTTTCAAATGTAAGGCCCAGCTTACTAGAGGGGAACTGTTAAAAGAATATGCTAAAAGGTTTATTTCCTGACAGCGTACACCCAAAAATATCACAACTGAGAAAACTGGTAGTCTACTAGGGTTTGTACAGCTCAATTTGTAGCAAACACAAGACTAGAATATTCTCTCTCTAAAGTCTAAGCTGATTGCCAAACAGATAGATAATCAGTCCAACCATCAACATTAAAAATTTCAATTAAGTATGGAAACTACAAATAAGCAAACCCAAAGAGCCATTTCATATATGCACCTACTCTACCAGTAGACATATACGAACCCTTATTCTCTCCAAAAAAAAAAAAGGGAAAAATATATCCCCAAAAGTTGACATTAATAGTCAATTGCCCCTGTATTAGTTTATTTTTAGTTTCAACTATATTGCAAGAAGATGACCATGCTATGGCATGCAAGGAGTAGCACTGTATTTCATCCAACAGACTGGCTTATGGAGATTCAACCAATCTGTCAAAATCTTTTTAAACTGACCTGTAGTTGGGATCCCAATCTCCAGGATTGGGCAATGATGACCCCGCCTCATGCATGTCATCAGCAGCTCCTATACTTTGGTGCCACTGCCTATTGGAACCCTGACCAAAGGATCCAGACACATTCTGCATGGCAGGAAATCCAGAAGAAATTCCACCAACCACTTGCTGCTGTTTCCTGCTTACAGCATTAAGATTTGATGCTAAATGCAGGGGTGATTCATTTGGCAGGTGTGAACTACCCTCAGCTTGGCCAGAGTTGCCTCCTTCATTATAATGCCCTTGCCAATGCAGTGAAGATGAACTTTCCTGATACTGTGAGCTTCCAGAATATGTCCAACCCTTTCTTCTGTTAAACTGTCCTGCTGCAGCCGTCTTTCCCAGAGGTGATCCCTGCAGACTACCTCTTGCTGGAGATGGTGGGCCAAATTGCCCAGGAGAACCAACTGAAAATTGGCCATAGGAGTTTGGTGGAGTAAATTGCGAAGGACTAGTGCCAAGGGGCAAGGAAGCAATGTTCCCTGCAGATGGACTCATGCCAAGTCCATTTGCATGAGAATATTGAAAATTCCTCCATCTCGCATCAGGACTGCTTCCAAACATTTTCCCATTGCCTTGTGAACTAATGTTCATAGCAGATGGACCAACAGGTGAATAATATGCGAAAAGATTTGCATTATCACCATAACTTCCATAGCTGCTGCCAAGCCCAGCACCATCATTATAGCTACCATGACTTCCTAAACTGCCATAGCTACTTGCATGAGCATATGGCACCGCTTGAAAATTAGGGCTGCTATGGGGGTGCACCCTGTTCCTGCCAACTACCTAAACAAGAGATCTCTGTGAGGGGAGAATGTATTCAATCATGTAAAATTCGTAGAAATTGAAAAAGGAAAAATTTACGACCTCAAACAAGAAAAATAATGGTACTTTAAGGGGGCAAAAATCTCACATTAGGAGACAAACCAGCAGCAAACCAATGTCCTCCGCCTGGGTGATGGTCTACCTTGATATTTTGAGCAACCAGCTACAATAAAAAGAAACAAAAGGAAAAGATGAGTATAAACAATCAGACTGTTCCTGACAGAAAAAGGAAACATCAGGAGAAACAGCTGGAACTCCGAGGTTTCATGTCTATATTTCACTAACACTGGCCATATAGCATAACAGGATGGGTAATATAAGAAAAGAAATGATACTCGAGAAAATATATTTAATTATATATATTGATTCATATATAAAATAAATAGATGAAAATAATTAATTTTCATATTTAAAAGTCAAGCTCAAGCTGAAGTCCAAGTTTAAGTCAAGTTTCGAGTAAGATTTATTGACTAAGCAATTTAAATACGAGCTTATTTAACAGTTATCCAAATTGAGTTTGAAAGGTCGAGCTCAAGTCAACTCTCTAGCCTTCCTTGAATATTTGAGTCAAGTCAAGCTTGAGTATTGACCTGTGTCAAGACTCAATTACACCCCTAGCTTAATTAGATCTTAAAATATGATGGCATGGCAAAAACTGTAAGGTGCTCAGAAAAAATACAGCATCACCAGCTCATTGGCAAGCCGTCTCACTAATTGTACTAGCATTCATCCATGTTCAGTTTACATTATTGAAACACTTGTAAACCCAATAGGACACCCAAAATGTCCATAATTCACACTTATAAGTTAAAAGATAAAAGCTAAGAAAATCTCAAACGATCATTTTTGCTCAAATTCTATGAAATAAGCATTATATAACTTCATATTACACAGCCCCATTTTCTTTCATAGTGGACCTTCAATGTTTTGATCGTTTCATTTCTCCAATTTAATATTGGGTTGGTCGGCTTCTAATAGTGTATAAAAAGTCCAGCTAACATGTTCTTAGTATCTTACCATGCGAGGGGTCTCCGGAGGTGGTTGATAAGGGCATGTAAAAGGTTCCCCAGTGACAAATGGGTGTCCTGAAGCCTGAAAAACAAAGGACCTAGCCAGAATTACCAAAAAAAAAAAGTCCAAAGTGAAACATAAAATAATGCAATGGAAGCAAACTTGCCAAATGAGGTTACTGAAACAACTTTAAGAAGATCAGATAATGACCTGAAATGGCGACCAACGTTTTGCAGGATCAAACTCAACAAGTCCTCTTAAGAAGTCAATAAGAGCTAACCGTACTTGAGACTCTGCCAAAGGAAAAAAGAAACAAAAAAACTTAGGAACTACCGAGTGTAGCAATCTTCCCAAAACGGTTGTGTCATCAACATCTTGTACATTTGGTATCAGAGAGGCCAACCTTTGATGATATCTTCTTCAGGCAAGTTCTTTCGGTACGGATAGTTTGTCACGATGGCTTCAAGATTCCTATAATGGAAATACTCTTTCCCAATCGAAGGCTTTTTCAGCTCTCTCTATTTAAAACAAAAGAACCAGAAAAGAATCAATTTAGAAAGCCAAAATGGGAACGAAAGGCCAAAAAAAAAGAAAAAGAGAGCAACAACATCATCCAAGCTGGATAACTTACAGCTTCATATTCTTCTTCTGATAAAACTTGATAAACGCTTCTCTGACAAATGGAAGCCTGAAAATTCTCCATATCATGGACATTTCCAATGCACTTAAAAAATTTGCTCGTATTTTTTGCCTCCTTAAGTACATAATCAGGGGGCTGTCCTCTGCAATATTTCCATACGTGCAGGAAACCAACTTAGAGCACTTACATCAGCCATTATAAACTGCTAAAAAAATATTATCATTTATCAATCCAGAAAACAAGCTAAAGGCTTCATCACTCCCCAATGATTTTACTAGAAGCTTTATGGACTTTCAAGGTAGATGGAGTCTCTTGCATCAGATGCTAGCGAGTGTCCATACAAATGTACATTCATCACTATTGAGTCCCTAAATTTACAATGTTGTATATAAAAATTCAGTTTAGTCCAAATGACTGAGACATGATTTAAGTATCTTTCAATCTAACCCTTAATTAAGGGTGCAACAGAATGCTTTTGATAACAATTCGATAAATATATGTGCAGGTACTTGAACATCAGTACATTCTATCTTGTAGCATTTCCTATATCTCTGCTTACTTGGGCCTCCTTAGAGATTTTAATTGTGTCTTCTTACACTTTACCCTTCACCTTTTTACATGTCAACTACCATGAAATCTCTACAGGAAACAAACGGTCAAAATTATGAATTCCTATGCAACGTGCTTTATCATGTATAAGTGTTCACATTGAATATGAATGACTAACATATCGAGTGAAAGTATTCAATATAAGCCCTTAATTAAGGGTACGATTGAATGCTTTTGACAACAAATTGATGACAGACATACATGTGGGTACTTTTACAATAACATTTGTATGTTCTATCTTGTTGCGTTTCCTTTGCATCAAGTTACTCGGCCCTTTTTAGAATTTCTATGCATGTCCACTTTACACCGTTTTACATGGACCACTGCCACAAAATCTCTAGGGTCCAATTGTTTGGGCTTAAAAAGTATTAATCAATTTTGAAAATGGAAACTAAAAGATTTAAAGTTTCAAAAATTGCAACAAATTAGGTTTTGAAAATGTTTTAGGTGATGGGAGTTTAATAGATGAACACATATGACTAGACTCCTATGACTTGACGTGAAGCAGAAGCCATTAATAATGAAGGACCAAATTCTCACTGAAAGTGACTAATTGCTACTAATTCATTCATTTCTTCATTTGAGGAGGAAAAGACAGCATGCAAATTGTTTGCAAATAATGATGAGATTCATTTTGCTGCGTGACAAACTTCTCACATAAGAGAAAATTAAAATCTTTCTTTCTTCATACCAATTGTCATTCAAGGAGGAAGGGGAGGAAAGCAAACAATGAATGAATAACTAAAGGAAACTGCATGAGATCCAGAATTTAATCAGCCAAGAATTATAACTGTCTTCAACAATGTGTTCAGCATGGAAGCAAGCCAATTTAATAAAGAATGTTGGAAACATCAAAATAATGAAGTCAGAAGACAGAAGACGGAAAAGTACCCAAGTATTTTGATCATTCTCTGCAGAAGATCAAATTCTGATGCTCCTGGAAACAACGGCAATCCCAGGAACAGTTCCGCCACTATGCAGCCAAAAGACCACATGTCGATAGCCGTTGTGTATCTAAGAAGGGTCAAGGTGCAACCTAATTCTCAGACCCCCATGTGTATGAAAGAGAGAGAGAGAGAGAGAGAGAGAGAGAGAGAGAGAGAGAGAGAGGATATGCACTGAAGTAGTGACACTCTTTGTCAAAGGGCTATCTCTTTCTGTCAAAAAAAATTTAGTGCATGATATGCAGTGTGGAATCATGTTAATAAGTTCAATAGCTGTGTATGTCCCAAGCAAAAGCTTTGATCAAGTCAAGCAAATGAAAGGTAAAGGTGACAAACTTTAATTCAGGTATAAAGATGCCTTTCTTCGGCATTATGCCTCATGAGGATAGCAAGATTGACAGAAATTCAGCATCAGCATACTCAGTAATTGAGATAGATGGCTGCTGGCCGAATTAATCTCTCACATCAAGTCCGTGTATAAGTCCTACAACCTGATCTGTGTCTTTGCTTTATGAAATGAACCCGCTGCTTCAATGGTTTTTCAACCCAAGTCAACCGAAATGTTGATGGGTTACATAAAAATTAATTATATCAGGGTAAGGGACTGGTCATTGACTGGATTTCGATAAAACAATTCTTGTGCCAAAACTAAAATCGATGTAAACAGCTGGAACTGGTTGGAAAGCTTTATCGGTCACTTTAATTGTAGGCAATCACAACTATTGTCAAAGTAAATTGTTTCACAGAATTTAATGGTCTGAAGGACTATGACTTAAGCTGGCTTCCATGTTTGATGGAACTTTACTCTGCAGACTTTGAGTAAGCTGCAGACTGACGAGGAAATGACAAAGAAACTAAAACCAAATATAAAATACAAAGGACAAAAAATTCTCAACCAAGATGTCACATGATAAATAGACTGATTCAAAGCTAGATATTCATTTACAAGGATACTGATACCCAAGAAGAACTTCAGGAGATCTATAGTAGCGGCTCTGCAGGAGGAAAGAAGTTATTCACATGTTAGGTTTCCTTAGAATGATCGGAGAAAATTCTTGTCAATGTCAAGCATGGAAGAAAACCTGAATGTATGAGTAGACAGTTCGTTCTTCCATGCATGCAGATCCAAAGTCGATAATCTTTATTTCTGCTGGCTTCATGCTGGCAATTACAAGGTGCAACAATCACTTACAGCAGCTGCAATCACTTCATAATTTATTGAAAGATATGAAAGACATGAAGAAAAATAGCTCACCTTGGGCATAGAAGTATGTTCTCTGGCTTCAGATCACAATGGATGATACCAACATCTTTTAAAAGAGCCAGTCCACGTAAAATCTATATAATTAAGTAGAGAAGCGTAAATTTTTACGATAGTAAAATGAGAAATAATAGCTAGTATTGTTTAGAAAAGTCTGCTATACTTGTTTGGAGAACAGCTGCACAATGCTCAATGACAATCCCCTAAAATGGTTAATCTTAATAAGCTCATACCTGCATGATCAGGAAAGAATTATAATACTATTATGTACATATATGTAAGAGGGCAAAAGAAGAAGCGAGAAATGTAATGTTATTCTGAGTCCCTACACGGTGATTTATGAGGGTTGTTAAAGTATCCCTCATCGCTTGTCTATGAGATTTTTATGCTCTTTATCTATATTTGGTCTCCCTAATGGCTCAAATGTTTTAGTAGGACTTCCGAACATGGTATAAAAAACAGGTTCAACCTCATATTTATTTCATGTGTGAGGCTCCCCATTCATCAATTCCACATTCCGTTCTCAGTTCATTTTACACATGAGAGGGGGTGTTTAATTATTTACTTGCTTGTGTAGAGGATCTAAACGCCCTTTATGTACATGTAATCTTCCTCCATTGAATCACTTAAAATTTTTGTTGGACTTTCTAACAAGAGGGAAAAAACCCAAGTTCTAATGAGTTGTTCAAAATAACTTACAGATTTGTATCAAGCAGCTCGAAACAGATGCATAAGTGCTGATGACATACGAAGTGATCATACATACGGACAATGTGATGCTTATCCTCAGGATCATACTTCTTATTTAACTGCAAATGGAAAAGCAAGGCAAGCTGAGCAGAATCAAAACAAGTAATACAAACACTGCGTACTGGAAAATAGCACATTGAATTACCGTTTTCAAAATAGAAACTTCGACCAGTGCTTGTTGGAAGTATGCAGGTTGATTCTTTATAATTTTCACAGCAAGAAAACTGCAAGTGTCAGGAACCCAGCATTTGGCAACCTGGCCAAAGGTACCATGGCCTAGGAGATCTTTGACAATATATCTGCAAGACAGCATTCAGGTAAGAACAGCAACTGATAATTTCATTACAATAAAAGTAGAAGATAAGTACACTTGATTCCAATAACATGGATTATACCCTGGAAAAGGCCTGAATACTCACATAACTTTCAAGCAATTGTGCTAATGATGGATGTACAACTTTGAGAAACTAAAAGGCCCATGATGAGTTTAGAGCAAGTTGGATCCCATTTGCTGTGCATATCAATTCAATAGCGAAACAAATTACTTAAGGAACTTCAATTGAGGTTCAAGTGTAGTGAACGACTTCATGAAGGTCATAGAGAAATCAACTACTCCTACAGAATTAACTTTTTAGGCATTCTGGTGAAGCAAGATGATGAAAAACTGGAAAAGTAACCAAACTTTGTTCATCAACAGAGCCAACTAGAAAATCAGACTTCTGAGAGGATATCTACATCTAGAATGGCACTTCTAATTCCCTCCCCATTAAAATCTAAATACTCTCAAATTATGAGAAACAAATAAAGAACATTTATATCACAAACTTGTCAAAGGAATTCAGAAAAGGGGGAAAGAATGGTCCCAAAGCATCCCTGTTAGTTCTGCTAATGGAAGAGACAGAGATAGGAGTTCGACACACAGAAGACTGAAGTAATGAGATGGCCCAAACTCATTAATCACGAGAGAGAGAGAGAGAATTGGCAGCACTAGCAACAGCTATATCTTCACAGACTCAACAATCACACACCTTCGTTTCGTATCTGGATTGACCAAGACGAAGTTTACTGTCAAAATAAGGTCCGAGTTTGCATTGTCATAGCCATCATTAAGAACACCAACTGATGGAGTGGTCAAATACCGCTTTGGGTTCAGTTCTTCAGAATAGTTGAAATGAGGGTTGCATATTCGATATGTCTCCACTATCTCCTTGGTTAGTCTCACCACCAACTGCAACAGCGAAATTAGTGGTATCAAGGTTTATGGAAATGCTTAATATTCAGTTCCATCCAAAACATAAAAACATTTGTCAAGACACGAGTATGCTGCATTGTGGTTGTCGTGCAATCATGAACCTCAGCTTAAAATCAATAGTAAAGGCAGATGCAACTAAGTGACATGAAAAGGTAGAAAAAGCTGTCCTATCACAATCCTAACCTGTTAGACAGCCCCAAGTGCCTCAGACATAACTGAAGCCTAACCTACTGTCCAGGGGCCAACATGCTTTACTAAATTTGCAAGCACAAATAAAGTTACCAGTCTAACAGACCCACAAAACGGTCAGCAGATCCGAAGTCATCATTACTGACAGAACACAAGACTTGATAACATCAAGAAACAATGGAGGACGAAGGAGTTATGTGACTTACTAAAATTGGAGGCTATTCCTATAATAAAATGGAGGGAAAGCCAGGTGATTTATAGAAACAAATGGGAATTCTACTTTCTTTTGTGCCATTTGCACAGTAAAGACAAACTGAAGGAGATGTTGGCACAAAAGTTGAGTTTTTCAGTCAATACCAAGTTCATTAACCACACTTGAAATCCAAATCAAGTACTCTGATATAGCTGATCAAATGTCGAATGTTCAATTACTGAAAACATTTACGTCAAAATCAACTCTTTCAAGTGCTAATGCATGTATATTCTAGCCTAAATTTTTCTAATGAACATTGAAATTTTTTAGTTCTGCGGTAAACCAGATAAATGGAATTCCCATTTACTGGGCATCGGGCACTGCATATCTTAGACTTTTCGCAGCATTCTTCCAGATAGTGGCTATCTATTTTAATCTCCCAATATGAACTTTCACAATTGAATGATAATGAGTTAGGCATATGCTAATATTTTTACAAGAAAATGTTTCAAGAAAACACCAAGTAGATTTCTCAGCAAACATCGCATACTGCATCTCCGAAAACTCCTTGATTTCTCCCCAAGCAGATGGAAGGCTCATTCGCAGAGTAGAAGAAATTAACTTTTTCAAAGACAATCCTTATACTGACCTAGTCCATTAACCTAAAACAACTAGTTTGTTCAAAGAGCCCATGCTTGGGTAATCTACATCAAAGAACTAACACCTGGAGAGGGGAAGAAAGACGTTTTCCTAACAAATAGTAGGATGAACAAGACCCAGCTGAAGCACAAAAAGAAAAGAGTTGAACAGTACCACATCTGGCCTGGAAAAACTGCCCATTGTTCCATATGCTACCTTAAGATAAATTAAAGTCTCAGATAATCGACATATTTAGACTAACTACAGCATTCTCTGGTCGCGATCAAACTCCAAGAAAAGCTTTCGCTGCAAAGGCTTAACAAAGACTTGGCACCAGTAATTGGATCGTATCCTCAAAGATGAGAGGAAAAGAGTAATTGTCCTAACCATTACCAAAAGAATGTGGTGTGGGAGGAACTGGAGTTACCAGGATGATCAAGTCTGGAACGAGCAAATCCCTGATGCTCATCAGTCTAGAGGTCAATACAAATTCAGATTTATGGTTTTGGTTTCATTCCCAGCAGCATGCATCATTAGCACCACAGAACAGCACGTGTATTGCGAAGGAAAACTCTTGAGATCGGAAGAGAAAGGGGGAAAGAAAAAGGACATTCGAGCAGCTGAATCAGAAGGGAAAGACAAAGAGAACACTCACAGGTCTTCTAACAAGGACCCGCAAACGTGGGGACATGGGAGCAGTCTCGGGCTGGGAGACATAACCTCTGAAAGCGAGCGGCCTGGGATGCCACCTTCCGGATGACGGCGACGATGAGGAGGAGGGCTCGGGCGAATCGGTGGAGCGGCTGCCCAGGTCGTGGGCGTGAGGTTCAGCGTCATTATTAGGGCTGACCTCATCCATTAGAAAAGACTTGCTTCACTCCCCAAAGCACGAATTGACCTCATCTGACATCTCAATATCATCCGTGGACACAGACCAGGAGGAGGAGGAGGAGGAGGAGGAGGATAAAGGAAGGTGGAGAGGAAGAGGAAGAGGAAGAGAGGGAGGGCGATCAATTGAAGAAGGGAAGGGCAAGGCCCCCCGGAAGAAGAAGGGAGAGTGACAAGAGTGCCGAGTGGAGAAACCCTCCGCCACCAACGGAATCTAATCCCATCATCACAGCCATGATTGGCGATCGACGATCAACGTCGAGACGGCAGAAGCATCGATGAGGTCGGAAGAGATTGGGGGGATTTGGTGATTCAAGGTCAGAGGAGGAGGAGGAGGGCCGAAGCGAATTGTTGAAGCAAACGGAAGGAAGGAGAAGGACGGAAAAACAAAACAAAAAAAATAAAAATATATATAAGAGAGAGAGAGATGGGAGACGAAGCAAAGAGAAAGAGGAAAGGAGGTGGTGGTGAAAGAGGAAACGAAATCGGGTCAGAGAGGGACTCGGACAGCCACCACCCCCTCCTCCCCCTTCTTTCCTTTTTCTCTCCCCCCGCAAAATTCCTTCCCAAATAAAATATTTAATCAATGCCCGTTATTTTTCCCCATTCTTTCTCTACTTTAATATTCTTCTTTTGGGTTTTTCTTTCTTTCTCTCTCTCTCTTGTACTGCCCCCCAACCCAACCCAATGATCTCTCCTCTTCCCTTTGTTTCTTTGGCACTGCGCTCGGTTGGGAATATTTGTGATTTCTTATACCTCTTTATTCATTTTCCCAAACACCAAAAAAGGATGGTCCAGATGCGTACTTTCACCGACTTACATCCTGCCATGAGAATATTTCCATTGTACAGTCTCGCCATGGTTTTTGGCCTCTTGTTAATGTTGGCATCACCCCTATGTCCTCCTTGTTTTCCAATGTGACGATTTCTTGAGCAATAAATGAATTTAACAGAAAGTTGGGATGGACTCGAATTTTGATTTTAGAGTAGAATTTAGATCCCAAAAGATAGCTTGATCCTCTAAAAGAATCTCAAATTTACTCTTGTTTTTTGTCTAAAAAAAAACCTCAACTTTTGGTCTAATACTAATCTGCCTCAAACTTTTTTATTGCTAAAAAGAAAATCAATCCAAATTTGCCCCATTAGCATTCTATCCAAAAATCACTTTTAATTGTCCCTAATTTTCACATCAAACAAATCGCTTTTCGTCCTAAGAATGGTTTTATTTTGGAAATAATTTTCAGCGTCACGTTACTAATGAGGATTTGTTATCGACCTGAAAATATGACATCAAACAATTAATGGTAATTTTTGCATGAAAGTTTATTGAAGGCAAATTTGAGATTGGATTGAAAGTTAGTGATTTTTTTAGATAAAAAAAGTTCATGATTAGTTTGGAATTGAAGTTAAAGTTAGTGATTGCTTTTAGATAAAAAAAAAAAATATATTAGGAATTTATTTGGAATTGGAGATAAAGTTGGAGTTTTTTTTTAGACAAAAAAAAGTTTGAGACAAAATCGAAAATGACCTAAAGCTTGGATATTTTAAGGAATTAGGCCTCACAAAAAGAAGGCCGTTTCTCTTGATGATATGGCAATGCAGGGTTGTCATGTGTTGCTCTGGCTCACTGATGAGTAGAGAGATTATTGTGTGTGCACCTTATATGCCATCCGCATAATCAAATTGAAATAAATTGCACTCATATTTATTCACAATAAATATTCTATTAATTTCATGAAAAATGAATGATTTAAAAAAATTCTTAAAAATGATCGTTCCTATTACTTAAAATAATTAATTAATGAAAAATGTGTTTATAATTAACAATAAATTATATCTAAATATTTTTGTAAATAATAAAAATATTTTTTGTTTATTCATTTTTAAGCTATATAAATGATGAAAATATTTATTTTCTGCAAAAAAAAAAAAAGTCAAAATCTCATGATGGACAGTGGAAAAAATTCAAGCATCGTTAATTCTGGCTCAGTCATCATCTATTTCTTTTCCATCTCTTCCTTTGGTTTTCTTTTCTTGTAGGTTTTCATCGGTAACATGTATGAATATTAGCAATTTATTCCCCAATATATGAAAACTTTTCTGCTTTGACTTTACCACGTTCTCTTTTTGGTAACTAGCAGAAGACGCGTTGCTTATACGAGCAAAAGAAAATATCGAATATGTTGGGAGAGATGTGACTATCTTCAATCGCAACAAATATGAATAAATTGCATTCACGTTCATTTAAAAAAAATAAAAATAAAAAGAAGCTAAACTAGGAGCAATTGCAAATTTTAAGCATAGGCTAGGGCCCGCAAGAGCCGAAAAGCCCTTGGTCTTTTCCACTGTCCAACTATGCTTTGAACAAGTACATATCATGGAGTGGGGGGCGGCATTCCTGGACTGCAACCATGTCCATCGCCCCATCCTTTTGACAACATCATGTCCTCGGACGCTTTCAAGTTACAGATTGAGAAACCTAGTTCTATCTTGCCCCTGTATCCACACAGATGGTTGCCTTCTACACGCCACTAGAGAGGCACCAATGTACAGGCAACCAGGGACTACAAAGAGGAGGCACCTGATCTTTATTCATCACTAGGTATCCTCAGCAAGAGAGTTTCAGTAAGCCAGCAGCGGCGTGATGATCATGATGCGAGATTCAGAAGACTTATTCTCCACATCTATTCCATCTATATGTCCGGAGCTTGTTCAGGCTTTCGACATGTAATGATGGTGAACTTGATGAGTCCCTTCTTGTATCCCTCAATCATCAGTGGCATTGCCAGCGCTCCCTTGATGGTCTTGATTCCTATTCAAGTCAATGCACAATACCCTCAGTACCCTCATTACCATTTCCCCAACACCCCCCTCTATCAGAATAAGAAAAAGGGTTTAAAAAATGTTCTGTTCAGGCAGCCAGAGAAAATGAAAATGCTTTTTCTTAAACAGGGTAAAATGATGTGATAGCACATGGAAGCCCCTAGAATAGATTTGTCACTTTGAAAGTTTTCTCTGCGTTGTTTCGAGAATTATGACCCCCATCGCCAACACACGCTGATGGGACTAGATGCCTCTAATTCCATGCGTAATAAGACCATGGTGGACAGAACACGGTTGATTGATATGTGACCAGGACAATGAGTGGCAAATTGGCAGGAAGCAAGAGACTCACCACTGAAGAGCAGCGATGTGAGGCCTTTCCACGTCAATGCGGAGCGCAGCACCGCTGGCCAGAAAGGCGCAACATTTGAGGACCAGTCTGCTACCTTAATGTCCTGGACGGAGGAGGAACTTTATGTTAATCACCTGCAATCCTCCGACAAGTATCTCCCTTGTCTAGTTTCGGCTGTTATAAGCTGCCATAGGTGCCGCTCAGAATGAACGATTGTGGAGATAGTTGAGCAACTTAAGTTACCTGGAGGGAGAGGGAGCGCAATAGGTGGATATAGTCAGCAGCCGAACACCAAGCGGGAAGAAAATAAGCATCGCAGATCTTTCGGAGGAGTTTGTTCTCCCATGGATTCAGCGAGTCTTCAGAGGGGGCGAGATCCCGGTGACACCACGTGACGATGATGATGGTGGCTCCTGGGGCCGCAACTCGAGCCAGCTCTTTCACAAACTGCAAAAAATAAAAATAACAAGCAAAGCGAAGGGAAAGATGAGATTGAATAGGATAGGATGGGAAAGAGGAGGAACGAATGGAAGAGAAGAAGCGAGAACCTTAGGTTTGTCAGGCATGTGTTCACCGCTCTCCATGGACCAAACGAGGTCAAACTCAGCATCTGGAAAGGGCTGCTGCAAAGCATCTGCAACTTGGAAGGAAACCTGGATTGGGTGGAGGCTCGTAAGGGTTACTCCTCAGCTGCTGTGCAATACTAACTAGAGAGAATACTGATAGGTGAAAGGAAAGGAAAGGAAAGGAAAGTAGAACACCTGGTCGGAGAGTCCCTGGGAGGCGGCGAGAGCGTTGGCCCTTTGGGATTGGACAGGACTCAAGGTGATGCCGCAGCATTGGGCCCCGAATTTCTGAGCCAGGTATCTGGAGCTCCCTCCTATCCCACATCCTACATCCACGATTCGCTTCGGTCTCTTGGAATCTAGCACCGAGGAAGAGGGATCAAAACCACGGGGCTGGCGTTCACATAGAATATCGTCCTAATCGACGCCGTCACGAAGGCGTACGCACAGATTCAGAGTCGGAAAGGGGTAACCGGTAGTAACGTTACAAGGCAACAACATGAAGCGAGAGGTAAACGGGGGGCCGTGGAATTTAATTATGTCGCGCCAGAAAACAGGGAAGCGTGGTTTTTTTTTCACGAAATGGAATCAATAGAATCCTAGTAGCGATGCTGCGATTGGGAAATGAGCCAAAACAATTGAAAACGAAAGATAAAAAGGAGGGGTCATTGGAGTCTCACCAGGATCGAGGAGGGAGGCGAAGCGGAGGGACTCTTCAATCATGCGGATCTGGGCGGAGCGGTGGTTGGGGAGGGAGAGGGAGACGTCGTCGGCGTCGGAGTCGTAGAAGCCGTGGTGCATGTGGTCGCCCCATATCTGCTCCCACAAGCCGGAGGACTGGTCGTAGAAGTCGGCAATCCCCTGCCTCAGCTCCTGGAGCTGCGGGGGAGAAGAAGAAGAAGAAGATGCCATTGCCAGTACGGAAGTACGGGTGCGGGTGCGGGTTACGATGCCGCAGGAGGAGGAGGAGGAGGAGGAGGAGAGGCGGCGGCTGCGGGGATGGCCGCTCAGGTGGGGGGAGCGTGGAGGTTGGGGAGAGAGGAGGGAGGTGGAGGAGACTGGGATGCGGAGTGAGGCCATGATGATTCCTTTACTTATAAAGTGGGGAGGGGTGGGGAGAGGGGCTGGGGATGGGCGTTGGTCGGGATGGAAAAGGGAAGGAAGGAGGTCTTTACCATTTTATAAATGCTGCTGCTGCTGTTTGTTTTATCTTGACTTGGATCTTACTGCAGCATACACGAATGGGTGAAGAGAGGAAATTGGGGAATACGGACGAACGCCGCCTCCCCATCACAATTTTCAAGCCGCCTCGCCCACTCCTGCTCTCTCGGTACAGACCTCCCGCCCTCCCTCTCCTCTCTCCACCACTTAAATTGAACTGACGATGCTGATGCTGATGCTGATGCTGGGGGACGCTGCAGCAGCAGCAGCTTTTTGTTTTTTACACGTCTCGTCCATTTCACTAACTTTTTACCCGAGATGAGTTTCTCCTCCAAACAAAACTTCAATCCCTTTTCTTTTTATTTTTATAACTCAAAAGTGACCAAGTTCGAGGGATATTCTTACTGCCTCCTATAATTGCAAACATCTCGTTTGTCCTATAGCATTTTATATTTTACAATGACGTGGAAACCAAGCTTGTTCCGATGCAACGGAGAACTCATAATGCCGGGATTCCCGACCCATGCGGAAATACCTTTGGTTAGGAAATACACTACTGAACTTATCTTATTTCCATTCTAACTCAATATATAGGAGCACAAAAGAAAATTTCTCTATCCTTTTTCTTCTTCTTCTTTTACCTCTTATTTTCACCTTATTCTACCTATCACACCGGATCTTTTTCTTGCATATATATGACATTTCATTATAATATGTAATCCATTGTTTTATCAATCACTCATAACTTCTTTAATATGGATGCTAATCATTCTATATAACTTAATCCATGATAATGTAGACCATTATTTCAATTTCTTTAAAAAAATTTCTAAATATTTTCTTTCCTTTTTCTTTTTTTATTGTTTTCGTATTTTCCTCCAATGAGGCCTCAACGATTTATAGCTAAAATTGACTAGAACAACTATATTAATAATCATTCAAAAGACTTATGACCAGATTAGCCAATTTGATAAGTTTAGGGCTTGATTAATGCTGTTGTACAATAAACTTATGATTTTTTGGATAATTATTCTATACAAGGGACTAAGTGAACATTTAGTTCAACCAAATACATATGTAGATCCAATTAATATAAGATACTTCCTTCAATGTACACAATTACAAAAAAAAAAATCCCCGAAAAAACAACAAGGTGTAATTCTTTTTGGGTTTTCCAAGGCTTCTATCGTTTCAAATCGAATATTAAAAAAAATGGAGAGGTTGAATGGTCATCTAAAGCCACCTTATCTATTGAAACTTCAAAAGAGACTTCCGTTCTTTAACCCTACAGTGCACGAGGGGTGGCAACTGCAAAAGGGTTCCTTCCACTTCTTTTGTTTTCGTCTCTCTTACGTGAACCCTAACCAAGTATTTATCGCTTTTCAAAGCCATAAGTGTTTTCGTAACATGTTGTCAGTGTACTTGTCGTCCTTACGAACAAGATTATGTTTTTACAAATCATATGCAAGGATGTTTCCATTGTATATGATAAAATCGCGGTATCTACATATGAATGTTGACTTGTCATGTGAGTTTTGATAATATGTCATATTGCAGTGGTTCGCCCATGATGGGGTGTATGTGTTGACACCGGTTTGCCCTGAAGTGGTTTGTTTGAGAGGCACCCTTTGAAGAGGTGCGAACGGTAGTCTTTCAAGGGAAGTTAAAGTAACTTCCTCATAACGCAATATATACATAAACAAACTTTCTGAAATAAGGAATATTGTTCTCTCTCTATCAAAGACAAGACACAAAAAGGCTTTCGTTGCTACTTTGAGAAACGATTGGCATTAACATTGTGGAAAAAGAATACATTCCTCGTGATTGTATTCGGACTAACGTGAAGTTATATAGTCCATCATTCGCTAGTGATTTAACGTACATTCCTGGATAATTTGTTTTGTTGCGCATAGAAGAGATTAGTCATTTCTTCCGCCGACTACTCTTCGAGCTTTTTATGATCAAGTCTTTTTTTCCATCCTGTTGTTTGACATGAGGATCAAGAGGATGAACTTCATATTGCTTGCATGATTATTGCTCGAAAATTGTGACATGAGTCGTCAAAAACGAACTGAACGTGCAAAACAGGTTCGGAGGATGAACATCTTTCTATTCTACTTGATTCTCGAAATATTTCTCTAGTGAAAATCCATTTTGATCATATGAGGTGAAAGTATTTGTCAAGACAATCAAAATAGCGGGTAGCACATCGTCAGATGACTCTGGACGCACCTACATGCGCCCCACATGCTAGAGAGACACATGCGCATCGAACCAGCACATGCTGACATCATTGGTGACGCCAGCAAACATTCGATAACCAACGTGTTGACATCATCAACCCGACCTAGACCTATTGACCCAACCCATTGACCTGACCTACGATCCAACCTGGTTGACTGGTCAATTGGTTGGACCGGTTGACTAGTCTATTGGTCGAACCAGCTAGTAATGGTCTTTTAGGCCTGGCACGTGCGTCACACACGTTGCGCACTCAGGCAATGCATGTGGGGGCATTTGTCATCCGATTGGTGCGTGATTAGTGTCATTGTGTTCATATTGAAGTGTTCTACATTGTGGTATAATTATTTTACATGTTTGTGGCTTTTAAGGGTATAAAAATGCGTACGAAACCCTAAATGTGCTTATTTTTGTATATAAATGCATTGTTCATTCTTTTTTAATTTGTATTTTCCTATGGTTTTAGAAATATAGAAACTAGCCTACATGAAAATGACCACATATAAGTTGTATAGAGCTTGGTTCAATGATGGCATATTCATGATTTAATGTGGTTGCAATTTTCTGGTTCCAAATAATCTCAAACAATGGCTGGAGATTCTTTATTTTTCAATACATCTTGAATTATGCTTTTGATTATAGTTGTTGTATGATTATTTTATACGTTGGTTCACATCTTGCTATGCCTTTCAATATTTAATAGAAAATGTGATAATTACATGAGGTTATGTAATTATTTTTTCTAGTGGGAGTTCGTAGGTTGGTAGAATTCAAAGGAGTTCTCACCTAAAACTTAAAATTTGCGCAAATTAAATAAGTTGATGATAGTATAACAATGTATGCCAAAGTTGATTGGGAACATAGTAAATTTTCATTTTGATGTCTTTTGTTAAATTATTATTAATTTGTTTATTTTTGCTGCAAATTAAATATGTGTGTTAATGTGAAACCGTGCTAGTATTAATTATAAATTCATTATGTCAATATGTAGCAGAAATTGATTATGACTTGGACATCCAAGATCAATGTGGCTGACCTCAATAAAGGTGAAAAGTTGAACGGTGACAATTATGATAGTTGACATTGAAAGGTTCGGTACATCTTCGAGGAGTAAGAGATTTTGGAAATCCTGAACCACACCATAAATGAACATGAACATGGCACTTTAGCTTAATACAAAAGAGATCAAGAAATTTATCAAGCTTGGAAAAAGAAAAAATAGTATTGCTCGCATCATGTTGCTGAGTTGTATGCAAGATAATCTCATGTGTGAGTTTGAAGGTTATGATAAAAATCAAGCAATCAAGTTACCTTGAAAAATAAGTTTGGACGTACGTTTGCCACTAAGTTGAGTAAGCTTACCATCAAGTTTGATACATATAAAAAATGCCCAAATCTAACAATGAGATAGCATCTTCAAGAAATGTCAAATATATTATGTGAGCTAAAGTAGCAGGTCACACCCTTGCCGATGAACAACAAGATCGGGCTGTTATAAGATCTCTTCCTAACAATTGGGAGCATATAAAAATCAATATGACGTACAATGAGAATATTGTCACTTTTGACGATATAGCGCGTCTTTTAGAATTAGAGAATGATTGCTTAGAGGCTACAAGATCCTCTACCCATGCTTATATTATTGAACAATTTATCGACATTGAATGATTTTATGGCGTTAGACATTGACTATGATGTGTACAATATTGATATTAATGGTTGTTTTTCTTTAATTACATTTTTTAGTAATGTGGAGATTAATGCAAGTACTTGGCATGCTAGATTAGGTCATATTGAGTTATAAAGAATAAAATAATTAGCAAAAGAAGGCATTTTAAAGTCACTTGCTAACGTTGATCTATCCAAATGTGAACATTATCTAGTGGGAAAAGTAACAAGAAAACCATTCGGTAAATGAACCGGAGTTGAACTTCCATTGCAACTCATATATTCTAACATTTATATTTTTCTGATCTTCCATAAGTTCAAAGTATTAGATTGTTTTAGACGATATATAGCTTTGATAAAGAATCAGTTGAATAAAATAATAAAAGTATTGAGAATCGATGGTAAATGTAAGTATCTATTTAAGCAATTCAAAGCTCTTTGTGATAAAATAGGAATTGTAAAATAATTAACTATTCCTAGTATTCCGAAACAAAATGAGGTTACTGAAAGAAGGAATAGAACCTACTAGAAATAGTTAGGTCTATGATAGCATAGGCAAATCTACTTGTCTCATATTGGAGAGATGTGTTGTTGATTGCTACCTATGTACTTAACCGTGTGCCCTCTAGGTTAGTCATTTCCACCATTTATGAATTGTGGACTAGTAGGAAATCGGACTTAAGTAATCTACAACTTTGAGGGTGTGTAGCATATGTTTATGATTCTTCTCATAAATATGGTAAATTAGGTCATAAATGGAAGAAATATATCTTTATAAGATATTCTAAACACTTCAAAGGATATGTGTTCATAGATGAGCAAACTGATGGAAGTGTAACAAAAATAGAATCACAAGTTGTCAAGTTCTTGGAGAATGATTTTCCTAGTGGAGGTGAGATCAATGAGGACTCTTAATTATATTGAATGGAAGATCTTGATAACACACCTACTAATATTGTCAAGGGAAATGAAGATTTACCTCCACATAAAAAATCTAGTGGGAGTGTTACATCACATGGTGAATTGAATTCACAAGAAATTTAGTTATGTAAAAGTAATTGTAAAAATATTTCTCATTGCCGTTTTGAAATTGAAAGGGAAGCATTTATGATTGCTCCACAAGACGATATAGAGCTTAAAATAGTTCAAGAGATTTTCTCATCTCCTGATAAGGAAGAATGGAGAAAAGTTTTGGAAGATGAACTGAAGTCTATAAAGGCAAACCACGTTTGGGACTTAGTCAATCTAGCACTCGAATATTTTCAAGTTGCTACAACTATTTCAAAATTGCTTTTAAGTTGGAATGATTATTGACAGGAACTCCTCCATTTGACTTAATTTGATAAAAACACATTTGAGTTGAGGAAGGTCCTCGAGATTGTGAAACTTATCATGTGAAAGAATTTGTAGATAAGATGTATTTTGTTGAGAATGACAACATGAGTAGAGACAAAGAAAGCAACAAAAAAATGGCATGAGAAAATTAATTCAGTG
The DNA here is from genome assembly GCA_014182845.1 of Corymbia calophylla. Taxonomy (NCBI): domain Eukaryota; kingdom Viridiplantae; phylum Streptophyta; class Magnoliopsida; order Myrtales; family Myrtaceae; genus Corymbia; species Corymbia calophylla. The sequence goes on along the minus strand of CM024703.1, from coordinate 97,070 downwards.
GTATTATCTTATGGATTTAAGCATATCAATGTTGATGTTTACATTTACTCAAAATTTATCAAAGAATATGGAGCTATAATCTACTTTTATGTAAATGATATCATGATTGTTGGTACAAATATGCATGGCATAAATAAAACTAAAAATTATCTATTTCTCAGTTTAAAATGAATGATTTGGGAGAAGTCGGTACGATTTAAAGTATCAAAGTAATCAAATACAGTGAGGAATGTGTTTTATAGGCCACTATATGAAGAAGATCATTTAAAAATATTAGTATTTGGGAATTAAAGAGCCAAGTGTATAATATGATGTGTCAATTAAATTGATGGAAAGTACTGGGCAACTTTTAACACAATCAACATATGCTAGTGTAATTGGAAGGCTAATGTACGCTATGCATTGCATTAGACCAAATATAATCTTTATCATGTGTAAATCATCTAGATTTACTGTTAATCCTAGTACTGTGCATTGCAAGGTCATAAGTAACATTTTTTGTTACTTAAAGAAAATAATATATTATGGTCTATATTATGAGAGTCAACTAGCAATACTAAGGGTGCGTTTGACAACATTTCTACTCTTGAATATAATTTCTTTTGAGAAATAGTTCTTTTATATTTCTACTCCCTATAACAATTTTTGAGGTGTTTAGTAACTATAAAAAAAATTTATTCTCTGAATAGAAAAAAAAATATAAATGCATTTGGTACCAACAAAAAAAAATTATTTCTTTTTTCCTCGATGGTGGCGGTGGGTGATGGGCGCCGACCGTCGCTAGTCGCCGGTTGTTGGTCATCGCCCACCGTCGCACGCCGCTCGCCGATCATCGGACGTTGGGCCACCAATCTCCGATTTGCCATTTGCCGGTCGCCGAGCGAATGGCGCCAATCAGCCAATGGTCGGTGGTCAGTGGTCGACAAGTGAAGGTCGACGGGTGGTGGTTGGCGGACAATGGTCGTTCATGAGTAATGACCCAATAAATAGTTTTTAAAAATTGTTTCAAGGAACAAAATGCTGATTTTTTTTATTTCTCATTTCTATTTCAAATTTACTCTTAGAAACAATTTTTTATTCCGGAGAATAGAAAAATTAGTTGGTATTACCAAATGGATTTATGTTCTTTTTCTATTTTTGGGAACAAAAGAACAGAAAAATAGAGAGACAGAAGCATTGCCAAACGGAACCAAAAATGATTTTTAGATGCTAGTTGGATAACTAGCACAATTGATAACAAGTTGATATCTGGATGGTTTTTTCAAGCTTGCAAATGATGCAGTCTCATGGCCAACAAAGGAGCAAATATCCATAGATCATTCAACAATGGAATTTGAATTTATACCACTATCGACCGCTCGTAACGAGGCTGAATGGCTGTGTAATTGCCATTGGATATAGAGTTGGAGCTACAATCAATGGCAACCGTATCTTTACATTGCAATAGTGAGGCAACAATATCCAAGGCATATTGTAAAAAATACAATGGAAAATCTAGACATTGGCTCGGGATATGCTTATGTTTGATAATTAATTATTGATGGAATTATTTTAGCAATACTACCAAGGATGGATGGGTCATAGACCAATTGATAATAGTCAAGTATAGTGGAATTCAACTTTATAATTTCTAAATAAATTGTTAAAGTTTAATATATTGTCAAGATTGAGTACTAAGGCCAAGGTCAATACTCATGAAAAGTTAGGAGAACGAGTATAAGAAAATATCTTAATAAAGTTCAAGGTTTAAGCAAGGCAATACTAATGTAATGAGTTAGGAACTTTACCAATACAAACATAAGAAGTGGTACCTCTTCTAACAAAAGTTGGATAAACTTTTGTAAACTTTTGTAAATGTTCATAAATGCATGAGAGAGCACAAAGGCCATAAAAGTGCTAATGCATAGAAAATTTGTAATTGAATGTGTATAAATTTATATGTGTGATAATTTGATAAATAAATGGAATTACAGTTCAGAGTTTTATTTATCACTAATTTTGTTAATAGAATTATTTACACCCATTGAAGGTTCAAATCTTAATAGATACCTTCTTATATGAATGGATTTATGTAAATTCACACAAATAATAAACTAAGTAAGTGATTGTTGAAATAGTTTGTTATCATAAAAAGATGCGACTCTTGGTCATAATAGATGTGACATTTTTATATGAAAAGAAATGATTGTTGATATGAAAAATCGTTGATGGTTTATCATAAAAGAGAGCACCAAATCATCCATTGTTAATTACAACTATTAAAACAATGACTTCTTTGTAACACTTATACACACGATTTTGATAACACAATAAATGTGAAATTTCAAGAAAGAAATTGAGTAATTATTGAATTCATTTCTCTATATATTTGGTGAATTTCCTAGAGTTAAACCCGTAACAACAATAGTAAGGGCAAATCATACCATCTTTGCAATATTCATCATTACCTATCAAAGTATAAAAGATCTATAACTACTATTCAATCTTTGTTAGTAAAACTAATTTTCCCAATATAATTTTCATGTAATTAGCTAAAAAATGGTATTATTTATGAAAATATGAAAAGATAAACAAGAATAGCTAATGTTCCAAAAGAAATGAAATTATGATCATATGAGTCAACTTCATTGAGGAGACAATTGAATAATACGTTTTATTAATCCAATGAGGGGGAAAAGTGTTAGAAAAGTCCTAAACTCATTGCATTTGTGACAATTTGGTCCTAAATTTTTTAACTTGGTGCCAATTCAGTCATAAATTTTTTAATGGTGCCAATTTAGTCATAAACATTTTAAATTAGTACCAATTTAATCATAAACCTTTTAACTTAGTGCCAATTCAGTCATCCGGCAATTTTGGCTGGATTTTGCTAAGGTAGACGATGGTTGATGCTAATGTAAACAATTTTTAATAGTAATTTTACTAATTTTTAGATTTTTTAATTATTTTTTTTGGATTTTTTCCTCTCTTTTTTTTTTCGCTCATTCATTTGTTATTCCTTTAGGCGATGGCCGGCCATCTACTATAGGCAATGGCCAACCACCAGCCATGACAAGTTGAGGTCGAGCCTCGTGAGGGCGGCCTCACTCAGAGACAACCGGGAAGGCTACCTTACCCGAGCAAGGGTTGGCCTTGCCAATTTGGCGAGGGAGCCCTCACAAGGGCTGCCCTACCAGGTCAACAAGGTAACCTTTGCCAAGGCTTAGACTTACCTTGGCCAAGGGAGGCTAGTTCGCTCGGCCACTGCTTGTGGCCGATGGCTGTCCACCACCTAAAGGAAGAAAAAGGGAAAGAGAGAAAAAAAATCATATAAATAATTAAAATATTATTAAAAATTGTTCATGTTGTGCCAATGGTGCCACATAAGTCGATCGACATACACGTTAGCAAAATCTAGTCAAAATTAGCTGAAATAACTGAATTGTCGTTAGGTTAAAAGGTTTAGGACTAAATTGACACTATTAGAAGGTTTAGGATTGAATTGGCATTAAATCAAAAGGTTTAGGACTAAATTGACACCATTAAAAGATTTAGCACTAAATTGATATCAATGTAATATGTTTATAACTTTTTTGACACTTTTTCCTTTAATGAGGAGCCTTGATTGGAAGACTAGTTGTGTTTTGCATTATTGCGGTCATAAACTATTATATTATGTAGCTTTTAGTCAAATTACTAGAGCTCTGTTTATTTTGCAGAAAATAAATGATTTGAAGAACGTTTTTATAAAAATAATCACTTTTATCGCTTTGATTAGTTAATGGAATTTTTTTGAATATTTGAAAATAATTAATGTTTAAATATTTTTGCGATCGATGAAAATATATGTGACCTATTCATTTTTGTAAGTGATATAAGTAATTATTTTTAGAAAAATATTTTCCAAATTATTTATTTTTATACGAAACAAACAAAGCTAGGGCTATAGTCATATGTAAATATATTGCTAAAATGAGCTAGAAAAAGCTTGTTTGTTCTTGCTAGTGTACCGGTTGGATTTTGAGGAGTTGTTATGAGGCTGTACAATACAATAAGGAAATGAACTTTACTGAAGATATGCCCCCAAATTTCTTCGGGCTCGTTCTCGATCATGGTATCCTTTGTTTGAGTTTGTAAGGAATGCATCCAATTCAACGGGGAAGCCACATGACGACAAGGAGGAGACTGAACTGAAGAAGAATTTGTGGAGAAAAGTGTTGCCTTATTCATGGAGGGCAAGTTTATCTATTGACAATTTAAGATGAGACTCGGCTTAAATTTTTTAAAAAGTAAAGTAGATAACGTATATTCACTTGTAGAAAAATTCTGAGAATTGAAGATGCTTCCCTTCTGGATTGCCAAGAGTTACCAGATGCTCTTGGGCCTTCTGACTTCTTATCACATGTTTGGTGCACAGAAAAGGGGGGAATGCCCATATCCCACATCTCATAGGGAATCATCATTTCTACTATATGTAATGATCCACAACTCTATTACTATACTAATTATAACAATCTTTTATCCATCAAAAGTCCGGGGCAAAGAGTGAGAAACACTCTAATCAAGGATAATGCGCATCACATATGAATCTCGTATATGTAAAGAGCCAGGTTTCCGCATCCACATGAATCTCTTTTCTACCAGTGTATCCGGACCCGTGTGCATCCTGCATTTTTTTCAGGGCCTTATATGTTTAAATCCTTACCGATATGAAGAGTAACTTGTCAATATTTCGGTTCTAATGAATTTGAAAAGGGCGAAATATTTTTCCCCCAGATTACCAACTTTTACATACCAACCCAATATAGTCAAGTTCTATATTCAGATGGCACAGAATACCAAGGCCCAAATCTGATATACAAGAGAGCGTGATCATTCTTCCCCAGCTTACAGCTTCCGTATCTTCTTGCTTCTTTTACATAAGGAAAATTTCCTGCCTGCTGGTTCCACTATCTACAAAATGATGAAATTTTTAGTTCCCATCAAACATATGAGAGCAAGTTTCCAAACACCGTGTTTGCCACTATCATCCAACTTCAAAAGTGCTGCCAATTCTTACTCCTGCATTCATGGAAGGAGAAGAGTGAAGACTGTAAAACAACTTCCACTCATAAAAATAAGCCATGCTCCTCATCCCTAGCAATACCTGAAACATTGGAAAAAACATTTGCCACCAACTTCAATAGAATAGATACACGACATTTCACCACAGCTTGCACTTGTTTAAGATTTGACCACGCCAATTGAACAAGAAAATCAGCACCATCCATCCATCTCATGCATTTTACAAACTTGACACCTATTAGCGACAAAGGATGACCGATAAATTTCAATTTAAGAAAATTTAAGAAGAAAATTCCTCCTCAAAAGGAATGCTATAGAGCAAATCCAAGTTTCATGACCATGCATGTCAATAATCTCACTCTCCATATAAAGCATAAAACCAATCCAAAAGTCTGCAATGGACCCCAAAATGGTATCAATTTAAAAAGAAAGCCTCTCTTTCTGGTGAAAAAAAGAAAAAAGGAAAATAGAAAGCCTCTCTCCAGTTAAGCCAGAAGAGATAGTAATATCATAATTTGTTGATGCATGAGTGGAATTTCTGACTACAGATATAACTACTCCAGTCCATCTATCAAACAATGACAGGTGAAGGAAATTTAAATTTTTTACTTTTTGTATACAAAAACAGCTGGTTTTTCTGCCAACTTTCAGGTGACATCGATTCAAATATTTTACAACATAAATCTAACTCACATTTCCTCCAGATAATCAACAGAAAATAAAGTCAACTTAAAGACAAATGCATAAATTACATGACTTGTCTGGCCAATAAAACTATGTAAGGTTACAAACAATGGCAACAGGTTAGTGCCATTAAACAGTCAAAAGTCTAATTTTGGTATCTAATTTGTAGTGTTTTTTTCAAATTCGACTGCCAACAGCAATGAAGTTTTTAACTCACTTGATTTGTGCAATCAAGTGATTGAATCACCTACCTTTATCCCCACAAGTTTGTTACCCCAGCATTGCTGCCATGGTAAGAAGTGATCAAAAGACTTGATCGCACAAATCAAACAAGTCATCGATTGCATGAAGAAAGGGTGGAGAATAAAATCAAGAAACCAATATTAGCAGACCAAAATAAGACTTGCCCAAAAGGAAACACCTAACAATTTAGCATTAATAGCTAAGGGCATTAGACTAGATTATTCAAGTTCCCCCAAGAATAAGTTCTTGCCACAATTAAAAGTACTTACCAATATAACAAATTAATCAATCGGGTGTTTGTCGGCCTGGCGTGAGGTATAATGTGCAGAAAGTAAAAGCAGAGAAAGGAAAGCACTTGCTACAAAAATCGCATCAAACCACCGGTGGTAGAAATCAAATTGGATATCTCCACCTAACACATCAGTAATGATCAACCTGCCAAGACAAACAGGAATGCTATTCAGGAAGCCTATTAAAATTTTGCATCCCATGGGATGATGACCGCCAGGTCTGACAACAAAAAGGAAATCCCTAATGTGTTCGAGCAATATATCAGTTTTCAGAAGCTATGTGAGAATCCAATGCATTGGCATAGAAGATGGCAAGAACAACCATGCACGAGAACAAAATAAAGCCTGTTTAATCATCTCACTTGCATCTCAGACATTTTGCAAGACCACCAACATATACAGAGTCTTCCTCTTCTTCAGTCTTTGCTATTCCTAAGCTTTTGCGGGATGCATGCTCTAGTCTAAGTCAGTATTACTGATGTTTGGTTTAATTCAAACTTCCTCCCTCTCAATTCTTAGAGTTTGCTGATGTACTAGAAGAGCTTCTCTATAGATAAATCTAATTTCTCATCACAAACAAGGATCTTTATGCAGGCTACCTTATGAGTGCATTGTGTGGCTGCAACAAATATTACTTATAAACCACACTTCACTGCAATAGTTCTTTGTTCTCTAGTCATGTGAGGCCAACCTTCAATGGAAAGAGCTAATTCAAGGTAGCATCTTCCCACCTATGAGCCAATCAGAACATTCGTGCAGTTAGCCAGCAAAGTGCTTCAGGTCAAGGTGTCAGCTCCATCTGACTTTTTTATGTTAGTTTCACAAAGTTGTAGGGTTTTTAAGGATTCTGCTGTCAACTAGGCAACTTCTTACACAAATTTCGGACTGATGCAAACCAATTAATGTAACGCAATTCTCTCATGTGCTGTTTTGTGGGATGCCTTAAGGAACACTAAAATGTAGGGCACATCCACAAAAAAGAAAAAAACTATACTGCTATTGGAGAATGATAATTACCTGTAATCATTGGCCAAACTTTTCCGTATCAGGAGAATAGAAGAGAGAAAATACATCCCCATTATTTCGGAGAGGAAGAGTACAACATTGCTAGAAGACCCACTTCCGACTCTGGAAACTGCAAAGAAGAACTGTATAGAAGACCAAAATTATCAGTTGAAGCTCAAGTTTGTTGAAGATGGAGCCACCAGTAATTTTGAGACAATTCCATCCATCTCATAGAACATAGAACTTACAGAAGATGTGAAAAGAATTCCTTTCAAATTCTACATTCTAATTGAATTATTTACTTGCTTAAATCCACCCTAAATTGAATCAACTTCACAAAAATCGGGAGTTACCTTCATTAAATTTGTTAAGAATCCACGAACCGATATAACAATCAACATTCCGATGAACATCAAAGAAATGTACTGCACAATTGACAAAGAGAAAATAGACATTAGCATCATTTAAAATAATAAAGTTTAGATTTCATAGAGCTAAATAAGGAAATTTTTATGCAAGAGGTACCAACGGGGTACCACCCCTATCCAAGCTTACAAAAGAGAAAGAGTCAAGTAACTCTTAACAAATTTTAAACTGTCAAGTGAATTTTCAGTAATCCAAAAAATACTAAAACCCTGTAAAGATCAATTCTTTACATCAAGAAAATTAGACGCTAGACTCCCAATAGCCCTCAAATCTCTCCCAAGCCAAAAAAATTGTGGGAGGGATAAATAGCAAAGTTCAGGATTTCGCCATGCAATAATGATCAAGCATGCTCTCTGTTGGGTTCTCATTATTTGCATGAGGTAATTATTTAATCAAATCACTGTCTAATCATCTGCATAGAATATGAAACCCAGAACCATCTCTATCTAAAATATCATATAGGGGAACACGAGTAGGGTACTGAATCCCAACACTTTTGCATAAATGGACCCTACTCATAAATCATTAGTGTCCGACAGTCTATGGGCAATGAATCACACAAGACAAACCCTCCAGATAATTGTTGGTCAGTAAAATATAATGATAAGATGGGAAATCAAAATTAATGTTTAAGATCATCAGTGCTCAATTACTTGCTAGAATTTATATTCACTGATCCATTTTCCACAATAACTATTCTCTTTAAATAATGTTCATGCCTTTCAAAGAGACAGGATAATCATGACTAGGTGATTGGGGGAAAAACTTGAATCCATATACAAGTACTTTAACCTTCATGACAGCAGATCCTTTAATATATCATGGTAAAATCCCACCATGTTCCAAACATGGAGAGGCAACCTCAAAAACTTAAATTTTTGATGTCCTGGGCTATGACCCTGAATTTCTGATGTCAAGAGCTTATGTCACTGAACAAATCACTTATAGACTGGTGTCACCAAATCTGATCTTCATGTTCCTAACTTTCCTCCTTGAGCAAAATGACATATGTTGCTCCACATAATGATTCATTAAACAATGGTTTTAAGTTTAATAGAAATTTCTAAGCTAATGGTTTTCCACCTTACTGAATCCAAAAATAATGAGTTCTCCCAGTTAGCAATGCAAAAATCTCACAAGGTAAACTTTTATAAGCAGAATATTCACATAAACCTATAACATATACCATTACAAGAGAAGAGCTAAATATTTTTCCATAGACAACCAGAAAACCAATTAAGAAAAGAATCTTTGTGAAATTTCCGATACTTAAATCACAGTATTGCCAGGATGAACTTTGTTATACCATGTGCAAACAAAGGAGTGATGACAACAAACCAAATTACTAGAAGGAATGTGTTCTAACATATGCAGAAATATCACAGAAACCAAGCTATAAAACCAACCTGAGACAGCAAAGAGACATTGATACCAATATCAAATAACCGCAAAAATATGCTGATTGTCCTTGTCACAGGATCTACTGAACCAGCCTGCAGAAGCCAAAGTCGGTTAATACTTCAAAAACAAGAGAATCACCTCTTTAAACTATGCTTAAAAGAAAAATGGGCAATCATTAATTCAGAAACCAACAGGAGATGTCAGATTGAAGTACAGACCTCCTTAAACACCACGCTTTGTAAAGACTGCAGATAGAAATAAAATTAAATCAATTAGGCATCTTGCATTCAGGGATCAATTCAATTGGTATCTGTACAATGCACAAGCTCGTGGGCAGTAGAAATACTCAAACTCACATAAGCAAATGAGTCAGTAATTCATTGCCAGAAGGGGCAATGTCTAAGCAAATATTCAGCATCTTTGTCACAACGGACATTTGATTTATTGCAAACATATATGTTTCTGCCAACTCTAGTTAGTGGGATGAGACACATCCTTAAATTTAATATCTTTCATACAAACAAGCTGAGAAGCTAGAGTGTTTCCGATCGATAAAAAAGCAAAAGTTAAACAGTTAGGAAAAAGAAGGATCACTTGCCAAAGAAAAGGAAAAAAATGCTATAGAATAATATTCGAAAAAATTTCGAGGTAGAATGACTGAGTCTGCACACATAAAGTGTCCACTGTGTGTGTGTGTGTGTGTGAGAAGGAGAGAGAGAGAGAGAGATTCACAATTTTAACGCAAAATCTGATAAATGTGTTTCACAACTATATGAAATTGAGACTAGTTTTCATTCAGGCCAGCCCTATAGCATTTTGAAGCCATTTTATTTGTGAAATAAGTAGGCAGAAGAGTTCTCACAGACATCGAGGTGCATGAAAAGTTGATTAACCAAGTCAGGAAAAAATCAAAATGAAGTATCTCTAAATATTCTTGTAATACCTGAAGTCTCACATTGGATGAGAAAAACCCTTGAGCTACTCAAAAGTAAACATTTACCCCCAAGTGGTCATCACCTTGTGAAAATACTCAAAAGTACTCCTATTGAGGGCTTGGCCACATGAATCAGGCTTGAATGTCACACACGATATCAAAGGAGGACTCCTTCCAGCGGTGTATGGTTCATGGATGGACCATGCCCACACCCAATGCAATGAGATCAGAGCCAAGCCCCCAAAAGAAGTGCTGAGTACACACAAGGTGGGGGTGGACCTTGCTGATAAATAAAATTCCAAGAGATCTTGCAATCATAAGCACACTGACCTTTCAATCAATGATGATGTGAAATAGCAGTTAGCTAATATGATAAGATTAAGCGCCAAACTAATCCAGGAAGTCCTTTGCAGAGCATTTTGAAGGTCAATGGCAATACTTTGGCATAACACCAATCATTGGAATTGTTGTGGCAAATTTTTTGTAATACTTACAGGCAAAGAAAAAGATTAAAAAGAATTAACTCAGAAGACAAGCGGCGGCATAACATAAGGAAGATGATTGTGTCAAGTATAGCTCTTTATAGCACTTAAAGCATCCGCTTATCAGAATTTAATGGTGAATACATTTGGAAAAATAGCACAACATTGGAAACATCTGAATGGAGTAGATCAATCAGCAACATTAGAGAAAAAATTGAAGTATCTCAAACTGTCATAGCCACTCGGTTACCAAATTCTACAAGCCAAATGGGTTTTTATTTTATTTTATACCAATTACAATAAGTCAATTTTGGTAAAATAAGAGCTCCTGAAGACCACACAGATTGGTTGAACATTTCTGCAGAGATTAAATCTTTCATGATTGTTGCAACAACTATTGCATTACGTGGACCTTATAGATGGAGAGAAATAGAAAGCTACAGTAAGAGAAAGAATTGCTTCTGTCACCATGGAAGAAAATTTTCTACAGTAAGAGAAAGAATTGCTTCTGTCACCATGGAAGAAAATTTTCTACAACAGTAGTGGGAACTGTGTCTACTTTCTAGTTTATTTTCCTCTGTTTTAAGTCCAATTACATCCTCTTCCGATAATATATCTTTCACATACTGCAGCATTGCATACTGCAGCATATTTTGTCAAAGTATAACCATACCTTAATCATCTTGTATACACAGTAGACTGAACAAGCATAACCAAGTAGATTTTGCATATGACCTCTCCATGTTCGAGAATAAGCAGCTGCTTCCTGCATTAGAGGTAATGGTCATTTCAGGACCTATGAAGAAAAATGCTTAGGTGGAAAAGCATATGCTTATGGCAATATATATTCAACAAGCCAAAAATGGTGGTTGCAAGCTGCAATATGCCACCTAGGGTCTAAGATATGTTTTCATCCAGCCATTTTAGTATTATAATGGTCATAATGCCATCAAAGTAGTCTAAAAGCCAAAAATTTGAATCAAGTAGGAGCTGCATGAACTGAAAGATCTCTCAATGTGCATCTGATATTGACCTAAAAAGAGAGAAGTAAGGTTTATATCTTCCTATACTGCGTAGCTCCCAAAAACCCAAAGATTTTGTCGTACATAACATCCACCATTCCTAGGCTATCTCCAAGTAGCTAATAGTTAACAGCCCAGGTAGTAGCCTTACATATAGCTGTACCACATATATGTAGAAAACAGCTTAAGGAACACTTAAAGCATGATAAAGAGATTCAGAACAGAAGAAAGCCTACTGTGAAAATTTATAGCAAAAAATGCAAGAAAAAAAAAAAAAAAACCTTGGCTTGGCGAAGCTCATAAATTTCCAAAAATAATTGCTTCGAGAGCTCTTCCAAAGCTTGTACCTCTGCTTCCATGTTCTTAATATCTTAACAGGATGCAAAAACAGTATGAGGCATTGTCACACTATAAAATGACTGTTGTACAAAGAAAATCTAAAAGCTTATCAGCAGTGGAGTTCCAACAACAAAAGAACCAAAGGGATATATGAAGACTTAAGTTGGCTCATTTGGCAACTGACATTTGATCACCTTAAACCACAACGATACCAGGGCATCTAATTTTCAACCGCATCATGCACCCATGTTTTGAGTTCTATTATCCATTACATTTCTCATATGTATCACTGATTCATATTTGATCTGTGGATCAGTGGAGTTTATCTTTCATCTGTGGCAATTGGAACTCCATTTCCAGGATAATTTTTCTGCAGCAAATTGGTGAACAGATTTAATACTAAAGACCCAGACATTAGCGTAAAGCTACTGTCCAGCCCATACAAGCTATAACAAAGATTTTCAACTAAATTCAAACAGAAAATTGCAATACGTTTCTGCAAGATGGATAGAGGTTAGGCTGAGTAACGGTAAGGAGAATCTCTTCAGGAACAGTAGTGGCATGGCAATACAAACAGTAGGCCAGTCACATGTCAAAGCATAAAAGGGTATGCCAGCATGGAGACCTAACAAGGAATATAAGTGCATAATGCAGATCATTTTTTAATAAGAAGCCCACAATAGATGGGTCAATTCCATGCTAATGAAACATGACCAAAGCCTGATGAGAAGTTCAAATAAAGAACTGTTTGCATTGTGAGGAATTAAACTAGTGGCATGCACTAAACCCACACATTTTTTTCCTTCACCGCTAAACCAATCTCAAAGGCTACATGTTAAGTTATTTCTCCAAGCATAAGTTGCAAGCTTCCAACATACTTTCTTAATCGCATAATTTGCATTTCCCCCATCTTCAATAGAACGGTAATGGCATGGTGACACAAGTAGGTCACTCACATGTCAGAGCATAAAAGGGAATGCCAGCAGGCTAACAAGGAATATAAGTGCATAAAGCAGATCATTTTCCAATGACAAGCCCACAATAGATAGGCAAATTCGATGCTAATGAAACACTGCCAAAGCCTGATGAGAAGTTCAAATGATAGACTGCTTGCATTGCGAGGAATTCAACCGGTGGCATGCACTAAACCCACTCATTTTTTTCCTTAACCGCTAACCAATCTCATGGGCTACATGTTTAGTCATATCTCTGTGCATAATATGCAAGCTTACAACATACTTCCTTAAATGCATTATTTGCATTTCCTCCCTCCATGGAACAGGAAAACTAGTTCAAAAGAAGATCGATGCTGACCTTGCTCTGTTTGGTCCTCTTGCACTGTTCTTACCATTGTGCCAACAATCCGTTTGAATAAAGATCTAGCCTTCAACTTCTGCAACATGAGAATTTCTTTATCAGCGAAGATATTAGATGTAGTAGAAGCAGCAACAAGGCACTGGAAAAGCTTCAGCTCTTTCAATATTGACAAAAGGAAAATACAAAACCCTCCACTCAGCATTAGACCGGTTAAAATTTTTAAGCATTTAAATTTCCTATTGTATTATCTGGCAGCTCATTTACACTCACATCAAATTCTGTGCTAATTATGTCATTCAAAATGTCTCTACTATAAAGTTGATACTTACTGAGGTACTCAAATTTTGATGCAGATGTTAAAACAGAACAGCCACGTATCTTTTGTACTTTGCGTTCAAATCAATTAAAGGTGCTGCAAACTACAGAATTTTTTTAACTCAAAAAAAGTTCAGACATCCATATTTTCACTCCCTTGGAATAAACTCACAAAATAGAAAAGAGAGTCGCCAGCTAAATTTGGAAGTTTTTGCATATCCTCAATGGGTAAGCCTGAGCTATGTCCAACAGTGTGATCTATACTAGCCTTTGCAGTGGAGTGGGAGATACAATGAAAAAAGCCGCACAAGTCAAACAGTAAAGCGTAAAACAGAAGTTCCATAAATAGCAAGTACTCTAATCCAATAAAAGTTAACAAATAATACTCTACTATCTTGATCTTCTTTTAGCAAAAGACTATTCCAAACACAAGATGTAAGGGTGTGAAACCAAAGAAGAGGGAGAGAGAGAGAGAGAGAGAGAGAGAGAGGAAACCTCTTCTGATCCTTGCATTCGGGCCATTTCCATCTGGGAAAGAATAATTTTCTTTTTCTTGAGGATACAAGTCTCTATCGATTGCATTAGTTGTCTCTCTAACGCTTTAATCTCTGCTTCCTCAATCTCTCTGCAGCATTTACAAGACAGAGATCACTCTGGAAGAACTCAGTTATCGGTGAAAAGAGGACCCATTTATTTATTCTAAATAAGCCCAGACATATCTACTGTTGGGGGATGTGCTGCAAATAAGTGTTCATATTTCATGAATTCAATTTTCAATCTTAAACCAAGAATAGAAGGGGAGGCAGTTTATTTTGATGCCCAAAACTCACAGAATCAATCGTTGGTTTGTCTTTTCTTCTATTTTTTATAAGCTGGTAAAGGTTTGGTCGCACCAGGATAACTGATGAGTCCACAGTCGAGATGAGTGTTGACGTGTAACAAAGCAGAAGTAGGAAGGCAGACTATTATCATGTGGAGAAAGGCACTGAAATGTAAATTACCTGATGAAGAGGGACAAATAACTATAGGGCAAATTTACAGCTCCAAAACCGGATAAGATAGCCATAACAGTCACGCCAATGACTCCAATTCTACTGACCAACTGAGGCATGGTAAAGAAACCTGGGAACAATAAAGATGAGAAACCATGCGGTAACCCCCAGTGAGACTATCCAGAGTGCAAGATACGAGCAAAAACTATGAGGCAGAGCCTGACAAGCACATAGAACATCAGGTCTGTGTGATGTGGGCACCAGGAGATGATGCACGATGGAAAGTGAAATTAAGTAAGAGAAAAAGGCCCATTAGGGACAAATAGCTGAGAAGATCAGACCTTTATCAGGTGAAGGCATGGGGAAGTGGATGCCCATGCGCCAAAAGGCATAGAGAAATGCCAGCAAGAACAGAATGGCTCCAGTGGCAGCACGTTCTCTCCTTACACCTGATTGACATTGGGGGTGGGTGGAACGGTCATGGAAGCAACTAGGAGGAGGGGGAATTGGATCAGGAGGAGGAGGAGGAGGAAGTACCACTGTTGCAGAGCATGAGGTAGCAGTGATAGTAAGGCAGCAAGAAGACCAAGAGCAGTATCAGACAGAAGAGGTCCACTTTCCAGTTGATCCATCGAGCCCTAGACAGGGGAAAAAAGAGAAGAAAGAAGGTTGGAAAAAGGCAGACGGGAGGGGAGGATTCATAATCCAATTCGAATGGAATCGAAACGAGGAAGGAAGGAAGGGGGAACGGGACTCACTCGCGGGATAGGAGAGGGATGATCTCGAAGAGGACGAGCTGGAGGAGATTGCAAGAGAAGGCGAAGACGACGCTGAAGATGATCTGGACGAGGACCCTCTTCTCTTCGTACTCCTTGTACAGCCGCCGATTCAAGAACCAGAGCCCCGCCCAGCCCAGCAGCACCAACGATCCCACCGCCACCAACCCCTCCCATATCGCCCATCCCCACCCCATCTCTCTTTTCCACCGCTCTACAACTTCAATTCGCGACTCCTCCGCTTTTGATCAGATGAACATCTTTTCTTCTGCATTTCCCCTTCCTTCCGCCGCTGGGATCTTTTTACCCTACGCTTTTCTGTCTTTAATGATTGTTAAATTTTTTTTTATCTCCACCTTCACCCACCACGACACGACCTGTAAATGTAATAATAAGATGTCATTTTTCCTTGGAATTTCCCCCAAAGCCTAACCCACGCGATTTCCGGCAACTCCTTTTCAACTCTCGACCCTTCTTCTGCAGGATCTTTATAATTCATGGATTTTGTCCGCATTTGCTGAGGATCTATGGGGATTGTGCTTACTCTAAATTTTGAAACCCTTGAAGTTCTTCACAACACTTCTGACCAAGAAAAACAAAACTTTTCACGGCATGAGATATTGACCTGTAGATTTACATACAATTTTTTCCATTAATTTTAATTGAAATTATAATAATATCTTATGCTTTGGTGGGAAAGTAAAAAAAAAAATTCTTTTGCTTAAGTGCGAATAAATATGCCATCATGACTTATTAAAATTCATGAACAAGTAAATTTATTATTTCCTTATAAAAATTTCGAATAAGTACTTTTGTTTTCTTTGTCGGAGAGCTATTGGGGGGGTTTGAATCTCCATTCATACCCACGTCTATAGACCTTAAATAAGATGCCAAGCAAAGTTTAAGTTTTCTCCTATTAAGGATGGAGAAAAACATCACCCCTCTTGAAAAAGAAGATTTTGTTAAAGAGGCTGCTTAGGGGCACTTGTTAAATACTAAATAAGGAATCAATTAAGTGATTGGTGAAATTGTCAAATTGAAAATTATAGGCTTTAACTCCTAGGCCTATACTATATGTATATTAGTGAGTGTTCTTTTCATTTGACAATAAGATAAATATAGGGTAAAGTGATAATTTTTGCTGCACTTACTATTTTTACGATGTTTTTACATATTCAAGATTTTGAAAATTCATTAAACAAATCCAGCAAGATAAAAACCTAACAGAAGCACTGATGCAAACAGCCCTGACTTCGTCATCGGCCATGGTAGCCAGGCCTCTTGCCGGGCTCAGGCAAAGGACGTCGTCACTTTTCAATTCATGAGGCAAGGAGGCGCACATAAACACAAAAAGAAAAGAGATGTAAATTTAGGACGAAGGGGTCGGCACCCTCGGCAACACGGAGCATTATTTTCGTACACAATGTCGTGCCCTCCTCCCGTTCATTTTCGCCGAAAAGGAGAGGAACCCGCCAACGAAGACAAAGGAACAAAGTGAACTGGAAAGAGTCAACGCCGCCTTCTTGTCATGCACGTCTCCAGTTGACCAGCAAAGCAGGCAAAAATGAAAATGATTTCAATCAGAGCGAGCAGCAGGCACAGCAGCCCTGTCTTCCCCTTTTGTTTTCCTAGGGGATGACAAATTCTCCAAACAATTTACGAACAGCTCAGCTCAGTTCAACAACCATTTGATTGGGGGAGAGGGATTGGGGATTCGCGATCGCGATCGAAAGGAAAACCAGAAAAAAAAAAAGAAAAAGAAAAGAAGAAAATGGGGGAGGGAACGCGGCTTTGAAGCACGACAGGGCAAAGCCAGGTGGGGGCCGCCCGTGTCCCCCTCCCTCCTTCCCCTCCTGAACTCCCAGTCAGCCCAGCCCCCCTGGCTCTCTCTCTTCCTCGCTCGCCTTCTCCATTTCTCCCTTCCAAGTCTTTCTTTAATAAGATAAAAAGGAAACCAACTTAGCGATCGATTCCTCTGCGTCGTTCCGCATCTGCTCCTTGCTTGTTTTGTTTGATTCGTTGATTCCCTTTTCTCTCTGAGGGGGAGGGGGGGCCGCAGCGGGTTTGTTGGTGGTTGCTTCTCTTTATAGTGAAGACCGCACCATTGCTGACTCTGCCGCGTTTTTCGTGGACTGCCGAAAGGGATAGAGGATATGGGGAATTGCTGCTCTGACGACCGCGGTGGCAGGGCGGCCATCGGCGGCACTCCGGCTGATATTGCCCTCGGCAACGGCAACGACGCCCCCAACGACGCCGTCCACCTCTACCTCCGTTCTCGCGGCTACCACGGCCTCTACTCTCAGATCCAGGTCTCCTTCGCTTTCTTTCCCATTTCCCCCTTCTTCTTTTTCATCTGCTGCACCGGCCTCTCTTCAAATCTTCAAGATCCCAACCTCCAACTCAAAAAGAGTCTTACCTGGTCCCTCTTCACCAATTTGAGCATTCTACCTTGCACCTTCGACCTTGATTTTGGCTCCACTTCTTAGAACCCACCATCATTTTCTACCTCCCATCTGCAAAGCAGCCCTTTTTCTACCTCTACCATGTCATCTTTACTTAAACACCTCTGTTTCTGCAGCTGTCCTTCTCTGCCTCGGGCCTGCGAGATAGGGACGTCCTCTCTAAGGTTTGTTTCTCAACCCTCAAGCTTGTGCAGAATGTCAGCTATCATCCGTTGATCGTACTGCATCATTGAAGTTGTGCATTTCCTTAACTGCACGCCTCCCATGTCTTTGTTGCCGCGATATCTACTTTATTTCCAGCATACAACCCACAGGCGGGAAGACTTGCTCCCTCGGAACTGTGAGGGAATCGGGGTTTGCAGGATTCGATTTAGGAACAGTGTTGTCTACCTCAGTGCATTAACAATACACTTGTCCATCCCACCAGCTAATGGCTGCATCGATTTAAGCTCCCTTGAACTTTCTGTATACTGTAATTTAAGCTTCTAGAAAAGATCAAGAATTAGCTTTTAGAAAAGATTGTTTGGCACTCGACTTCAAGAATTTTTCTGTAAGATAGAGTTTCTTATGTCAGGATTTCATGTTTCTGTTATGTATGATACTTTTAAAAAAAAAGTGTCACATGGTCTAAGTTTTTCTTTTTTTTTTCTATTTTCTCTGCTTTAGAGTGATCCTATGTTGGTTGTCTACACAAGAGGAAGAGATGGAGTACTTAAGGAGGTGGGACGGACAGAAGTCGTGCTCAATTCATTGAATCCCAAGTGGATCAATACCCTTAATGTCACTTTCCAGTTTGAAATTGTGCAGACAATGTCGTGAGTGTATACTTTTCTGTCTTCATGGAATACCCATCTGTTTAATCAATTAAATATCATTCAATATTCTAACTTTAAGATTCTTCACCAATGACTTTGTAGATTTCGTCTGTATGATGTGGACACTCAGTTTCACCAGATGGAAGTAAAGGTACATATTCAAGGATGTTAGGACTGCCAAAGGCACTTTCTTTTTTGGGATGGGTAAAATGGTGCATATCATTTTTTAATCGACAGCAAAAAATTTTCCTTTATGAGGCACCATGGGTTTGCATGTTGGTCTGCTGCCCTCTGTGCAAAGAAATAGAAAACAAGATAAAAATCCATATCTTATCCGCATGTTTCATATATTTTATGAACTTACAGGATATTTGACTTCAGTCTTCATGTTTAGGTTCTGTTAATTAACATACATATATTACATTGTTGATCTACTATACTTCTTAAATTAAAAATGATTTTGTATTTTGTTGATGTGCTCTTGGCTTTTTATCCTCCTGCCTCATGTTTAGCCCTATTATCTTTTTAAGTTTTCTACGTACTTAACATATTGCATCGGATCATGTGTTTGGGAGAGAAATGTACCTATTTTATCTGGTCTGTGTTGATGGAGAAGAGTTTTTAGACATGGTCAAGAGTCAAATATATATAGCTTGGATGATTGACAATCTGGATGTTAATTTTTTGTCATTTGCAACATCCGGTATTCAGAAGAGCCCATTAGCAGAATCGAGTTTGCTAGCGATATACGATGTGCATTACTTAGCATATTATAAGACCCTCTATGTTACTTGATCTAATCTATATTTAAACTATGGACTGATACTTTTTAATGAGAGTAAAATGCTTTGACAAGCGATGGGTATGTGTTACGTTATTGACAAAAAATGAAGGGGTGTGAACTGAAGATTTCTGGAAGGCTGCTACGTGTTCACCTATTAAAGACTGACTGATGTATGAGGCAGCTGATTGTTCTTTTGTATGCTTTGAGAGTGTCTGATGTATCATGGATTTTGCACCGAGTTGTTAAGCTTCGTGTATAAGATATTCGTGTTACTACCTAAAGTGTTTTGCAAGAATACTTCAGTGAGAAATCATTTCCAGTGAATGCAAACAGTATTTATCAAGAGCATTTTTGACTCGCACAGATGCTTAAGCTTGAGGAGCAGCAGTTTCTTGGGGAGGCCTCCTGTGCTCTTTCTGAGGTATATCATGCAATGAGAAATTTTGATCTTCTTTGTACTGGATTTTCTTTGTGCACTTCCCTGAAACATGATGTGACTGAGAACATTCAGTGTTTGCTTTCATAGCCACTAGTTGGAAAAAATAATACTAACATCAATTAATGCCCAATATAATTATTTTCAGAGGAGATTGGATTCTGCAAATGCTGTATATAGAAACTCTTTACTTGACGCCATGATTTTGTTTTTCAGATCATTACCAAATCAAACAGGTCATTGACCTTAGATCTGACATATGGAGAAGAATATACAGGATTGAGTCATCCTCAAAATTGTGGAAAGCTTGCTGTACATGCTGAAGAATGTATTAGCTCTAAGACTACAACTGAGATGATTTTGAGGTGTTCAGAGTTAGAGCACAAGAATCTCTTCTCAAGGACTGTATGTGGCAACTAAGCTTCAGTTTTATCCCCCCTTGTCAATACTCCAAGAAACAACAATCTAATTTTCTTTGCATCTTCTGGATTACAACAATGTAGGATCCTTTTCTGGTCATTTCAAAAATTGTGGACAGTGGAATTCCAATTCCAGTCTGCAAAACGGAGGTCATCAGGAATGATCTCAAACCTACGTGGAAGCCAGTATTTTTAAATATCCAACAAGTTGGAAGCAAGGTATAAACATTTTCCTAATCAGAGAGTAGAATTTTGACTCCCTAGTCAACCTTTGCTCACTCTGCAGTAGAAGAAAGCTTTCTTCTGGTGCATTTTCCATTTCCTTTTGTTCTCTAGCAGTTAATGAGATGCTTAATCCATGTTTCAGCTATGTATGTTTTCTTTGAGGAATACCAGGTGTCCACATCCATATGTTGATATCTAAATTGTTGTGCAGGACAGTCCCTTGGTAATAGAATGCTTCAACTTTAATAGCAGTGGAAAACATGATTTGATTGGGTAAATGGAATACTTGTTGACATTTGATTCTCGTTTCTCTTGATTCTTTTATATGACTATGTTGACAATGCTTGTTGTACTTCACTGTATTAGGAAATTGCGGAAGTCACTATCGGACTTGGAAAAACTTCATTCTAGTGGGAAGGGGAAAATTTAGTTTTACCAACTGCTGCTGGAGATAAAGTCCTGAAGAGCCAGCTATTTGTGGATACATTTTCTGAGAGTACCCAACATACTTTTCTAGATTACTTGGCTGCGGGATTTGAAGTAAACTTCATGTTGGCTGTTGATTTCACAGGTAATGGTCTGCACTTCCACCATTTGTTGCTGTATTGGGGAATTCTTGCTTTAGATTAGTAAATTTCATGGGAGGTATAGAGGGGAGTTATATTCGTCTTCACTTGTCGCCTCATCTTGTGTACTAAAAATAGAATATGCAGTTGTGTGGTTTGGTCAGGCATCCTCTGCATATTAGCTGTTCTACTTGTATCTAGCAATCATTTTATTTTGGTCTTTCACCTGCTGCCAAAATGCTCCTTGAATTTTATGCTTGCCTTCACTAAGGTCGTAATTATAGATTGGCCAAGTAACCTGCAGTTTATGGTTCTTATTAAAAGCACACATAGTTCATGAATCTGTTGACTCATTTTTGCTTTTAGCCAAGAAGAGATTTTCATGTTTCTTGAATTTTTTATGTAAATCTGGGGACTGTCTTTTCACAGTTTCCTCAAGATGTTGGCCTGCGGAATTAATTAACTTGCTGACAATCATCATGCATCTACAAGTTGCCTACTATACTTGGACATACATTAGCATTATCTCCAAACATATTTTGGCTCATAGATTTGGTAATTTAATCTATTAGTTCAAAGTGAAAATCCTTTTGCAATTGCTCCATGCCATTTATGTACCGAAACTGAACTTGAAATTAGACAGGGACTGGTACTTACTTCAATTGTTACTCTGGTTCCTTTTCCATCAGCTTCAAATGGAAATCCTCGCCTCCCTGATTCCCTGCATTATATTGATCCCTCAGGACGGCCAAATGCGTATCAGAGAGTAAGATATGCTTCTTTTCAATTTCGTTTTCTCAATATATTATCCATAATTACGGTAAATAATATTCCCCACAGCACCAAAAATTCTGTTTGAACCTTCATGAGAGAAAACATGGGACATTACATAAATTTTCTGTTTCTTGGAACATTGAGGTACTAATTTGCACAATGAAGGAGATTGATGGCATGCCCATTACAAGGACTGTAAATTCACACACATTTGGATGACACTGACAGGCAATCTTAGAGGTTGGAGAAGTATTGCAGTTTTACGATTCAGACAGGCGATTTCCTGCTTGGGGTTTTGGAGCCCGGCCAATTGATGGTCCAGTCTCTCATTGTTTTAACTTGAATGGAAGCAGTACATACTGCGAGGTAAAATGTTTCCCAGATACTATTTATTCATCTTTATTCCTGCATCTCATATTTCCAGTTAAGGTTGTAGTTATGGTGTATTACAGGTTGAAGGAATTCAAGGGATCATGATGGCCTATACAAGTGCACTCCTAAATGTTTCTCTTGCAGGTCCAACTCTTTTTGGACCTGTCATTAGCAATGCGGCACAAATTGCTGGCCAATCTCTTGCAAATGGTCGGCATAGATACTTCGTGTTGTTAATAATCACGGTATGCACTAGACTGTGTGTTTTGTGATTGATGTTCATAGTCAATGTATAGATTGTGCCTACAAGTTGTAGATACTATAGAATTAATGCTTTTTGATGTTGATCTTTCTCCTCCTCCCATTTTTTCCTTGCCTTTTGGTACTTTAAAGGGTCAAAAGGATCATAGTGAATGCTTCAGTGCATGACCCTTCATTTTGGTGGTACTAAAAAAGTATGATTGTATGAGATGCTATAAAAAGGTTATGATTGTATCAAATGCAGTGTATTCTGAGCTGGTTTGGCTTATGAACATTACTAAGTGCCTTATGACCATTACCAAATGTTCTACAGTCATAAGTTTTATAATTGCTGCCACTTCCTCTTCATTATTGCCAGCACCCCTGCCTGTATGTTGCAGCATGTCAATTGGTAATGTGGCAACAACCGCCAAGTATGTTTTAAAATTGGCCAGGAACTGAACCAATTGTGAGGTGATTTCCAGTTTTGCCTGTTTAATGAGCCAATTCAAAGAAAGAATTTTATTAAGATATTGTAAATTCTTAGTAACAAAAAGAGAATGAAATTTAAAGAGACATGTCGTCGGGCCATAATTGGACGGTGCTTGATATGACTGCTGCTGGGGCTTGTCTTCTTCACTGGAAGAGATTCGTGCTCTGGCTGTGGGATAGCAGGAAAGTATTGGTTATTGCAGTAAGGGTGTCAGTACGGGGAAATGGTGGATAGCACCAGGGGAGTAATATTAAGGGCTACTTTGCTGTTAGCCAGGCATTCAACCATTTAGACTTCAAAACTTGGGGTAATTTTCACTGTTGGTTATTTAACTTGGTGCATTATGAACTTGAGTTACTAGATGTTAGTTGCAATCGATCAATGCACTGAGCTTTCATTTTTTTGCAATTAATACATTGTGACCATTTTACAACATTAACCGTCACCACTGCATTGGATCTCAGTTAATGCCTTTTGACTTCTCGTGTCATTACCTGTATCAATGATTGACTACCCACACCATGTCTTGTTCATCTCTTAAATAAAATAGTGATTGTGATTTTTATTCCCATCATTGTAGTCAACGAAATAAATATCATTGCAAAACATACTAAGCTTAGAAAAATCTGAAAAACGAGGGGCATTATTTTTTAATAGAGCAATATTTCTGCAGAGGGGTTTGTCACTAAGCTGATTAGAGAACCCGCTGTGAAAATCAAGAGAGAAGAAGAAAGAGAGAAGAAATAGAGAGGAGAAGAGAAGAGAAAAAGATCGTAAAGCCAAAAAGGGGCTCTAGGTTTCTGTGTGTGTCAGAAGCCTTACACCAATTGTGATATATTTATACTAAACATAAATTGTATATGACAATAATGCCCTTATTATGTAAAAGGAAATAAAGCTAAGAAAATAAAATAAAAACTAATCTATAAAAGGAATGTAACAGGGTTAATTCATGGTAACAACTTTTCTCTCTGAGAATTTGATTTTTCCTCCTGTAGTCTCCCAGGTTCCATTCTTGCTGAGTAGAGCAAAATTTTTCTTTTATGGGTCACTGTTATTTGCAGTTCATGGAAACACCTTGATGTTGCATTTAATTTGGCCTACTTATTAGGATGGTGTTGTGACGGATCTTCAAGAAACCAAAGATGCCTTGGTGAAAGCATCTGACTTGCCTCTGTCAATCCTCATTGTTGGGGTTGGTGGAGCTGATTTTAAGGAAATGGAGGTAATTATATTAAGTGGACCTTTTCTGCTTATATAGTTCCTTTACTAGAGTTTGTCCAAGACTTATTCTGATCGCAGGTTTTAGATGCGGATAAAGGAGAAAGGCTAGAGAGTTCCAATGGACGTGTTGCTACCCGTGACATTGTCCAATTTGTTCCCTTTCGAGATGTACAAAGTGAGTGATTGATTCAACTATTGACCTTAATACAAGCTATTTGGTTAGTTATTCATTTTACTCGACCCATGCAGGTGGAGAGATATCTGTGGTTCAAGAACTCCTAGCAGAACTACCCACACAATTTTTAACGTACATGCGGAGTAGAGGCATAAAACCGAGCTGTTAAGTTTTTGAGGATTGTACATAAAAGAAGTTGGTTTTGAGTGATTGGTTTTGGGCCATGTGAGGTTCCCTTTTGGAAGAAGTAAGGGGTAGCTGCTGCCACGACTTGACATTCTCTAGAATTCCATTCGTGTTATGAGGAGGCTCATTCTTTTATCTAGCGCATCACGGTCGCATGCTCATCACTTGCTTCCTTCACTGTCTACGGAGTTGCACAACTATGTTTAGCACATGACAGGTCGGAACTCATGTCTGTGCCCTCCTCTATGATCACTAAGTGTTTTTTGCTAATTCATATGAAGGTGAAAAACTGATAGTGACGTGAGGGACGAGAGAGATCGAAGGTGAAGCCTGAAGGGGAAGGTCACTATTATGCTCAAGCATTATTGGTGATCTTATTTTGATGGGTCTTTCTGTAATGAACTTTGATAATTTCTGTGAAATCTAAAAATTCAGAACGCTATTCAGGAACGGAGTCCAGAGAATATATGTCATAAAATTGCATGTGTTGTTTCTTTTTAAAGAGAATAAAATGCATACGTTGTTGTAAAGACTGATTTAGAATGTTGTTTGAAGTATCGCGTGATAAGAGCTTTCACCCCCGTGAGGTATGAATACAACAAAGGCTTGCCTCACCTCAACCGGATCCAAGGACTTTTTAATTCTTTTTTGGTAATTTATGGAAGAATCCGCTTCATCTCACTCCCGGTTGTGCAAATAAAAGGAAAAGGAGAAATGAAAGCAGAAAGAGAGAAATTGGAAGGTTGGGCATCGAATTGAAGAGATGGAGAGAAGGGGACAAAGCTAAAAGGAGAAGTCTTCCCTGTGTCGCCATGAATGAACTTGTTGATTGAGAGTGGAAACGGTGTAATTGGAACGACACGACAGGAAATCAAACGGGCCAAAACCATAGACGTGCGAAAAAAAGGTGCAAGCACCCCGGGGGCGGGGGGCGGGGGGAGGTGCGGGGCGAGGAGGAGGAAAAGGTGGTGGTGGAGTTGGATAATGGAAGTTAATTTTCTTTTTGATGTGGCCGAACGGGGTGACCGTTCAGTAGCTTTTTGTTGGGAATGTGGCCGAACGGGGACGTTGGCCGAAGCAAGGCCCAATGGCCATTGCTAATTTATTCGCAATGTACCTCATCAATTAGTAGTGATTTATGATGATTTATGATGATAATAATAATTACTAATAGTTTTACTAATTGTACCTCACTGAGGGCCAAACCCAATTGTATCGCACAAAAACCCTCCTTTTTTATATATACTACGGCTAAAATAGGTAATGACCATGTGCACAAATGGTAATTATGTGTGGAAAGACAATGAATAGGTTTAGTATAATAGGTGGGGTATAAAGATTAAGAAGAGGAAGAAGACATAAGGGTAGTTTTGGGAATTCAAAGTGAGAATTAGAAAAAAGGAAATTGGGTAGGAGCGAAGAAAGGAAGGATAATTTTGGGAAGTAGGAAGGAAGACGATCGAGTATTTTGACTTCTAAATATGTAGAAATAATAATACTAAGAGATGAGGTATTAATAAAGGATGTATTAAAAGAAAGACGCCGCTTCCTAATTTGCAAAAATGCCCTTTTCCCCTTCCATTCCATAGGTGGAATCGTAAAATGGTGAAATGTGGGGACCCAAACAAACGCCAAACCCAACCCAAGCACGTTGTCAGCCCAGAGGTTCCAAATAAAGAAGGAGAAGGAGAAGGAGAAGGAGAAGGAGATAGCCGCCCAACCCCAAACCCAAACCCAAACCCAGCCCCCTGTCCCTTTGTCTTGTCCGCGTCATCCTTTTCGCTGGCGGGATCAAACCAAACCCACCCCCACCCTTCTTCTCCCCTTCCCTTGTTCTCATTCCCGATTCTCTCTCTCTTTATTTTTCCTTTCTTTTTGGGGCCCCGGGGAAGAAGGGAGATGCATTCGCCGCCACCTTCGTCTTCGTCTTCGTCTTTGAGGAAGAAGCCCATACCTACCGAGAAGAGGGGGGAGGACGAGGAGGACGAGGACGAGGAAGAGACCATATTAGTGGCTTTGATTGAGCATCGCTCCAAGGAAGTCGATCACCTCCGTCGTCGCGTCGCTTATTACACCTCCCAGGTCTCTCTTTCTCTCTCTCTTTTGCATTTGCTTGTGAGCAGCAGAGGATGGATCCCATTATTGCATCAAAATGAAAACATATTGCATATAGCCTAGCCTTCTTATAGATAATGGAGTAGTAGTACGAGAGGGTCTCTGTCCAACTCCCCGACTCGTTTTCTTTTTTCTTTTTGACTTGCTTCTTCTTTGCAGCTCCACGAGGCAGAGAAGAGGCTCCATGGTTCCAAATGCAAATTAGCTCTGCTGCGAAGCAAGCACCCGGCGGCAGCGGCGTCGTCTTCTTCTGTAGCCAATTTGACTAATAATGGGACTGCAAACGTTAAGACGGAGCGCCGATCCACCAGTCCTATCGGTACAAAAAGTGAGGACCTTTTCTTGTATTCCCTCCCCCTAAACCAAAACTATACATTTCTGCCCCCATTCCCCAGGTGGACTCTCAGCCTTCCTCCTTCTTTTCAGGCCCTGGATCAAAGCCATCGGCTGGCTCCAGTGCCCTTCCTCCTCCTCCTCCTCCCACTACTTCTTCCATCCTCCAACAATCTCCGAGTGCCAGGACCGTTAAGGAGGAGAAACCTCGTGCACGTCCTTCTCCCCGGGATTCCGAGGCCATTCAAGATAGGGCCACCAAAAGAAAGATTGGTAACGCTTCCATAAGATGCTTCTTACCAGATGGGCTTCCTTTTTGACTCTTTGTCTTATCTTTACACATCTGCATTCAGACTCAAAGGCCTGCCTTTTCTTTTTGCCAGAACATAAAGAGCACAGAGAACTGATCCCGTTGATACGCAGCACATCCTCTCCATTCACCATTCGGTGCCAAACAAGCAGTCAGGTTCCCAGTCAACACAAGAGAAAGCTAAGGAGTCTCGCCTTGTGTCCAGCACAGGAGCTGCTTTTCGCAACCAGGTATTCGCGCTGTCCTTTTCATGGATTAGGATCGGGAGCTTAGTTGTTCAGCTGTCCTTTGCTCAACAAGTTCTTTCTAGGGGCATGCTTTAGTCTCGATTTTATTCAGTATTCATGGGGTGTTTGTGGCACTCGTGTTATTAAGTATCTCAGAGCATCTTCACAAAGATGCAATGAATTCCAAATTTGTAAGCTGATTTAATAAAGTAGACCTCATGAGCTAGTAGATCTACGACAGTTAAAACAATCCAACGCAAAGAAATAACGGAGGAGGATGGAGGGAGAACACATGTAAAACTTTTGTTACAAGGTGCCTCTTGTTACGCTAGTATGAATCACACATATTTCTAACTTAAACTTAGAAAACCCTGTTGATGTAATATCTTGCATTGGGGATCTTGGATCAATTAATACCATTTCATCTTAATGCAGAAGAGGCCTTCAGCAAGTATTCAGGAAGAACTACAATTAGTGGCTTTTATTAATCGAAACAGAAACTCATTTTTGGACAATTTTGCATTTCACGAGGCCTCTGTAATTTGTGTCCTTTAGAGTTTAATACTTTTGATGTCGGTGCTAAAAGATAGTTGGATGTGTTAGCTATCTTACAGATAGAGATGGGTTGTTTGGTTTTTAAAACAGCAATTTCAAACTCTTTGCATGTGTTAATTTCTGATATTCAATGTTTGAAGATGACAGTTATAAACTAATAACTTCTCCCACCCCTTTCTCACCGTCAAAGGAAGCTAGCTTTTTAGGAGCTTGTTCCATTATTTGCCTTTCCTGATTTTATTATGCTAATGAAAACGAGGATTGTGTCTTCAATGGGGATGGGTTATATTCGATGCAGGGGTGGAGACAGCTTTGGCTAACTTATTGTCTATTCCTTAGCTTTCAATCCTTTATCATGTCGTAATCTATGAATGTGTCTACATGTCACATTTGTTTGTTTGGAATGTTTTTAATCAGGTTTTTGTTTGTTATTTACAGTGCTTTGGATGGAGTTGTCAACTTGTGGCAAATTCAGGCTAACGGGTAAACTGTAGAATCCTTGACTCCTCCTTCCTAGGATGAGATTGTCGTTTTAATATGATGATAGTTTTGATCGTATGATCTGGTAAATGTGTTGTCAGGAAATCTTTTTCTAATCACATAGGTTTCAATTGTTTCTAGATTTCTTGAGAATTTGACAATTGAAAGTCATTTGACAAGGTTCAAGTAGAGCACTGACTCTTTTCCCCAATCAAGATGAAAGTAGCGTATCCTTAGAGCAAACAAGATGATGTTTGTCTCTGATTGATTAATGCCTTCAAAAGCTGTAAGGGTTCTCTCTCTACGGAACCCCAAATGCTGTCAGATATCATGTGCAATGATTTCCATGACCCAAGGCAGCTTTGTCATGGCATGAGTTCAACACTTGGATAACCCTACTTCAGTGGCAGCCGATCTTTTGCCATTCAATTTGCCTTTACAGTGTCTGTTGACCACTTTTTGGAAGATTATTGAGATCTCTCTTGGAGATGGGTGCACAAGTAAGAAAATGGGAAAGCTTGGGTTCCATATCACTCACCTGGACCCCATGTCTTGCCACTTGACCTACAAGGTTTGTAATTGGGTTTTAGTATCAACAAACCCTTGCTAGTAGCTTCTCCTTGGCTTTTGATTGTATGATCTGGTAAGTGTGGCTTTATGTTCCGAATGATGGTAGATCTGTCTTGAGATTCCTCTGTAAAAGTTTGCCTCTATAGAAGTTGCAATGCGAGGCTCAAGTATCAAGGTCGAGTTTGAAATGCAGAGCTCCCACCATGTCAAGTGCTATATACTTCTGTATGCCATGTTAATTTTTGGTAGAGCTGGTGAAAACGATTTGTTTTGTGCTTGTACTCTAAAGCTTTGACTGGTTACAACTGAATTTATTTTTCTTGAGCGAGGGGTTTGTGCCGAGTACCGTTTTTCTGGATTTTCATGATTCTTTGACTGGGGGCCCGTAGCCAATATGGTAGAAAAGGACTCTGTTACAGACTGCTTTTTGGGTTGTAAAACTCAGCAAAACAAGGGAAACAAGGGTCGATTTTGCTTATACCATATGCTGATTGCATATGGTCTATTACCTGAATAGGTTATGCACTCAAGCTTATCAGGTTCAAAATTAATGTTAACCAAGGAGGTTGATGTTGGAGATGCCGAGTGGGAGATGTGAAGGCTCTTGCTGAATCTTTGGATATAGAGTTGGGTTCTTCATGAAGGCGACATGAATTGACCTTTCAAATGCTAATGGCATCTCATCCCTTCAATGATGTGAAAAACCAGAAAAAGTTGCAAAGAGACCATATGGATTGATTTGGATTGCAAATGCACAAGTCACCTATTAATTTTGGATGGCATATCTACCCATCTGTATGGAGATAGTTTGCATTAATTTGGATAAATTTCTGATCAGAACCTCTTTTCACTGATTTACTTGTTATGCACTCCTGTATTTGCTTTTGCTCTCATACTACATTTTGCATACTTAAAGTATAGTGAGATTCCAGTCTTATTCGATCTATCTGAGCTTGCTATGGTTGCCATTCCAAAATATTCCAAGTTTCTTTCAATTGGGCTCTAGCATTTGGAAAAAGTAGGAAAATGGAGTACATTCCAGCAGAGCTGCCAATGCTTGCCAAACACCAAGAAGTACTGTAACTACTGTTAACATCTGATTCTTTAGATAGGAGGAAGCGCTGGGTAAAATGTGATGAAAATCTAAATAAAGATAATGCATTTGATGGAATGTAGTGTGACACCAAGGCTGTGCTTGTTTTTTCAAATAATCTGCTTTTCTAATCAGCTGTCTTTTCACTTTTTGAACTGTAGACATTCTGCCTCTCTGCTCAGTACTTCTGATTGTTCTTCGCTACGGGAGAGGAGATGGCCTGAAGATATAGCTTGGCATCCTCAGGGAAACAGACTGTTTTGTGCATACACTGCTGATGGTGGTGACTCTCAAATCTCAATCCTAAATCTCAATAGAACAAAAGAGGTAAGAGACTGGGTCTAATTTTCACACAGAGCTATCTTGTCAGATTAAAGAATTTCACATTCCTTTATTCTTTTCCCTAACTGTGATGGATACTGACATGTACATCTGGAAGGGGCTGTGGTCTGGTGAAGCGGTTTTTTTCATTTTAAGAGAAATTAAATCCGGGCCGAAGCTTGAAGCGTATTTGAGGTTTGCTGAGAGAGAGCGGGGGTTCAGCTGTCATAAATGGAAGTTCCAAGTAGCAATCCTCATGATCTTTGCTCTTCACCACATAGCTCTTAAATTAGCCTTTTCTTTTTAAGAGAAATTAAATCCATGCCCAAGCTTGTAGCTTATTTGAGGTTTGGTTCTATATGGGAGGGAGGGAGGGAGAGTTCAGATGATCTTTGCTCTTCACCACATAGCTTTTAAATTAGCCTTTTCTTTTTAAGAGAAATTAAATCCCTGCCCAAGCTTGAATTGGTTCTATATGTGTGGTAGCTATCTACATGGAAATAGACAGGAGAGAGAGATTTTACTTACTAAATACCTTTGAGATTTAGATTTTGAGATTTTACTTACTACATACCTCTTATTCATGTAGTTGGAATTGTAAAACTCTATTAAACCAAAGCATGGTAAGAGTAGAGTCCGGGTATCAATGCCCAGGTTTCATATTCTATCTGACTCTCCTGTTACTTGACGAAAAGGGGAAACTCGAAGAATTTGAGCAATGCTTTTAACTTTTGTCCTTACATAGCTAAGTCATGGACCAAAGGCAGATAAAATATCACAGCTTTCTTGGGAAGGGGTTCAATTTCCTCCTTGTGAGAGTCCAAAACTGGTCCATCTGGGATGACTGAAACACTGGTTTACTGGTCGAATGAAGTCCAAACATTATCTCTCTCTCTCTCTCATGTGCGCGCACTTTTGCACACACACATACACTGTAATTTCTTGTGTCCTTTCATCTCAAGATGACACTTATTGCCCAAAAATCTGCAGATATTTAAAGGTGAGAATTTTTGTCGTGGAAGCACTTGTGCCTCATGAATCCAACAACCTGCAATGTGCAATGAGTGAGCAAAACCAAGTAAACCTGATTTGGTTATTGATTTGTGTTGTCAACCAAAAACTGAGAATGATTTGAGCCTACCTGTAGCACCCTTACTGCATGTATATATTACCAAAGTTGGATCAATAGTTGACGTCACTAATTTGAATATGCATGTGTCCAGGGAGCTCGCGTATCTTTCGTGGAAGCTAAGCCACACCAGAAGGGAATTATCAATAGCATTTGCTTTATGCCTTGGGCAGATAATTGCTTTGTCACTGGGGGCTGTGATCATGCTGTCATACTCTGGAATGAGGAGGAGGATGGTGACGATGAGAAGTGGAAACCTAAGGCATTGCATAGGAATCAACATTCCTCTGCTGTTATGGGGGTTGCTGGAATGCAGCAAAAGCAGGTTGTACTGTCAGCTGGGGCTGACAAGAAGATTATTGGATTTGATGTGCAAACTGGGAGGCCGCAGTTTAGGCATCAAATAGAAAGCAAGTGCATGAGCGTACTGCCAAACCCATGCGACTTTAATTTGTTTATGGTTCAAACCGGGTAGGAAATATTATGCCTATGTTAGTACACGTGGATTGTCTAATACTAGCTGAAAAATGTTCACATCTCATTATTTGTCCACAGGGCTCCTGGGACGCAGCTGCGGTTGTTTGACGTGAGATTGAGGCAGACTGAGCTGCATGCATTCGGATGGAAGCAAGAGAGTAGCGAAACACAATCTGCTTTAATAAATCAAGCTTGGTCTCCCGATGGCTTTCTCATAACATCTGGCTCGGCGGATCCCATCATTCATGTTTTTGATATCAGGTACAATGGATGCAGGCCTTCGCAGTCTATTAAAGCTCACCAAAAACGTGTCTTCACAGCTGTCTGGCACCAATATCTTCCTCTTCTCATATCCATATCTTCTGACTTGAATATTGGTATCCATAAGATCACCTCATGAGTTTGGAATGAAACTTCCGTCCATTTGTCATGCGGAGGTTATGGAGAATCATGGTTCATGCTTGATGCATTACCTTGCCTCGTCGTGTGAGTGGTGAAAGGTGAGTGACAGAAGGGGTATCCATATAAATTTTGCAGTTCTTTGTAGCCTATAAATGTTGTTATAGTATAATTGGGCTACAATCTCGTCAATCAATGAACATTGTCATGTAATTGTGGGGGTTGGACCCTTCACACTTGATGAGGCGATTTTGGATGCAGATGAGATCATTACAGAAATTTGTTGCTAGAAAATAAGCATGAGTAACCGCTGACACTCTTTTGCGGGAAGTCCTAAATAGTACTTCCATAAAAGAAAAAAATACATTAAAAACGCCATTAGATAATCCAAACATTCTCAATATAATATATGGAAGCTCGACAACAAAGATCACTATTAGATACCCCAAACATTTTAAATGACATATGGTCCCTGAATAACATCGAAGCCGAGAAAAACTGAGAAGACGTAAGCAAAACAAGAAATAGCTCCCAAATTAACTGCAAAGGGGGCCAAAATAACTTCCATTATAACCCCGAACCTTTAATAAATGCTCCACACCAAAATTACTCCGAAAAAGAAACAAACCTCTGATACCCCTATATGCAAAACAATCCCCAAACATAAAATAAAGCAACTATTCTAAACTCAACAATGCCTCGAAAGACATCCAAATTGCAAAAATTATAAATGAACCTTGAATAACCCCCAATCTTACCCCAAGCTCTGAGAAACGCGAAAGAGGAGAGGAGCACTTGAAGAGAGAAAAGCTTGAAGAGAGCTTTTCTGGCCGGCATGCACTTGTTAAAGCTGAACATCCATGGATATTAATCATGCCGATGTGGCGCTTTCTTATTGGTCCCCACGGAGAAATTTTTCTTTTTCAAACCAAGGCTAATTTGAGGAAGGGAAATAACTTTGGTGTTTTCTATCTGACACTTTATTGATTCGATTTTTGAACCTATGGAAAGCCCGGGTCTTGATGTTTTCAATTCATTTAATTGGGAAAATTTGGACAAATCATATTTATATGTTAAAGTCTTACTTCGGCTTCATGAATATCATATCCATGCTGAACAAGTCTTAATCTTTTGTCACATGCCAATAATTTCATTGAATGATACCCAAGTGTCAAGTTGACGATGAAACGAGAAATGTTTTTGCAAGTTATGTGGCATTGATATGGGATCAATTATTGTGATTCTACGCTTATTGAAATGGACATATTTGTGTGCATGTAGAGCTTGAGATTGAAAAGAATCAGGCTGAGCACAATGAAAATCTTGCTGAACTCAAGAAAAGATGCTTTGATTTGCGAAAGGAATTTGCAAAAAAGAAAGCAACGATAGAGGTAAGACTGCTATTCATATAGTTGCCTTTGACTTAAATTGCAATAGTTGTATTTTCCTAACTATTCATGGTCTACTGAGCTGCACATAATCATTGTAGTAAAGAAAGAGAAGAAATTAATATGGGAGTATACCTCATTTCTTGCACAACTAGAGAATTTAGGGTCAAGGACTTGATTATACTAATCAATCGACCGTGTATCCTTTTGGTAGCTAATCTTATTCAATTACCAAAATATGTTTAGGCAGCCCTTTTGCTAATGATGAGTCAAAGGTTTTATTTCTAACCAAGCCAAGGGAAATGACAATCAATTTATTGAAAGTGCACAATCATATATTAATTGAAACTGAAATGCAAAACACACATATTGTCAATGCAAAAGCAAAATGGGTCGGCATGACGCATTGAGTGATCCTTTCCTTTAACACAATGTAATTCGCCATTAACACTGCAACTCACAAAATTTAAAGAGAAAACCTAATTTTATTCATCAGAGAAACCCCGAGCCTGATCCTGATCCACGCTCAAGGAGTCTCTTCTGCTCTTCCATCATCTCCTTCGAGCAGATGAGAAGTGCTTCCATCGCTTGCTGCAGCTCTTTTTGCTCCTGGTAACATCAAATGAGGATATTTAAGTAAGATTTGCAATAAAGATCCGAATATCCTAATATTAACTCCAAACAATGTTATTCCAATCAATCGGAAAGGTAACTTGCCTCCAAGTTTTCAGCCATGCGCTGTCTGATAGCTTCCCAATCTCTACTAGACAGAAACAACAAACATTGTCATATATAAAGCAAAAGGTCTAACCGTTGGTGATTAAAGAGAGATAAAGATATAAATACAGCAAATTTTACTGGAAGACCAAATTTATAGACAAAAGAATCAGATTGATACAAAAAAAATAGAAGAATCACATCGAAAAATCCTGATTCAATCATATCTCAGTGAAATTGGTAATGTTAAGCCAGATACTGTAATTTTGAAGGATATTTACGATCTCTCAGCAAACAAGAAAAACTATCAAGGAGAATGAATAATTCCAATAATTCAATTTACAGTTACCACTTGGTATATGATCAACTGATGACCTACTTGACGTCTCACATATGAAGAAAGCACGAGAGCAAAAGGTACTCACGAGGAACCATCCTCTCTCTGAGCATTTTCACCCTCCGTCGATACATTTTCAGTAGCTTCTTCATCTTCTTTTTCACCTATAATTGGTGATTCACGAAGAACGTAAGATGGAGATCCACATCTTAAGAATTCGAATTCATTCCGATCGACCACAATAATCACCACTTATCAAGTCATATTGACATACCGTCGGAGGATGAGTCAGGTACAGAATTTTTCCTTCGATAGCGCTGCATGCATTACAAGTGTGCGGTCAACACTAATGACACAAAAGATGTCCTTAACATAAAAGAATTACTGTAGATCTAAAATTATTAAATAGGGGAGAAGTTCGTTCTTTAAACCTGCAAGTGACTCTTAACCTGACCAATCGTGAGACCAGGCTCTCCCATCACTTGCAGAATACGTTTAGGAGTAGCCTCTGAAAGAAAGCAATGGAACATGGATCTGAAAGAAAATATCTACAGAGACATTAAACATTAACAAACTCTTTAAGGCGAATTGGGATGTAGATCTAGCTTATTACATTTGTTTGCCAAGTTCAATTCTGCAGTTATATTCTTTTAACTCTTGAAAAATAAAGAAAACAAATGGTTAAAAGCCAGTAAAAGAAATAAAGATGCACAAAACATATTACTTGATATTTAAGATCATCATACAATTGCCCTTCATTTTTTCCATTGATCAGATAACATCAGCAGAAAAATGAAAGCTGAAAATCAACATAACACAAACATAATTATGAAATGACCTACTCTTTGGCCCACCAAGTTGTGCCACGGCATCAACAAAGCGTTGATGAAGCTCATGCGTCCATTTCATCCGCTGGTTGGCTGCACGATCAGGGTTCGCTCCATGAGATTCCATTGAGTCCTATAAGAGGAAGTCGGTTGGAATTCTTAGTGTGTGAGATTAAAGTGGAGGAAATGTGTCACGCCCCGACCCTCGAGCACGCGACGATCCCCTTTTTCCACTTACGGTCATTTGAATGCGACGTCCCAAGACGCGTCGCCGACCATTATTTTTATCTTTCCATTAAACACATGCGGAAGCAATAAATAATCCCCGTACCACAATATAATTGGGATAGCCAAGAAAGTCAATTAGAAAATACCATCAACAGTGCAGCTTTATTTATCTAATGATTAACCTTAGGAAGTTTACAAGTACAAGCCCTTACCACGGGCATCTCCCTATCGAGCCAATGACACCAACAAGGTCGTGGTTAATCTACTTCCTTCAGCCAAAGCCACGAATCGCAACACATGCCGATTTTCATCCAACGGACCTGAAAATGGTTATACACAACCAAAGTGAGATAAAATCTCAAGTTCGGGCGCTAAGCCTTGGCTAGGGCACCAATCCACCTCGTGGGGTACCTAACAGATGGCTCTCATAATGACATTCAAGAATTAACCATCCAATCGCACATCAATCACAAACAGCCTTACCTCGCGGCTGCACCTACCCTGCACGATAATAACCACACGTGCCAAATATAGGGCAAACACATAATCACATGATCAAACATATAATCGCATAATTAGAACACAATGGATGCATTCCATACATACAACAATTGAACATGTTCTAATTATTACGACCCCTTGGGCCATGGCACCACCCGAAGGTTGGCGGTCTACCGGATATAACCGGGCATCGTGTACCTAACAGACACGTTCCTCACAAGAACAAATGACAATCAAATCATTTCACATACCATGCACGATACAAACACACGTGTACGGTTACCAAATAATCGAACACAACACATGCATCTCATGCACCCAACAGTCAGGCGTGTTCCAATTATGCACCTACCCGCGTAAACACGCACCAAGGCACAATCACCTCTGCCTCCCCGTGTAAACACACCTTAGGGCACAATCTCCGTCTCCCCGTGTAAACACATCTCAGGGCACAATCTCCGTCTTCCCATGTAAACACACCTCGTGGCTCTACCTTTTCCCCGTGTAAACACACCTCGTGGCACAATCTCTCGTCTCCCCGTGTAAACACACTTCAAGGCACAATCTCCGTCTCCCGTGTAAACACACCTCAAGGCTCTACCTTTTCCCCGTGTAAACACACCTTAGGCACAATCTCCGTCTCCCGTGTAAACACACCGTGGCTCAAGTGGACTCATAAGCACATGTCATAAACCGCACAAGACATACATGAAGTCCACATACGAAGCAAAAGAAGTATTCCACATATTATCCATGAATCGCCACATTGCGGTAATCCAATAATAAACAAGTTTTATAAAGAAATACCACATAATTCTCAGAAAAAATGTACTTTAATCAATAAAGCATAAATAAACAATCAGTAAATCAATTAATTATTGCCTCAGACAATAATCGTCTCATAATAACACGACGACCAATAATTCCCGTAAATCACCATTTACCACAATTATGGAGAATTACCCTAATTAATAATTATTAAACAAAATAATTATCAACAAAATAATTTATTATTAAATAAAATATTATTATATTATTTTCGGAATAAATAAATATAAATAATAAAATAAACCCATAATTAACTTAAATTATCATTAATCTCTAATTAACCCCCACTAATCCCAATTAGCCGAAATAACCAAAACTAACCACCTAATCCCGATTAACTTAACTAAACTAACCCTAAACGCGATTAATACGCTAAATGAGGGTTTAGAGTCGAAACTTACCGTTTAATGACGGCGAAGGCGCGGTTGCGACGGGGACGACGAGGCGGTCGCATGGGTGCCTCCGGGGTGTCAAAACGGACGACGCGGTGACCAGATCTTGGCCAAAAGCTCGCTGTTCGTGCAGCCAAGGGGGAAGCCGAGGGAGGAGAAGCGCCCAGCCAGGCTCGGGGGCCGTTGGGGGCGCTCTCCCAAGAACACCGGACGGCGGCGCAGCTCCTAAGAACCGGCGGGGAGCTCCGACGACAGAAACCGTAACCGAGAGGGGTAGGTGGCTAGCGAAGGGAGAGGACTACCGGGTTCTGGGGCCGAGGGGCGGTTCGAACGGTGGTCGTGGGGGCGACTAGCGGCGGTCAGTGGTGGTGGAGGCAACGGCGACGGTTGGTGGTTTGACCGAACCAGCACCGTGAGGGGAAGAAACGAGCTCAGCGAGAAGGGTGGGTGGCCAGCTTGGGTCAGGACTGGCGGTCGAGCTGCTGCTCCGGGCGCCAATCGACGCGACTGGGCGGCGAGGAGGGAAGGTGGCGACTGGCGGGCGGCGGTGGTGCAGCTCGACGCGGAAGTCAGGGAAACGAAGGAAACCGGAGAGGAGGGTCGACGTTGGGTGGCTTGGCACATGGCTCACTGGGCGGCGCGCAAGTGCGGTCGACGATCGGAGGGGCCGGCTCTGGCCGAAACCGATGCAAGTGAGGAGGAGAGAGAAGTCGGATGAGGCTAGTCGACTTTGAAATCGGGCGGGCAAAGGGTCCGGCGCAAGTAGGGGCGGTGGCGAAACTGCGGTGGCGACGGCAGTGGTGGAACAACAGCACAGCAACGGCGGCGGCAGTCGCCGGAGGATGAAGAAGCAGAACCCCGGAAGAAGAAGAAGAAGCAAAGGAGGAGGAGAGAAGCAACGGCCAATGCAAAGAAGAAGAGAGAGAGAGAGAGAGAGAGAGAGAGAAAGCCCTTTGAAAAGTCAAAACAAAAGAAGAAAAAAAGGGGGGGCAAAGGATGTGGGCAATGGGCAGTAGAGAGCAGAGGAGAAAGAGCAAGGGGAAGAGACGTGAGAGAGAGAGGGGAAGGGGTAGTCAGAACGGGAAGAAAGCGAGGGAAAGAGGAGAGAGAAAGAGAAGAGAGAGGGGCACGCGCACGAGGGAGAGAGAATGAGAAGAGAGAAGGGGAAAAACGACGGGGACTCGAGTTCGAAATTCGGCTCGACGGTCCTACGTCTGACGTCTTCGAGAATCCGAAAAATTGGAAAATAATGAGGCCAAAGTCCAATAATTAATCCTGATGTCCGAAAAGTCGAATATCCAAATTTGGATAGAAAAAATCCATCACGAGTCGGAAAATCTAGGACGTCACAAAATGAGAACGACCATGTTTAAAGCAACTAAAACTCGGGCAAAGAATACAAATAGTCATGTTATAAGACTGAAGACATGATCCCCATGAGATAAAACCAAGTCATACTCAATTTCTTTCAAAAGGGTACTCCATTAGGACTAAGCTATATGTATGCTAACTAAATAAAACTCCCTCACTCCTCTTCGGTTGCTCAGATCTCTGGCCTCCCTAGATGTCTCTCCCGGGAAGTAAGCTTCTAAGATCTCGCTCCACCGCCCTCTCCATGGCTTCGCCCACTGCTTGCCCGATTTCTCTCTCTTAGATTGCTCAGAATTTCGGCCTCCTGGATGTCTCTCCAAGGAAGCCTTTGAGCTCACCTCCCGCCGTCGCTCCCCAGGGTTTAGGGTTTGTGGGTTTAGGGTTTAGGTTTAGGTTTAGGTCCAGGGTTTAGGGTCCAGGCCAGGGCTCCAGGGGCCAGGGTCAGTGGCCAGGGTCCAGGTCCCAGGTCCAGTGGTCCAGGCCCAGGTCCAGTGGTCCAGGGGGTCCAGGGGGCCCAGGGGCAGGGTCCAGGGTCCAGGGCCAGGGCAGGTGTAGGGGTGGGTGCAGGTGGCCTGGTGCTGTCCAGGGCAGGGCCAGGGTGCAGGGTCCAGGTCCAGGTGTAGGTCCAGGGTGTCCAGGGGTCCAGGGTCAGTGGTCTAGGGTCCAGGTCCAGGTCCAGTGGCCTAGGGCCCAGGCCTAGGGTCTCAGGTCCAGGTCCAGTGGTCCAGGGTCTAGGGCCCAGTGGTCTAGGTCCAGGGTCCAGGTCCAGGGTCCAGGCCTAGGGTCCAGGCCCAGGCCCAGGCCAGGCCCAGGCCCAGGCCCAGGCCTGTAGGCCAGGCCTAGGCCCAGGCCCAGGCCCAGGCCTCAGGCCAGGCCCAGGGCCCAGGCCCAGGCCAGGCCAGGCCAGGCCCCAGGCCCAGGCCCAGGCCTAGGCCCAGGCCCAGGCCCAGGCCCAGGCCCAGGCCCAGGCCCAGGCCCAGGCCCAGGCCTAGGCCCAGGCCAGGCCTAGGCCCAGGCCCAGGCCCAGGCCCAGGCCCAGGCCCCAGGCCCAGGCCCAGGCCCAGGCCCAGGCCCAGGCCTAGGCCCAGGCCCAGGCCAGGCCAGGCCCAGGCCAGGCCCAGGCCCAGGCCCAGGCCCAGGCCCAGGCCCAGGCCAGGCCCAGGCCCAGGCCCAGGCCCAGGCCTAGGCCCAGGCCTAGGCCTAGGCCCAGGCCCAGGCCTAGGCCCAGGCCAGGCCCAGGCCCCAGGCCCAGGCCTAGGCCCAGGCCAGGCCCAGGCCCAGGCCCAGGCCCAGGCCCAGGCCCAGGCCAGGCCCAGGCCCAGGCCCCAGGCCCAGGCCCAGGCCCAGGCCCAGGCCCAGGCCCAGGCCCAGGCCAGGCCCAGGCCAGGCCAGGGCTAGGCCAGGCCAGGCCTAGGCCTAGGCCCAGGCCCAGGCCCAGGCCCCAGGCCCCAGGCCTAGGCCTAGGCCTCAGGCCCAGGCCTAGGCCCAGGCCTAGGCCTAGGCCCAGGCCCAGGCCTAGGCCCAGGCCCAGGCCCAGGCCCAGGCCCAGGCCCAGGCCCAGGCCCCAGGGCCCAGGCCCAGGCCCAGGGCCAGGCCCAGGCCCAGGCCCAGGCCCAGGCCTAGGCCCAGGCCCAGGCCCAGGCCCAGGCCCAGGCCCAGGCCCAGGCCAGGCCCAGGCCCAGGCCCAGGCCAGGCCCAGGCCCAGGCCCAGGCCCAGGCCAGGCCTAGGCCCAGGGCCAGGCCCAGGCCCAGGCCCAGGCCCAGGCCAGGCCCAGGCCCAGGCCCAGGCCAGGCCCAGGCCCAGGCCCAGGCCCAGGCCCAGGCCCAGGCCAGGCCCAGGCCCAGGCCCAGGCCCAGGCCCAGGCCAGGCCCAGGCCCAGGGCCCAGGCCCAGGCCCAGGCCCAGGGCCCAGGCCCAGGCCAGGCCCAGGCCCAGGCCCAGGCCCAGGCCCAGGCCAGGCCTAGGCCCAGGGCCCAGGCCCAGGCCAGGCCCAGGGGCCTAGGCCTAGGCCCAGGCCCAGGCCTAGGCCAGGCCCAGGCCCAGGCCCAGGCCAGGCCAGGCCAGGCCCAGGCCCAGGCCAGGCCCAGGCCCAGGCCCAGGCCCAGGCCCAGGCCCAGGCCCAGGCCTAGGCCAGGCCCAGGCCCAGGCCCAGGCCCAGGCCCAGGCCCAGGCCCAGGCCCAGGCCCAGGCCCAGGCCCAGGCCAGGCCCAGGCCTAGGCCCAGGCCCAGGCCCAGGCCAGGCCCAGGCCCAGGCCCAGGCCAGGCCCAGGCCCAGGCCCAGGCCTAGGCCTAGGCCCAGGCCTAGGCCAGGCCCAGGCCTAGGCCCAGGCCCAGGCCCAGGCCTAGGCCCAGGCCCAGGCCCAGGCCAGGGCCAGGCCCAGGCCCAGGCCTAGGCCTCAGGCCCAGGCCCAGGCCCAGGCCCAGGCCCAGGCCCAGGCCCAGGCCCAGGCCCAGGCCAGGCCCAGGCCCAGGCCCAGGGCCCAGGCCCAGGGCCCAGGCCAGGCCCAGGGGCCAGGCCCAGGCCCAGGCCCAGGCCAGGCCCAGGCCCAGGCCAGGCCCAGGCCCAGGCCCAGGCCCAGGCCCAGGCCCAGGCCCAGGCCTAGGCCTAGGCCAGGCCCAGGCCCAGGCCCAGGCCCAGGCCAGGCCCAGGCCCAGGCCCAGGCCCAGGCCTAGGCCCAGGCCCAGGCCCAGGCCCAGGCCTAGGGCAGGCCAGGCCCAGGCCCAGGCCTAGGCCCAGGCCAGGCCCAGGCCCAGGGGCCCAGGCCCAGGCCCAGGCCCAGGCCCAGGCCCAGGCCCAGGCCAGGCCAGGCCCAGGCCTAGGCCCAGGCCTAGGCCCAGGCCAGGCCTAGGCCCAGGCCCAGGCCAGGCCCAGGCCTAGGCCCAGGCCCAGGCCCAGGCCCAGGCCCAGGCCCAGGCCTAGGCCCAGGCCCAGGCCCAGGCCCAGGCCCAGGCCTAGGCCCAGGCCCAGGCCCAGGCCCAGGCCCAGGCCCAGGCCAGGCCCAGGCCCAGGCCCAGGCCCAGGCCAGGCCCAGGCCCCAGGCCCAGGCCCAGGCCCAGGCCCAGGCCCAGGCCCAGGCCCAGGCAGGCCCAGGCCCAGGCCCAGGCCCAGGCCCAGGCCTAGGCCCAGGCCTAGGCCTAGGCCTAGGCCCAGGCCTAGGCCTAGGCCTAGGCCTAGGCCAGGCCTAGGCCTAGGCCAGGCCCAGGCCTAGGGGCCCAGGCCCAGGCCCAGGCCCAGGGCCCAGGCCAGGCCTAGGCCCCAGGCCCAGGCCTAGGCCAGGCCAGGGCCCAGGCCCAGGCCCAGGCCAGGCCCAGGCCCAGGCCCAGGCCTAGGCCTAGGCCCAGGCCTAGGCCTAGGCCTAGGCCTAGGCCCAGGCCTAGGCCAGGCCTAGGCCCAGGCCAGGCCTAGGCCCAGGCCAGGCCCAGGCCCAGGGGCCCAGGCCCAGGCCCAGGCCCAGGGCCTAGGCCCAGGCCCAGGCCCAGGCCCAGGCCCCAGGCCCAGGCAGGCCTAGGCCTAGGCCTAGGCCTAGGCTAGGCCTAGGCCTAGGCCTAGGCCCAGGCCCAGGCCCAGGCCCAGGCCCAGGCCCAGGCCCAGGCCTAGGCCTAGGCCCAGGCCCAGGCCCAGGCCAGGCCCAGGCCTAGGCCCAGGCCCAGGCCAGGCCCAGGCAGGCCAGGCCCAGGCCCAGGCCCAGGCCCAGGCCAGGCCCAGGCCCAGGCCCAGGGCCAGGCCCAGGCCTAGGCCCAGGCCCAGGCCCAGGCCCAGGCCCAGG
Source organism: Corymbia calophylla (assembly GCA_014182845.1). Taxonomy (NCBI): domain Eukaryota; kingdom Viridiplantae; phylum Streptophyta; class Magnoliopsida; order Myrtales; family Myrtaceae; genus Corymbia; species Corymbia calophylla. The sequence continues at coordinate 54,265 of CM024703.1, read as the reverse complement.
CCCAGGCCCAGGCCCAGGCCAGGCCCAGGCCAGGCCAGGCCTAGGCCAGGCCCAGGCCCAGGCCCAGGCCCAGGCCCAGGCCCAGGCCCAGGCCCAGGCCTAGGCAGGCCAGGCCCAGGCCCAGGCCCAGGCCCAGGCCCAGGCCAGGCCTAGGCCCAGGCCCAGGCAGGCCAGGCCCAGGCCCAGGCCCAGGCCCAGGCCCAGGCCCAGGCCCAGGCCCAGGCCCAGGCCTAGGCCCAGGCCCAGGCCCAGGCCAGGCCCAGGCCCAGGCCCAGGCCCAGGCCAGGCCCAGGCCCAGGCCCAGGCCTAGGCCCAGGCCCAGGCCCAGGCCCAGGCCTAGGCCCAGGCCAGGCCCAGGCCCAGGCCCAGGCCCAGGCCCAGGCCCAGGCCTAGGCCTAGGCCCAGGCCTAGGCCAGGCCCAGGCCCAGGCCCAGGCCCAGGCCTAGGCCCAGGCCCAGGCCCAGGCCAGGCCCAGGCCTCCAGGCCTAGGCCCAGGCCCAGGCCAGGCCCAGGCCCAGGCCCAGGCCCAGGCCAGGCCCAGGCCCAGGCCCAGGCCCAGGCCCAGGCCCAGGCCCAGGCCAGGCCAGGCCCAGGCCCAGGCCCAGGCCAGGCCCAGGCCCAGGCCAGGCCCAGGCCTCCAGGCCAGGCCCAGGCCTAGGCCAGGCCCAGGCCTAGGCCCAGGCCCAGGCCTAGGCCCAGGCCCAGGCCCAGGCCAGGCCCAGGCCCAGGCCCAGGCCCAGGCCCAGGCCCAGGCCCAGGCCCAGGCCCAGGCCCAGGCCAGGCCTAGGCCTAGGCCCAGGCCCAGGCCCAGGCCTAGGCCTAGGCCTAGGCCTAGGCCTAGGCCCAGGCCCAGGCCCAGGCCTAGGCCCAGGCCCAGGCCCAGGCCCAGGCCCAGGCCCAGGCCCAGGCCCAGGCCCAGGCCCAGGCCAGGCCCAGGCCAGGCCCAGGCCCAGGCCCAGGCCCAGGCCCAGGCCCCAGGCCCAGGCCCAGGCCCAGGCCCAGGCCCAGGCCCAGGCCCAGGCCAGGGCCCAGGCCAGGCCCAGGCCCAGGCCTAGGCCCAGGCCTAGGCCAGGCCCAGGCCCAGGCCCAGGCCCAGGCCCAGGCCCAGGCCTAGGCCCAGGCCCAGGCCCAGGCCCAGGCCCAGGCCCAGGCCCAGGGCCCAGGCCCAGGCCCAGGCCCAGGCCAGGCCCAGGCCCAGGCCAGGCCCAGGCCAGGCCCAGGCCAGGCCCAGGCCCAGGCCCAGGCCCAGGCCCAGGCCCAGGCCCAGGGCCAGGCCCAGGCCCCAGGCCCAGGCCCAGGCCCAGGCCCAGGCCCAGGCCAGGCCCAGGCCCAGGCCCAGGCCCAGGCCTAGGCCCAGGCCCAGGCCCAGGCCAGGCCCAGGCCAGGCCCAGGCCCAGGCCCAGGCCCAGGCCCAGGCCAGGCCAGGCCAGGCCAGGCCCAGGCCCAGGCCCAGGCCCCAGGCCCAGGCCCAGGCCCAGGCCCAGGCCCAGGCCCAGGCCTAGGCCTAGGCCTAGGCCCAGGCCCAGGCCCAGGCCCAGGCCCAGGCCAGGCCAGGCCCAGGCCCAGGCCAGGCCCAGGCCCAGGCCAGGCCCAGGCCCAGGCCCAGGCCCAGGCCCAGGCCCAGGCCCAGGCCCAGGCCCAGGCCCCAGGCCCAGGCCAGGCCCAGGCCCAGGCCAGGCCTAGGCCCAGGCCCAGGCCAGGCCCAGGCCCAGGCCCAGGCCCCAGGCCCAGGCCCAGGCCCAGGCCCAGGCCCAGGGCCCAGGCCTAGGCCCAGGCCCAGGCCCAGGCCCAGGCCCAGGCCCAGGGCCCAGGCCCAGGCCAGGCCCAGGCCCAGGCCCAGGCCCAGGCCCAGGCCCAGGCCCAGGCCCAGGGCCAGGCCCAGGCCCAGGCCCAGGCCCAGGCCCAGGCCCAGGCCCAGGCCCAGGCCCAGGCCAGGCCAGGCCCAGGCCCAGGCCCAGGCCCAGGCCCAGGCCCAGGCCCAGGCCCAGGCCCAGGCCCAGGCCCAGGCCTAGGCCCAGGCCCAGGCCCAGGCCCAGGCCCAGGCCCAGGCCCAGGCCCAGGCCCAGGCCCAGGCCCAGGCCCAGGGCCCAGGCCAGGCCCAGGCCCAGGCCAGGCCCAGGCCCAGGCCCAGGCCCAGGCCCAGGCCAGGCCCAGGCCCAGGCCTAGGGCCCAGGCCAGGCCAGGCCCAGGCCCAGGCCCAGGCCCAGGCCCAGGCCCAGGCCCAGGCCCAGGCCCAGGCCCAGGCCCAGGCCCAGGCCCAGGCCCAGGCCCAGGCCAGGCCCAGGCCCAGGCCCAGGGCCCAGGGCCCAGGCCCAGGCCCAGGCCCAGGCCCAGGCCCAGGCCCAGGCCCAGGCCCAGGCCCAGGCAGGCCAGGCCAGGCCAGGCCCAGGCCCAGGCCCAGGCCTAGGCCCAGGCCCAGGCCCAGGCCCAGGCCCAGGCCCAGGGCCCAGGCCCAGGCCCAGGCCCAGGCCCAGGCCCAGGCCCAGGCCCAGGCCCAGGCCTAGGCCCAGGCCCAGGGGCCCAGGCCCAGGCCCAGGCCCAGGCCCAGGCCCAGGCCAGGCCCAGGCCCAGGCCCAGGCCAGGCCCAGGCCAGGCCCAGGCCTAGGCCCAGGCCCAGGCCCAGGCCTCCAGGCCCAGGCCCAGGCCCAGGCCCAGGCCCAGGCCCAGGCCCAGGCCCAGGCCAGGCCCAGGCCCAGGGCCCAGGCCCAGGCCCAGGCCCAGGCCTAGGCCTAGGCCAGGCCAGGCCCAGGCCCAGGCCCAGGCCCAGGCCCAGGCCCAGGCCCAGGCCCAGGCCCAGGCCCAGGCCCAGGCCCAGGCCAGGCCAGGCCCAGGCCCAGGCCCAGGCCCAGGCCCAGGCCAGGCAGGCCCAGGCCTAGGCCCAGGCCCAGGCCCAGGCCCAGGCCCAGGCCAGGCCAGGCCCAGGCCCAGGCCCAGGCCCAGGCCCAGGCCCAGGCCCAGGCCCAGGCCTAGGCCCAGGCCCAGGCCCAGGCCCAGGCCCAGGCAGGCCCAGGCCAGGCCTAGGCCAGGCCCCAGGCCCAGGCCCAGGCCCAGGCCCAGGCCAGGCCCAGGCCCAGGCCCAGGCCCAGGCCCAGGCCCAGGCCCAGGCCCAGGCCCAGGCCCAGGCCCAGGCCCAGGCCTAGGGCCAGGCCCAGGCCCAGGCCAGGCCCAGGCCTAGGCCCAGGCCCAGGCCCAGGCCAGGGCCCAGGCCCAGGCCCAGGGCCCAGGGCCCAGGCCCAGGCCTAGGCCCCAGGCCCAGGCCCAGGCCCAGGCCCAGGCCCAGGCCCAGGCCTAGGCCCCAGGCCAGGCCCAGGGCCCAGGCCAGGCCCAGGCCCAGGCCCAGGCCCAGGCCCAGGCCCAGGCCCAGGCAGGCCTAGGCCCAGGCCCAGGCCCAGGCCCAGGCCCAGGCCAGGCCCAGGCCAGGCCCAGGCCCAGGCCCAGGCCCAGGCCCAGGCCCAGGCCCAGGCCCAGGCCCAGGCCCAGGCCCAGGCCAGGCCCAGGCCCAGGCCTAGGCCTAGGCCCAGGGCCCAGGCCCAGGCCCAGGCCCAGGCCCAGGCCAGGCCCAGGCCCAGGCCCAGGCCCAGGCCCAGGCCCAGGCCAGGCCCAGGCCCAGGCCAGGCCCAGGCCCAGGCCCAGGCCCAGGCAGGCCCAGGCCCAGGCCCAGGCCCAGGCCCAGGCCCAGGCCCAGGCCTAGGCCCAGGCCCAGGCCCAGGCCCAGGCCCAGGCCCAGGCCCAGGCCCAGGCCAGGCCCAGGCCTAGGCCCCAGGCCCAGGCCCAGGCCCAGGCCAGGCCCAGGCCCAGGCCCAGGCCCAGGCCAGGCCCAGGCCCAGGCCCAGGCCCAGGCCCAGGCCCAGGCCCAGGCCCAGGCCCAGGCCTAGGCCCAGGCCCAGGCCTAGGCCAGGCCCAGGCCCAGGCCCAGGCCCAGGCCAGGCCCAGGCCCCAGGCCCCAGGCCCAGGCCCAGGCCCAGGCCCAGGCCCAGGCCCAGGCAGGGCCCAGGCCCAGGCCAGGCCAGGCCCAGGCCCAGGCCCAGGCCCAGGCCCAGGCCCAGGCCCAGGCCCAGGCCCAGGCCAGGCCCAGGCCCAGGCCCAGGCCCAGGCCCAGGCCCAGGCCCAGGCCCAGGCCCAGGCCCAGGCCCAGGCCCAGGCCCAGGCCCAGGCCCAGGCCTAGGCCCAGGCCCAGGCCCAGGCCCAGGCCCAGGCCCAGGCCCAGGCCCAGGCCCAGGCCCAGGCAGGCCCAGGCCCAGGCCCAGGCCCAGGCCCAGGCCAGGCCCAGGCCCAGGCCCAGGCCCAGGCAGGCCCAGGCCCAGGCCCAGGCCTAGGCCTAGGCCTAGGCCCAGGCCCAGGGCCCAGGCCCAGGCCTAGGCCCAGGCCAGGCCCAGGCCCAGGCCCAGGCCCAGGCCTAGGCCCAGGCCAGGCCAGGCCAGGCCAGGCCCAGGCCTAGGCCAGGCCCAGGCCCAGGCCCAGGCCTAGGCCCAGGCCTAGGCCCAGGCCTAGGCCCAGGCCCAGGCCCAGGCCCAGGCCCAGGCCCAGGCCCAGGCCAGGCCTAGGCCCAGGCCCAGGCCCAGGCCTAGGCCCAGGCCAGGCCAGGCCCAGGCCCAGGCCTAGGCCCAGGCCCAGGGCCCAGGCCCAGGCCCAGGCCAGGCCCAGGCCCAGGCCCAGGCCCAGGCCTAGGCCCAGGCCTAGGCCTAGGCCCAGGCCCAGGCCTAGGCCTAGGCCCAGGCCAGGCCCAGGCCCAGGCCCAGGCCCAGGCCAGGCCCAGGCCCAGGCCCAGGCCTAGGCCTAGGCCCAGGCCAGGCCCAGGCCCAGGCCCAGGCCCAGGCCAGGCCAGGCCCCAGGCCCAGGCCTAGGCCCAGGGCCAGGGCCCAGGCCCAGGCCCAGGCCCAGGCCCAGGCCCAGGCCCAGGCCCAGGCCTAGGCCCAGGCCCAGGCCCAGGCCCAGGCCCAGGCCCAGGCCCAGGCCCAGGCCCAGGCCCAGGCCCAGGCCTAGGCCCAGGCCCAGGCCAGGCCCAGGCCCAGGCCCCAGGCCCAGGCCCAGGCCCAGGCCCAGGCCCAGGCCTAGGCCCAGGCCCAGGCCTAGGCCCAGGCCCAGGCCTAGGCCCAGGCCTAGGCCCAGGCCCAGGCCCAGGCCCAGGCCCAGGCCAGGCCCAGGCCCAGGCCCAGGCCAGGCCCAGGCCCAGGCCCAGGCCCAGGCCCAGGCCCAGGCCCAGGCCCAGGCCCAGGCCCAGGCCCAGGGCCCAGGCCAGGCCCAGGCCCAGGCCAGGCCCAGGCCTAGGCCCAGGCCCAGGCCCAGGCCCAGGCCCAGGGCCCAGGCCCAGGCCCAGGCCCAGGCCCAGGCCCAGGCCCAGGCCCAGGCCTAGGCCTAGGCCCAGGCCCAGGCCCAGGCCCAGGCTAGGCCAGGCCCAGGCCCAGGCCCAGGCCCAGGCCCAGGCCCAGGCCAGGCCTAGGCCAGGCCCAGGCCCAGGCCCAGGCCCAGGCCTAGGCCCAGGCCCAGGCCCAGGGCCAGGCCCAGGCCCAGGCCCAGGCCCAGGCCCAGGCCCAGGCCCAGGCCCCAGGCCCAGGCCCAGGCCCAGGCCCAGGCCCAGGCCTAGGGCCTAGGCCCAGGCCTAGGCCCAGGCCTAGGCCCAGGCCCAGGCCCAGGCCTAGGCAGGCCTAGGCCAGGCCCAGGCCCAGGCCCAGGCCCAGGCCAGGCCCAGGCCCAGGCCCAGGCCCAGGCCCAGGCCCAGGCCCAGGCCAGGCCCAGGCCAGGCCCAGGCCCAGGCCAGGCCCAGGCCTAGGCCCAGGCCCAGGCCCAGGCCCAGGCCCAGGCCCAGGCCCAGGCAGGCCAGGCCCAGGCCAGGCCTAGGCCCAGGCCCAGGCCCAGGCCCAGGCCCAGGCCCAGGCCCAGGCCCAGGCCCAGGCCCAGGCCAGGCCCAGGCCCAGGCCCAGGCCCAGGCCAGGCCCAGGCCAGGCCCAGGCCCAGGCCCAGGCCCAGGCCCAGGCCCAGGCCCAGGCCCAGGCCCAGGCCCAGGCCCAGGGCCCAGGCCCAGGCCAGGCCCAGGCCCAGGCCCAGGCCCAGGCCCAGGCCTAGGCCCAGGCCCAGGCCCAGGCCCAGGCCCAGGCCCAGGCCCAGGCCCAGGCCCAGGCCTAGGCCTAGGCCAGGCCCAGGCCCAGGCCCAGGCCCAGGCCCAGGCCCAGGCCCAGGCCCAG